>JALMGJ010000008.1:5275000-5993750 GCA_023362775.1 Charina bottae
TTAATTATTAAAAGGGATATACAAATAACAAACCAATAGAGTGAACTGGATAATTTTCCTATATTGGGTTTACAAAAGAGGCTTGTTAAAGCTTTGAAGAATTTTGTGAGAAGGGACAAAGAAAAAATGAAAAGAAATCAAGTTCTAGGACATTATTTGAAGGGACTAAAGATCAAGATTGTTAGAAGTAAAAGGAAGGAATATAAAGTTGGTTTATTTGATCAAGGTTAAATAGATATGTTGTTATCTCTGGTAACCCTTAATGGACTTTTGCTGATCAGGACTGAACGACAAGAATTTAGGATTTTGCTTATAGGTAAGAGATGGATATGGGAAGAAGAGATCATCTGTGGTATTTTAAGAGAAGGTAATAAGTTACTAATATTGTTTATACTTGTGATGAAGGGGGAAGTCACTTCTTTATATATTTCTTTTTTTCCTTTACTATATTCTTTCTTTTCTATTTTTCTATGTCTATGAAGGTTCTCAGTCATCCAGGTGGAATTGTCTGTAGCTTGAATCATGTCAACTGGATTTCTATTTTCTTAGTGGAAACGTTTCACTCCTTATCCAAGGAGCTTCTTCAGTCTGAGTAAAGTTAGTAAGGGAATCCTTAAAAATATGTTTCTAGGCTGGCTGTGTGACCTTGCACCTGGGGCTAGGTCATGGTTATTTTGAGATGTTTGTTTCTAAGTCCCTTTATCATCTAAAGGAGGATCGTTAAGATTACCCTGCTGCTGTTGAGCTTGTGAAATGGTCTTAATCTTCCTAGGCACAGAAGACAAAGCAGGAAGGAAGATAGGGGAAAGGTTATGCCTGAGGCCCCCACCTCTATTCAAGGAAGGATTTTCCAAGTTGGCATGGATTCCTTGACCCCTCTCTCAAACCACCTATCTTCTCTGTCTAAAATGTGAACATTAATGTCCTCAAATGAGTGTCCTTTTTCCTTTAGATGAAGATAAACTGCTGACTCTGGTCCTGTGGTGTTACTTCTCCTGTGTTGGGCCATCCTCCTGTACAAAGGTTGTTTGGTTTCTCCAATGTAGAGTTCAGAGCACTCCTCACTGCACTGGATTGCATACACTACATTGCTTTCCTTTCTATTTTTCTATTTTTTCTTTTCTGCACCTTCTTTTGTTTTTTTTAGTTTGTATTAGTTTTTATTGTTGTAAATTGTAATCTTTAATAAAATTACTATAAAAAGATGCTTGCTTTAAAAAAACATGACATTTAACATTAAGGACAAGATGCAAACATCTCTATGGAAATAGGTTCACATTTCCATATATTTGGTTTCCGTTGACTTATGCTCTTCAACAGCAACTGAACCTGCAACATAACAAACTACCCCTGAAATCAGGTCAATTTCAGAGTAATTTGTGGCATGATGGGGTAGGGAGGAAGTTTTATGGAAAAACAATTTAATACATTTTAGGTATATTGACACTGTTTATGGCTGCATTCCTTATACTTTGGGAGCAAGTCCCACTGAACTTGGTCAGATTTACTTCAAACTAAACATGATTGGGGTTGCGTTGCAAAATATATTTTATTTTGCAATAGGAAAACATACTTAAACTCTGCAAACCATATTTTAAATATTTCATTAATGCAGGGCTTTCCAAAGTTTTTCCCGCGGCGACACACCAACCGGCGTTGGTGTGTCGCCGCGGGAAAACCCGGAAGTGCCGTCCTTGCGGCAGCACGCAAAAACCCGGAAGCGCTGCTGCCGCTTTCGGATTTTGCATGCTGCAGTTGGTGTGTTGCCGCGGGAAAACCCGGAAGCGCTGATGATCAGCGCTTCGGGGTTGTGTGGCGACACACCAGACTGTGTGTGGCGACACAAAAGTTTGGAAAGCTCTGCATTAATGCAACTGCTCTCAAGTTCTGCTAAGGCTTAGCCTATTGAGACTAAAAGTAAGAGCAATACGCACATATGTGTGTTTGTATTTATACGTATATACACATACATATATATTTGTAATAACATCCCGCACCAGTCTCTGCAGTTTCAGATGCAGTTGGCCTTATGTTTCAGGGGCTGATGTCCAGGAAACCACATTTCAAACTTGCTGTTTGCAAGTTTCATGTCATATGCTTATAACAGGAAAAATATTAAGCTTTACAAAAAGGGGAAAAAAACTTTGTAGTACGTTCCCCAAAATGAAACTGATAACGGTAACATGCTGTCAACTCATCTTCATTTTTAAAAATGTGATATAGTAATGTAAAGTTATAAATACACTTCTTGGTTAAAATATTTTAACCAAGGTTATAAATATCAGGCATCATTTGGTTCTTCCACAGGAAAGTGTGTCTATTTCTCACTACAAGCTGAGTCAAAGCCTCAACCTTCTGTCAGGCCAAGTAAGTCCTTTAACCATCAGAGCCCCAAATGGGCCTCAGCAGAAGGGTTTATCGGGCAGTGATACCCTTGCACATGCAGTACCATATAAAAGAAGGCTTAGTACTTCAGCTTTTAATAATTTGGTTAAGGTGGCGGTGGCGGCACAGTGTCGGTATGCAGGTGTGTCGCGTGAAACCCGGAAACGCTGATGGCACACTGCCGCTGCGCACGCTGCTACACACAGCAGTGGTGTGCCATCAGCGCTTCCGGGTTTTCACGCAACACACCTGCACACCGCAGGCGACACCGTACTGTGTAGCGACAGAGAGTTTGGAAAGCTATGCCCTACAGCTTGTGCTATTATGTTATAAACTTTTTGTACTCACAATTTAAGATTTGGGGATTGAAATTTTCAGGAGATAGAAAATTGAGATAGATTTCAAGTGTTTCAGTCTGACAAAATAGCACTAATGCATGAAGACTTCATTGTAGCTGCAGAGACAGCAGCAGCAGCAGCATTTAGAGTAACACAGATATTGAATAATGAGCCAGTTCACTGCAGGTCTACCCAGAATCTATACCTATGCTGGGTATAGAAAAAAATCTGAACTCAAGCAGAGAATCTTAGATCTTGATCTGGAGAGGGATAACGCTGATATTGAATATTCTGCTTACAGTGAGCTTACGTTTTCCTCCCTTAACCCTCTCAAATCTTTTATCATATTCTTGTGGCCTCACAGAAAGGCTCATACACTAGCACACCTAGATGCCCTTGATGGCACTGATGGGGAAACTCAATAATATTCCCATCCAAGAGTGTTTATGTATATCTTTAGATACTGAAAGTGAATTAGTTGCATATGTACTTTCGAACTGACTCATATATCATTCTTGGATGCTGGAGCTAATGTCTCCCATAATCATAAACCATTCAGGTTGCCCTCAATGAGCAATTCTGCATTTGCTATTAAATTATTGTATTCTAAAATTCCAGAAAAGTGGCTAAATTATTGTGATACAACAATTATTGCTAGAAGTCACTGGATCTTAACAAAAACCAAAGTTTCTGTTATAAATGGGGCTTTTATACTGAATGCTCTATATTATTTTTTCTGCAACCACACGTAAGTAAAATATAACAGGAATTATGTTTAAGTGTTATATAGATTTGATAAAATATAATATTCTATTCACAACTGTGTATTTATGTTTACAAGCAAAGTTTGCTCTTTTCTAAGTGCAATGTTTGCCTTCTTTTGCAAGTTTTTTTCTTCCAACAAAATGTCTGTCTGAATGATACAGAAGGCTCTATTTTTTTTTCTACCAGGGAAATGTATTGTAAAAAAAAGTTGTATCCCCTTCAATGCATTCCTTCTTCCGATTATTTATGTGACAAAAGCAAGTCAATGTGACTTTTCAAATCTGAGTGGATGTAAATTCATTTTTTAATTATACATTGTCTGTATACCAACGTAACCATTGCCATTTTGGCAAATCTGGATCACAAGAACATAGTTAGAAGGTGATTATAAACAAATGGAACTGAACATATACAGTTGCAATCGAAATTATTCAACCCCCATTGCAAATCAGGTTTATTGTCAAAATTTACAGACTTTCAGCTGTTTGCAATGAACAAATCAAACAAAAGCAATTGAAATAGCTCAACACAACGAATGCTTCAAGTGGTTTCCCCAAATTCAACTGAAAATGCAACTTATAATGACTTCTCCACTCTCAAAATTATTCAACCCCTTCATGGCAAGCATCTTCAGTACTCAGTAGAGCACCCTTTTGCTGTTATGACCTGCTGCAAACAAGATGCATAGCCAGACACCAGCTTCTGGCAGCGTTCCTGAGGAATCTTAGCCCATTCCTCATGAGCAATGGCCTCCAGTTCAGTAATATTCTTGGGTTTGCATGCTGCAACCGCCTTCTTTAAATCCCACCAGAGATTTTGTATGACGTTCAAGTCAGGTGACTGTGATGGCCACTGTAGAATCTTCCAGGACTACTTCTGCATCCAAGCCTTAGTGGAATTTGAGGTATGCTTGGGATCATTGTCCTGTTGGAAGGTCCAATGACGCCCACACACTGCAGGTTTCCAGTGCCAGAGGATGCAAAGCAGCTCCAGAGCATCACCCAGCCACCACCATGCTTAACTGTAGGCAGAGTATTCTTTTCAGTGTATGCTTCATTCGTCTTCCTTATTTATTTATATGATTGTGAGCATATTGCAGCCGACTTTTCTTGTGCTTTTGGGTCAGTAGTGGTGTATGTCTTGGAGTTCTGGCATGGACACCTTCTGTGTTTAGTACACACCTTATTGTGCTCATTGAAACCTCAGTGCCTGTTGCCACCAAGCCTTGCTGCTGCAGATCTTTTGCAGCCACTCGAGGGTTTCTCTCAACATGCTTTCTCAGAAATCTGGTTGCAGCCATTGACATTTTCCTCTTTCTGCCCCGTCCACGTAGTGTAACCACTGTTCCTTTAACTTTGAACTTGCGAACTAGGCTTCGAACAGTGTCTCTAGGTACATTCAGTGCCTTCGCTATCTTATTGTATCCTGTTCCTTGTTTGTGAAGGGCAATGATCTCTTCTCTTACCTTTTTGGACCATTCTTTTGACTTAGCCATATTTCTAACATGCAGTCAAACGTGACACTCAACAAACCCCTAGCCAGTTCAGGTATTTCATGTGTTCCAGCTCAAGCACACCTGGTGCAACTAATGAAGCCCTTGATTAGTTGCATCAGGTGTGCTTGAGACAACACCTGTTTTGTGTACTGTACGTATGTGTGCTGTTGTGTCAGATTCTATTCAGGGGGTTGAATAATTTTGAGACTGGAGAAGTCATTATAAGTTGCATTTTCAGCTGAATTTGGGGAAACCACTTGAAGCATTCGTTGTGTTGAGCTATTTCAACTGCTTTTGTTTGATTTGTTCATTGCAAACAGCTAAAAGTCTGTAAATTTTGGCAATAAACCTGATTTGCAATGGGGGTTGAATAATTTTGATTGCAACTGTAGATGACTACACCCCCCAACTGGTAATGTAAAAAAGGGAAGATTTTTTAAGCCATTTAAGATACACTGGGCTGGGGAAGATCTGGATTTTTTTTCTTTTAACAATTAAAATATTCACAGGGGCACATCCAACTCATTCTGGTAGAATATGCTGCAAGATGAAGAAAAGGCTGGTGGCTTGGAAAGTAGGAAAAAAAGAGACCATTTAGCTAAAGCTTCAGGTAAATGAAAAGTGTAAACCTGGCACTTTACTGCAACATAATTTTCAAAAATACATTAATACTCACTCTGCTATGAGCAGGGGACACATGAAAATGTCTAGTCGTTGTAAACACTGAATTCACTAGAATGTCTCTATCCTTATTAGGGTTGTAAGCATAGAGCATTTTAGCTTTGGGAAGCCCCAGTAACCTAAGGAAACAAGAAAAGTGGAAATAGTACGAGAGTGCTAAAATGACAGATCATTCATTTTGTTCCAATTCAGTTTCAAAACTCAAAATATCACAGAATTATATTCCACAAAAATAACATTATTTCCAACAGGATTTTAAAAAAGATAAATTTGGAATAACTCAGACATAATATCAAGCCATGGTTTAGAACAGAGCTTTCCAAACTATGTGTCACGACACAAAAGTGTGTCGCTTGCAGGGCCCAGATGTGTTGCGTCAAAACCCGGAAGCACTGATGGTGCACCATCAGTGCTTCCAGGTTTTCCCGCGGCGAAACACCAATGGCGGTGCGCAAAAACCAAAAGCAGCAGCAGCGCTTCCGGGTTTTTGCACGCTGCCGCAATGGCGGCGCTTCCGGGTTTTCCCGTGGCGACACACCAACGGCAGTGCGCAAAAACCGAAAGCGGCAGCAGCGCTTCCAGGTTTTTGCACGCTGCCGCAATGGCGGCACTTCCGGATTTTCCTGCGGCGACACACCAATGGCGGTTGGTGTGTCGCCGCGGGAAAACTTTGGAAAGCCCTGGTTTATAATGACACAAACAAATTCTCCTTTCCAATACTATGACTCTCTAAAAATTTGCTGATTTGAATGTATTATCCAAATATTGGTTTCATTTGCTTTCCAAACCAGAACTGAAGAATATTGTTTGAATATATTGAATTGGGTTTAAGGACAAACTATGGCTGACCTACAGAGAAACCTTGGGAGATGCGACATTGTAGCACACAAGCCTGGCTTTGATCACATCGTGACAAACCATGGTTTGGCATAACACTAAATCTACAATCTAAGTAGGTAAACAATTTAGATAATAAAACAAGTTACTAGAGTTATTTTACATATTTCTCTTAAGAGCTGTAATTATTTTAAATATAACTAACCTGTTGTTTCCTTCATAATTAAAAATATTTGGTATTTGTCTCCCATGATTTACCTTTATTTTCATGATCACCCTGAAAAGTGGATGTATCTTATATAGTAATTCTAATGTGAAGGAAACAAAGACAAAAGGCTCTCTTCTTGAAAATATTATTTTGATATTAGATATTGTTTTTCCTTTATTCTGAAAATAAAGTGCAAAATACTCACTGCATTCCAAAATGGAGAATAGAAGGGTGAAAATGAAGAATCTTCCCATTAGGCATTTTTGCAGAGAAACTGAAAAAAAAATAGCAATAACTATAGAATCATGTTAGATGAGGGAATATATATAGACTCCATATATTAAATGTATGGCATGCCATATTTGTTTTTGTTTTAATTCTGGTAGTCATATTATTGCTAAACTACACAAAATTCTGAACACTGAACTTCACAAATGTCATAAATTCTTTTTAAAGAATTCAGTTACATTTAGACCATGCTGTAATGGCTAACTTAAAAATCACTGCATTAGTGTTTAAGAATATGAAGGGAACATAAATAACTGCCATACCAACATTCAGAAATCAACTCTGTCGTTGTTCTTATGTAGTTGAGGTTTGCTGGTATAATCTGCATGCAACCACTGGGGAAAAAAGCTAAAGGACTATATTCTCATGAGCACTGAGTCAACATTTACTGAAGTTGTAGTTTAACGTTACAGCCTTTAGTACCATTGACTGAAAAATTGCTAGAAATTGGGAAACAGATCTGACAGTGTTTGGGCAAAATGCACTAGCAAACAAATTGAACACATACAAGGTAACACAACTGGGCAGGCAGGGGGAAATGAGACAATTTATTAGCAGTAAGATAATATTCTTTCAAATGCTTCCCACTGCTTTTGATTTTAGTAGTTGCCACAGCAAACAAAACAATAAAACTAATCTTCCCCTTACTATTGATGATGAGATAGTTTTATGGAATTTGCAGAGCACTGACCTGGTCACTTTTTATACATAGAGACACACAAAAACATTATTAAACAATAATTAATATTTTATTGTACAACAAAATTAAGCGAACTAGAAAAATGGAATGGCACATTCTCAGTTTTCATGAATAAACCTAATATAGATAGGGATTTTATACAAACTATTTTAAGAGAAAAAAATCTCAAGATTTTTTTCTGATTAATATTGCAATTTGGGAAATTTAAATTTAAATATGATTTTGCATAAATTCAGAGTCAAATTGCTTTTTTCCTCCCAAGGAACGTAGCTTGGATGGAAGTAAGCTAAGTGCAGTGAATGTACACAGATGTTCTTTTCCTTACATTTAAATATTTAAATAATATTATTTGGTCTATTAATTCATTATCTGATGGCTATGTGTGCTTTGGTAGCTTAGGTTCAATAACGCTGATTTAAAAATCAACTCAAACATTTGTTGTAAAAGCTTGCGTCTTAAGGAATCTTTTTTTGTTCTGACTGTAGAGAGAACAATGAGGCAATCGGAACACACCCATTACATAAATATGTTACAGAAAGCATTATTAAAGTATATATTTGTACATACTGGCAAATATCCACCAATTGCAATTTATGCACTTTTTCACTGGTAGCCCAACATATTGTGCATTGCAATAATTAAGGCAGGAAGTAACAATAGCATAACTGCCACTCAAGGACTTGAGAATCTAAGTGCCTCAAGAAGGTACATCAGAAATAAATGCTACCTCCTGCAAATCCAGTGACAACCAAGGAATACTTCCCAATTATGGATCTACTCTTTTAGGAGTTCTCCTCAATACTCAAGTCCAGTTTACAATGTAATAGTAAATTTAATTTCAGTTTTTTTCTACCTCATCTAGTTCATCATCAAATGTAGTACCAATCTCTTCCTCTTAGGACAGGGGTGGGCAACGTCAGGCCCATGGGCCATATAAGGCCCGCGGGGCTCCCGCCCGCAAACCCCGCCCCCCAGTGCTTGTGATTGGCTCCTGCCCGCAAACTCTGGCCCCCGGTCCGCGGAAATCCCAGAAACCCCGCCCCCCACCCCCCGGTCCCCAGTTATAAATATCCAAATGGCCCTTGGCAGAAAAAAGGTTCCCCACCCCTGTTTTAGGACAATGCAGAGTCACAGAGCTATTATTGCATATTTATAGCATGCAAATCTCTCTGTAACTGATCTCCCGAGTGATTTCATATAGATGTTAAATAGCATAGGGATAGGATAGAATATTGGAGAAGAGTTAGATACTGAAAGGGAATCATCCAACACTATCTTCTGGACATGATCTGATAAGGAAAGATCACAGTGCTCTGCAGATCCAAAAGAATACAATCTTCTTCTGGCCATTCTTTTTCTTCTTTTTTTGTAATTGTGAATATTTAGATGCTTCTTTGTAGGCCTCTGCAAGCTAGTGTAGTGTGCTACAATCTGTGCCTAATAAGGACAAGGTAGGATATGTTGTATGATCTGCCTGTTGCTAAAGTCACAAGCCTCTGCTCAAATGGAAAAAACCACTCAATCAAAGTGACTCTTGACCTACCAACCAGGATACAAAGGATAAAGAACATCATTTCAGTACCATGAGCAAGATAGTAGAGGTTCGAGAGAACAAGCAGGGCTGTGCTCCCCCTGCCTCATCAGTTTCTAGTGTAGCTCATCCATGGCAGTACTATATTCCGACATTTACTTTTTCTCCATATCCCTCAAAAAGTGGCTCTCTTTTAAAAGTGTGTATCTATTACTTTTTAATTAAAAGCAGCAACAAGCATATATGTGAGTTTATTTTTATCTTTACATGAGAAAACTTGCCCAATTCTCAGAGGCTTATATTTCAGATAAAGAATCATTTTTAATAGTACATAACCTATCTAAAGTTTTACACTGGAGCCAGGACCTAGTTTTAATCACAATGCCAAAGGCAGCACGGTTACTGAGTTTGCAGTTTCCTAGTTTTCTCTCATGCATTCATTTACATAATACCTGTTCCCCGCAGCCTTCTACACACCTTTGAATCCATTTCTGTGCATGAATCAGCTTCAAAGAACAGAAGCCTACAGCTATATTAATTTCAATGTATGCAATCAGCAGCACTACAACCTTATTCCAATTTTTAATTATACAAACACCTAGTATTGGTGCAGATCATTCATGTGCTTCAAAGTCAGAAGTAACAGAAAAATTTAACGTAATGAAACTGCTCTCATTTTTGTAATGTTTTTTTAGTTGCCATGTAACCTTGTCCACATTAACAGAATTGGTCTAAAAGTCTTAATTCCCTCTGATCTTGTATTTCATAACATTTAGATCGACAGATCCAAATGTTGCACACACATCTGCTTTTGTAGTGGACTGTATAGCCAGATAAGAATTTGAGCAGTGAACAAGCACCATTTAGTTTATAATACTGGAAAGCCTTAATTAAACAGAATGTTTTCCTTACAAAACAGGCAACCACTTCATTGCCTATCTTCACACCTAGTCCTGCTATGCTGCCTCACTGTGGTAGGGTGAGGGGTGTTCTTGGGTGGAGTGAATAAAAAGCACTGGAAGTATACATCAAGAGTACTTACTTCCAACAGTTACCCAGGGCATGAAGGTCATCCAGCTGCCCAGCTACGGAAAACTATGAGGTGTCCTTGAAGTAGGAATGTGACACTGTAAAACATGAACTAACCCTGGGAAGGGAAGAAGGTGCTAGAAAGAAATTTGAAGTGACAATGCCTTGATTCTCCATGGCGTAAGAGGGAAGGGAAAATGTTGCAAGCTTTGAAGATTCTGTTACACTATCAAGAAAGCAGAGTTCCAATATTTCTTGTGGAGTCCATTTCCTGATTGGCCTGTAGTGGTTAAGGCATAGCTTTCCAAACTGTGTGTCGCAACACTTTAGTGTGTCGCAAAGTGGCGGCGGCGTGCACGGCGACGACAGCAGCGGCGTACCATCAGCGCTTCTGCGTTTTAGCGAGGCCGCCGCCACTGCCACGCGACCCCCCGCACCCCCGCCGCCGTTGGTGTGTCGCTAACGGTGGCTGTTTGGAAACCACTGGGTTAAGGCATCAGGCTAGAAACTGTGAGACCGTGAGTTCTAGTCCCACCTTAGGCACAAAGCCAGCTGGGTGACCTTGGGCCAGTCACTCTCTCTCAGCCCTAGGAAGGAGGCAATGGCAAACCACTTCCAAAAAACCTTGCCAAGAAAACTGCAGGTTTAGGCAGTCGCCAGGAGTCAAAAACTGACTCGAAGGCACAAAAAATAAAATAAAATAAAAAAATGGAGGCAGTCAAACAGGCTCTAAGAGAGGCAACTGCAGACTCACTGATGTCCACAGCTACAACTTTGCCTAAGTCTAGTTTAACATGATATCCAAACGAAGTGGGTTATTTACACTTAGAGGAACAAAGTTGAAATGAAATTATAAAATTGCTATTCAGCCATGGCTGGAGTGTCCATAAGTCATCAGCTCATAAGAACAGCCAGTGGACCCAAGTGGAGAAACTAATACTAGGACAAGATTAAGTCAATTTCCACCCTAAGATGAACAACGTAAACTAGATTTTGCAATTATATAAAGGATCTGCCAATGTAGGTAACCTGAATAGTTCAAGCCTTATCACAGAGCTGAGTGAGACTTTTCAAAAATGATATGTACTGCAAAATTCTGTTGCAACTATGGTCTGGTCTACTATGTAAAATTAGTTTAAATAAACTGCAGGTTCAAGAACAGTGTGGCATTCTCTCAAAATATCTGTTTATTTTAAAACAGGAACAAGAGTTACATAGAGAAAAAAATGTTTCACAGCAAAACCAACAGAAGCTATGAAAAGGATTACACTTCCATACATCAGAAACATATCAGAAACTACTAATAGACTGTTACATCCACATGGCATCACCGCAGCACACAAACCAACCCTAACCCTTCAGAACATCGTAAGTAAACCAAAAGACCCAGTAGCCCAAGAAGAAAAAACAGGAGTTATCTACAACATACAGTGTAAGGACTGTAACAGCCACTATGTAGGACAGACTAGCAGAAGACTAGCAGAACGCATCCACGAACACCAACTAGCAGTCAGAAGACACAATGAAAACTCCTTAATCTCACAACACATGGACAGACTTAACCATACTTTCAACTGGGAAACCGTGAGCATCTTAAACCAAGCCAAATCCAAAAATGCTAGAGAATTCCTGGAAGCTTGGCACTCAGACAAAGCAGCCATCAACAGACACATAGAGGTAAACAACATTTACATACCATTCATAAGAGACAAAAGAAAAGCCAGAAGACCAGAACACCTCCTTGCCAACAATCAACAACTAGATAGGCAAAGATTAACACCAAGATTAGCACCAGAGGAGCAATCAAACAACACAATAGACCCTAATCAAGGAACTATTAACTCAGTCAATCAACCAAGCAGTAAACAACAACCCAATCAAGGTACTACCAAGGAGAGTACAACACTCCCACCAACACAGGCAGGACAAGCCAGGGTATATAAACAGAGAGCAAGTCCCACTCCCTTTTCGCACTGAAGATGTTGCCTAGCCTGGCAATGAAACGTCTGCAAGAAAACAATAAGGCTCAGAGAGCACCAAGAACTCCATAGAAAAAAATATGTTCTGTAGCATAATCGCCATTTGGAGAAATCCATGTCTCAAAGAAGCTCTAAGTACACATGAAAAAAAATTCCAGTGAGAATATGGGGGACTGAGCAGCTGTGCCCGCAAGTTCCGCGGGCAGAACAGGCTTTGTGGCATTTTTTTCGGGCTCAGGCTGGTTTCTCCTATAGCCCAGTTTTTTCCGGATTAAGGAAAAAGCTTGAAATTGACCCATTTGCCCTCTGGACGGCGAGTTGTAGCCAGAAGATCGTGGACAGAGTGCGCGTTCAACGGGTAAAGACTTCGCTGGGAGGCTGGGATTTCATCTTTTCCAAGCCACGCTGCAGCCCCTTTAAAGGGACAGTAAGTCTTGCCTTCTCATTTCTAAAACACCCAATTTATATTTTTAAGTTTTGAACCCTAAGAGAGGCTTTTTACAGTAAGAAGAAATAGACTCTCTTGGTGTTTATCGTTATTTCTGGATTACTTTTAAAAATCTTTTTAAGTTTTGGCTTGCTTTCCCGTTTAAGGATTAAGGAAGATTGAGAGTAAATAACTGCCTTCCTGTTAATATTTTTGTACTGAATTTGAAGGATTGAGTATTTTCCTACACATTGGATTTCTTGTTTTTAATTCTTAGTTTTCTGTTCACTTTCCTTGAGATCTGCTTGTTAGTATTGATTCAATTTCATGTGGAAACTTTGTATCAACTTATTAACGCCCATTTACTGTGAGTTAAGCAGCTAAGGGGCGTCATAATCTTCTGTCTGAAAATGGAAGATTTTAAAGAGATTTTGTTGGAGTTACGTGGTGAGTGTAAGCAGTCCTTTAAAGAGAACCTCTC
Organism: Charina bottae; assembly: GCA_023362775.1. Lineage (NCBI taxonomy): Eukaryota > Metazoa > Chordata > Lepidosauria > Squamata > Charinaidae > Charina > Charina bottae. The sequence continues at coordinate 5,288,145 of JALMGJ010000008.1, forward strand.
AGAGTACAGTCAAGTTATTCAGCAAACTATACAGGATATTGGGGAAGAGATCATTTCTAAACTATGTCATCTGGCTGAAGACAGGAAAGAAGATAAAGATTTTGGCAAAGAGGGAGATGCTTTTGTGGTCAGTGATACTGAACCTATGCCACGCGACAACTACATCTTGGAACTAGTTACGACGATAGTCTGAACTGAAGATTTATTAGAGATTTATAAGATATAATAATTGTTTGATTTTTAGGTTTAATAGAGTTAAGATTATTGTAGTATTATTCATTATAAAAGCAGACAATTTATATGTATTTATAATTTGATTTTTATTATAGTGGACAGAAATATAGAAAATAGTGATAGGAAGGAAATAACTAAATGGATGTTGTCTTATGGGGGAAGGAAGTTGATTTAGAAATTTATATACTGTATGTGTGTGTATATATATATGTGTGTGTGTATATATATGTGTGTATATATGTGTGTATATCTATATATCTATATATATAGAGAGATACATACATACATACAAACATACAGTATATATATACACACATTTTCTTTATATAAAGGGAAGGAGCAATTGCATTAGCGACTTGTACTGTATATGTGCTAATGGAAAGATTAATAGAAATGATGTGATCTTGGTTTGATATAGAGTAAGAGATTGATTAGAGAAATTGCTGTATATTCTTGCTGTTCAAAGTTGGAAGTCACCTCTGTATGTAATCTTTTTAAAAAAAATTCTTGTGTTTCACTTTTTTTAGTTTTTTTTCCTTTTGTAGTTTTTATTTTTTGTAGTTTTTATCTTTTTTTTTAAACTTAATAAAATTCTTATTAAAAAAAATAAAGTAAGTACACATGAAAAACATGCACAAACTTACTGCCCCACCAGAATTGAATACAGCTAATGAGATATCCACCACCCGGCTAGCCAAACTTCAGGATCTTATCTTCCATTCAGAAGCAACACAATTATGAAGTCATTAACCAGTATTTTTCACTGTGCTTCTTCCAGGCAAAAGCAGCATAAAACTTTTTTTGTATATCATAATAAGCTTGATTTAACAAACCATGGTTGATAATTAAATGGCCTTGCTTGTAGGCAGAAGAAGCAAGTATACAGGGGTGAATAACTGTGTGTGCTTCTGGTATCTGTTATGTCACCCATCTAGTTGATAGGTATACATGTACATGCATAGAAAAGTGTTTAACAATCATCTGGCTAATATAAAACAAGTACTTGTATGCAAATATGTCATTTTATAAGTTTAAAGACAGCTATATCTTAAACAAAATTTAGATAAGTCAAATCTCAAAATGTATTAATTTTGAAAGAAAGGGATTACAAATTGTAATCTTTCTTGTCAGCAACTTTTATAGTACAGGAAAAAGGAGACGGAAAACTCAAAGTGGAAACACTGCAACAGAAATCAAACTGGCACTGAAGAAGTTAATGGCAACAAAGCATGGGTCAAAGAGCTGGTCAAACAGAGGTCCTTCAATTCTGTTGCTACTTGCCTTGAACGGTATTTTGAAAATAGCAAACAGCACAGTATTGTGGAAAAAGCATTTCAACACAGTGTTATACAAGATGTCAACATAAGTTAAAAGTGACACTCAGTGTTGATCTTTTTTCGGATAAGATGCCAGGCTTGTCGATCGGAAGATCACAAGTTTGGAGGTTCGAATCCCTAGCCCTGCGTGCGGAGTGAGCTCCCGCACTAGCTCCAGCTCTTGCCAACCTAGCAATTCGAAAGCATGCAAATGCAAGTAGATAAATAGGTACCACTTCGGTGGGATGGTAACAGTGTTCCGCGCGCGTCATGCGGCCACATGACCGTGGAAGCGTCTTCGGACAACGCTGGCTCTTCGGCTAACAAACGGAGATGAGCACCGGCCCCTAGAGTCGGACACGACTGCACAAATGTGCGGGGGGAACCTTTACCTTAAGCAAGATCTACAATCCAAATGGATCTACAATCCAAATTAAGTTCTAACCAAACTTAAAACTTGGTTCTGCAATTTCTGCAGCCCACAAATGCAACAGATGGCTGAGACTAGTTGAAGATTTTATTTAACTGATTTCCTATTCTCATTTTATTTACTTTAATTTTATTCTGCCTATCATTCCTGACATATATTTTCTTTTTATGAACAATACTTTATTATTACTAAAATTAGAATATGAAATATAACTTTTTATCACAAAAGGACATGATAAATAAACTTAAACTATAGTTTTGTTTTACCAAAACTTCAAATCATACATCTCCAATTCTAGCACAGGTGCACAGAGATCTAATCTTGGTTTGCTATTTTAACCAAACGTCTCATATACAGTGGTTTATGTTAAATATTGTTTAAGAAAAAGCATATATTCCAAAGCATGGCTTCTGTTTTTTTTAATCCAAGGTATAATTAAAATGACTTCCTTAAAAAAGGAAACAAGAAAATGTAAAAATTCCTTTTTAACTTTAGGCAGTCACCTGAACAATCAATGGTCCTGAAAATAAAAAAAATACAAAACTGGTAAAATCAAACAATGGTTTAAAGTTATATTCTATTAAAAAAAAATTGGGACAGATGTCAAAATATGATATATCTGTTGCTCAGAGATCACGAGGCATCAAACATACATAACTGAGCTAATTTAGATACAATAAACATCAGAGACAATAAAAGATCTTAATTAGCACACAGAAAATAAAGAATAACCTCAGCACAATAACTAGACATTTACCTACGTTTATCTAAGTAACAATTCCTTGAACAATTCAATTTTACCTAGAATCATAACTTCTGACCCTTATTCCACAAAAGAACTAAAGCTTCAATCTTCCCAGGAGGGGACAAAATGGGGCTTGACTCTGCATATGACAAAATTCAGGTTACCTCAGAGTCAATGCAGACAGAAACTCAGACATGACTATCTGTCCTTTAGGCTGGTTGGCTGTGAAATCACTGAAGGTGTGGAAGGCTTGCCTGCCTATTCACTACAGAAGTGCTTACATGAAGGCCCAGGTGAGGACACTGTCAATTCATCTGGCTATCTATATAAGTAACCTGGAAAGTTAAGGAGAGATTGGAGTGGAGGATTTTTTAAAATTTATTTTGTAATTTGATACAAATTTATCAAATTCACATTTCCCAAATGGATACAGCAACCAGAAAACAGCTGTTCTTCGTTCATATTTTAAATTTTTGCCATACAGTGTCAAACAAATGCGTAGAGGAGAAAATACAAGTAATGAATATGTTATAATAGCAGAAATATGCATGATCCTATACATGGTTTGGTGCTTTTTTAGAAGAATAAAAACTAAAAGCTAAACAGTACAGGAATGGGATATAAAAAATAAATATTGGGAACTGAGAGAAAGTAAAACTGACAAATGTGTCCATTCCTAAAGACAAACAAATAACTGGATTATTTCAGGGTTCGATCCTCAGACTGTGCTATTTAACAGATGGATGGGAAAATATATGGGGAAGGGGCTTTTTTACTAAAGGATACAATATAAAATCTGCCAGGGAGGTGACATGTGGGTGGGTCCAGGCGATGGTTAATACATCCTTGATGGAGGGGGTGTTCCCAACTACCTTTAAGGAGGCATTGGTGCACACACACCCCTCAAGAAGCCATCCCTGGACCCTACTACCTTGGACAATTTTTGGGAAAGGTGGTTGAGAAAGTGGTGGCGTTGCAACTTCAGAGGATTATCTAGACTCCTTCGTCAGGTTTCAAGCCGGGATATGGGACGGAGACTGCATTTGTCGCACTTATGGATGATCTCTGGCGGGAGCGGGATGGAGGTAGTGCATCCATCCTGGCTCTCTTGCATCTCTCAGCGGCTTTCGATACCATCGACCATGGTAACCTTTTGGGGCGGCTAAGGGAGTTGGGGGTGGGCGGCGTAGTTTTGCGCTGGTTCAACTCCTTCCTCCGGGGCCGCTCCCAGTCGGTGGTGATAGGAGAGGAGAGATCCGATCCGCAACCCCTCTTATGTGGGGTGCCGCAGGGTTCGGTTCTCTCTCCTCTCCTATTTAACATCTACATGAAACCGCTGGGTGAGATCATCCATCACCATGGGATGAGGTATCATCAATATGCTGATGATAGTCAATTATATATCTCCATCCCAAGTGAAGTAAGTGATGCGGTTGCCACTCTGTCTCAGTGCCTGGGGGCTGTGGGGGCCTGGATGGGGAACAACAGGCTTCAGCTGAACCCTGGCAAGACCGAGTGGCTGTGGATTGATGGCCCCGCGTTATCCAGGAAGTTGTCATCTTTGGTTCTGGATGGGGTGTCACTGCCTCATTCGGAGCCGATGCGGAACTTGGGGGTCCTCGAAGAGCAGGTGGCAGTCATGGCTAGGAGGGCCTTTGCGCAGCTTTGGCTTGTGCGCCAGTTATGCCCATTCCTGGACTGCAATGCCCTCCAAACGGTCACTCATGCCCTTTTCATCTCCCACATAGACTATTGCAATGTGCTCTACATGGGGCTACCCTTGAGGAATATCCGGAAGCTACAGCTGGTTCAGAATGCAGCTGTGCAGGCAATTTTAGGTGCACCAAGATCAGCACATATAACACCTTTGCTCCGCGAGCTGCATTGGGTGCCGGTTTGTTTCCAGGTCCAATTCAAGGTATTACCTTTAAAGCCCTACATGGCATGGGGCCAGGATACCTGAGGGACTGTCTTATCCCCATATCATCGACCCGCCCCACTCGATCATTCAGAGAGGGCTTGCTACGGACCCCACCAATAAGGGAATTTCATCTAGTGGGGTCCAGGAGGTGGGCCTTCTCTGTAGTGGCGCCCGCCCTTTGGAATATCTTGCCCCCAGAGTTGAGGCAGGTTTCCTCCCTCCCAACCTTCAGGAAAGATCTGATAACCTGTTTCTGCCGCCTAGCATGGGAGGGGAAAAGTAAAAGCTCCTCCTGGGGGTGGTTAGTACCATAATGCCCTCCCTATTATTCGAGATCAATTCGCCAGATTGGATTTTATATTTATATCATGTTAATTTGTAATTTTATACTTGTATTTTAACCTTAATTTTATTGTAAGCCGCCCAGTGTCCCCCATTGGGGGAGATGGGCGGTCATATAAATTTAAATAAATAAATAAATAAATAAATAAATAATATTTAGCAAATAAAGTTATGTCAGCCTTTTTCAACCTTGCCCCCTCCAAATTGTTTTTGCATTACAAATCCTATCATCAGTGAGGACAGTTGGAGAAAAGTAAATAGAGCTGAGGGATGAAGAAAGGCAGAGTTTGAGATGCAATAGGAAGGCGGCCAGCTTTACAGAACTAGGTAAAATAAAAAGGAAATTTGAAAACTGTCTTATACTTTGTCCCACTTGTCAACAAATGTATTAATCAAACCTTCCATCTATTCTAAAAATCTACTTATCATTGGAATGAAGTCAACAGCAGCTGGGAAGTATTTTGAAGGAATATGTTCTTAAATTGAGAAACATCTTCATAAACTAAGGGTATAGTACAGGGACTGCATGGGGCAACAGATTTAGAGGTAGAGAAAACTAAAAATAATATTGAGCAACATCAGAACACCAAAAATGGTGCAGCCTTCCACCAGCTTACCAAGTGAAAGCACAATATTCCCAGAAGAGTTCTGGAAATCTAATTTTGTTCTTAAAATACACTCTTAAAATACTGAGTGTTCTGGCAGAGCAAGATAGATTTTTTTCACCTCTTCTTTTTTTCCCTAAGCTATTTGTCCAGTGGATTTGTAAAAGTCTGCTTACATTTGTGATAGGTCTCTGCTACATACACTCAACTGACGCAGGTGGTCTTTTCCAACTCCTTTTTCATGAATCATCTGCTGAGGTCCCTGAGAAGGGCTGCATACCAATACCTTTTATTATTATAAAATCATGATGGATACTTACTTTTTAATGCATAGTGAGGCCAAATAGTGCACTCCTCTCCCCAAAAGATAATACAGCAAACAGAAACTGGATAGGACAACCTTTTCAAACCCAGTACCCATCAGATATTCTGCACTTTAATAGCCAATATCCCCAGCTACCAAAGCCAAAGATTGGAGAAGATTGGTAAAATAGTGCAACAGAAGAAATTAACTGAATTTTTGTTATTATGCACTGCGGCAAACATTGGAAAACAAACATGCATCTTCCTTTAGAATAAGTGTTTTTAAACGTGTGAAAATGGCACTACCTGAAAAATTTTAACAGCAGAGTTTTTAAGAACCCTTTAGTTAAGGATACTTTTACTCATATTTGGTCTCCACTTTTAAGTTACAGAAAGAAGGTAAACAGGTTAAGTATTAAAACAAAGGGCTCTGTGGACAGAAATACTGAATATGGTGTTTAAAAGTTTGCATCTCAAATTAGGCCAGGTAGGTGGAAGCACCTAGCTAACTTTGGCTTATCTCCATAAACTAAGCAGGGCCAGACCTGGTTAGTACTTGGATGGGAGCTGCAGAAAAGCCTGGGGCTATAGTCTAACTAGACTGAAAAGTTTTTTTTTTTAAAGCAGAAAGCAAGCTACTGTCCTGTTCTGACAAAGCTCGACACGGGAAGTGGTATTTTAAGATCTTTATTTACAATCACAAAATGCAGCCCAATTCACAAAAGGTACCGAAGCCTCATTGGCTGATTCCTGGGAGAGCCCTCCCGTAGGAACTCGACTGGTATCGGGAATGGACTGGGAGACGGGGGTGGAATTCCGAGCGACCGAAGAACAAGGCTGAGTCTCTTGCAGAGGCGTGGCGGCAAGGCAGGGCAGACCTTCAGTAAGGCACGTGGCCTCAGTACGCGGCAGGAATTCAGGTGGGCGCACGGTAGCAATGCAAGTCTGTACCTCCGGAAAGCCCGTGGCAGCGGACGGTGGCTGGAGAGCAGACAGAAGCGTGGCAGCAAGGCAAGGCAAAATCTCCAGGAAGCACGTCTCAGGGGACGGCAACTGGAGAGCAGACGGGAGCACGGGAGCAAGGCAGAACAGAGCAGCAAGGTCCAGAGCGATGATCGTTGGGCAGGGCTCGGCAGCAGGGATACCGGCGGTGAGAGACTCTGGCTCAGAGGTAGAATCCGGGGCGGCAGCAGCACTAGGCTCCGGTGCGGCATTCCACGTGGCAGCGGAATCGCGATCCATGAAGCACGTGGGTGCCAAGATAGAACGGTCGTCTCCGGCAACCTGTGCTGGGTGTGCTGCCCCTTTTATTCTTTGATTTTCGCGCAGTTTACGGCCAGGAGACAATCAGATTTCGCACTGTTCAGCCCGCCTTTCCCACTTGCTTTGCCGCGTGCTGATGGGCGGAGGTGTTTCCTCCACCGGCCCACCTCCAATCAGCGGCTCCAGCTCAGATTCAACTTTTGCGCCATCGCAGCTACTTCCTGTTATCGGCTCGTCCTCCTCCAACTCAGAATCCGGCATGGTGGCAAGGCTAGGCTCGGCCCTTACAGCTAATTCCACTTTGTTTTCAAGAAATCTACATGGGCTTAATAACCACAAAGTAAACAAGGAATCAATCTCATTTGTTAAAGTATTTTTAAATGCATTTTTGAAGTATTTGGTTCTGTACATATTTTGATTGTTGTCTTTTTTGGTATTGTATAATGTTACTTTTTATTTTCAGTATTTTGTTGATGTATTGTTAAAATAAAACTGTTATTGGATAACAATGCAATATTCATTGTTGCAAAGAAAGGAACAGTCTTTTCAAAGTGTTGCTCCTGAATTTCCATATAACTTGGAGAGAACGCTCCACACAAACATGGAAATATCTCCTGTTGTTTATGATAATACCACTGTGCTTCCACCACAGAAAACTGAGTTTGCTATGGAATGCTATTCTTATCAGCTTCAGATCCTAGTACAATAGCAATTTAGACACCAATCAAAACACTTCTGGGTTTTACTTGCATTCTGACACATATTAAAATAAGGAAACAAGATTATTGAAAGTGAGTAGCAGCAATTCAAAATTCCAGATATTCCACTTACTAACAATAAGCCAAATGATTGAATTACAACTGCTACCACTGCATACACAAAGAAGCAGAATAATAAAATCACAAATTTACATATATTTATTTATGGGGTGGGATACTAAACAATATTGACCACAACTGTACAATTCCCAAGACAAACATAGAAGAACTGAAGCTACTGACACAGGTGCACAGTCTGAAGTCACAAGCCATACACTATGGCCTTGTATATGAAATGAACTGTTACCATCTAATCTGGGTAACAACTGGATGTTGTTTGGGTACTGGAAAAATAAAGATCCTGTTTAAAAAATGGGGCTGAATGATCTTCTCTATACATAATATGATTCGCTTTTGTTGATATATATATTGGGTGGGTTTTGTTCTTTTTAGTTATTTACTTTTTTCACTTTTCTATTTTAAATATTTAAAAAAAAACAATTTGGAATAAACTGTCCCAAAATGTAATTTTAATGCAGTAGAACATGATTATTTAATATATGACAGGAGAGCAATCACATTAACTATGTTTAATCTTAAAAGTTAAAGGTTCCCATTTAGTCGTGTTCGACACTAGGGGGCGGTGCTCATCTCCGTTTCATGCCCGAAGAGCCAGCGTTGTCCAAAGACACTTCCGCAGTCATGTGGCCAGCATGACAGTCAGGGAACGCTGTTACCTTCCCGCCGCAAGCGGTACTTATTTATCTATTTGCATTTGCATGCTTTCGAATTGCTAGGTTGGCAAGAGCTAGGGCGAGTGCGGGAGCTCACTCCATCATGCGGCACTCGGGTCTCGAACTGCTGAACTTGCAATCTTCCGGTTGACAAGCCTGGCATCTTAACTACTGAGCCATCACACCCCTTAATTAAGATTAAGATGTTTAATCTTAATTCAATGTAAATTTTAATTTAATTTAATATTTGTCCTGGCCCATCCACTATTATTTGGACCTTGTGAACATGCCACCCAAAGGCCCAGAACAACTCTTACCAGGGAAAAGTTGTTTATACTACTATCAAAATCAGACCTGTGCCACCCCAATTCTGAAAGAATCAGATTTTGCTATTTGTCTGACCTACACTAAAACTTCCCCCACTTATCAATCTCTTTTTATGATTTACCACCCATTTAGTTTCAATTGGTCCTTAATTTTGGTGAAACACCCTACATTTGAATCTTCTAATTAATAAACAATACAGAAACCAAAGTTCACAAGGTTCGAAAAGATGAAATTGGAAAAAATATGATTGAAGAGGAGAGGAAACCTAGAGAGTCAGAGCATCTCAAAAGAAGAATGGCAGGTTAACAAGCTAAGTGGTACAAAGAACACATCAAATTTATACACAGGGAGAATAGATGTGGGGTCCTAGTTTTTTAAAGCAAAATTTCATTTAAAAATGAAAGCAAAACCAAAATCATCCCAATACAGAGCCACACACTTTTTAAAGGTCCTCCCAAATGGAAGCATGTTATCAATGCACACAGGAATGGACCATTCAGCAGAACCAATCTGTACTCCTCAGCTCTCACTCCAGAGAAGAATTAGTATCCCTTAGCACAGGGTTTTCCAAAGTTTTCCCGCGGCGACACACCAACCGTGGGTGTGGTTTATTGCGACAATTGCTGTAGGCTCCAAAGTTTCTGAACTGCATTGCACAGAAGTCCACAATTAATCAAATCAAGATATAGATTCAAGCAATGGCAGTGCTCCTAAAAGTTATGAATTCCTATATTTGCCTGTAGTCAATCCAATGATCCCATACCCAGCAAAAAAAACAAAGCATGTTGGATTGTAGTCAAAGTTGACTAAATACAGGAAAACTGACCCTAAACACTCCTGGCATATTAATCTGTGCCTCTTTGCAACTATGATCCAGCTCAATGAGTGTTGTATAGGAAAAGACCTTCAGGCACTGTGTCTATGTCTGAATTATATTAAATCATATATTCTTGAATATACAGCATTTCTAGGAAACAGTATGAAACTAGTAAAAGATAAGGAACAGCAATGGAAAATGTATTTGTATTACGAAATATACAAAAAATGTATTCTATACTTTTTCAACTCTTCTTCTCTTTTATGAAACACAGTTTAAAACAGTTTAAAACTCAAAGAGGAAGTACATTTTAGTGAAATTTGCATACTTGAGTTACAGAGACCTTATATTTATTTTACATACAAGAGGGGGCAAGACTTTGACAGAAATCAGCACTAATGTGGCTTTCTGAACTTCAGTTAAATCCTAAGGATTATCAGAAAGGGACACTTCCAAGGAGTCTTTTTCATATTGGAAAATTGTAGTAGCCAAATATGCTATGAGTGATGGAGAGATGCAGGAAGAAAATGAACACTCTCCACTGCCTAGCAACAATAAAGTAAGTCAAGAACATCATTAAAAAATTCTAAAGAAACATGAAAACATTGAGAATGGGAAACAGATGTCTATTTTACAGGGAAAGGAATTATTCAAGAAATCTGTAGAGTGTTTATGGCACATAACTACTTTGTACATATACAAAATGGAGTATGCTTCCACAGAAGCTTCTTCCCACACATAATTATCTATTGCCTCTAGAGGTATCACAGACCTCTATGGATTTATATAGTTATTACATCCAGACCAATCAACATCATTACTTATTATATATTCTCCCTAGAGCACTTAAAATGGAACAGAATCTTTTCACATGAAATTACCAATTGTAATACATAAGTTATGCATTCAATTATTCTCTCTTTCATATGGAAATGAAATAATCCGATATACTGTAATAATTTGGTATACAAAGAATATAATTTCCTCATCTTATTTTCACTTTATTTGAAAAAGACAGGTCAAAGATATTCTGACGTATACAAACAAGAATATACAGAAAGGCTTAGCAACACCAATTATTTTTAAAATTAACCTCACATTTTTAAAAGAAACAGATATTGTTATATTATATGCTGTGAATGTTCCAAATTATGGATATTTTATCAACACTTTAGAAATTGCTATGTATTCACCTTTTCCCATTCATCGTTGGGAAATGCTGAAAACACAGGGCATTTACTAAAAGTTCAAGGTGGTTTTTGGATTTGGCCTGCTGTAAGCATATGCAAGCATACTGGTTACAAAACCAAGGGTAATAAGATGCAACAAAGAAAAGATGCTAGCTAATTAAAGAAAAAAAAACTGATTATCATTCTCAGTATATTGGAAACAATTCAAATATGTATATTCATTATTCAGCAAACATAGAGATATCTGTACTTGATTGGAAACTTAATGAAGCAACTTACAACTAAGTGCAGGGTTCCCTAATAAAAACGAAGAAGAAAAAGTGCAGGGAGCAATGAATTACCGCCTAATGTGGGCATGACTTGACCATTTGCAAGAGCATGGTAGAAATATTTTTTTTCAACATTAGTAAGGAGACTGAAATAACTACAAATAATGAAACCAGCATTCAGATTTAAATTTTTAAAAATTCATAAAAATTTCTGCATTTTTAAAAATATTTACATGAATATTCTGAAAGGAAGTATCCATATTTTATCTATAAAGATCCACTTCCAATCTTAAGAGGGATGGTATTTTAACGGAGAATGAACAATAATGTCAATGTTATTTTTATAACAGGAATAATGGCATTGTTTATATTAATTCTATAATCATGTCTCTCTAACTAAGATTGCATTTCCATATAAAATTCATTAGGATTAAACAGATTTACATTGATCTGTATTTAGAAATATTGCTCCCTAGAAAATATTGTTCTTTGAGAAAATACATTTCTCAGAGAATTAAGTAAGAACACAAGGTCAAAGATTTTAAAGATAATTATGAATGCTATTATTATAAAACAAATTATACTACAAATCTTAGTGTTGCATTTCTCTAGTAAAAAAGGAACACGCATTAAATTATTCAAAATAATCAATTTTACTGATACTGTGAGGAATGCTGCAAAATGAGTTCAGTGGCCATATTCACTGCCATAGCTACACAGTAGAGCTGGAGAATTTCTTGACTAAAACCCGGGGCAGTCATTGCCAGTCAGAACTGATAACAGAAGATAAGCTGGACCAATGGTCTGACTCTGTAGAAAGCTGACTTTACTTACCTCTGCTCTTGTGGATCTTCCTCCACGTCCTCCTCTGAATCAGCCTAGTAAACAAAGAAAAAACCATGAAAGCTTTTCAGCAACAAACATGCATTTCCTACATATACTTTTGTTTCAGCAATGCCAGTATTATAATTGCTCAGTGATGTTTCACGTTAATTAGGCTACCACACTACAATGTGTTTTAACCAGCTTCCTTCCTTTTGCATACCAATGTTTGAAAAACACCACTAGCAAAATTTAAATATTTTGAAGTAAATTCCCAAATCTTCAGACATGTAACACAAGAGCATTGTAACAAAATAAATATTTTAAAAAAAACACTAGACAAAAAAGGTGGACAACAGCCAGCCTATCAGCTGCATTTAATAGCTGCATGAAGACTCATGGGAAAGTCCCGGAAATCATAACTTCATATAAGACATGACAAATGGCATTTCTTTTCCATAAACTAGGCCCTGGGAAAGCAGTATCTCCAAATCCCATAGTGAGCAGCCCAGTTATTTGTTGCATATTATCCTTGTGTATTCCATTAACTAACACTCAAATAATACTTAAACATCTCATCTCCCTTCTGTGAAGTATCAATAGATAGACTTTGCTTAACACACAGGCTTCTAAAGGCTTTCTTGCTTGAGATTATTTTTTCTATCATCCCTGGCAGGGAAATAAGATATGTAATAGTACTGTATTTCTAACTACAGAATACAGCTTCCTCCTCTTCCCACATTCATATATATCCTTAATATAGGCAGAAAATGAAAATACCACTTTTATTCCTTTCTAAACTGCAAAATGCATCCAGCTCTTATGGTTTCATAGTACACACATAAGTGCATGGAAAACACATACAGAACACAGGTGTCTTTTCTTTTTATAGCATATATCCTTGTCCATAGATTTGGGGACCAATATCCTAAAACATACTAGAACACTGCTTGCTCACTTTAATACAAACTACCTTCATATTCTATTTCATTGAAGACTTTCTACCTGGAAACCTAAAGCGAAATCCTTTTTAAGTTCGTAATCTGTGCTTCTGGCATCTGATCCACAAATATAACAAATAATGGGTGCCTTCTAAATATGTTAGCTCTACAACTCCCAGAATTAACAGCAGCCAGGAAGATGACAACATCTTTTTTTAAGGTGCAACCACCAGAATTCTAAGTGAGCACACCTGAAAGGCAGCAGGTTGGAGAAGCCTCTACCGTATCTTCTAAAGCCAAATCGGACCCAGTCACACAAGAAGCAGAGTCAAAATACAAATGAAGAGACATTTTCATCATCATTTCTATTCAATCTAGTGATTAATGTTATCAGGTTTTATCATCCCTTGAAACAAAACAGAAAATAGGACTCAAATCAGCTAGCATCCTCTACATTAATTTCTTCATGTCCCTGGCCCAGCATTCATGTTTAGACAGGCATAGCTGTATCTTTAATCTTGGTCTTTAGGGTTTGTTGACTTTTTTTTTTCAAATATCAAGTTTTATTATTACCAGATAATCTCCTTTGAATCAGTCCTCATAAATACTTTAGTATAAGCATGTAATTTAGGTAAGGCACCTATGAGAATGTTCTAAAAATTGGGACAAGGTTCTTTTTTTAGAACACATTTACAGCCTCTGTATTTTATTTGATCTATGCACGTATGTCCCACAAAAGTAAGAGGAAATACCATTCCTTTCAAGACAGAGTAACAAATGCACCCACAAAAGACTTTAAAATACCCACTGGAGAATCAGTCTCATTTTAGTTCTGTTGCTACATAGCCATGAGCACATAGGAGATTAACCACAATATCTGTACCAATTCATAATTACTTATAAACCATCACAGGCATAAAAATGGTCACTTGTACAATTGCCCTTAGCAACTAAGGATTATCTATAAGGGACCAGTTGAGCAAACTTTAATGCAGTTGGTTCTTAGAAATTAATAGAATGTAGCAACAATTGACTACATTAGCATAATGCAGAAAAATGCAATTAAGATTTTATAAGCAAGGCAATTTTTGAAGTGCTGCACTTCACATGTATTAACCTTTATCACTTTCGCTTTATGATTTATATATATTCTTGAAGAATACTGGAAAGAGACTATTTAGAAATATTGAGAAAAAACTATTCTTTTCATGAGCATTTCAAAGTTACTCAGCAATGTTTGAGATACCACCAGTTTCTAAAATAAGATAATTAGAGTCTGAGTACTTCATAATCGAGAATTTGAAATGAAACTCTTAATTCACTTTCTAGCTAATACATTGGCATCAGAATTACACACAGACTAAACAAAATACTACAGGCCACAGAGAGAAACTGAACAATATGAACCTAAAACTAAATTTCCTCTTTAAAAAGGCATTTAAGAAGTACCCATATATGGACTGTAGCTTGAATCATGTCAACTGGATTTCTATTTTCTCAGTGGAAACGTATATAGAAATCCAGTTGACATGATTCAAGCTACAGACAATTCCACCTGGATGACTGAGAACCTTCATAGACATATCTCACCTTCCAGTGTGTGTATATCCTAACATTAACCCTTGCGTGCCTTAGAGAAGTTCAGATAATGTATGTCTATGAAGGTTCTCAGTCATCCAGGTGGAATTGTCTGTAGCTTGAATCATGTCAACTGGATTTCTATTTTCTCAGTGGAAACGTATACAGAAATCCAGTTGACATGATTCAAGCTACAGACAATTCCACCTGGATGACTGAGAACGTTCATAGACATACCCATATATGGATGAATACAGTCCTGCTGTTTGGAATCCACTTCAAGCTATCTCACAGCAGCCAAAGGAAGGAACTATTAATCTTTATTCAAAATTCACTTCTGCTTTTTAAAACTGATGGCTGTGGGTATACTGAAGCCAATCTATTTTCATACTAGTGTCTGCAAAATTTATATATGAATAGGAAGTCATATTACTAAAACTT
Source organism: Charina bottae (assembly GCA_023362775.1). Taxonomy (NCBI): domain Eukaryota; kingdom Metazoa; phylum Chordata; class Lepidosauria; order Squamata; family Charinaidae; genus Charina; species Charina bottae. The sequence goes on from JALMGJ010000008.1 coordinate 5,303,181, forward strand.
TTTTCACTGAGAAAAAATGTAGAGAAGCATACCCTTTACAGAAAAAAGAAAATATTTCTTTTTACAGTTAAAGTAACATGTTCTTTCAAAAAAAAAAGAGAGAGAGAGAGAAATGTTTCTGTTATCTTTCCACTCAACACTCATGATCAACTTCTTCATTTTGATATCCCTCAGAGTTGTTTGATGACCATTCCCATAATTGCCAAAAGCATTGCTTTACTGCCTAGGAATTATGATAGTACCAAACCAACATAACTGTAAGGCAGCAGATATAGGAAGATGCTCACAGAATGTTTCCAATTGCACAAACTTGAGATTCAGCTTTTCTCAAAACTCATTCACTTCATAAAGATAATCATTGCTACATGTTAAACTAATGCAGCAATGAGGGCTGCTTCATCTTACTATGCATGGCTAAAACAAAGGTCAACCTTGCATGCAACATGCACTATTGCCCAAAACGGAAGAAGGTAGAGAGAGAGCATTGTGAAACAAAAGATCAATAGATTTATTAATAATACGTAATTAACTGATGGCATCATGTAATAATTTGGAACAATCTTTATTTATATGCTCCATGAAAATATAGTACACACACATCTAATTCAGATGATGTAAACCAGAGCTTTCCAAACTTTTCATGTTGGTGACACACTTTTTAGACATGCATCATTTTGCAACACACTCTTACAGCAGGGCACAAGGCAGGCACTAGGACCTGCGCAGAATCACAGCAGGTTTGGAGGCAGCAAGGCACAAGGCAGGCACTAGGACCTGCGCGGAATCCTGGCAGGGCAGGTTTGGAGGCAGCAAGGCACAAGGCAGGCACTAGGACCTGCACAGAATCACAGCAGGTTTGGAGGCAGCAAGGCACAAGGCAGGCACTAGGACCTGCGCGGAATCCTGGCAGGGCAGGTTTGGAGGCAGCAAGGCACAAGGCAGGCACTAGGACCTGCACAGAATCACAGCAGGTTTGGAGGCAGCAAGGCACAAGGCAGGCACTAGGACCTGCGCGGAATCCTGGCAGGGCAGGTTTGGAGGCAGCAAGGCACAAGGCAGGCACTAGGACCTGCGCGGAATCCTGGCAGGGCAGGTTTGGAGGCAGCAAGGCAGGCACTAGGACCTGCATGGAATCCTGGCAGGGCAGGTTTGGAGGCAGCAAGGCACAAGGCAGGCTCTAGGACCTGGGTGGAAGCCAGGAGGCAGTAGCAGCCGGGACACACCCAGACACTGCAGCCAACACACTAACGTGTCCTGACACACAGTTTGGAAAGCTCTGATGTAAACTGTGCTAAACACATTACAGTAATAAGCTTTTAGCTACTATGCTGTCCTTTTCTTTTCTACACACAAACAGATGTTGGACAACAGCAGTTGGCATAACATACAATATTAGATAAACTTGTTTATTTTAGCCAACATTTGCTAACAATCCAGAAAAACCAACAATCTTTATTTTACTTAGAGCTGACACCCTCCTTGCTTTTCCAAACAGAACTTAGTAATAATGCCATAAATTCAAAAATTAATATAAATAAAATGTAGTAACAATAGTAATGATATTCCTCAAGCTAATCAAAGATTGAGTGATTATAACTAACTAAACATAAAAGCATGTAACTTTTGTTACACCACCTTCAATTTAGATAAAACAAATGAATAAATACTTTATCAATTAAAAGCTAAACCAGAAAACTAAACATACTGAGTTTTCAAGTACTTGGAACCTTCCTCTTCCAGTCAAGATCATCACAGGGGATACACTTTTCATAAGACTAAAGGACACAAGCACACAAACACCAATCCACACAACTCTACATAAAGTCACTTATGCATTGTAAGAAATGGTCTTAGTAATAACGCTCACACATATTTTACTTCTACCATAGATATGTAAGTCCAAAGAGGAGGGGTTATTTTATCTAGGCAGTTGATGGAAATATAATGGTGTACAAATGATCGCTGTGGGACTAAGAAGCTGAAATAAATTCCTCAAGTCAGTCCTTTCGGTGCCAGACCTTCTTCTGCTGTTATTCATTCTGGTAGCTATGGGAAATATGCTATAGAGAAGTTATTCCCAATCTGGAGGCCTTAAGATATATTGCCATACAAGGCCCTCATCCTCATCCACCACATCAACTCCTGCACCAGCTGTGGATGATGGAAGTTGTACATTTACACCTCTGGGCAACACCAGGGAAGCTCCTTTAGTGCTTACTCAGAAATTAGCTCTTTTCAGCTCATTGGGATTATACTTAAATTAGAGTATGCCTAAATTACTAGACACGATTACAGAAAATTGTATTGGCCATCAATACTGCACTGTTTATGAATGTGTGGAACTATAGACAGACTATGAAAAAAAAAGGCAAACCGATAGCTGGCTAGAAAAAATATATCTGAAACTATTAAAAACGGTATGAAAAGCATCCTATCTTCCAATTAAGAATTTTTTAAAATGTTTACATTTTAAAATAGTTTAGATTAATAAACTGAGACCCCTTCACAATTATATTCAATTTTTATTCTAAAATATTGCTTATACTGGGATCAAACCTATGTATGTACATATGCATTCACAATTCAGTAAATGTTAATTTGTGGCTATATCCCCCCCATTAGGGATGGGGGACAGGGGGAGTCAAGGCGTAACACTGTAAGCAGAAAAAAATCGTATTTATAAACGTATCCTGATACAATGCTTCTCTTAAAGAGGAGAACTTTATTTTAAACACCTCTTGGAAGTTCATGAGTTCTGCTCTCAGTTGCCTTCCCTATAGAAGCCATACTGCAGTCATATGTCAACTGGATTTGTCCTGCAAATATCAGGTGCAACTAGATTCCAAAATCTTGCAGCAGCATCACAGTCCTTTTTGGTATATAATCTTCATCCTTTACTTCAGAATTACAGCAAAATACAGCCTGCAGTGCTGCTGTTAATCTGGTTAAAGTGATGTGGATTAATGGCTTTCCAGCCCCAGCCACCACCACCTCTAAATCTGAGGCCACCATGACTTGCAGAACAGTGTGGAGGAAAGCAAACGTCCTGAAATTGTGTGTTTTTCCAGAGACACCTAATCCCCTCTAAGGGGAAGAATGATTTTATTCCATAGGTGCTACCCCATGTCCCTTCTATTTCCCCCTCCCCAGTTCTTCCTTACCTTAGCAGGCATCAGGAGCTCCCCTTCTTCTGCTTGCCACAACTCCACCACATTGGGAATAGGATCAATCGCTAGATGGGGGGAGGGGGAGAAACCTCAGTCAGTGCCAAGTCACGACTCGCAACCAGGTCCAAGGAGCATTGTGGAGACCTGGATTTTAATATATTTAGAGGCAGGCGGGTTCCTATGCGCCAGGGCTGGGCCTTTTAGAGCGGCCCAGACATGCGGTCAGGCTTTGTTCTGTTCGGCTCGAGGCTAAAAGGCGCTCCATATTGAACGCTGCTGCAGACACCACACGCGAAGGGGAGTGCGAAGAGGCCAACTTGGCTTGCGAGAGGCGCGCGTTTGGGCTTTAAAAGAGCAGGCCGAGGGGTAACGACCTCAACAGGACCAAGTCCGAACAACCCGACCCTCCTTCTCTCAGGCGGCGGGGCAGGCTGGGGAAGGCAGAAGGGAGAGCCTGGGCGAGGGGTGGCGTCGTTTTCTCAGCCACGCGAACCCCAGCAGCGGCAGCGGCGTGTTACCCGAGTAGGGCGGGAAGAGGGGACGGCGGTGGCAAGTCACGAAAGCGGCGACCACGCGTCCAGGGAGCAAACGCCCGTTCGGCTCCCCCACCCCTTTATTTACTGACCCGCCACACATTCATGCAAACAAACAAGCCTCAACGAGCTTTGAACGAGTGGCCTTTTTTTAAAGCTTTAAGCAATGAGGCAGGAAGGGGAACTCGCTCGCAGCTCTTTTTTCCCCACTCTCGGCGGTTGAGAGCCCTGCAGAAGGCAGCAGCCAGAGTCGCGGCTGCACAAAGGGAGGCGAAGAGAGGGGCGAGGGGGGAAACGCTCACACAGGCGGGTTACCTCAACTTTCGCCCCTGCCAGACCCGGTCCTGTTCTAGTCGCCCCCCACCCGCTCCACCTTCTCCTCCCGCCAGAGATCGATGCTCCTCCCTGAGCATTTCGCTAGGCTCCTTACCTTGGCCCTGCGCTCCCCCCAGACGAAAGCCAGGCCAGAGGACCTGAAGGACGCCGAGCAGGAGGTTCATGGCCGTGGCGACGCGGCGGTAGCTGTTCGGCGACGGGTAGCGCAGCCCCGCCATGCTGCTGAGGCGGCTGCTTTCCTGTCTGCCTGAGCTGGCTGGCGGAGCTACAGCTGTGGCGGCGGCGGCAACAGCAGCAGCAGCAGCAGCATTGGCCGCCTCCTCCCCTTCCCCCGCTCCGCGCGCGTGTGCGGCAGAGATAGAGAAGGCTGCGCGGCACAGGGCGGCGGAGCCCTTCCACGAGAGTCAGCTTTCCTCTCCTCGATGGGCTCCGCCCGGAGGCGGTGGCTCGGTTGCTGTTACCGCCGCCCAGAGCACATGGAAGGCAGGCCGAGCAGACACCGAAGGGAAAGGACGGGCCTCAGCAGCGGGAAGGCCCCGACTCTCGCTTTTCGCTCCCTTATTCAGGCCGTCAGAGCTGTTTTCTCAAAGGTGGGGCTGGTCTGCCAGCCGTTCTCAGCTGCAGAATAAGCTGCTCGCCCTCAGTTCTGCATGCCTTTTTGTCTACACCTGCTCGAGCTCGTTTGCAGAAGCTTTCAGCCTGTCCCGCTGCAGTAGGGGGTTCCTGCCTTGAGCAGAAACTTGCACTAGATGGTCTCCAAGGGCTCTTCTAACCCGCCCCTTTTATGATTCCCTCCACCCATTTTATCTATGAAGTAGATTGGACAAAGAGAGCCGGCCTGAGTATTGCCTGGGGGCGGGGGGGGGATTCAAGGGACATCAACACAATGGAGACCTCTAAAAACGTCCTTTAGTATTAGAATAATTGCTGGAGTACAGTAATAGCTTTCTTTCAAGGCACGAAGGCTGAAGAATGACCCAAAGAGATTTCAGTATTTTGAGTTTCTCCCTGCGTTCTTCACTTCAAAGGAAACACATTGGAGAAAAAATTACCCTGCCGGTGGAAAGCAATGTGAGAAGTTCAAATAAACATTCTTCAGTCTTAAGACCTAGGACTGGTGGCATAGTTAACGTCTGAGATGTATGGCTAAAACAGGATTTGAACCTGCATCCATCAAATTCAAGGCTAGCATTCTGATCACTGTGAATATTGACTTTCTGGTGACAGTTGTCTACCTGCTCAGGCTGGCAGATGTAAGAGGCAGAATTTTAGAAAGGATAACCTCTGGGGATAAGGTTCATACAACATCTTAAGCCACAACCCATGGTTTACTACAATTTTTTTTTAAAAAATAGATGCTTTAGCGATGGTGAACCCAACTATATGACTTTTCATGTACAATAATATGTATCTAAGGAAGAAGTCACTACACATCAAAAGCGTGTATCTTTTAAAGTGCTACATTAACTGTTTCGGGTCAGTATCTTACCAAAAATAACAGTGTATCCAGATTATAACCAGCTCCATATAGTATGTTAGTTCTCTCTATTTTCACCGGAAGAGCAAGTGCATGGGAGAGTTGTTTGGAATCTGTGTTCTGTATAGATACATTTTCCTTAATTGACAAATAATCTAGCTTTGAGCCAGTATTTGCTATAGTACAGTTTTATGTATGAGGAATAGGTTTCCCTCAATTCAAAGACATAATGTAGCATTGTAGTTGTAGACCACAAATACCATGTGGATTCGTTTGCTGAGCTCCATAACTGGAAGACTAGGAAATAAGGACTTGTGGTTTAAACATTAGTTGCTTAAATATTACTGTTATAGGGCTAACAGATCTGGCTATAAAAATCCTGACAGCCATTAGATGGCAACACACACACACACTCACTCTCTCTCTGTGTGTGTGTATCTATCTCTATCTCTATATTTCTCTATAGAAGAGAATCTACATAGCTCAGGGTTGAACTGTGGAGTCCTTGGTGCTCTCTGAGCTTGGCTGTTTGCTTGCAGACGTTTCATCACCCGATCAGGTAACTTCATCAGTGCACTCAGAGAACACCAAGGACTCCATATCTGTATCTGTTTCCATTTATCTAGTGCAGGTCTGGGGCTTTGTAACCCTAATCTGATAGCCCCGTCTATTCATTGGCGATCACTCGTAGCCGAGTAAGATTGTCTTCCAAAGGTAAAATTTTAACGGTGGATCCGTAAGTGGCTATAAAGGCCAATTCTGGATCCGCACAACCTCCCACAGTGAGGGCATAGGTTTCCGGGTGGGACACGGTCACGATGAGGGTTTGCCTGACGTGCCTTCCTTTTAGCTCTTTTCTCCTTTTCACCCTGTACTCGTGCTTCTTCAAAGTCCATAGCGCCATTAATAAAGGATGACCTCCAATTGAAACACTCATGAGTTAGGGCTTCCCAGTTCTCAATGCTGATATTACATTTTTTTAAATTAGCTTTGAGAGTATCTTTGAATCTCTTTTGCTGTCCACCAATATTCCGTTTTCCATTCTTAAGTTGGGAGTAAAGTAGCTGCTTTGGAAGACGATGGTCAGGCAGTTGAACAACATGACCGGTCCAGCGAAGTTGATGTTGGATGATCATTGTTTCAATGCTGGTGGTTTTCGCTTCTTCTAATACGCTAACATTAGTCCGCCTATCTTCCCAAGTAATTTGCAGAATTTTTCGGACGTGCCATAGTATACTGTAGCTAATACGTGGCAGTGCCATCACAACAGTGCATGTTGTGTCATGTTGTTGGTAATTCCCTTTCAGCACAAGTTATGGAATTGCGTGTTTATTTAAAATAAAATCTTTCCTTTGGAAACAAGGCAGCTTTAATTATACACTGGAATGTCAGTTAAGAGAGGTTAAGTAACCTTCCAGACTAAGGAGTTTTGCAGACTGGATACCATTTTGAAGTAGGATGTTGCTAAGTTCATGAGAAGGGGAAGGTATTCCTATTTTATAGTGTAACTATTTAATCTTTGGAATTATTCAAAAAAGTTGTCCACCACTGGATTACTTAGTAGAAACAATAACTTTACAGCCTAATCTTGAGTATGTTCATCAATAAGCCAGTATAATTGGGGTCAAGTTTATTGCTTTAAACAAAATGCTTCTCTTCCTTAAATATTGGGGTGGCCAATAAGAAAATGTTCCAGGATTCTTGATTCTTTTTTTTTTTAACAAATTTTATTAGATTTTAATTTTACATAGATAAAAGTTTGAAACAGAAAAGAAAATGGAAATACAAATCAAGAAAAAAGAAAAGATAAAAAAGTGTAGTAAAGGAGAAAAGAAAAAAAGATAAAGCTGAAACATAGAATTTGGTCAACTTCCGATTTGTATCTGGTCATGGTATTTTAAAAATTTTATCTTACATGCTAGGTCTATATATAATATTAAAGAATATTTCTTGTCTATTACATCAATATATATATATTTTAATCTTCAAATCCCCATATAAGCTTTGCCCCTCCCGCATCTTGTAAATAGTCAGTTAATGGTTTCCACTCTTTAAGGAAATAATTATTTGGATTTTCTTTTAATAAACATGTCAGTTTATCATTCTCTGCCATATCCATCAATTTTAACATCCAATCTTGTATCGTAGGCGATATCTGATTTTTCCAATTTTGTGCAAAAATAAGTCTTGCTGCTGTAATCATGTATTGCATAATCCTTGTAAATTGCTTCCCAGGTTGTCCATCAATTATTCCCAGTAAGAAAAATTCCGGTTTAAATGGAACTCGAATTTGTAATATATTTTGCATCAATGCATGTATTTGAGTCCAAAATTTCTTTGCAGTCTCACATGTCCACCACATATGGTAAAAAGACCCCTCTTTTTTTTTACATTTCCAACATAAGTTGGAGACATTTCCATACATTTTAGAAAGTTTTTGTGGGGTCATATACCATCTGTACATCATCTTATAAAAGTTTTCTTTTAAATTATAACACAAAGTAAATTTTAACCCTTTGGTCCACATATCTTCCCATTGTTGCATTTGAATATTATGGCCAATATTTTTAGCCCATTTAATCATACAGTCTTTAACTTGTTCCTCTACCATTTCACCTTTTAACAATAATTTATACATTTTTGCAATTAGATGATCATCTGTCTCACATAGTTGTATCTCAAATTCCGATTTGGTTTGTTCAAATTCAGGGTCTTTCTTATCTAATTTAAATTTCTCTACGAGCTGCATATATGAAAGCCATTGAAAACTGTATCCCTCTGATACCAATTCTTCTATTGATTTAATTATATATTGTCCTTGTTCTTTCTTTAAAAAGTCTTTGTAGGTTAACCATTTATCTTTATTTCTTACTTCTGTTCTGTAGAATGCTTCTTGTGTAGAAATCCATAAGGGTCTTTTATAACATAAGATTAATTTATATTTATTCCAGATTCTTAACAAGGATCTTCTAATATAATGGTTTTTAAAATCCACATTAACTTTAACTTTATCATACCACAAATATCCATGCCATCCATATCTTAATTCATGTCCTTCCAAATTCAATAATTTTTCATTTTTCAAAACTATCCATTCTTTAATCCAAACCAAGCAACAAGCAGCATAATATAATTTCAAATCCGGTAGACCTAGTCCTCCTCTTTCTTTAGAGTCTTGCAAGACTTTATATTTTACTCTTGGTTTTTTCCCTTGCCAAATAAACTTAGAAATATCTCGCTGCCATTGTTTAAAAGGTTCTTCTGATGCCAATATAGGTAGTGTTTGAAAAAGATATAAAATTCTTGGCAAAACATTCATTTTAATTGCTGAAATTCTACCTAATAATGATAATTGCAGTTTTTCCCAATGTTCCAAATCTTTTTTAATATCCATCCAAAGTGGAATATAATTATTCTTAAACAACTTAACATTTTTAGTTGTTAAATATACTCCTAAATATTTTACTTTTTCCTCCATTGAATATCCTGTTATTTCTTTCAATTTCTCTTGTTGGTGGTAATCCATATTTTTGGTCAAAACTTTTGTCTTCTGTAAATTCACTTTGAACCCTGCTAGCGACCCAAAGTCTTTTAGTTTCTGTATTAATATTTCAATTCCTTCTAGTGGATTCTCCAAAGTAATGACTAGGTCGTCAGCAAATGCTCTTAGTTTATAAACTTCTTTTTTAACTTTAATACCATGGATACCATCATCTTGTCTAATATCTCTAAGTAAAACCTCTAATACCAATATAAACAAAAGTGGAGATAATGGACAACCTTGTCTAGTACCTTTTTGTATTTCACATGGCTTAAGGATTCTTGATTCTTGATATGTAGATAAAAATCATATGCAGGCTCTGAAACAGAATGAAAAAGGATATGCATATATGAGCAAGAAAAATAGGTTATCTTAAACAAACAGGTCCTTTTCAATTCATGGTGAATCTTATTGTTTACACGGCCATAGCTATCATGAAGCAGGATAGATCAACCTCCTTATCCAGAATATCCTAATTTCCTTTCTTGTGACATGTTCCTTTGAAAGTGACATGTTGCATTGAATACAGCCTATATGATCTTTCATGAGCAATAGTATATATGTATCTGAGAAAATAGGCATTAGTCCACAAAAGCTATAACACAGTTTTATACATTTACAGTGCTATAAAACTGCTATTTTGTGTTAATGTGTTGCAGCAATGTAACCAGATAGTGTGGTGCAAATAAATAAATAAATCCCTTGTTTCTAATGTGGTGCAAATAAATAAATCTAATCCCTTGTTTTGGGCAAGTCAGTACTATATGGATAATAGAAATATATTTGTATTTGTATACAAATATAAGTCAGTACAATACAAATAATAGGCCCCTCTTGGTTCAGTGAGATTTGCCCTTTAGTATTCTATCCTGCCATGCCTTGGTAAAGGCATGCTTTGGGGACAACAGTCTGGTAGCAACAGTTTGGCAGCCGGGACATGATTGTCAGTTTCACGTGGGATCAGGAAGGACACTTTGGCTATGGTGCTATATCAATTCTTTGCTTTAAACAGGAAGGAAACAAACTATGCAGAGAGTCCTCCATTATTTTTCAAGAGAAATTAGAAATAATTGTTGTGCTGTTGTCTCTTGATGGTACCATTATTACATTTAATATCTCTTCTTTCCACCAAGAAATGAACATGGCTTACAGTACATGGGGATCTCCCTTTACTTTATACTGACAAACCTGAGAGGCAGGTTGCACTGACCAAAGTTACCTAGAAGGGAGCTTCCATGGCTGAAAGTAGACTAGAACCAGAGTGTCCCCACTCCTGATCCAATATCTTAATCACTAGCGCTCATGTGTTATTACTACTACTACGCAAAGTCTCCATTAAAATAACAAATGATACCAATTCCAAGGGGCGCAATGGCTCAGTGGTTAAGATGCCAGGCATGTCGATCGGAAGGTTGGCGGTTCGAGACCCGAGCACCGCGTGACAGAGTGAGCTCCCACACTCGCCCCAGCTCTTGCCAACCTAGCAATTCGAAAGCATGCAAATGCAAGTAGATAAATAGGTACCACTTCCGTGGGATGGTAACAGTGTTCCGTGCGCATCATGCCAGCCACATGACCACGGAAGTGTCTTCGGACAACGCTGGCTCTTCGGCTAAGAAACGGAGATGAGCACCGCCCCCTAGAGTCAGACACGACTGTGCAGGGGAAAACCTTTACCTTTTTACCTTACCAATTCCAAACAGACAAGCAGCAACATCCCTGCAGAACAACTAAATTAAGATCCACCTGTTTAAAAAATCCCTGTATTCATCAAATATTTTAGCAAGCTAAGGAAAATACCAAGAAGCAAATAGGCTGGTCCAACAGATGTCTTTTCCCTGATGCTACACTGCAACTCAATGACACAGTCATATGGGAGCAATATTGTAATTTGGTAATTCAGACTTACCAGCTAAGCAGGACTCTACTTTTTCTAGAATACAATCTGTATTGGTGGTACTGACCCCAAAAAAGTAAAATACTCAAAAATCACAGATTCTATATGAATGACAATAATCAAAGCTGAAACGTTATGCTAGGGTACAGTACTATCCAGGATAGGTTAAATGTTTTCAGTAAAACAGCCACATAAGCCTGACCAAAAAAAGGTCACTACTTTAAATATCACATTAAAATACTGTATGCTGCTTTAATAACTTGATTCATTAAAGCAGTGGCATTTTTCTCAGCCTTTCAAATAAGTCTGAAAAATGATGCACATGTTTTGATGAGTAGCAGATAGGGACTGAGCTTGCTTGAAGTCTGAAGTACTTCTCTGGCCAATTTTCAAAGCATGCACAGCCCTAGTAAAATACTGTTGTGATTTCATGCTGTTTCAGGATAGTGGGAATCAAGTGTGAGCATAGCAGGGAAGTGCTATGCTCACACTTGTACTTTGATCATTTTCAAAGCATGCATTGCTCTGTAAATTACTTCAATCAATTATAGAAATGGAAAAAAAACTCCTGCCAAAAACTATGTTCCATCAGATCTTTTAGTTTCATACCACAGAATACAACATGTCTAGTAATGCAGTAAGCAAGAAGGTAATAAGTAATCTCTCTTTTTGCAAAAAATTAGATAAAAATTTAGAAATTTCAGAATTTGGATTTGATTTTCTACAATCAAATCCAAGCTATTTAAATAAAGGAATGTTTCATGGGCCATCTAGCTCTAACTGCCTTTTTAACAAATGAAAATGAAACACACATACTCAACACATATATTCACATACAAAACTGCAAGGATAAGGTAAATACAAAGAATATGCAGTTCACTTTTGTTCTTTAAAGTCTGGAATGCACTGGCAAGATAACCTAAAATTTAGCTTGGTAAACTCTGAATCCTTGAGGAACAGGAGCTATGAATTTTCAAACAGGTGAAATGACATCCTTTCTGAATTGCTCCTTTTCTTCTTTAGTTGAAAAATGCATGGACATTTTCAGCTTCCAAGAAGGTGGGTTTCTATCCAGCAGGAGATTGAGTTGAAGATGGGCAGGATTACTAGAAGATACAGATGAACACTTTGGGATATAAAGTCAGAAAGCCATTCTGAACAGCAGAATATCTCACAGTCTCTGCTGGATTTGGGATATTGGAATTCTGCAGAAGAAAACATTAATTCATGATGACATTAATATGAATTAATTAATTTGTTCTTCTACTCCTTGTATATATGCATACACACACACACACATGCACACACTTTGTGGGGAGCTTCATAGAGCTATTCTAGAGATACCTGTCCACTTTTCTAATCTAGTCTTCTGGGGTGGATGTTACGGGAGAACATATTGCCCCATCTTTAAGCCCAAACTGCATCTTAAATTGATTGACTACACTACTGACTTGGGGCAACAGGTTTTATTGCAATGTTATCTCTCTATACAAGGAAAGTTCAAAAACAGCTCTACATCTAAAACTTTCTAATACATCATCTCCAGTACAACATATATTTGGGGTCCTGTATGGTTCACTAGACACAAACTCTTCTACACGTAGATGAAAACAATACAATGGCCACAGGTAGTTAGCAACAAAAATTAGAATATGGGTGGCCAGGAGCTGGTGAAGGGGACAGGACTCAGTAACAATTATCAGTTAGGTTTAGTCTCTAAAATATTATTATTATTATTATTATTATTATTATTATTATTATTATTAAAAATTATATGCTGCTTGACTCCCAGCACCTCTGGGCAGTTTACAATTGTTAAAAAGATTTAAGAAGAGAAATCAATACCAAAAAAAAGCACAAGACAGAACAACAATAGCAAAGAAAACAAATCTGGAGGGGAACAAAAAAGAAGGGGTGTTTCAGGGGAACCTCATTCCAGAGGGCAGGTGCTGCTACAGAGAAGGCATGCTTCCATGGTCCTGACAGATGGCATTGTTTAATCAATCGAACCCGGAGTGTGCCAACCCTGCTAGATTGAACTGGCTGGGCAGATACTATGGGAGACAGGCGGTCCCTCAAGTAACCAGGCCCTATGCCATGTAGGGCTTTATAGGTGGCGAAAAGCACCTTGAATCTCACTCAGAAGCAAACTGGCAACCAGTGCAGCTCTCAAAGAAGAGGTGTTACATGGGTATCCTGAGGCATGCCCATCACTGCCCATGCCACTGCATTCTGGACCAGTTGAAGCTTCCAGGTGGTCTTCAACAGCAGCCCCATCTAGAATACACTGCAGTAGTCAAGCTGCGAGGTGACCAGGGCATGACTGTCTGAAGGGCTCCCCAATCTAGGAAAGGGTGCAACTGGCACACCAGATGAAATTGGGCAAAAGCCTTCCTGGCCACAGCTGCCACCTGCTAATTGAACAGGAGCTGTGAGTCCAGGAGGACCCCCAAATTGTACACCATCCTTGAATGGGGAAGTGCAATCCCATCCAAGGTCAAAGTTGGAATATCCCCAGATTTGGGCAGTCCAAACTCCCACAGCCACTATGACTATCTATTCATGATTTCAGTCAGAACCAAACTGAACCCTTATAGCAGAGCTTTCCAAACTGTGTGTGGCGACACAAAAGTGTGTCGCCACACACAGTCTGGTGTGTCGCCACACAACCCGGAAGCACTGATCATCATCAGTGCTTCCGGGTTTTCCCGCGGCAACACACCAACGGCGGTACACAAAAACCCGAAAGCGGCAGCAGCGCTTCCGGGTTTTCCCACGGCGACACACCAAAAGCGGTTGGTGTGTCGCCGCGGGAAAACTTTGGAAAGCCCTGCCTTATAGAGTGGTTTGGAATATGCTGCTTTTAAATGTGGATCACTCCATAATAGACCCATTTATTTATCACTTAACTTACGTGTCATTTTAGGCAAGGAAGACTGAATACAAATAACTTCATAATAGAAAGTACGTAAAACGTGCCAGAACCCTACATTATATATCAATAGAGCTAAAAATAGGAAGACTTCTGAACATTTCAAAAAGAACAGTGTGTTTACAATTCCCTGATTTTTTTTTCTTCTGAGATTCCATGTTGGATAATCAGGTGGCCCAAATACAGTATATATACGCTGAACTTGAAAATGAAGCAGCCTCAGCGGACCTGTCTCTGAAACCTTTGCCATTTCTTAAGTGTGACAACTTAATGGCCTTTAAATTTTGACAACTTTTGGCAGCCACTGATTCAAAACAATGCTGAAAGATGGCTGGTGGCCATACTATACAGTTGATATTTATATGAAACAGACATCTCTGAATCTTAATTACTCCTGATAAAAGGAGATTGCTAGCTAATCATTGACAGGCCTATGAATCATCTCAGTAATGAAATAATAAGGTAATTTGTAACATAAATCATGAGGTTCTGGACTAGAATACTGTTCTATAGCTAATACTGGTTTGATATATATTTATGTCTTACACAAATCTAGTCCATACTTCATACTTAAGCATACAGTGCTTACTCAAAAGAACTACAGAATTTACACCATCTACTTGCAAAGTGGTAACCTTACCTATTGCATACCCTCAAAATATACAACATTGGGTGAGTCAGAAAAAGTTGTAGGTGTGTCTCTGTGTTGAATAGCCAGATGAACCTTCCACCCTTTAAATAATCCTCCTCTCAACTAAATACTGATTCATACTTTGTACACAATGGTTGCAATGTAACTGATGATGTATGCCTTAGGAGCTGAGTAGTCCAAATGAATTGCTCATGCTCTAAAAGAGGTCTGTTGAGTATCCTTGAAATGTGTAATTAAAGCTTGTTCTTTGACCCTCTCGACCAAACTTCTGCTTGAAGTTTCTTCAGTAAGTGCACAATGGGTTCAGTATAAGGGAGAAAAAAAGAGGATTTTGCTGGCAGAAAATAAAAATGAAGTGGCACCACTGATGGTATCACACAAGCCCATTCTTATAGCCAAGAAAAAGTTCCTGTTTACTGTGGAGACAGCCTTACACTTGCCAGTCGTAAATTTCATAGGTATTCTTAGTAAATAAAAATAGTGGCTGACTGCAGGCTAACACTGGGAGTGTCCACATGCCCAGAAAATAAGGCAAAAGCGAGGGGGGAAATAATCCTAACAATCCTGGATTGGTAGAGAGCACTTTTACCAGTTACCCTTTGGGAAATGGAAGCTTTGTGACTACAGGAGTCATATCCATCATGGCAACCACTTTGTGACAGCATCCATAATCTCAAAGTTCCAAATTTTTCCACTAGCCCAAGAGACTGGGCTAACCCTAGCCCCAACCCATATAGTCAGATAGATTACTTCAAAACTTTATAACATATGTTGATATGCTATCACTTCTAATATTACTTTAGTAGATAAGCCCATAATAAACTTTTGGCTAATTTTCCTAATTTAACATATTTATTTTCTTAGAAAAAATAGAAATAAATAAAAAGCAAATGCAAATACAATAAAGTTTTTTTCCCCCCAGGTCAGGATGTAGTACTGTCCTTAACATAAACATTTTTGGTGAAGGTTGTAGAGCAGAGCTTTCCAAACTGTGTGCCCTGACACGTTAGTGTGTCAGCTGCAGTGTCTGGGTGTGTTGCAGCTGCTGCTGCCTCCAAACCTGCTGTGATTCCACGCAGGTCCTAGTGCCTGTCTTGTGCCTTGCTGCCTCCAAACCTGCTGTGATTCCGCGCAGGTTCTAGTGCCTGCCTTGTGCCCTGCTGTAAGAGTGTGTCGCGAAATGATGCATGTCTAAAAAGTGTGTCACCAACATGAAAAGTTTGGAAAGCTCTGCTGTAGAGAAAGTAACGGGGCTATAGTTATAGAAGCTCTGGTAGGAACGAATTATCTCATCCCATGGTAGTCTAGATCCAGCACCAGGCATATGACAGGAACCAGATTGGTCACATAAATGTCTTTATGTATGTAGAGCTGACCTTGGGGAAGGTATGATCCTATCATCCTATTTCATTTGGCATGTACATTAGTAGATGAATATGCCACCACTGTATATACATATGCACCGTTATTATAGGGTACTTCATATGTCAGATTAATAACCTCCAAAGGATAGTGGTATTAATATTGTTTATACATGTTTACTGAAAAATAAACACACATAGAATATCAGCCTAAACTGGTTAAGTGACAATCTGGGGGAGGGGGGTAGAATGTTTGGTATTTGTTAGTAATTTCCTTTTTCCTTCCTCATTTTCCTTTTATTGTCATGGCATTCCTGTGAACTAAATAACAGATTTACATTGTTCTACTATTATATTCCTTAATTGTCTCCCTCACAGAATACACAATGGATATGCTAACCTATCATCTCTCAAAGTTATTGGAAGACACAGCCGTTTTCCAAAGGATTTGTTGGTCAGGATTTTTTTAAAAAACTATATTTAATGCACAGGAACGATAGAAATTTTGAAATTTTGCACACAGAAAACTGGACCTAGAAAAATGAACACATTGCCTCCTTTATCTCCTGCATTTATCAGATGTATTTATAAGGTGAGCAGAAAACATTAGGAAAATACAGCCGTCACCATTCACATAAGATTTTCCTAGGTAGAACCTACTTAAAGTAGTCTAAGTAAAATTGTGACAAGTTAGGCAGTAAATTTTATAGAATATGAAATTATTTCTTCCTGTAATAAGTCTTAATACTATTAAATCAGCCTTCCCTAATCTGGCACCCTCCAGCATGCTGACTGGGGTTAATGGAAATTATATTCCAACTCACCTTGGAAAGCTGTTGAACCATTATGTCATATCAGATCTCATTTTTATGCTAGATTAACAATCCTAGGTAATCATGGCATGGAAAGGGCTTCAGTGGATGCATTTTCTAATGAGGTTTATTACCTAGTTTTTATTTGTATTTATTTATTACAGTAATTTGTATGTCACCTACTTGTCAGACTGTAGGAAAGATGCAAGAGGAATACAGTTCTCTATTTCACTGTGATTCATCTCATAAATAGTCAGGAGCTACAACAGAGCTTTCCAAACTTTTCATGTTGGTGACACACTTTTTAGACATGCATCATTTCGCGACACACTCTTACAGCAGGGCACAAGGCAGGCACTAGAACTTGCGTGGAATCCTGGCAGGGCAGGTTTGGAGGCAGCAGCAGCTGCAACACACCCAGACACTGCAGCTGACACACTAATGTGTCACGACACAGAGTTTGGAAAGCTCTGAGCTAGAAGATGGTCAGATAGGAACTGGTGACAAGGAGAAGGCAGAACTCCTACTTTCCTTCAGTCTTCTCTGTAAAGGTGAATTTATTTATTTAAGGTACACTATGCTTAAGCAGAACATGACAAAAGAAAGGAGGAGAAATCCAAGAGATTAGTTAAGGAATATTTGATTACCATGAACAACTTTAAATTTCTAGAGATAGGCCAATTACATCTAAGAATTTTGAAGGAGCGTGCAGGTGTCTGTAATTTTTGAGAAATCATGAAGTACAGACATAGTGCCAGAGCAGTGGAGAAAGACAAAGGTTCATATCTACAGAAAGGGGGAAAAAGAGGAGTGAAATAACTACTGACCATCAGCTTGATGTCAACACCAAGCAAAGTCTGGAACAGATTATTAAGCGGCTAGTTTGTGAATATTTAGAAAAGAATGCATTGCTTGCAAGAGCCAACATGAGTTTATTGAGAATAAAACATGCCAAACCGATTTGATCCCTTTTTCTGACAGAATAACCAATTTAGCTGACAATGGGAATGCAGTGAACACAATGTACCTTTACTTGAACAAATTTGAACATTTCACAAAGTCTCCTGTGAGACTCTAGCATGGAAGATAAAACATGAGTGGGAATAAGTTACCATTAGATGGATACAGAGTTGGTTGAACAATTGTACCCAGCAAATCTACAGCTGCCACTGACCTGGGAAAAAAAGTTGAAGAGCATACTGCAAGTCTCCATTCTAAGCTCTGGGCTGTTCAGCATACAGTGATTATAAATTTTATTTATTTATTTTTCATATTTCTATTACTGCCCATCTTCCCCAAAAGGGGGACTCTGGGTGGCTTACAATAAAAACAAGGATTAAAACTATTCAAATATAAAATTACACTCAGACAACAGGAAATAAATAAATATAAAATCCACGTGACGAACGATCTCATTCAATCGGGAGGGCTCTATGGCGCCAGCCACCCCCAGGAAGAGCTATTGCCCTTCCCATACCAAGCAAGGTGGCAGAGCCAAGTCTTCAGATTCTTCTGGAAGGTCAGGAGTGAAGGGGCCCGCCTCACCTCCGGGGGCAGAATATTCCAAAGGGCGGGAATTGCTTCAATAAGAAAATATAGTTATCAAATTTTATGTATTTATTTATGAATCATATTTCTAAGGCTTCCCAACTCATTGGCGACTCTGGGTAGCATACAATGTTAAAAACAAAGGCATAAAAAAGCAAGTCCAAACAGAATATGAACATAGTGAAGTCCTTGGCGCTCTCTGAGTTGTTTGCCTGAAGACTTTTCATTACCTGACTAGTAACATCATCAGTGATAGAGATAGTAATCCCAGTGGATTTGCAGATCACACAAAGATAGAGACAGAAAAAACCTTAAAAGAACATCAAGATTCAGCATGATCTTGACAAACTGTAACATGGGACAGAAATAATCAAGATTCATTTAGGGTAGGACAGGGCATCAGTATATGCATAAAGGATCTGGGTGTCTTCATGGATCACAAGTTGGATTTAGTCAACAGTGTGATGCAGGTGCAAAAACAAATAAAAGCAGCCGTAGGCTGCATCAGCAGAGCCTTGTGTGGCGCAGAGTGGTAGGTGGCACTATTGCAACTGAAACTGAAACTCCCCACGACCTGAGTTCGATCCCAGCAGAAGCTGGTTCTCAGGTAGCCGGCTCAGGTCGACTCAGCCTTCCATCCTTCCAAGGTCGGTAAAATGAGTACCCAGCTTGCTTGGGGAAAGATAATCACGACTGGGGAAGGCAATGGCAAACCACCCCGCTCTATAGTCTGCCAGGAAAACGTCGTGAAAGTGGCATCTCCCCAGGGGTCGCATGACTTGGTGCTTGCACAGGGGAACCTTTCCTTTTTTTTCCAGGCTGCATCAGCAGAAGTATAGTGTCAAGATCAAGAAAAGTCTCAATTCTTCTTTATTCTGTATTAGTCAGGCCACACCATCCAGTTCTATATGCTATTTTAGGAAAAACATTAATCAACAGAAAATATCCAGTGGAAAGAACCAAGATTATAAGGGGAGGAAAAACTGACAAGGAATGGTTGGGACATTGGATATGTTTAGCCTATAAAGAGAAGACAATGCTGAGACAGAATAGCTGTCTTCAGGTATCTAAAGGGCTATCATGCAGAAGAGAAGGAATAATTTTTCAAGGTTTTTCCAGATGGCAGGGCAAGAAATAATGTTAAATTACAAGGAAGTAGAGCTTACTTGGACATTGGGCATAGGAACAATTGAATGAAGGAATAGAGGTGGAAGATTATCCTTCACTGGAATTATTTAAACAGAGGCTAGATGACCAGCTGTTGGGGAGACTGTAGTAGTGAGTTCCTGCATTGTGCAGGGGTTGGATTAGATTATCTATAAGCCGTTCCAACTCTTACATTCTATGAGTCACATACTTCGAAAAATATTCTACTCAGTTGGTGGCCAGCAGTCAAATGCAGTTTTAGGAACCAAAACTGCCAGAACACGGCCACACAACCCGGAAAACCCACAACCATCGGATTCCAGCTGTGAAAGCCTTCAACTATACAATGCAGTTTTACTATACTTTCTTGAACTTACTGTTTCGTTTGCTCACCCTTTGAGTAAAAACTGGGAACCAATGTTCAGTATTTCATTCAGATGGCTCCGGTGAATGTGGTCTGTATCCTTCAATTCACCCTTATGTCCAATCTTCTTTTACTCTTTTTACTCAGCCATGTATCTTATCCTTTACAAACCTCAGGATCGACAAGGTACTTTTTTCTCAACAAGACATTTGATGTATGTTAGAGAAGATGTTAGTTGCCTTTGCGTTAAGAATACATCTTGAAAACTTATCAGGAGATCAAATCCTTTGCAAATATCGTGTGTTTAATACAAATAAGAGGGCAATATTTGTTATTAATTGCATTTCACAATCCCTTAACTCTGTGTATATACAGTATTACTCATAACACATTTCACTTTGTCTCTTTCATACACACACACACACCCCAAATATACACATAGTCTCCCAAAGGCGTAACAGAGGAATTATTCCATTTATTAAGCAGCTGTAGAAATGTTATGACTGAGTTATTGGGGTGCCATGATATTGGTAACTTGTTTTGAAAAGGTCAGACAGTCTGATTTCAAGACTGTCACAAGTCTAAACTCATTGTATCTAGCCATCAAAGGCCAACATTCCTTATACTAAGTTAATCGTGCTAGATAAATAAATCAAATATAGATCAGGACCAAAATGCCAAATGTAACATGCCTGGACTTGCTGTGAGTTAAAGACCAAATATTGTTCTTGAAGTCTAAGAAGAAAAATTAAATAAGGAACTGGACAAAATTAATTTATATTGTATTTGAATGTGAAGTTCCAGATTGTTAATTAAAAATAGATAAAAGTCTGCATATAATGCATATTTATAAAAATGATATACAAAAGTGCATTATATTACGGGAAACTGCAAAAGTTATATATTTGGAATATTCAAACAAAACTATGTAGGTTTGGGGAATTGCATCAAAATCCATTTTAATTTAGTGCAAATTAAAAACAAAAAATAAAAGGTAGATTGACCCCTCTCCCAAAAGGAAGATTCCAGAAAAATTGTTATAAATACATGCAAAATTTTTGTGTGCTGCTCAGGTTTCCTTCCTTGTCAACTATAGTTGTCAACTATTACTGAAACCAATACCAGATACTTTTCTCCCAACAAATATCTTCGTATGACACAGTATGTACAAATATAAATACAGTATGTACACTTATATCCAAGGGCTCCATTCCAAAACCAGCAAGGTTATGAGAATAAATAAATATTGAATTAATAAGGCACTCCATGTGCAAAATTAATTGATCCCCATCTACATACAAAGCATTATCTCACACGCAAACCATTCTCTCTCTGCATACACAAGGAGAGACAGTCAGACCAACTGGAAATCTGGGCTCAGCAAGCATAAACTTATGCCTGCTTACTTTGACATTAGTTCTTTTAAATTCATTTACTCTTATTCCCTGGTAAGTATGTACAGGCTATGCTATGCTATGAACGGCTGTTTAGCCCTGTTTATTCCATGTAATCTGCAGTGAAAATTAGTAAAGGGATCCTTGTTGTTGTTGTTGTTGTTCAGTCGTGTCCGACTCTTCGTGACCTCATGGACCATAGCACGCCAGGCCTTCCTGTCCTCCACTGTCTCCCGGAGTTTACTCAAATTCATGTTCATTACATCGGTGATGCTAAAATGTACTTAATTGCTTTGAACTTCTGTTTACAGAAAATAAATGGGTTGACTGGTAAGAGGTTTTAGTGCTAAGGTGCAAGCACAAAGAAATGCTTGCATGCCTACCTTGTAATAAGTTCCAATGAATTACGTGGCTCTTGCTCCATGCATTATGGTAAGCAGGCGTAGATCTTCTAGTTCTATTTTGTCAGCACACTATCTTCATTCTCATCATACATAAAGTGGAGAGCTTCTTCCTCATTTGTGTGGATAGTTGAGGTTCTCCATTGCAGACACTCATTTTGTGGTCTGGCAACAAGAGGAGGACAGGTGTGTATGCTGCTTGAAGGGAGATGGCAGTGAGTTTGCCCTTCCTTATGTGTTTATTTCACCTATTTGATTTTATAAATTTATCTCTTTATTTACACTGTAGATTTCTAAGCTGCCCAACTTCACAGAAACTCTGGGCAGTGCACAAATTAAAAATAAAACCACAGTTCATAAGTCCTCCCCCAAACTAAAAGATTATCATAATAGGGGAACAGAGAAACACCACCATCAAACACAACATAGTTTAATCCAGGTGGGGAGCTTGGG
Organism: Charina bottae; assembly: GCA_023362775.1. Lineage (NCBI taxonomy): Eukaryota > Metazoa > Chordata > Lepidosauria > Squamata > Charinaidae > Charina > Charina bottae. The sequence goes on from JALMGJ010000008.1 coordinate 5,325,195, forward strand.
GGAAAAGCCAGGTCTTAAAGGTTCATTAAAGGGACAGCAGAGTTAGACTGTTCAAGCCTCTGAAGCGGGATGCTATTCCAGAAGGCCAGCACTGCAGGAGAGGAGGAAACTTCCATCCATTTGCTAGCCTTCAACATCTTCCACAATAATATTCTCGGCAAACGCTACCACTCTAAATTAAAGGGGGGGAAATATAGTTTTATGTAGTACAATAGTATGCAGAAAGAAATAAAAATTACAGAATAATTCACAGAACGATTTCTGGAGACGAATTATTGTTGTTTTAATAAAGCAATAGTTGTCAGGAAACTATACTTAGATAGAAAGCCTAAATACCTGATCTAGCTGTTTTCTAAGTAAAAGAATAAGGACTGTATATTCTACTAGATCATCTCTGCTATTACCAGAGAAGGAATGTGGGAACCAGAAACAGGTACTGAAAGTTACAACAGCCTTGAGAATATTTGTCTAACCAATTAGAGGCAGGCTAGATAGTTGGAAGGAATAAAAAGAGAAGACTCCCTACACTAAAGTTGACTACATCTATTGTCCCTAGTGAATTGAGAAATCTACTGAGTAAAACTTCCACAATTTCTCATACTGTGGAGCTTCAGAAGTAAGTAAATCCTGTAATACCTTGGTGTCAATGGAAAACACTACAAAGGAAGAGAAGCATGTTGTCCTACAAAGTTGGCAAGAATGAAATTTGATGAAGACATCTTTATGAAGAATGGGCAAACTAAAGCCACTTCAAGATTAAATTCACCAATGGTTATGTCTGCTTGGAAGGTAAGTGATATTCCCTGAACAAGTAATGGCGAAAGGTAATTAGAAGCCAGCCAGCAATCAAAATACAGGGTTTTTTTTAAACATTGTTTCAATGTTTATAGAACATCAGCTTCAATCTATCCTCAGTTAGGACCCTTGTTCATTCACTGGGATGTCTCTCCTCAGTAGGGACCATACTGAAAACCTTTATTTTTCCGAAAGTATGCATAAGTAAATGGAAACTTTGCTCATTAGAGTGAATGTTTGCTTTATGACTCTCAACTTACATAATTTCATTGTTCATTGTTTTAGTTACAGAACTAAATAAAACTGCTGTATGATAGTAGCAAGCATTTTCAACTGGCAATAACACATTGTAAATTTAGGCACAAGTTCCTACGCTATACAAACGGGCCCACTTACAGTAGCATTTACTCCATTAATAATTGATCCCTTGGAATTGATCAATTCCTGATTTTTTTTTACTTAACCTAAGGAGAGACAAGGATCTTCTATTGTTTATTGAAGATATTATTGTTCAAGGAATCTAGTACAAAGCACTGGTTAACGCCAGCACTAATATGGGATTTGAAACACTGCATTACAAAGTGCATATTTTTTAAAGTAAAACGTACTGAATCAGATATACAATTTTTCCTAGGCCACATGCATTTCCTAAAGGCCAGACTTTCAAAAGTTATTACCAAATTGAAATATTTAAGAACTTATTCCATGTATAAAATTAAGGATTGGGATTCTTTCCCATAGTAAGAAGTAATGTATGACATGTATATTTTAATGCAATGCTAAATTTCAACTAGGACAAGTATTTAGAGTAAGGCTAAAAAAAAGGTAAAGGTTCCCCTGCACAGTCGTGTCCGACTCTAGGGGCCGGTGCTCATCTCCGTTTGTTAGCTGAAGAGCCAGCGCTGTCCAAAGACGCTTCCGCGGTCATGTGGCTGGCATGACGTGCGCGGAACGCTGTTACCTTCCCACCAAAGTGGTACCTATTCATCTACTTGCATTTGCATGCTTTCGAATTGCTAGGTTGGCAAGAGCTGGGGCGAGTGCGGGAGCTCACTCCGTCACATGGGGCTTTTGCATAGAGAGTTCTAGGCTTTCCTAACATGTAGAGAAATATCTAAAGATCTAACTACTTTATGGGAGCATGTAATAGATACAAGTGAAATTAACCCAAATGGTGTTTATCAGAGAAGTTAGCAGGAAGACAATTGCCAACCAAGCATTTGATAATTTGACATTTGGATCTAGTTAAAACTGCAATCTTAATGTAGAGAATATATAAGGAACTAAGTAACAAGGAACTTTTTAAAATGCTCCAATAAACTTGCAGCCTGAATTGTGGACAAATGGAGTATTTCTATTTGTAAGACGACTTGCCGGTAGGAGCACATACACAAATTCAGGGATGCCTCTATTTCTCTCTGACACTCTTCTCCATTCATTACTGTCTGTTATTTTCTAGCTGAGAACCAGTCAACTGAAATTCCACTCACTAGTACAGGGCTTTCCAAAGTTTTCCCGCGGCGACACACCAACCACCGTTGGTGTGTCGACGCGGGAAAACCAGGAAGTGCCGCTGTTGCGGCAGCGCGCAAAAACCCGGAAGCGCTGCTGCCGCTTTCCGTTTTTGTGCGCTGCCGTTGGTGTGTTGCTGCGGGAAAACCCGGAAGCCCTGATGATGATCAGCGCTTCCGGGTTGTGTGACGACACACCAGACTGTGTGTGGCGACACACTTTTGTGTCGCAACACACAGTTTGGAAAGCTCTGGTCATAAGGGGTGATCTGGGTGCTAGAGTGATAATGGAATAAATACACCCCATTTACTGATTTCATATGTGAAAACAGGTTGTCTAAATGCATACAGAAAAATATATGCATATATTATGCTAGGTATATACTTTGACCAAAACCTGGAAAGAATTAGAGAATTTGGTGAAGCAATACCAATCTTTATCAGCAGTCATATTTGTATACCACAGAAAAGCTTGTGCTTCTATGTATCAGTGGTCCTTATGCTGGTTATTTCTGAAACAAGCTTTCTGGGAGACACAAAGAAGAAAAATAGACAGTGTGAAGAAAAATTAATTAATTAAAATATTTATATTTTGCCTTTCAACCTCAGCAGGGGTCTAAAGTGACTTTAGTGAACATGAAGTGAAATATATAAGGTAAGGTAAGGTAAGGTAAGGTAAGGTAAGGTAAGGTAAGGTAAGGTTTCCCCTTCCAGTTGTATCTGGCTCTAGGGGGCGGTGCTCATCTCCGATTCTCGGCCGAGGGAGCCAGCGTTGTCCATAGACGCTTCCGTGGTCATGTGGCCAGCATGACTAAACGCCAAGGCGCACGGAACACTGTTATATAAGCTAGAACAAAACAAAGCGCAGAACTAATGAAATTGACAACGGGACACAGAGTAGAGCTTCTGCAACTGCTGTTGGTGGAAAGGCTCATGGGAAAAAAATAAGCTGTATTAAATTTGATAATACTGTATAAATGTAACATTTCCAGAATTTTTGAAGCAACAATTGTGTCCTTGTTTTATATTTGTACCCTTGCATTAAAAAATGGATTTTGCTGCTAAAGTCATCCCCAATGCTATGAGGTCTAATGAAGAATAAGAACTGAAACCTTCAAGCTTTACGTCAAAAGTCAGTAATAAGAAGAAAGCCAGTAAGTATCATCATACATTCTTCCACTAAATTATATGAATTGCCTTTTTCTTTGGATTTTACTTTTTAAAATAGTTCAGTGTTTTTCAGTTCAGTTTAAGAAGGCTGATAAGACCACCACCACATTTAGTTATGCAGCTGAAGTTGCTCTGGGAGCCTTCTTGAATTAAAAACATGGAAAAAAATACTTGAATTAATAAATATATTCCAGCCAACATCCAGAAAAAACACCCCTTCGATCACAGCTCCTTTAATGCCTTTTAATTTTTCAAATAATTCTATAAGGATTAAAATTGTTTCCTATCTCTCTCATTGTTTTGTAAAGGACTAGCTCTTTACTTTTATCATGCAACTAATACAACAGATTTTGAAGCATAAAGTCTGCAAACAGCATTCTGTTTGAGACAATTATCAGGAAGATCAAAATGTAAAAAAGCAAAATTACTTTAGTGTTTTAAGATTTTATTAACTTCAATACAAGTAATGATGGGTAATGAAATAAATTTTAAAATAAAAACATCTTGAACAATATTAAATTATGTGGCATCCTTTCTAAACACTTTTAATCAATATAGTCAAAGTCTTCTGGTATACCAAATGTTTTGTCAATTTTGCTGTCTTCAAATCCAAACTTCCGTTTAGCCCAAGATTTTACAGCAAAGATATTATCTGTAGACAAAGTAGATGAAAAATAATGGATATTAGGGCTTTTTTAAAGTATTCCATTTCAAATGACCATAATAAAAGACCCTTAATTTTTAAAGATAATAACATCTCCACAAATTGTCATCCCAAGGTCCCTCCTCACACATTATTCACCTTTCGGTTGCAGCATCTAACACTGATTATTGTGTAATTACCAATTTTCACGTAACCCCTTTCCTGTATACTTCAGTGGTAATAGTTTTCCAAAAGGCAATTAATTGCACAATAGGCTCAGGACAAACAGTTCAGCACAATATCTGCTGTGTTTAGAACTTGAGATACACACTTTGTAACAGAGGAATTATATGTGTTTGAAAAGTCATATGTCTCTGGGGATTGCTAAACTGGCAGGCACCAGTTTTTGCTCTGTTTATTTAGGTTCTGTCCAGGTTTGAACCAGACTGTTTCATTCCTATTCATTTGATGTATGACTTTTTAAAAAGAAATCAATCCTTCCCTGCCTACACTGAAGCAGAAGGCTGAAATGCCATTCCATTTCCCTACAACTCAATGCAATAAAATTCATTGCTCTTTAGTTTTATAACGCTGATTTTTTTAAAAAAAATATTGACTTGATTTTCCCTGCTGATTCAAGTACCACAGTATTTCCTGCATGGCATCTTACATCCAATTTAGTATCAAACATATAGTAAAACTGTAAAACTGATGATATTGTAACTTTGAAAGAATTGTACTCAACAATGCATGATTGCTCAAAAGACTTGGCAACAAAGCAGTCAGAGGGAAACGATTTTTGAGGAAAACCAGCACTAGAAGGATAGGTGTTCATATGTTATGAGGTGCATGAGTGACGCAGTCATCACATAGATGACATATAACATATTTATCCCAGAGGTTCCTCCAATTCAATGTAAGTGAATTCTATAATTGGAGCTGCCCACATGGCAACTGATACTAAACCCTTACAAAGAAATGAAAAATCACAAGGAAAGAAATCAGGTATCTAGTACCTAACACATTCAGTTTACTTGCAAACACTTCAGTGGCTAGCAAACAATTGAAATAGCAAACTCAAAAGCATACATTTGCAATACAGGGAAAACATTTTTAAAAGTTGAACAAGGCCTTGAAAAATAAAAAGAACTCTGCCAGATGCAACCCTAACTATAAACATTCCAAAGATGGCAGCTCTATAATCAAGAAGGGTCTCAGCTGGCCACTTCTAAACTTCTGCAGAAGAGTCTCTAAAAATTTCAATGAGCTGGCAATTTCATATAGAAGAAGACAATCCTTCATATTTAATTATTTGCATGTTTATTGATTCATTTTAAGTAAAATATGCAAATTTACTTCTCAGTGGTGAAAACTGATGCAGCTGAAACATGATTATGTGCTAATTATTTTGAACTTGATTACACATGACTGTTCCTGGAAAACTGTTCCAATAAAGGAATATGATGCATAAAATCAGATACCATTGATATAATCACTGTGAATGGTGATACCTGATAATGAGCAAGACAATTTATTGTGCAAGTGTCAGCTGCTTTATATGAAGAGTACCATGAACTATACACTACTATGCCCTCTAATTTAAAATCCCAAGTAATTCCAAATTAACGCACACATATCTTTTACTGCTTTTAATTCAAGTACTTTGTTAGTTTGCACAAGTTATCTTACTTTTATAGGTGGGGTATAAATGAATTTAGAACACATAAACTCTCCTATTCATTACTTGCAGATTGAAATTGTCAAATTGATATATATATATATATATATATATATATATATATATATATAATGCTTAGCACTCAAACAATAATAGAAATGATGCCTAGCAAAAACTGAGGGGATACAAATAAGAACGAACAAAAACATCAAAATGGATCAGAATTGCAAAAATTATATTTATGTCTGCATTTTTGAGCAATGGCAAACTTCACCAATAATAGTTATTTTATGAGCTTTTAGCAATCTGTTACCTGGCAAATAAGACAGTTTTATGTAAAAAAAATAGTTAAAATCTTATATTAAAGATTGTTTCTTTCCATGAATTTAGTTTTGTTCACAGAAGTATGAATGTTGTAAAATAATGTAAATGCAGACACACCAGTCCATCTGTTGGCTGCTTCCTTAGCTATTTTATTTGCTTGACCTGAAAAGAACAACAAATAAATAAATAAATAATAAAATTCCATAGAAGCAATTCTTTAGATCCATAGCTGAAGAGGCTCAAAAGGATAAAACTATATATTAAAACTATTATGCATTTTTAAATAACTTGAAAATGTTTTATTATTCTTTTGAAGTTAATATTTAACCAATTCTCAAATAAGATTAGTGAAGTTACATCAAAGTGAAGTGATATGCTGAAGCAATGGTTTCTACCAGTTACAACTGAAATTTGTTGGCATATATCCAGCCATAGTATAGAAAAATAAAAATCCTTCAGTGCTTCACTGAATTAGAAGAGGCTATGCTCTAACAAGAGATGTTAGGGTATCTAAATTCTGTGATGCATAATCAGGAATGTTTATTTGAAATAATGATTTTATTTCTACTTTTCATCAAAAATGAATAGATTTATAAGAACAAAACATGGATGCATTACAAAATCCTTATCCTTTTGTAAAATCCCTTGCTCATTTGTTATAAATTATTGCGGAAACTTCTTCATGTGCCAATCATATATTCTTGTAATTCACTTTCCTTATAAAAGTGGCCAATGTTACATGGGAATTGGCAGCTAATAAAGTTAATGATAAGAATATGCTTTCTAAACTGTAAAAGTATCTGTATCCCAAGTTCTACACCAATCCATTTATTTGCTTATAGAAAGAGACAACACTGGTTAAGGCAAACACCCACAAAGAATGTATACATCAGTCTTATGGGACTATTTACTTACATACCAAAATTTTATTTATTTATTTATTCAATTTATAAGGCCGCCCATCTCAAACCAGTGACTCTGGGAGGCTAACAATAATAAAAACAATCAAACAATAAAAACAATACCAAAAAATTAAATATAAATATAAATACAGCCAAGAGATCTTAAAAGCCATTGGTGTTAGCACAACCATGAAACGGGGCCCTTCACACACTCTGGGCCCCAGGCCCGGGCACAAAGCCAGGTCTTCAAGGTCTTCCGAAAAGCCAAAAGGGTCGGGGCCATCCTAATCTCAGGAGGAAGGATGTTCCAGAGGGCAGGTGCCACAGCAGAAAAGGCACGTCTCCTGGTCCCCGTCAGCCGACATTCCTTGGCTGACGGGACCCGGAGCATGCCCATCCTGCTGGACTGGACTGGACAGGTAGAAACAACTGGGAAAAGATGGTCCCTAAGGTAACCCAATCCCAAGCCATGAAGGGCTTTAAAGGTGACAACCAGCACCTTGAATTGTACCTGGAAACATACCAGCAACCAATGCAGCTCCCGAAGCAGTGGTGTTACATGCGCCAAGTAACCAACACTATTTATAACCCAGGCAGCTGCATTCTGTACCAGCTGAAGCTTCTGAATGCTTTTCAAGGGCAGCCCCATGTAGAGCGTGTTGCAATAGTCCAAACGGGAGGTCACAAGGGCATGAGTGACAGTGAGTAGTGCCTCCCGGTCCAGGAATAAAGCTGGGTATCATCAGCATACTGATGATACCTCACCCCAAACGGTCGGATCACCTCACCCAGCAGCATCATGTAGATGTTAAATAAGAGGGGTGAGAGAACCGAGCCCTGTGGCACCCCACACAGTAGGGGCTGTGGACTGGGCCTCTCCCTTCCTACCAACACTGACTGGAACTGACCCCGGAGGAAGGAGGAGAACCAGCGCAGCACAGTGCCGCCCACCCCCAACTCCCGAAGCCGGTCCAGAAGGATACCATGATCGATGGTATCGAAGGCCGCTGAGAGGTCAAGAAGAGCAAGGATGGTCGCACTGCCCCATCCCGCTCCCACCAGAGGTCATCCAAGAGTGCGATCAATGCCATCTCAGTCCCATATCCCGGCCTGAATCCTGACTGAAAGGGGTCTAGATAATCCACTTCATTCAGAGCCCTTTGAAGCTGCCGTGCAACCACTTTCTCAACAACCTTTCTCAAATAATACTGAAACATTTCTAGACCAGCCTATGAGCACACAAAAGATTGTGGGGAGGGACCTATTAGAATACACGGAAACTGCTGATATAGCAAATGAGGTCTTTCAGCTCTCTTTTCATTTTCTTTTCATACACACTCCAGCAGGCTCCCATATTGAAATCCTGAAATAATGTATAGTTCTCACACCCACACGCAGCCCTAGTTTGCCAATACTTGCCCAGCATTTTTAGTGGCAGTGGTCAATGTACAAGTTTGTCTCCAGGAATGCTGAGAACAATTAATGCAACATAAAATGTTGCATTCTTATAAAGTTTACACTATTAGCAAGACTTACTTAATTTGCAAAATGAACTGTGTCAGATATATAGCAGAATAAGTGTATACTGCCCAACTAAGTCCTACCTACAGCCTAAAGAATTTTATATTTAAAACCTGCAGACCAGATCATATGGATGCTTTAAAAAAAGCGCAAGTATTTAGAAAAGCTTCCATACTTTTGACTTTGCCATGACATAGAAAACATAGACATTTTTAAAATAAACTTTATTATGCTAAACTACAGAGTAAATAAAAATATAGCTTCAGATTAAAAATCATTAATACTGTAATAAATTTTAAAGGAACTAAAAGGAAGGAAGGAAGGAAAAAGAAAGTAAAAGAAAAAAAAGGATCCTGGTAAATTACATTGCAAAGCACAGGTTCTTAAACTTTGTGTGATCATACTGCCTAAAATGATACATAACAATTCATTGTTGCAAGGCAGCTACAGACTTCCCCTTCAAGTGTTGTATAGTATTTTTAGCCAGACCCCAGACCCCCAAAATCCACAATTCTTTATATAGTCTAAGAAGAACATAAGCATCCTGAACGTATAGTGATAGATCCAAATTAATGTTAACAATCTTACCAATGTTGGCCCAAAATAGGGCCACAGGACAAGACCAAACCAATGTTCCAACTCCTGAGTTAATTCTAATCAACCCGTATAAAACATTATCTGTGGGAAGGCAACTAATAAAACAAAAGTTATACGTACTGTTGCTGTATTTGAGAATATGCTACATTTTAAAGTATTAATATAGGAATATATATTATATTATATTATGTCTATGAAGGTTCTCAGTCATCCAGGTGGAATTGTCTATAGCTTGAATCATGTCAACTGGATTTCTATTTTCTCAGTGGAAACGTTTCGCTCCTTATCCAAGGAGCTTCTTCAGTCTGAGCAAAGTTGGTAAGGGAATCCTAAATATGACACAGCTACCTAGAAACATATTTAGCTACTCCATCTTGCCAGGGTTGAGTTGAAGTTGGTTCCTCCCCATCCAGACCCTCACAGCATCCAGGCACTTGGTTAGCACCGCAACAGCATCACCTGCCCAGCCAGGGGTGGAGATTTACAGCTGGGTATCAGCAGCATACTGATGATACCGCTCCCCGTGCCATTGAATGACCTCACCAGTGGTTTCATGTAGGTATTAAAAAGGAGAGGGGAGAGACCAGAGCCCTGAGGCACCCCATACTATAGGAGCCTAGGGCTTGACCTCTCTCCCCCCACCAACACCGACTGAAACAGGCCACAGAGAAAGGAGGAGAACCACCACAAAACAATGCCCCCCAATCCTAATCCCTGAAGCTGGTCCAAAAGGAAACTATGGTCGATGGTATCGAAAGCCGCTGACAGAGCCAGGAGAGCCAGGACAGTTGCACCACCCTGTCCCTAGCTCTCCAAAGATCATCAGCAAGGCAACCAATGCCGTCTCAGTGCTTTACCCTGGCCTGAACCCAGACTGAAAAGGGTCCAGATAATCTGCTTCATCCATTACTAATACCAACTTTTTACATGAAGTTGTCATTTTAGAAAGTGTGGAGTCCTGTGAAATTACAAATAATTACTTTTATAAAAGGATGCAAACTTGAGATGGAAATAATTACTTCCACATGCTAATGTCAAATAATGAATTTAGAACTAAAAATATTTTAATTGCCAAAAATACAGAATGGATGACACTGCAGGATTTAAACAGCAAAAAACAAAAACCCTTAGTTATTTTTAAATGTATGTTGCCTTTCAAATAAATGCTTTATCAAGGTGACTCATTGTGGGAAGGATAACCTATAAGCAAAAGATAATACCATGTAAAATATCAGTATCGTGACTTTACATTTACTTCTCTCATATTCCCAACAACATAATAGCATAAGAATGACCTTTAAGGTGACAATACTAGTGAAATAACTGCTAAATACAATCGAAGTAATAGGAGCAACAGACATTTCAACCTTCAGTAAATTTATGCTGAAGACCTAGCAAGCAGATGGAAGGTATATTCCCACTACAAACTAAGTATAATTTGAATTTTCGTTGAGAAGCATGTCAATATACTGGCAGTGTACTACCATTTAAGGCCAGTTACAATGAAGGAAAAGGAACAAACTCTTGACCTTGAAAAAAACATCAAGAATGAATATCTAAATTTACAAAACAAGAAGTAGCTTGGACCAGTATGAGCTGTCAGCTTGCAAATATCTACCAACAAGTGAGTTTTATGGTTTCTTTTTCAGCTAACAAAGGCCAAATACCCTGGAATACTTTCAACCTAGTTATCAAGTAACACAGTGTAGGATAAATTCTTCTTTTCCCCCTATCCAAAAGAAAACATTTCTGTAATGCTATTCTTTCTTTTGACATTTTTGAACAACTACTTCTGTTAACAGCTAACTTGTAAAGGCTTGGATACATTTATTCCAGTACCTTCTAAAATCATAGTTGATAAGACGCCCTACAGTTGCAGCCAAGTACATTTCTGAAAGAATAATTCTTTGTATTTAACTAATGAGACAACTACTATGAAAGCAATGACTGTTCTCTCTGCCATCAGAAGCATAACCTACTCTAGGCAAAACCTATTCAAATGCTGACAAAGAAAAGTGATGAATCCTAGAGCACAATCGTTTTTATTTCTAAGATATAAATTTGCTTCTGTGACAGAAATTATAAGATTGAATTTAAAGGGCTGATCCAAAGTTAATGAAGTATTATATAATTGAAATACATTCGGTTTAATGAGAGACATATCCCATCTAAAATAAGACTGGTTTATACCCATTAAAATGGTATTTTTAAGCACACATTTTATAGTTATTGCAGTATAGGATTTTGTAACCTACAATGTAGGAACCTACTAAGAAGCCTTTATTATTGATTGAGATGGGGGCATAGCTGATGCAGATTTTCCCCTCTGTGTCATGCAAGTGTTATATTTGGCTATAGCACTATATCCAGCTTGTGATACCTCAATAAAATGCCAGAATTTGACTTGGTGATCAAGTTCAAAGCTGTACACAAACTAAAGAAATAAAAATCAAAGGCACTTGTATTTGTAAAATGCAAATTTATTTAATCTGCACAAATCTGGAATTTCATTATATAGCAAATATAAGAATGTTAGAATTAGAAAAGGCAAAAACTGGAATCAAAACTGAAAATCTAACCAATTAAGACATACAGATGATACTATTTTATTAGCCAAAAGTAAAGAATTAATTAACTCATGAATGTAAAAGGGAAAAGGGTAAAACTGATTTAGTTAAGTATTGAATTGATAAAGGTAATATAAACCTGCATGCTTCCTGAATTAATGGCTGGTGGTGAGAAAGTGAAGGTGGTAAGTAATTTTGTTTTCTTGAACTCCAGAATATTTATTTAGTTATTTATTTATTTATATTTAACTAACAGATTTTTATGGCTGCCCATCTTAAACACAACTCTGGGCGGCTCACAACAACAATAAAAACCAGTAACTATAAAATCATAAACCATAAAACAAAAACAAAAACCCAGCGCCTCAATCATCCCCTTGGTATGCCCCACAACCAACCTAACCGCCCAGGGTCCCTCCTTGTGGGGAAGATGGGTGGGATGTAAATGTGACAAATAAACAAACAAACTCCAGATAGACCTAATTCCATCCCAGTGCCTGGGTAAAAAGCCAGGTCTTGATGGTCTTCTGAAAGGCTAAAAGGGTGGGGGCCTGCCAGATCACCAGGGGGAGGGTGTTCCGTAAGATAGGGGCTTCTGAGGTCCCACTAGGTGGCAAGATTTCAGGGAAGGGACCTGATGCATGCACCCTATCCAATCTGATAGGACAGGCAGATACTTTCAGGGAGAGATGGTCCCACAAATAACTTGGTCCTGTGCCATGTAGGGTTTTAAAGGTGATAACCAGCACCTTGAATTGCACCCAGAAGGAAACTGGGAGCCAGTGCAGCTTGCGCAACCGAGGTGTAACATGGGTGAACCTAGGAACACCCAATACTGTGCGCACTGCTGCATTCTGGACCAGTTGTAGCTTCCAAGTGGTCTTCAAAGGCAGCCCCATGTAAAGCACATTGCAGTATGTACTGTAATCCAAATGGGAAGTGACTAAGGTGTGAGTGACCATGAGCAAGGCCTCCCAGTCTAGGAAAGGACACAATTGGTGCACAAGAGAAATCTGTGCAAAGTTCCCCCTAGCCACGGCTGCCACCTGCTTATCAAGCAGGAGCCATGAGTCCCGGAGGGCCCCCAAATTGCACACCAACTCAGTCCAGGGAAGTGCAACCCCATCCAGAGTCAAAGATGACAAATCACCAGATCCTGGAGGGCCAAAACCCCAAAGCTACTCCATCTTGCCAGGGTTGAGTTGAAGTTGGTTCCTCCCCATCCAGACCCTCACAGCATCCAGGCACTTGGTTAGCACCGCAACAGCATCACCTGCCCAGCCAGGGGTGGAGATTTACAGCTGGGTATCAGCAGCATACTGATGATACCGCTCCCCGTGCCATTGAATGACCTCACCAGTGGTTTCATGTAGGTATTAAAAAGGAGAGGGGAGAGACCAGAGCCCTGAGGCACCCCATACTATAGGAGCCTAGGGCTTGACCTCTCTCCCCCCACCAACACCGACTGAAACAGGCCACAGAGAAAGGAGGAGAACCACCACAAAACAATGCCCCCCAATCCTAATCCCTGAAGCTGGTCCAAAAGGAAACTATGGTCGATGGTATCGAAAGCCGCTGACAGAGCCAGGAGAGCCAGGACAGTTGCACCACCCTGTCCCTAGCTCTCCAAAGATCATCAGCAAGGCAACCAATGCCGTCTCAGTGCTTTACCCTGGCCTGAACCCAGACTGAAAAGGGTCCAGATAATCTGCTTCATCCAGGGCCTCTAAAGCTGAGCATCAACCACCCTCTCATCAACTTTCCCCAAGAAGGGAAGGTTGGAGACTGGACGAAAGTTGTTTAGCCTGGCTGGGTCTAAGGATGGCCTCTTGAGGGCGCACCACCGCCTCCTTCAAGGCAGGAGGTACCACCCCTCCCACAAAGAGGCATTAACCACCACTGGACCCAGCTACATGCCACCTCCCAGGCGGCCTTAACCAACCAGGAGGGGCATGGGTCCCAAACACAATTGACCGAGCTCACAGCCACAACAATCCTGTCCACTTCCTCAGAATCAACCGGCTCAAACTCCTCCCGGATGACAGGGTTCAGATGTGTCTCAGTCACTTCCAAAAGAGCTGCCCAGCCAGAGTCCAACTCCAAGCGAACTCGAGCGATTTTATCTGACAGATGCCAAGAATATTCCTCACAGAGGAAATAGATGGAATATATGGAAATGGTGTGCTGGAGAAATACAGAGAAGATTAACCATAGAGCAGAAGGCAAAGACACCTAGAAGAGATCATTCAGGATAAGGACATTTCAATGACAGCAAAGATCAGAATAACTAAAGCAATGGTTTTTCTAGTAGTAATGTATTGCTGTGAAAACTGGACACTGAGAAAGACTGAGAGAAAAGCATACACCTTGGATTTATGGATCTGGACATGATTACAAAGAGTACCAGGGTCTGCAAGAAGAAACAGTCAATCAGTTCTGGATCAAACAAAGGCTAATTGCTCCCTTGAGACAAGAGTCAGCAAGAAGAAACTTAAATACTTTGATGTAAGTGCATGATGGATTAAAAAGAATTATTGTGCTCCGCAAGGGAAGCAGAAGGGGAAGTCAATGGATACAGTAGATAGATGTGATCAAATAAATCCTTGGAAAGTCCCTAAAAGAGCTATGACTTTATTATCGTCAGAACAAGTTTGTGAACTTTTGTTCATAAGGTCACCAAGAGTCAATGGGACTCATTTATCATAAACAGTGTAGAACGTAGCTTTCCAAAGTGTGTGTCACGACACACCAGTGTGTCACCGGGAATGTCCAGGTGTGTCGCGTGACGACCCGGAAGTGCTGATTGGGGTGATGCACCGAGCGGCAGGGAGGCTTCCTCAGGGACCACGCTGCCGGCTTTTCGCCTCCCTGCCGCTCAGTGCAGCGTTTTTTCGCAGAACCGAGGGCATTTTCGGGGTCCCCGGAGCCTGCCCTTTCGAAGGGTCATCCCAGCAGGGCACGGGGTGGACTTCCCCCCCCCCACTTTTGCTCCCCGTGGTTTTTTCGGCCTCTACCAGGGTAGCTCTGGCGCGCCTCTGCCTCCCCGCCGCACAGCTGATTGGCGTGGATATTTTCCACCCCGGGGCGCCCCCCCACCCCACTGTCACTTTTTGCGGTGATCCAAGGCTTTTTCGCCTCACGGCCGCAGCTTTTCTTGGCAAAGGCAAGGCAGGGCAGCCACGGGGCGGGGCAACCCCGCCCTGCCCAAGACGGAAGCCAATCGTGTGGGCCGGAGGGCGGGGTTTCCACCCAGGATCCAATCACGTGGGCCAGGGTGGGGTTTCCACCCAGGAGCCAATCACGTGGGCTGGGGGGTGGGGAGCCCTGTTATTACTGTGTCGCAAAATGATGCACGTCTAAAAGGTGTGTCACCAACATGAAAAGTTTGGAAAGCTCTGGTATAGAAGATCAACTGGAAATCTTGGTACACCTTCTGAGCTTTATTGTCCACGTTTGAACTATATCATTAAGCTATATATGAAACTGCAACCTTGAAGAATTACCAATATTTTTATAAGGTCAAGTTCTCTGACTGTATCAGATCAAACCTGAAACAAGTGGCCAGCTCACAGATGATAAAAAGGAAGAACTTGCTTTCTGTTCTTTTTTTCCACTTTGGTAGTATATGCACTAATAAAAAATAATAAAGAGAAGCTGCTCCCTATCCAGATATATGGGTGGTGGGAGACTGGGAACTGCTCTCTGTGGTTACGTAAAATTCAAAAACACAAGCAGCAGATTTTCCAGCTCATTTTCCACTGCTGAATACAAAGTCAAGTGCTAAGCAAATTAAAGTAAAAGACAAGTTATGTCTTTTGTTACTTAATCCTTGACAAAAGAGTTTTTAAAGAGCAACACTATTGACATTATTAGATTTTACAATTTGGCCTTTCTATTGGGGGGACATGGGAAATGCACACTGATTAATACCCAAAGACCAAATGTTTTAACAATGCAGTTCCACAGAGGCATAGCTATGTGCTAACTCTTAATATTTATTGCTCTGAAGTGTAAAGGCAGATGCATTATGCATTTCCTTAATTTTAGAGAAATCCATGATAGATAGGCTGACCATATTTCATGATGGCAAAACGGGATGGGGTCTTATGTAATATTCCGTATTCATGAAAAAGACAGGGGTCCCCGCCCCCGGTCTACGCGATTGGCTCCTGCCTGCAAACCCCACCCCCCAATCGACACAATTGGCTCCCGCCTGCAAACCCCGCCCCTGGTCCACGCGATTGGCTCCCGCCTGCAAACCCTGCCCCTGGTCCGCACAATTGGTTCCCGCCTGCAAACCCCGCCCCCGGTCCGCACTCTGGCTCGGATCCTCCTTTTGCGCCATTCCCGCTGGGTTTGAAAAACGGGACAAAATTGAGATTTTTATGAAAACGATGGGATGGTTGAAAAATGCTTAAAAAACGGGACCGTCCCGTTCAAAATGGGACGTATGGTCAGCCTAATGATAGATATTGTGGTAAAAGGTAATGCATACCTACATATATGCAACAACAATCTAATGATTTCACTGAAAACAGCCAACATCATCCTCCAAAATGTCAGATATCTCGTATGAGATTGGCAAATCGGTTTCTCTACAAAGCAAAAGTTTCTCATGGTGACGTGAAGTGCAGGTGCCAGATAACAACTGTCACGTGTGTATTGTTATGGCTACTTCGCATGGGAACAAGTCCTCCTGATTCCTTCTGTGGGAATCCTTGCTCTGTTTAGAGCAAGTGAGGGGGGAGATCACATGCTTGCTTAGATGCAGCACTGCCACCCAATAGCAGGTCACTATGCTATGGCCTACTGCTTTAGGCCTAGTGTGTGTCACACCTAACTTCCAGCCAATCAGAAAGCTGGAAGAACTGAATATCAAACCATGCAAAATGGTGTTCTATGCTTCTTGACTTCTGTCCCTGGTCTTTTAGCCATGTTTGTGTGTGTGTTCTACTTCTGAGGGTAGCTATGCCTGGCTATACGTTTCAGCCGTGGCATGAGCTCTGGCCCAGGAAATAATACACAAATCTCTGCTTGTGAGTTTGTTTTTCCTTTTGCAATGCTGTACCATGTATATTCAACTTTCCTTTTTGCGATAATGTGATTGTATATGCATTATTGCCTTATGCTACAAGTAAACACTTTTAGCCCTAAAAGCTGCACTCTGTCTTGTTTATTCTCAAGCCTTGATTTCCTTGCACAAAGGATTTACTGCAAATCACTCCAAAGGCATGACTAAAGAAGAAGCTTTTACACAAAAGGAAAGGAGAAGCCAATTTACTCACACCCTGAAAGCAGATTAGACAATATATTTTAAGTGGTCAACTTTCAGAATTTGTGTTATCCATAAAACTGTCACATTGATGGTCTGTAGCTTGAATCATGTCAACTGGATTTCTATTTTCTTAGTAGAAACGTTTCGCTCCTTATCCAAGGAGCTTCTTCAGTCTGAGCAAAGTTGGTAAGGGAATCCTAAATATGTTTATTTATTATATATCCCATATTATATATCCCATATTTAGGATTCCCTTACCAACTTTGCTCAGACTGAAGAAGCTCCTTGGATAAGGAGCAAAACGTTTCTACTAAGAAAATAGAAATCCAGTTGACATGATTCAAGCTACAGACAATTCCACCTGGATGACTGAGAACCTTCATAGTCACATTGATGGGTATTTTCATTACCAATAACATACAGTTAACAACTGTATGTGAGATATTCCATGTATTCCTGACATTTAAACTTGGGGGTCAATACTTATATTACTAAAGCAGTCCCAGCCATGCACAAGAGAAATAAGTCTTGTTAGTGGAACTCGCAGCTTTACAGAAGTACAATTTTTTTTTTGAAAAGAGAAGATGGGTACGGAACCCCCTTCAGCCCCCAAAACAAAACAGTCAAAACCACACATGAATGGGTGGAAGGTAAATGATAGCAAGAATGGAAAGAGAACACAGAAGATAATGCTGTTGGGAAAGCTTTTGTATTCTGGGCAGCCTTACTACCTCAAAACTGGTTGCCTAATCCATAATTTCAAAGCCTCTCCACTGTTTTTCCTTAGACAGAAGATGTCTTTTCTCCTGCTTGAGAAAGCATTTTGTTGCACATTCTACTTGTTTATAAACTTGGAAGCTTCCATAACCCTGTTAAAATATTTATTACATTTTAAAAAAATCTGTTTCAAACACTGGATTACAGCTGGTTTACAGTCAATAAAACCATAAACTCTACAAAATTCAAAACCTATTCCTAAAAAAGCAAAAATATTTGCCCTAAACTCCAAATTTAAAGCAAAATAAAGCTATCTTCATGGCTTTCCTGAAGTCACACAATGTGGAGACTATTCTATCTTCTAGGAGAGCTATTACATAATGGGAGGGTAGCCAATAAGAAGGTGTTTCTTTAGATCTTCATCCTTCTTACCTCTTAGCTTGAATCACTGTTGCTAAAGATTCCCAAGTTGCAGATCTGCTCCGAAGGTGAAGGCTTACCAGAGCCAGATTGTTTCTGCACAAACAGTACATCCATCTTCCTAGGATTCAGTTTTAATTTGTTTACTCCCAACCAATGCCTAAAAGCTTCAAAATACTAGATGAGATCATCTACTGCAGGAGTCGGCAACCTTTTTTCCATCAGGAACCAACCCCATTGGAAATTTTTTTCCAAGGACCGGGGGCGGGGTTTGCGGGCGGCAGCCAATCGGACGGGTGGGGGCGGGGTTTGCAGACGGCAGCCAATTGGACGGGCGGGGTTTGCAGGCCTGCTGCTCCGTGCATTTTTTCGGGGAACTGAGGGCATTTTCGGGGTCCCTGGAGCCTGCCCGTTCAAAAGGGCAGGCTCCGGGGACCCCAAAAATGCCCTCGGTTCCAGCAGGGAGGCGAAAAGCCTCGCCACGCGCGCACGCTGCCAGGCCGCTTCCCCGCCACACAGCTGAACAGCGTGGAGATTTTCCACCCCACCCCCCCACGCCGATCAGCTGTGCAGCAGGGAAGCGGCCCGACAGCGTGCGCATGCGATTTTCGTCTCCCTGCTGGAACCGAGGGCATTTTTGGGATCCCCAGAGCCTGCCCCTTCGAAAGGGCAGGCTCCGGGGACCCCGAAAATGCCCTCGGTTCCGGCAGGGAGGCGAAAAGCCTCGCCGGGCGCACACACACTGCCGCCGCTGCGCACTGATAGGTGGAGGTGTTTCCCCTTCCAGGACCCCACCAATCAGCTGCTCTGGATCACCCTGCAGCCCACTTCCTAACGGCCCGCAGACCACCGGTGGGCCGCGGACCACAGGTTGCTGACCCCTGATCTACTGCATCTCTAGCTTAGCCCTGGAGCAGAGATGTATAACGGTGTCATCTGCATGGGGATGATAAAACTGATGTATGACTTCTCCCAGTAGTTTTCATATAGATGCTAAGTAGCATGAGGGAGAGAGCTGAACCCCAGAGAACCACACACACAGGAGTGGACAGGGTCACAACTCTTCCTCCCCAGAACGACCAAGAGGAACTGTTCTTTCAGTAAACGTAGAAGACTGCCAACCACTCCAATCCTCAAGGACGGTAACAGGGAAACAAACACTGCCATGATATCTAAAAGGATCAGGAGGGCTGCACTCTCTCCATCCAGATCCTGATAAAAGTGATCCACCAGAGCAGGCCTGCTCAACTTGTACAGGAGAAAAGGCCACACTGATAAATAAAAATCATTGTGGGCCACAGAGGAATACCTGGTGCATTGATAAATTGTTCAGAGCAGCAGCAGTGCAGGATCTGGCAGCAGCAGTAAGGCCTGAAGGTGTTGAAGGAGCTTGATGAATTTATCAACTTAAAAAAAAAACCCAGTGGGCTGCACAAGGCTGCTTGTTGTGCAGGCTTGCACTAGAGCAGTGCTTTCCAAACTGCCACTGTTGGCGACACACCAACAGCGGCAGCGGCGGCTGCGCGGGGGCGTGCATGGCGGCGGCACGGGGGCGTGCGGCGGTGGCGTGCATGGCGGCGGCCTTGCTAAAACGCGGAAGCACTGATGGTGCGCTGCCGCCGCCGCCATACACACAGCCACCGCACGCCCCCGCTCCGCCACCATGCACGCCCCCGCCACCGCTTCGCGACACAGTAAGCTGTGACTAAAGTGTCGCGACACACAGTTTGGAAAGCTATGCACTAGAGCAACCATATAGTTTCTATCCCATGCCCAGCTCTGATAGGGTCTAGATCAGAGCTTTCCAAACTGTGTGTCGCGACACAAAAGTGTGTTGCCACACACAGCGTGGTGTGTCGCCACACCACCCGGAAGCGGCGGCACGCATGTGCCGCCGCACGCCCCCCGCATCGCCGCACGCCCCCCGGCAGTGGCCGCATGCCGTCTTGTGTTGCCGCCACGCGCGCATGCCGCCGCCGCCACCCCGCTGGTGTGTCGCCAGCGGCGGCACTTTGGAAAGCCCTGGTCTAGATAATCTGATCACTCTAGGATTCTCCGTACCTGCTTATCACTATTTACTTCAAGACCTTCCCTAAAAAGGGAAGATTAGGCAGAAATTGTCTAATATAACTGGACTGAAAACTGGCTTGTTTAGGAGAGGGCGTACCACCAACTTCAGCAAAACATTCAACAAACTTCCCCATAAGTTTCTAGTAGAGAAGATGATAAAATGTGGACTGGACTATGTTACCAATATATGGGAATAGAGCTTGGGCCCAACAGATCTACATCAATAGAACTTAAAGCTGGTTGTAACTAAAACAACAAATAAGCCTATTAAATGTCTCTGCATCAAGCTGCAAAGAAGGTTGAGTGGCACACAACTCTCCAGTTTAGGCCCTATATTGTTCAGCACATTTATATATGACTTGGATAAGGGGTTAGAAAATACTGTAAAATTTGCATATAATAGAATGGATAGCCAATACTTGACAGTATCAAGATTCATGAGAGCATTGAGAAGCTGAAACAATGGAAACCTAGCATCGTGAATTTCAATGGGGACAAATGCAATGTCCTATGTCTGGGTAGGCAAAAACTATGCAAATCTAAGGCAGGAGTATAAGATAGTAGGGTGGAACATACAGGGCAGAAGTATCTGTGAAAAGGATCTATGTGCTTTGGTGGATCACAGCTGAATATGAATCCAGCGTATGATGCAACTGAAGGAAAGGAAAGGAAAGGAAAGGAAAGGAAAGGAAAGGAAAGGAAAGGAAAGGAAAGGAAAGGAAAGGAAAGGAAAGGAAAGGAAAGGAAAGGAAAGGAAAGGAAAGGAAAGGAAAGGAGCAAATGTAATCCAAGGCTACATCAGCTAAAGTCCAGTGTCCAGATGACGAGAAGTCTTCATTCCTTCTATTCTGGGTTGGTCAGACTGTACCTAGAATACTGTGCACCATATATTGTGAAGCACATTGAAAAACTGAACTGTGTTCAGAGGAGAACAACCAAGAAGTTATCAGATGTAGGAGGAGAAACAAAATAAACAGTTGGAGTTTTTGATGTCTAGTTTTCTCAGGGTAGGAGACATGATACCTGAAGAGATGAGTATCTGAAGGGCTGTCATATGGAAAGTAAGAGGAAAGTGTTCAGTACTGTTCCAGAATACATGAAAAGAAACAATGTGTTTCACTTACAAGAAAGTTGATTCCACTTCTACTGGAAGCAATTGTGCTCTTGCCAGCCATTCCTGCCTACAGGTAGTCCTCGACTTATGATCACAATAGGGACGGGAAAATTCATCATTAAGCAGTGCGGTCATTAAGTGAGGCATCGCGTGACCGCACTCAATTTTATGACATTTTTGCGGCAGTCGTTAAGTGAATCACACGGTTCCCCATTGATTTTGCTTGCTGGAAGCCGGCTGGGAAGGTCGCAAATGGCAATCATGTGACCCCGGGATGCTGCAGCTATTGTAAATACATGCTGGTTGCCAAGTGCCCGAATTCCTATCACGTGACCATGGAGACGCTGCAACAGTCATTAAGTGTGAGAACTGGTCATAAGTCACTTTTTTCAGCATTGTTGTAACTTTGAACGGTCGCTAAATGAATGATTGTAAGTCGAGGACTACCTGTACTACCAGGTCCTATTCAAAGCAACCTATTATAATCAGCTACCAAAAGTGACTTCTCTAGTCATTCACCCATCATTCTTACTAAGTCCTATTGTCACTGCAGCCCAGGTGTTGAGGTCATCTCCTCTGCAGAGGGGTTCCACACCCATTCTTCATTATTTACCCAAAGAATGGTTGTAACCTGTATCTCTTTGCCAGCACATCTAAATGTGAACCCATGAAGGTCAGTAGGTGGATGCAACAACAGCAGTTCTTCCTCTTCTAAGCAGACATCTTTGAATATGGCCACAATATCATTCATGTCAACAGCTAAGTCCATTCTAAGACTGCCTTACTGATTTCAAAGTGACCACCTAATCTACAAATGGTAGCTACCCTGATCTTCACTAGCCATCCAAATGATGGCAACCACAGTCATATCCTGATTCAAGTGGTGGCAACAAAAACAGCAAAAGTACCCACATCTCACTGACTACACTGCCAAAATATTGTTTTGCCCACTGCTCATACATGCACCAATCCAGCTGAACCAGTTTTATAGCCTTCTCTTCCCCTTCTTCCTTCTCTATTCCACCTGACTCCCCCCTTCTAGACACCAACCTCTACAGTTATCTTTGTCATAGATTTATCCCGTCCTTCCACAAGAATTCACAACTACCCTATAAGACAAATCAAGATGACAGATATCACACTCTTAATCCAAGCCACTGAATTTGTATGTTATTTCCAAAACATGCCTTCTATTCTGCAGGCTCATATACGTAATTAATTTAATCCTCTCAGCACGCACACACACACACACACACACACACACACACACACACACAAACACACACAAACACACTCACACATATCAAAAAGGAAGTATATACTGATAGTGACCAGGAAAGAGATACCAGAGTTAAAGATTCATCAGTGAAAATATCACGGTTCGAAAGCTATGAAAAGCAACATTCCATAAATGGGATTATTATGAAAAGTACTGGGGAAGAAATCAGTATTATAATACTGTTATAATACTATAATACAGAACTTACGGATTTCTTCAACAATATCTGGATCGCATTCTTTGTATTTATCTACTTCTGTCTTTAGTTGGTCTTTCTTCTGTTGTAAGGCACTAAGTTCCTTTATTAGTGCTACACGTTCTGCCTGAATACATTTTAATTTGGGAGAATCCAAAATAAAATAATCATTATCATTAAAACGTATCAAGTTTTCTGGTCATTGATCATGCAAAGAATCTAATTTCTTTTCAAATGTAGCAGATAAAACTGCTGCACTGTAACAATTTGTTTCTTTAAAAATACAAGCACAAGGCGTGTAAGTATGACATTAATACATTGGGACAGGATTTATACTATTTGTTAAATATACTGTATATTTCAGAACTAAGTGCAAAAGCATGTGTGTCTTTGGCAGTAATGGTTCAAGTATGTGCAGATTATTAGCATCCATCTTTAGTTACACTCCTTATAAAACCTTGTTCATAATCTAGTACAGAAAAAATACTCTGAATACTTTAAAGTGTAACAAATTATATAAGGAATCAACAAACAAATTTAGAAGTATAATTTTAAAGAAACTCCCTTCATATACATGTTAGAAACTATCACAGAGCTGTTTTAGGTAACACAGACAACCCTGCATTCTACAGCTCTTACTCCCTAAAAACCCACACTTTGGGTTTGAACATTATAAAATTTTCAAATTGGAATGCCTTCTGACATTTCTAAATTAGGGAATGGCAAAATGGGGGGTATCTGTGATGCCAGGACATCCTCACTCCCCCCCCAATATTTTTTTCAATTATCTCACTAGGCCGCATAAAAGAATACAAAAATGTCACAAGATTTGACAATATTGTCATATGTTAATTTTTAGGGCCTCTGAAACACCATGCAAAATCACACATGGCACGTGGGGCTTGAGTGGGTGCTAATCAGTGTTCTAAATAAAACTTACAGTATCTTGCCGCCCAATTTTTGATTGCTTGATGCTTTCCTCTAAATTCTTTTTCTTCTGACAATATTCTGAGAACTAAAGGAAAAGAAAAAGCAAAGCTCATATTATATAAACACTAATATTTATATTCAATATTCAATTTTTTCAGTTTCAGTTTCATTGTAAGAAATGACATTTAGTTTCAAAGAGGCTTAGATTTCTATGACATGCCTGTTCAGTTTGGTCTAGTGGTTAAGGCAGAGCTTTCCAAACTTTTCATTTTGTGACACACTCTTACAGCAGAGCATCATTTTGTGACACACTCTTACAGCAGGGCACAAGGCAGGCACTAGGACCTGTGCGGAATCACAGCAGGTTTGGAGGCAGCAAGGCACAAGGCAGGCACTAGGACCTGTGCGGAATCCTGGCAGGGCTCGGAGGCAGCATCAGCCTGACACACCCAGACACTGCAGCCGACACACTAACATTTCCTGACACACCATTTGGAAAGCTCTGGGTTAAGGCAATGGGCTAGAAAGCAGGAGACTGAGAGTTCTAGTCCCGCCTTAGGCATGAAAGCCGGCTGGGTGACCTTGGGCCAGTCCCTCTCTCAGCCCAACTCACCTCACAAGGTAGTTGTGGGGAAAATAAGAGGAAAGAGTATTAGGTATATGTTCGCCGCCTTGAGTTATTTATAAAAATAATAAAGGCGGGATAGTAAACAAACAAACAAACAAATTAAAATGATGTATGTATATTAAATTTATCAGATGTTTTTCCAAAGAAGTAATTGGGTTAATCTACTGCAGCAAAACACACTCAGTGGCTTGTCATTCCTTGAAGAGAAATTGTTAACTTTAAGATGTCACAAGAGTTCATTGCTTTTACCACTTAGTATCGCTAATTTCCAGTTAACCTTAACTTTGTGGATGATAGGAGCTGCTGATAAACTTACAAAAAGGCATTCTTAAAAGTTGGATAGGGTATAAAATGTTCATGAATATAATAAATACAGAAAAAGTACTATAATCTGAATACTTTACATGTTCTGAAGTTCCTAAGCATTTCAATAATAGCAGTATGTCTATTTAATATCTGTAAGTACATAGCCTATTGGATGATGTACCGTATTTTTAACGTCTCTAAAATGTTTGCTAACATAGCAATTTTCTTAATCAGACTTCCAGCTAAAACTGAATGGTTCACAACATATCATGCAAACTACATTACTAAGGTTCTGTTCTGTTGACTCACTGACAAGTATATTGCAGATTCCACTCTATTCCACATTGCCTTTTATGGTGAAGCCTTTCAAAAGGTGTTTTTGTACAGGATATCTTTATAGAGCAACTCTCTTGTTTTTGCAATCAAACATGAAAAATCAGTCTTGGGTCTCAACCTTCTAGATCCCAGCATTTTAACATTCTAAACACAAATCTCCTTAAACGTATACTATTGCTTAGTTTAGCAAACCTTTCTGAATTGCAAGGATGATCCTGCACAAGTTGACTTATTTGGAACTAATTTCTAAATATTTATAATTACAGTAATAAGGATATAAGACAACCAACCAGTGAAGGATCAGATTGAAGGCAATTCTGGTCCAATAGCATATCTATCCATCTATCCATCTATCCATCCATCCATCCATCCTCCTATTTCCCCCAACAACAACCCTGTGAGGTGAGTTGGGCTGAGAGTGAGTGACTGGCCCAAGGTCACCCAGCCGGCTTTCATGCCTAAGCCGGGACTAGAACTCACAGTCTCCTGGTTTCTAGCCCAGCACCTTAACCACTAGACCAAACTGGCTCATTTTTTACATAATTATCTATCAGGCATTTCTAGGAAACCACAAATAAATCTTGAGGGCCTTGGCATTTTCTTACTAATGTTCTCCAGCAACCAGTAGCATTCTGCTTTTGCACCTGGAAATATTTTCTTCCATGAATTCAATTCCCTTTTAAAGCACCCCAAGTTAGTCACCATTAAATTCACACATTTTTGCCTTTTGCAAAGTTCTTCCTTTATCTCTGTGTGCAAGATTTTAGGATTACAGTATAAGCATACCTAGTATCATATCCCTATTCACTTGCTTTGATAATGCATAATTTTACATACATTATATTTCCCCAAGCCCATATTTCTTTTAAAGTAAAAAGTTCCAAATGTTGCAATATTTCATCAAAAGTAATTTGATTTAGCCCTTCACTGTAACATTATTTAGTCAGGAACAACCAACAGTGAAAATATAACCTTAACTATACCAAAATAATAAAGCTAAATCCTAATTAATATATCTTCTACACTCATAAACTTCCCAAAATAATTCCTGGTGCGCAAAATGTGAGATAACTCAACTTCAAAAAAATCAGAACAAAAAACCCTACATAAAATAATCTCTAACCATGATGCTATATATCTCTCACATTCCAAAAAAAAAAAAAAAAAAAAGGAAAAAAAATCTTGCAAATGTTCTGTTCCCAGTTAAAATGACAGAGAATGGCTAGAAAATCAGGAGGAGCCATTAATGCCTTCTCCAGCTAACACTTTTTATTAATAGGCATAAGCTTTTGTAAACTACAGCTTATGCCTTTTAATAAAGTTTGTTAGTCAGAAAAGATGCTACCAGACTCCTGATTTTTTGCCACCATAAATTAACATGGTTTTTATAGAAGTTATACATGTATACATTCCTTTTTTTTCCTGTGTCTCCTCATACTTGAAATATTTTTTGATGATTTTTTGAATTGGTATGGGTCTTAGGCTATGGGCCTCAAGACTGCCTCCCCTTAAAGGGGACCCTTTTATAGCTTTAAATGTTACTAGACAACCATGACCCATTGGGTCATCCTTTCAGAGATATTTCCTTACTTAAACAGAGAAACAGAATGACCATGGGCGGGCAAAAAAGCAGTGAGAGTGGGAGCAACTTCTGACTTCCTGCCGGCTTCCCCATTGACTTTACTTGTGGGAAGCTGACAGTTTCGGAAAACAGTCCTCCTCTTCCTCCTCCTCAGCTGACCTGTGGAACTGCCTGCCACTTTGCTGGGGGGAGGGGAAAGAAAGGGAGCCATAGACCATGAGGAAAACTGCACCCCCGCTCCCCATCCCAGCGTGTCCCCAAGGGCCCCCTCCCTCCACACAACCTACAGGTTTCTGGGAAGTGTAGTCAGAAGGAGCGGCAGCGCTGAAGCGGCCACAACTTTGCCAAATTTCAGTCCCACAGGTGTAATGGGTCCAGGATTTTGGACACATTCTTTAAGTTATCCCATCTGAGGTACCTTGCTTCAAAAATTGTTGCCCTATGATGCACTGTTTTGCCCAATTGAAGGTTACAAACAGACAGACACAAGAGTTTTAGTAGTATATAGATATTAGCTCCTGGCCAATATGAGGCACTTCACATTCCTATAGAGCAGAGCTTTCCAAACTGTGTGTCGGGACGCGTTAGTGTGTCGGCTGCAGTGTCTGGGTGTGTCGTGGCTGCTGCTGCTGCCTCCGAGCCCTGCCAGGATTCCGTGCAGGTCCTAGTGTCTGCCTTGTGCCCTGCTGTGTGTGTCACGAAATGATGCATGTCTAAAAAGTGTGTCACCAACATGAAAAGTTTGGAAAGCTCTGCTATAGAGGATACCTATGCCTGAAGAGTCCCCATACGGGTGCAACCAGTTGTGTAATGCCTTCTACTGGTCAGTAGCTAATATAACATCTAACATGGCTCTCCTACATTTACTACAAAGAGAATGGCCAGGTTCAACTGTAATGATAAACCATCTTTTCATAAAATATGACTTAAGATGTTTGGGATGTAAGTAACTCAACTTTACCCTATCCCACTTCACATGGTTTCAGTCCTAATTCAATTAAGCTTGAAATTATTTTACACTAACCTCATCAACTAACCACTGGGACAGGACAGCTGAGAGAATGTACCTCCTGTTTTATAGCAACAGACATAAAGTGCCGCGACCCAATCCTTTAGACTGGCCAATAGTGGAACAATGACCCTGAGCTTGTTTTTCCCTGCCTTGCTAGACAGAGCATTTCGTTCCTACTGAACGGTACCTTGTCACTGGACAACTGAAGGCAGTAATTACTCAGGCAAGAATATTATGAAAGGAAAATGGGGTTGGCATAATTAATGCCACTTATACTCTTCATCATGGACTTTTAAATATACAATTTTCCTTCTTTTCCTTTTCTCTCTGCCCCTCTCTTTACATTTCTTGTCTTTATAAACCTGAAGACAGAACCTGTCTTGCTCCTTTTTTAAAAATTTTACCTATATAAACTACTTCAAGAGGCAATAATTATCTACAAAATGTGGTAACATTCAGAAAAGAAATTTAAAAATGTTAACTAATGTTTTTACTGTGTCTTACAGGAAACTGTTGCTCAAATGTTAATATAACGAAAATTATAAAGATGTGTCAACTGTAATCAGGATCAGTTTAAATATAATTGTCAAATGAGTTTGACCACACATACAGATTTTCAAATATACTGTACATCTATTCTCTATTATATGTAAATGTTATTCTCTCACTCTCTCATTATGCTGTATAATGAGTATATTAAATCTATAATGTAATGTACTATATAATGAGTATATTACATATATAATAAGTACATCTCACATGTACTTTTCACATCTCCTTAGATAAACTTATTCTGGAGCCAAGAGTAAAACTTCTTGCACCCTGGTAATCTTAAGGCAGGGAGGTGGGATAGTCCAGAGTAGCTTCTTAGCAAGGGTGAACTTTCCCTTGATAAAGAGACACATCCTCCCCAAAGCCTGGGTAATATGTTGCTGTAACAGTCTTTGTTTTTTTTTTATTATGACATTTACAGATTTAAAAAATATTTTTGTTCTTGTTGACCATCTTAAAATTTTGATGAGAATTGCTATGCAGGAAGTAAAAGATAATGTCTCTATTGAGTTGAACTTGATTATATTAATATGTAAGTGTTGTTGTGTTGACATTATGGAAATGGTTTGCCACTGTCTTCTTCTAGAATCTTTTCCCAACTTCCCAATCTTGGTCACAATCCTGGGAAAACCTGGTAGTTTCTCATCCAAATACTAATCAGGTTTAACCCTCCCCCCCCCCCGAGATTAGCCAAACTTACTTGGAAGTTGTTGAACTGGCTTTAATTGCCCCCCCCCAGTGATTCTGATGAAAATTAAAGTTGTCTCATTGTTAATAACAAGGAGAAGTAGGCAAGGCTGGGAAACAATTGAATTCCTCCAAGTTTGCTCCCTTAGCCTAGTATTGGTATAGGGAAGTGCAGAATGGTAAAGGGTGCCCAAACCATGGGGGCAGTCAGTGGAAGAGTTTCAAGGGTTAAGCACAGGAAAAGCCAGGAACATCAGCAGCAGCTAAGGGAAGGGAGAAAAGAGATACTGGGAAGATCAGAGGCTGGGCAGGCTGTTGGGATATTGGCAATGGTGGCAGCAGGCGAGAACAGGCAGTGGAGGGACAGAAAAGATGTTGCTGAGAAGGTTGGGGAGGCAGGCTAGCAGATGAGCTATACTTCATTGAAGCTGCTGAGGAAGGGAAGGGAGAGAGAAAGTGACCAGCCTTGCCCTACTCGCTCTGTAAAATCACTCTGAAATCCCTACGAACCGTGTTTCAGCCAAGATCCCAATCCACAAAGACATTCCAGTTTTGCTTCTGCTAGACCACAGCCCTTATGGAATGATTTGGCAAAAGTTCTGAAACCTGATGTTTGTTTCAGGTTTAAAACAAGACACATTTTCCATTTCATGAATGCCTTGCACTTATAGTTTACAATTATGCCCTAATACACAGTTACAAGAATTCTTTAAAGGTTACAAGCTGGGCCAATGTGGAAAAGAAGTCTTTCTTCCTCTCAACATCTGGCAGGCAGAATTCTGTCCAAACATATGACTTGCTATATTTCATTCTCAAACAGAAAGTTAGACATACTATTTACCATTTTAAATCAGACAATTCTTCTATGATAAAAATAGGGCATGCCTAATGATGATTAATAAAGATGATGAATAAGGGGCGTGGTGGCTCAGCGGGTAAGACGCCAGGCTTGTCGATCGGAAGATCGCAAGTTCGGAGGTTCGAATCCCTAGCCCTGCGTGTGGAGTGAGCTCCCACACTCGCCCCAGCTCTTGCCAACCTAGCAATTCGAAAGCATGCAGATGCAAGTAGATGAATAGGTACCACTTCGGTGGGAAGGTAACAGCGTTCCGCGTGCGTCATGCGGCCACATGACCGCGGAAGCGTCTTCGGACAGCGCTGGCTCTTCGGCTAACAAACGGAGATGAGCACCGGCCCCTAGAGTCGGACACGACTGCACAAATGTGCGGGGGGAACCTTTACCTTTAATGATGATTAAATTTGAAGAGTCTGAACTTCTGCCTACTAATAATAGAAGTGAATAGATGTGGAATAGCAGTAAAGTGAGAATCAAGCAAGCCAACACATAATCTTTGGTAAGCTTCCCACTACCACACTAGCAGAAATCTGTAGTACCTTCTTCTTACCTTTATCCTGCATCGTCACAGGATCTGCTTGTTCTTGCATTGTGCTTGCCTATTTTTTACAGCAAAACTATCGATGTGTGATGCAATGAGGGGCTTTGTTTTTCAGCTGGTCTGTTGCACAGTCTAACTCTGATTATAGTGGAAAGGAAGTGTCTGGCCCAGTTCACCCAGCTGGCTTCCGTGCCCCTAGTTCAGCACCTCAACCACTACACCCCTCTGATTCTCTCTACACCAGAGCTTTCCAAACTTTTCATGTTGGTGACACACATTTTAGACATGCATCATTTCGCAACACACTCTTACAGCAGAGCATCACTTTGCGACACACTCTTACAGCAGGGCACAAGGCAGGCACTAGGACCTGCGCGGAATCACAGCAGGGCTTGGAGGCAGCAGCAGCCGCGACACACCCAGACACTGCAACCGACACACTAATGTGTCCCGACACACAGTTTGGAAAGCTCTGCTCTACACCAATACAGTGCTATTGGTGCACTACATTTATTCATTAGAGTGGAGAAAATGGATCGTCTTCATTGCCCTATAATTTTGTTAGGGGAAGCTATCCTTTACTGACTTTTTCAATCCTAACAGTAAATATTTAATCAAGGGTCAGCTAATTCTTAGGCTCAGGGCACTAATCTTAAAAAAAATTAAATTTAAAAATCACAAAATTTTATTCATAGGATTTTGTTTGATCTCACATGATATCACCAAAATTTCACAAAATCTTAAATAATAATATTAACATCTTATTTCCTGGTATTATTTCTGCCTTTAAAAATTAATTAGTTCTATTATTTTCATATTTGATAATGCTAAAGATGGCATCTAAGCATTAATGCTTTGATGTTTAGAGTGCCAGATGTAATTTAATTATCTAGTCCAATAAACTAGCTGGAAGTACAGATTATGAACGAAACTATTTCTTGTACCAACACCAGATTGATTGCAAACTGCATATCCTATCTAAAATTGCCTTTTGACAATATAAACTGCATATTTTCAAAAAGATTCTTGTACTGTTTTAATATTCTGCTTTTTCTTTCTTTCTTATCTTTAAAGAGCCAGTTTGGTCTAGTGGTTAAGGCACCAGGCTAGAAACCAGGAGTCTGTGAGTTCTAGTCCTCCCTTAGGCATGAAAGCCGGCTGGTTAACCTTGGGCCAGTCACTCTCTCAGCCCAACTCACCACACAGGGTTGCTGTTGTGGGGAAAATAGGAGGAGGGAGGAGTATTAGGCATGTTCCCCACCTTGAGTTATTTATATAAAAAAATAAAGGTGGGATAAAAAATTAATTAAATAATTAAATAAATAAAATATTCCCTGAGTTATTTTCCCCTAAGAAAATTAAGAAGTTTGCTCTATTTCAGGGTTTCTCAACCAGGGTTCCAGTACCGTTTTGGAGTTAAACAAAGCACTCTCCCCCCTTATATTTGCGTAAGCAACAAACACAAATATAGCTGCCCTGTTCACATCTAATTTGAGTCTCAAGAGTGTTCCTGTCCATTTCTGTGTTATTTGCCAAAAATATTTCTGTCATCCTAGCATTCCTTCCTCTGATCTTGTTTAAGATTCCTTCTTTCTCTTTATACCAGTCTTCACTGAAGTGGCCTCTGTACTAGCCCCGCAAATCAAACTGTGCATGTTCTGACTAGCCTTGATGTAGTCTGCTATTAACCTTCAAATGCTCAAAATTCTTCCTTCCCATCAAGGAACCAAGAGTTCTGATCTTTTTTCCTGGCCTTTAACAATTGGAATGCAGCCAGGGCTCTTACAGCACAGGTTTCCCAGCACGGAGTAGCAATAATGAGATAAACTTCACTAGAAAACCATTTGTCTCTTATGAAGGTAATGTACAGTAGCACTGCTCTGCCAATAAAAAGTAATAAGCTAAAGAGCCATAAGATACAATCGATTATCTGGATGGCAGAAGAAATATGTGTTAGTTGGTAATTGCATGTGGTAAAAAAAATAACAATAATATTGAAGCTTTTACAAAAGGGAAAAGTTAGAGAAAAAAGTTCCTTAATTTTCTATTAAGAGGAGCAGGGCAACTCAGTAAACCAGAAAAAGTAAATCTGCAAAAACTTTTTAAGTTCTCCATGAAATATACAAAATACATTTGCATCTCGATGTCCAACTTTTATTTTTATTTTCTCTAAAGAAAGAACAGTAGCATTCATAAAAACAGCCACATTTTCAGGTCTCTGTTTCATGAAATTACTCATGGTGTTTAAAGTCATTGCATGGTAGGTTCATTACTTGGGCAAAATGACAATACAGGTCTGCTGACTTATTTTCCCCTAAGAAAATTAAGAAGTTTGCTCTTTACTAGCAGCTTAGCAGAACAACCTCCACTTTCCATTTTATTCACATAAGTTTCAGATTTGTTAAGGCAATCTAATAAGCTTGCTAGATGTTTAGATGTTGAACACTCCTAGCTTTTCTCTCATGTTCCCATGCTCGTCAAACTGTAATGCAGATCAAACCACCTAAAAAAATGTAATATATATATATATAGAAGCAGGATCCTGTGTCTACAAAGAACAAGGCAGTCATCAAATGAGATTTCAGCTGAAATAGGAATTTGATTTGAAGACAAACAGTCTGTGGAGATGTTTTGTTTGTATTATGAAGTATAGGATCATCAATGAATTCTCCTCCAAGTCACATTAATGGATTATGACTTGCTACATTTACCTGTGATTAAGCTCACGCCATTATCCATATACGTAGAACTACTGTATTTATCCTTATGTAGTTCTTGCATTGATTGCTACAATTATAATTCCTTGCAGTCTGATTTTGGGACACAATCTATTAAAGAGTAGTCCCTTTAAAACTCTGATTTATAGATACATGACTCTATCTAATCCACCCTTCCTCAATCAGATACCAGTAATATTTGTTGGACATTAGCTCTAATAATTTTCAGCTATCATGCCTGACTAGTGTGGAAGTATGTTTAAGTATTTATGGAGCATACAGATACCTGCCTGCCACTCAGCAGAGATACTAGAGCCAAATCACTTTCAGCCTGGAAGAGATTAACACATTTTTGAATATGATAAAGAAACAAGATAAAGTTATTAAAACCTGCTCTGTACAAATTTCTTATTACATTATTTGTTAAGGGGAAGACTCACACATTACTAAACTTATGCAAGCAAGATTATATAAGGTTATATAAATTAAATAAATAAATAAGATGTTTTTATTTTTATGGTCAATATAATAGCTGCAATCCTCAAATGATTATGTATCTCCAAGGACACAGAAGGCCATTTCACTTGCACAGTCAGCACGTGTCATGCTCTTGATCCTTTAGCTATTAATCAGAAATGCCAGACACAAGCCATTAAGGAGATGAAGAGTTCTTTATTAAAGCTAGAGATCCATAACACATTAAAGATTCGAATGAATGAAGCTCGTGTAAACCAACAATTAAAACCTTCAAGGTTCCCCCGCGAGTTGACAGCCCCTCCCTTCACTTCCCAATTTCTCGATCTTCCCAGCCCTGAATCAACTAACAAGGTGCTCGTGTTCTTTGATCTATCCTTGGTGCTGAACTGCTAGACACCATACTTGCATCAGCATAGTTTGTGGTTCCGTGAATACACCAAGACTCCACTACAAGCATAATCACCTACTCCGCAAGTCTGGTGAGTGTCCACTTCAAAGTAGACTGGCAAGATGTACCTCCCTCCTGTTGCCATGGCAGGATATCACATCCTGACAGCACGTGCGCTTTAGTCACCTTAGCTATACTGTTAAAATATCCAAGCACAAAGAGGCATGTTTTCTTGACTGGGAGAGTCAGATGCTGCTGCTAGTCCAAACCGTTCTGGGTGTGGCTCAGCATATGCTGAAAGACCAACTGAAATATAATGCATTTCATAGCAGAACCAAGCCAAATTGTTCTGCTTGAATATTATTATTATTTGGTAAATGAAGCATGGGATTTCCTTTTTCTGTGCACGAAAAGGATAGTACAGCTGAATTTTTTTAATCTTCTAGATCAATCATCATACTGGAATTTGTTAAGGATTTATTTACATACACTTCTGTTTGCAGACTGAGGGATAGGGATACACACACAAACACCCTTCAAATGTGCTATTTCCATTTCCTTCTCAAATACTGTACAGGCCAGAAATGATTGTGCTATTTATCAACCAGCATCTAATTTTCATTTTAGTCCCAGGATTTTAATTTTTTAATTTTTTAAAAAAATTAAACTTTTAAAATTTCCCAGACATTATAATCTGATTTAATTTGTTTTATCCTTGCCTCTTTATTTACTATGCTTTTCACACTTTTGGTGTTTATGCTAATCTGTTTAAGTGTGTGTGTGTATGTGTGTGCATGTGTATCTTCTTTTAAGATGCCTTAAAAACGTGCTTATGAAGTGACATATAATTGCTTACATTGCATTCCTGTCAATCTTGAGAAAAGAGAAAAAAGCACAGCCACACCTTCATGATGTTATCAAAAATATGATGTGATTAAACTAATAAATTATGATTTCTTTTCCAGACCTTTTAGAAAATTTGATGGTGGGCAAGAAACATCAATTTACATTTATTCTGCAGTGCACATTATAATGACAAAACCTTCCTTAAAAATTAATCAGCATACTGAACTACTTATTCTTTCAGCATCTGTGTTCTCAAACATTAAATCCTGCCCTTGTGACCATGTATTGCTAGCCCTAATGCAGGATGAGATTCTGTCCTTCCAGCAGTACTTTATGAACTCAAATGCTGCTTATCTGAGTTCTGGATAACACATTGGTAATAAAAATGTTAAATAACAGCAGTAGCAAAGAATATTTTGCAATTCCTATATTGTGGATAATAAATATCTTAAAGTAATTGAATCACTCATATATAAAACAATACATAATTTCATTAGAATATTTTATTATTCTGTAAGGCAAGTTCTGATCAGAAAACCAATTTAAATATTTTACTTAAGAATGATCGCAAAGACAATTGCTACCCTTTTAAAATTACCATTAAACCATGATTTGTTATTTGGCTCTTCTCCCGTATAATGGATTAGTACAGAGCTTTCCAAACTGTGTGTGGCGACACAAAAGTGTGTCGCCACACACAGTCTGGTGTGTCGCCACACAACCCGGAAGCGCTGATCATCATCAGCGCTTCCGGGTTTTCCCGCGGCGATACACCAACTGCAGCGCGCAAAACCGAAAAGCAGCAGCAGCGCTTCCGGGATTTTGCGCGCTGCCGCACTTCCGGGTTTTCCCGCGGCGACACACCAATGCCAGTTGGTGTGTCGCCGCGGGAAAAACTTTGGAAAGCTCTGGATTAGTAACTAATATCTGTAATTCAAACTTTACTTAATGGGATACCAACATTCATAAGAAATTTCTATACTGACTAAGATGA
Source organism: Charina bottae (assembly GCA_023362775.1). Classification (NCBI taxonomy): domain Eukaryota; kingdom Metazoa; phylum Chordata; class Lepidosauria; order Squamata; family Charinaidae; genus Charina; species Charina bottae. The sequence goes on from JALMGJ010000008.1 coordinate 5,360,826, forward strand.
CAGCCTAAAACCCAGGGCTGCACACAGTCCCTTAACCAATTTTCTATTGTAATTGTAAAAAGCAAGCAGCAAAATAGTTTCCCACTGTTTTGAGGAAATAGATGAAAACTGTATATTAAATCCTAAATAGGCTTAACACAAATAAAAAGAGGCCTCAAGCCAGTCCCCAACTAGAAAACAAAATCAAAACAGAAAATCTTGGCCTTGCTATGCTATATCATTATCCTAACTACAGCCCTTAACAACTATTCAAATGATATTTTAGTGTGGCTCTGTCCTTGAAAATTGGGCCACTCAGTGTATGAAACGGGGCAAAGTGCAGCCAACACTTCTAATACACTCCTTTTATAATTACAACATCTAATTAAGATTTTCCAGGAAATCTTAATGAACATGTAAATCCAGAATTAAACAAAATGATATGACTAATAAATTGATATTGTCCTTAACTGAAGTTATGGATTAGTTCAGAGAATAACTTGCTGAAACTGACAACTGAATAGCATGACTGTTTAATCACAAATAACTTCTCTAAATAATTCCATTATAAGCCTCCACAATTAAGTATCACAGACACACAGAATCAGTAAACATAAAATCAGCTTTACAGGACATAATGTTTGTTTATTAATTCCATTTGTATACCTCCTTCCCACAAAACTCAGGGCAGTGAACAAAACAATAAATAACAATAAAATACAGTCTCTTTCCCTCATATTATCATTGACATTGAAATAAAAGGCTATTATTTGAAGTCCAGAAAATTTATTATGATATTTTTAAATTGAAAGAACTTTTGCACAATTATTTAATATGTTCCATTCTACAGCTAATTATTTGCTGCAAGACAAACTACATGTATTCCAAACAAACCTTATTGAGAGGCATATATGCATTTCTCTATGTTTTCTATTACAAATGACTACAAATGTAGACATCTAAACAAGAAAACAAGCAGCAAAGCTGTACTTCAACCTGATGGATGGCACTCTAACAGGCTTGGGAAAAATGTAAGTTTGAGATACTTTTCCAGTGAAGGAATATGTTACTTTAAAAATCCTCTCAATGAATAATAATATAATTGTGTTAAATGACTAGTATAAATGTAAAGCATCTTGTTCATTCATCATAGCTGAGAGATTAAGAACAGTCTGTGGGATTGTGCATTCTCATCCTCCCCAACATTTCCCTCTAAGGCACAACTTTTGAAAGGGAACCATACATTACTTTATTGCTTCACCATAGTTAACTCTTATATATGCATTGATGCTAACTATAGCTAAGGATATAAAGAGGAGACTCACAACCCAGAAATTATGATAACTATAGTGAAGGCTATAAGGATCAAGTGATAGCTAGAATGTGTAAACCAAATTTAAACCCTTCAAAACATTATAGTTACAAAATAATTAATGTGTCTTTTACCTGCTATTAATCAAACAGCTTATACAGATGTCTAAGACCTAAGCACTAGTTTATATGTATGACAAAAAGCCAGTAAGTTGAAATAATATAAATTAAGCAAAACACTTAAAAATAATAAGGATAAGTGCAACTAAATTCAACAGGGAAATGCTTATTTGGAAATAGATTGGCTTTCAGCGATCACTGTATTTGCTTAATAGGAGGCGAGTAGAATTACCTGATTCTGTAGTTCTTCCATTTTACGTTTTCTTGCGTGCAATGCTTTACTTGGGAAAGCCCAAAAATAATTTGAAGTTCCAATCCTATCAGTGTCTACCATACCATCATCAACTAAGCTCTGTAAGATATCCTTCACTGACATAGCCGCTGTCAAAGAAATAATAATTATTATTTTGAAAACTTACATGGATTGGGGAAAGCTAATTATTCATTAAAACATCAAAGAACATAATAAGGATCCACAATGTCTTTTGAGACATTTTCAACAATTCCTGTAAACTTTGCAAATCACTACAAAATAGCAGATGATAAATTAGGCTTGCTTATACATATAGCAAGCCAACAAATAGAGTTCCATTAAAATCGCTGCCATGAAAAGATGGCAAAAAAAATTAATCCACATAGCTTTTTCCTCCAAGAAACTAAATTTGTAACAGAACATACTCTGGTTTCTCTTCAGATTGTATAAATCTTTCGCCTTTTTGTAACAGAACAACAGAGTACCAATGGGCCAATTCTAATTCTGTTAAGTACACGGAATAAATATCAAGAGGACGCTTCAGTACAATTCAGAACAGTTTCTAAATTCTCCCCAGTCCACTGTTTTTTCTCTAAAGGAACTCAGAAAGAACATTGGTTTTAAATCATCTTTCCCATTAGTGTATCTAATACAATGTACTGTTCTGAACTAGTTGACACTGAAAATTTAACTCAGGTTTACAAAGTCAGTCCCCCCCCCCAAAAAAAATGCATATTATGTAACATAGCTCAAATATTGCAGACAATCTGCAGAATAAATAAATGGTAATACTGTTGAGAATGCCTTTATCTGCATCTCTGTTATCCATACTGAACACAGAAGTAATGAATTGACCTGTCATACTGACCATGAAACAGGCAGAGGGTTATGCTTTAGTAGACACACCCCAAGCATTTACATACAATATATTTTGCATTCCTCAAAAAATAGTAATTAGTTTTATAAGCAATTACTGTATGTATCGTAGAGATATCAATCTGAATTAAGGGAAAGCCAAATCTACTAAATGTAGGGCATCCACTTGACCTACAACTGTCTATTTCACTGTAGAACAAGAGAAGGGTCATAGAATTCATATGTATATGTATATGTATATGTATATGTATATGTATATGTATATGTATATGTATATGTATATGTATATGTATGTGTGTGTGTGTGTGTGTGTATGTATTAGTATATATAGAATTCATACAATTGGTAGAAGTAGTTGGTTAATCTCCTAATTTATTATCTGTTCCTATGTTACCATCAAGTAGGATTCTCTAATGGATTTTGAAAGCACCTCAGGTCTTTGTGACCATGTAAATACTAATTTGTGTCCTCCTGTCAAACAGCATGTAAAATATGCAGCAAACTGAAAGCACCATGAATTCATAAAATGCATAGAATTCATAAAAAGGACCAGTTTGGTGTAGTGGTTAAAGTGCTGGCCTAGAAACCAGGAGACTGTGAGTTCTAGGCCACCCTTAGGCATGAAAGCCGGCTGGGTGAATTTGGGCCAGTCCCTCTCTCTCAGCCCAATTCACCTCACAGGGTTGTTGTTTTGGGGAAAATAGGACGCAGGAGTAATAGGTATGTTCGCCACCTTGAGTTATATATAAAAAAGGCAGAATATACTATTATTATTATTATTATTATTATTATTATTATTATTTCTTACATAACCCCAGTTAGATCCTATTTTCAGACTTCTGTGGGAATGACGATTTTGGAAAAAACAAACAAAAAAACCCCAAATGCAATTATGGCTCAAGCTTAGTAACAAAACAAATCTAGGTACTCACTTATTCCTTTCTCTTTGGAAGCGATTTTCTCAATATCCTTTAACTGGAATACATCTTTCTGTTACCAAAAAAGAGAAAAGAAAAAAGGAAACACATTTACACTCTAATAACATAGTGATGAAAATGCAAAATATACAGCATACTCTATATTTTCCTCCTCTGTTATAAGGACTTCCCATTTCAAGACAACAATTATTTTTAAACTTATATAAAACATCTCATTTTCACACACAATCAGGAGAAGTAATCTCCTAATTTATTACCTGTTCCTATGTTAGCATCAAGTAGGATTCCCTAATGAATTTTGAAAGTACCTCACGTCTTTGTGATCATATAAATACTAATTTGTGTCCTACTGTCAAACTTGTAAAATATGCAGCAAACTGAAAACACCAGCACTTAAATTAGTTTTACCATCACAGACAAATCTGCATTTAGTTCTATGTCTTGCCTTTGTAATGTGTTGTATTATGTTGAAGTTATAGACCTTTTTATCCAGCTTTACCTGCTCTGGCTTCTGCTACTAAATACAGTATGTAGAAGAGAGGTAAACAATACAAAAAGTACAGAGTAAAGTACATTTTGTAGTTTGTTCCTATTACAGCAAAGGGCAGAAACGTTACTGAATTTTTTAATGAGAGTTCAGTTCTTCTCTCATAACTCATTGCAAGAGTTAAAGAAGCAAAACTATGTTAAAAATAGAGTCCCTCCTTGAGGGGGAGATGGGCGGTCATAGAAACTTAATAAATAAATAAAAATAATCATTTCAACCAGACTATCAGAAGGCATTTTCTGATAAGAATTAAAAAGCCATCTATCCTATGGCTTGTATTTTTTCAAAGTTGCCTTTCCCCCCCAAGACATAGGCATTTCTCTGCTCCTAAACTAATTGCATCCGGTTATTCACTGAATACCAGTCACTGTATTTCTTCTTCATAAACATTTTTAGGCAAGTGATATCCATAACTGCTAATGTGTGCTTTGCATCTGATCTAGAATTATCCGTTTCAGATATCAAATTAGATGGAACTGTTGTTACAGGAGCATGTACAGGAATACCTTTAAAAACCACCCGATATGGACAAGAATCAGCAAACATTTGTGAAAGTAAGAAAATTAATTTAATGTTTTTAAATTTGGAAAGCACTAAATTCTTTTTTTTGTATTCCACAGCCAAACAGTTTTATACAGACTGAACTGTAAGAATACCAAAGTTTGATTATTTAGTGTTTTTCTATCATGCTAAGACTCCTATATATATCTGGAGCTGCAAAGATCTAGAATACCATTAGATGGCTGTAAAGAATTAGTTCTCTATCAGTTTTTTGCCATCTGGTCATAATCTGGACTTCTGCACCCCACATAAGGTAGATCTCAGCACATCCCTTGCCTGCCAAATTAACAAGACACAGAACACATGCCCTTCACATGCAATTCAAAATAAAGTACCATAAACTTTCTAAACCTATTAACCCACCAGACATTTTACTTTATAGCACTGAAATATTATATAATTCAGAGCTCTACACATAAAAATATGGTAATATTCCAAATTAAAAAGCTGTTTATTCATGCATACAGCTTCTTTGCTCCATATCCACCCTTCATGATACAAGTAAACTAACAATTTAGAAAGCCTTTAATAACCATAGCCTCCTGATTTATCAGTCTTTTTATATATACTTAATTAGGAGTTGATTTAAACATGGCTTGGGCAAACAGCTTCCCTCAAATCAAGATAAAAATGTATAAAACACTGTACAGATTTGACAGAATAATTTGGAATGTCTTACATTAAAAGGCAATTTATCAAAGGTCAGTTGTCAGACTGGAAGTGGAATTCAAGAAGTGTTCATCATGCCACAGGCAGCATCCAAGTCAAAGATTTTCATGCTGCTTTTGACATGGCCAGCTGTCCACGTAAGCTGAGTTTACATGATAAAATCTTCTCAGGCAGAGCTTTACAAACTTTTCATGTTGGTGACACACTTTTTAGACATGCATCATTTTGCGACACACTCTTACAGCAGGGCATCATTTTGCGACACACTCTTACAGCAGAGCATCATTTTGCGACACTCTCTTACAGCAGGGCACAAGGCAGGCACTAGGACCTGTGCGGAATCACAGCAGGTTTGGAGGCAGCAAGGCACAAGGCAGGCACTAGGACCTGTGCGGAATCCTGGCAGGGCTCGGAGGCAGCATCAGCCTGACACACCCAGACACTGCAGCCGACACACTAACATTTCCTGACACACCATTTGGAAAGCTCTGGGTTAAGGCAATGGGCTAGAAAGCAGGAGACTGAGAGTTCTAGTCCCGCCTTAGGCATGAAAGCCGGCTGGGTGACCTTGGGCCAGTCCCTCTCTCAGCCCAACTCACCTCACAAGGTAGTTGTTGTGGGGAAAATAAGAGGAAAGAGTATTAGGTATATGTAGATATTTATAAAGGTAGATATTTAAAGAGACGAGGGATACACATAGTTTTTCTAAAATGCTGAAAAGAAAATGGGTTGTATATAGGAAATGGAATGTGTTTGGTGTCAGAAAGACAAACACAGAATGAGCTCAGACATGTGAGTAATGTCCCAAAACACCAAAAAAGTATGTCATGGATTCATTAGGAACAAAAGGAAGGGCAAAAAGATGTAGATCTGTTGCAAGGAGAAAGTGGATTCGTAATGGGTGAGTGACAAGGCAGAATGTCTTAACTCAGAGCTTTCCAAACTTTTCATGTTGCTGACAACGCTTTTTAGACATGCATCATTTCGCGACACACTCTTACAGCGGGGCAACATTTCGCGACACACTCTTACAGTAGGGCACAAGGCAGGCACTAGGACCTGCATGGAATCACAGCAGGTTTGGAGGCAGCAGCAGCAGCAGCCGCGACGACACACTAATGTGTCCCGACACACAGTTTGGAAAGCTCTGTTCTCAGGCATCATGAATGTGTCTCAGCCATTAGTATATAGCAAGGATCAGTCCTCTTGGCAACTGCATGTTTTCAAATCAGACTCCCTGTTTCTTAAAGTAAAACCATCCAAAATAACAGAAAGCAACAACAAAATATCACTTACTGTTTCAAAAAAGATTTCCATCATCCGAGTTCTCTTCTCTTCAATGCTCAGACCTCTTTTCTTTGACTAAATAGGAAAACCCATGCTACATAAGTAATACTACTTTCAAAACCAAAAATCTTAGTTACATACAGTATATGAAGATGAAGGACTACATTGAGAGACTGAAGAGTCTCAACATATCTAAAGGGCATCAGTTTGGATAGACTTTGTGAGAACTTCTCACACAATTCATTTTCAGAGTTTTATATATAAAACCTTACATGCAAAAGATGGCATCTCTGGTTTCAGCCATAGAAATTAGTTTTATATATGTTTATCTGCATAGATTTTACCACCTATAATAATCCAGTGTTGTGTCTTTTCTTCAACCCAGAATATCAATATATGCAGCTGCTACAAAACTGAGAAGACACTCAAAGAATTTAAAACCTGTTTCTGATGTGTATGTTTCATTACTCATGTTTAAAATACAAAGAATATGTAAGAATACAAAGAACTGTATTCTACAATGTGTAGAAACTGTAGAATCATATATTTTATTTAACAGATTTTTATATTAGTTCGTAATTAATGTCTATACTACAATTTAACACAAAACAGAATGTATAACCAAAGTTTGGTTGATTCATAAAGAAAATGTATAAATTACAAAATAAAATAAACGTATAAAACAAACAGCCACTCCAAAATAAACAGATTTTTTAAAACAGAGGGGAGTAAACTACAGGGTATGCCCAAAAGACACATTCTATATAATATTTTAATATTTCCATATTGAATACACACAAGAAAGCAACCTGCAGTTTGGCTGACATAAAAGTGTAGGAAATAAATAAATAAACACGATTGAACAGATTAAAAAAAAATTAACAAACAAGAGCCTCTTTTACATACCATTCATAAGAGACAACAGAAAAGCCAGAAGACCAGAACACCTCCTTGCAAGCAATCACCACCCAGATAGGCAAAGATTAACACCAGGATTAGCACCAGAGGAACAATTAAACAGCACAATATACCCTAATCAAGGAACTATTAACTCAGTCAATCAACCAAGTAGCAAACAACAGCCCAATCAAGGAACTACTAAGGAGAGAACAATACCTCCACCAACATAAACAGGACAAGCCATGGTATATAAACAGAGAGCAAGTCCCACTCCCTTTTTGCACTGAAGATGTTGCCTAGCCTGGCAATGAAACGTTTGCAAGTAAACAACAAGGCTCAGAGAGCACCAAGGACTCCACAGTTTAACCCTGAGCTACAAATATTCTCTTTGAATTATGACTCTTTTAGCACATATATGACTACTAGATGAGACAGGTAAGTTACCTCTGTGAATATTCACATTTGAACAATATATGGGGCTATATATTAATAATTATTTTTCAATTATTAGATCTACACATTTATCTCATATATTTTTCTTATTGTTTGTATTTCTTCTTTGAAAAATGTCAGTTTGGGCATGGATAACCATGCTACATCTTCTACAGTGAAGATGAATGCATAAAAGTTTTTGTTGTTGTTCAGTCGTTTAGTCGTGTCCGACTCTTCGTGACCTCATGGACCATAGCACGCCAGGCCTTCCTGTCCTCCACTGTCACCTGGAGTTTACTCAAATTCATGTTCATTACATCGGTGAGGTTCTCTGCAATTCCCTTATCTTCCTTTAGAAAACCTTAACTCTTCTATTGTTCAGTGCCTCTTTAGCAAATCTTTTGCTTCTCATGTATTTATGAATATTTTACTTTGTAATGTTTTTTAGGAACTTAACAACTCCATGATAGCTGTGCCAGCCTATGTGAGAACAGAAATCTAACATATATAGTATGGCAATACCTTTTTTAGGACCAACCAAAGGGTGTGCAAGTTGTCAAGTTCTAGCAAATTACTGCACACATGCATATATTGGCCATATTATAGTGCTAGTCTATTTTCACACCTGCTTGTTTATTCTTGTCATCCTAAGAGTTTTGGGAAACATTACATAGAGAACTAAAATGCACTATAAAAGTCCAAAGCCATTATGAAAGAAATTGTGACTAAGGCACGTATTACAGTACTGTCATGCAATGACAGCCATGATAAGGCAACCCATTTTCCTTCTACAGTATCAACTTTTTCAGCAATCAAGTTACATAAACCAAAGTTGTGAGAAGATACAATATTAACTACTGAAGGTACTATTATACTCGCCTGGCAATGCTTTTATTTATATACTCTTTAACCTATTATAATGACTTATGATTATTGAACAATGTGGGCAGCAACAGGTGTTAAGTTTCAAAAACCCAATAGCAAAAAATTAGCTAAACTTTCAACAACAGGATTTAAGACTAGTTGTAAATGACTTGTTTAAAATGTTTTTCCACCCTGATTTAACTGGCAGTGGTCCAAGTTATTTCCTGCACAGCTATATACACCATAATGTGTGTAAGTTGTGCTTTTACTGGTTGGGTATATAAAAAGATACCTTTTGGTATGCATTTCCCTGCCTTGATTAGAAGCTTTACTGTGCAATAAACAGAATTGGAAAGGGATGATATATAAACATAATCAAAACATAATGTCCTGCACAAGATTAATATTAGTGTTTTTTAAAGTTAGTTTATTCTTTTATTTCCAGGATTAATATCCCACTCACTTCCATAGAAGAGAGATCTTTCAACAGCTGTTAGTCATGATACTGTAAAGACAATTCCTGGACAAATAATGATGAGAAAGAATGACCATTACCATTATGGATCTCTCAAGGACTGGTGGCTAACTGTGCAAAACCCAGAAGCAGAGGCACAAATCTAACAAAAAAAGAGTTTAAAGAGTGGAGGAGATTTATTCTGAGTAACATACCCCGTGCAGCAGTACCCCAACGTTGGGATTACTAGATATAATAATGAAACTGTTCATCATCAGAGTATGGATTATGTGTATTTTACAGAGCCAGTGTAGTGAAGTGGCTAAACAAGTACTGGTCTGAGGTTGGGCAGTTATGGTACCCATTCACCACCAGACCCTCCAGTATGTGACTGGCTTCTGTATGAACAAGGGGGTGCTAGAAATACACATACCTGAAAGGGGAGACATACTGTGAAAGCTCCATTCATCTGTCAAACTGAGTGATACTGGTATTGATTCTCTCTCAAACCCACCTAACAGGGTTGTTACAAAGATCAAATGCAAGAGTGAAGGTGTGAGTAAACAAATGTGCAGCTTTGTTTTGATCTAGTCTTTCTATTATATGGGGTGAGGGTAACTAACTTAAGGGATCAAGCTTTCTGTCACTTACAGATCAGTGCCCCGTTCCTTAGGAGAACGCCTTCTGGAGTTGAAAGCCATTTACTTCTAGGCGAAGGGGCTTGCCTATGACACTCCCAAGTAGGTTGGCTACAACTACACCCCTCCCCCGTCACCGACTCGCTAGCTGAAGATAACGGGGTTACGCTTAAACACGTCAGAAGGTATCAGGTGGGGTAGGCTGATAATTGAAACCTAATTTTCTACAAGCCCGACTAAGCTGATAAGCCCTCAAGGAAAGAGGTTTGACTACACCAGCTTCTTCCATCCGTGCGTTGGACTCCAGTTCCCACTTTCCCCAGGCACCTCAACGGGTGCTGGACGTGATGAAAGCTGTGGTTCAACTTATCTGGAGGAGGCCAGGCGGTGCTCAGGTACACATTCACTCGATCGTGGCCTTACAGCCCGCCATAGGAGCGGTGAGCGCCCGGGAAAAGAGCGAGCTACAAACCTCGCAAGCCCAGCGAACGCGCTCCGGCTTACCATCTCGCTTCCTCCTATCCGCGCCGGGCCTTCCTCCAAACGGCGGGAACGGGATTTGAACGGGGAAAGCAGCGGGAAACCGCTCCGCCTCCTTGACGAGAAAGCGCCACCTGATGGCGCTCAGCTGTGTTTGCGGACTAGTGGGGATGAGGCGGCCCCGCCCTTTCCTTCGCTGTTTTTTGCACTGCCCCATAGAGATAGAAAAAGGAAGCAAACATACAGAAAATGTGCACGCATACACGGACACTCTCTCAAGTTCCGAAAGTATTCGGCAGAGTAATTCCTCCCCTTCCCCGTTAAGACACAGCATTAATACTTCTTAATACAGTAGTTACCCTGCTCCATAGAAACGTTCTAATGCATATCTCTACGATAACAGTGCGTCACTTCTTTATGCATTAATTTCATACTTGGAGTAGCATATGGAAGATACTATTTCTGGGATACTAGTGCATGGTTTACATATTTAATTTCTACTCCTACGACCAGAGCCAGTTTAGTCTAGTGGTTAAGGCACCAGGCTAGAAACCTGGAGATAGTGCGTTCTAGTCCCGCAAGAAATCCCGCTGGGTGACTTTGAGCCAGCCAGCCAGCTCAACCTACCTCCCAGGGTGGTTGGTGGTTGTGGGGAAAATAAGAGGAAGTATTAGGTATGTTCCCTGCCTTGAGTTATTTATAAAAATAATAAAAACCCAGCACTAACAAAAAAAAAATTCTTTTCTTGAAGTAAGGACAGGAATATTAATACTAAAACCAGAACCAATACTGATTCTTTTGTACTCGTTTTACTTTCAGGTATTCCTAATCAGTTTATTAAAAATATAGAACTGAAAAAACTGAAAATTAAGTATATAAAAAGACATCTAAACTATGGAGGCTAAAATTCCAAAACGATAGCTACACTTACTAAGACTGATCACTCTTGCGAAATATGGGATCACCTATCTGGCGTTTGCAATTAAATAGCATATTTTGTCACCCATCTCTGACAAATTGTCTGAGATAATATAGCTGATCTGAAAAAGTGTTTATATCTTCACTTAAGGACCATCATTGTCTTTCTTTGTAAGAACACTGATTTAAAGCAGTCCTTCTGGGGCTTTTCACAACCTTGGTTTTCACCACCGTAAATACTTGGTATTACCTTTAAAGTTGGCCAGTTCACGCTTACCCTCAAGTCAAGTTCATTTATAAACAAGTTAAATAGCTCAGTCCCAACACATCCTTGATGGGTTCCACTTCTTATTTTCATACACTGAAGAAACTGTCCATTTACTTCTATTCTTTCGGGTGGGGTGGGGTTTAAACAGTTCCCATGATCTCTAAATTTATTGAAGAACCATTGATGAACAACTTTAGCAAAAGCTCCAAAAGAAGAGAACTTTGTAAAAAGCATATTGAAAACCCAAGTATTCAATATTGACAGGGTCACCTCCATCCACATGCTTATTGACACTCAACAACTTTTATATTCCTCTAATATTGTGGCGGATTAGATATCTGTACTTGTAATTATTATTCCAGTACAATCTAGAAGTATTATTAGAGAATTGTGTAAGATGAAGGCTGTAACTTCTATTTGATATACTGTATTAGCAAATCAATGCAGGGTACATTACAGATCACTTAACTGCTCTTGCTCAGTTACTCTTTTGTATTATGTGTAGGTAGCTTCAACCTACAGTGTATCATAGAATCAGAGTTGTAATATACTTGAAAGCCCATCATCCTGCAGGATTTGCTAAACAGGATTTGCTAGCCTATTTGAAGACGTCCTGTGAAAGGAAGCATACTTTGAGACAAACCTTTCTGTTGTTTAACAGTTCCTTCCATCAGCAAATTCCTCTGAATACCTAACCTGAGTCTACTTACCTGTCGAATCCACTGGTTCTCTCTTCTTTTCTATATGACAATCTTTAGATACTCAAAGACCACTAACACACCTCTTTTCCTCCCTAGGCTAAACATACCCAGTGCTAGACCTCTGCTGAACTTGGTCTTCTCCCTAACAAGCTGAGTCTGCCGGTTAGATGCTGGGATCTCTGAGCAAAACACTGAGGCCAGAACCTGCTGAAATAAGCAGTGGTGTCCGTTGTTAATTCAGTGGCCATCCACTGATCTCAGCATCCTGTTTGTGATGCCAGAACTATAGGGAAAACCAACCTTCCTTAATCCCAATGTACAGGTAATACAGGGCGTGGTGGCTCAGCGGGTAAGACGCCAGGCTTGTTGATCGGCAGATCGCAAGTTCGGAGGTTCGAATCCCTAGCCCTGCGTGCGGAGTGAGCTCCCGCACTAGCTCCAGCTCTTGCCAACCTAGCAATTCGAAAGCATGCAAATGCAAGTAGATTAATAGGTACCACTTCGGTGGGAAGGTAACAGCGTTCCGCGGCGTCATGCGGCCACATGACCGTGGAAGTGTCTTCGGACAACGCTGGCTCTTCGGCTAACAAACGGAGATGAGCACCGGCCCCTAGAGTCGGACACGACTGCACAAATGTGCGGGGGGTACCTTTACCTTTACTTTTTACAGGTAATACAACCAACAACTGACGAATGCTTTGAAGTTTTCAGGTTTATTTTTATATAATTGCTCTGTAGCTACAGGGTGTTCTCTTAGAGAAGACAAAAGTTTACAGGCAAGCAAGCAATTTATCATGTTAGTTTACATAAATTACATTACCTTTTTCTGCACACCTTATTAGGAACAAAGTGTTTGATTTAGGAAAAGAACAGCCTTGTAATTGATCATACATAGTTATACTTGCTTTTCTTTCTGGAAACTTGTACAAGACAGCAGTTTGGACAAAGAGAACTTGTTTCTAACTGTTGTATACCCTGTGTTCCTTAATGCTTATTCCCTTCCCTGCTAGTACTTTGTTTTCTGCAATTTAGCTGCTATTATAATGGCTTCTACCTTATTCCATTGTGCACTGAAAATATTGCTTTCATTTTGTCTGCTAATGTTTACTGATTTCAGGGTCCAGCAACTTTTCTTTTTCAGTCCTCTCACTATCTTGGTAGCCAGTTTGCCAATGTTCTTTTTAGACTTTAGTTCCCAGAACTGACCAGGGCAAAGTGGGGCAATTACTTCCTGTTACCTGGACTTTATGTTCCTGTAGATACATCCCAAAGTTGCATTTGATTTTTTTAGTAGCTGCTACACACTGCTGGCTCTTCAACTTATTAAAACACCCAGATCCTTTTCCCACATGCTACCACCAAGCCAGAACTCTGTCATCTTGTGCTTTTCATTTTTTTATCCCCAGATGCAGGACTTTACATCTCATCCAATACATTTCAGCCCACATTCAAGCCTGTCTAAATATTTTAAAACACATTCTTTTCCTTCTAAAGTAGGCACTCCTCCTACTTTTGTGCCTTCTGCAAGTTTAATAATTATCTCAACCTCTTCAACATTAATAATAAAAATATTGAATAGCACAGGGCCCAGGACAGTCCTTTGGCACTAAACTATATACCACTTTCCAAGCTAAATTGAAGCCATTTAGGAATATTCTCTGGGTGTGGCCATTTAGCTAAGTTTAGTTTCATTTCCCTCTGAGAGAGGACAGACGTAAATACAAGTTAAGACAGAGCTTTCCAAACTCTGTGTCGGGACACGTTAGCGTGTCGGCTGCAGTGTCTGGGTGTGTCGTGGCTGCTGCTGCCTCCGAGTCCTGCCAGGATTCCGCGCAGGTCTTAGTGCCTGCCTTGTGCCTTGCTGCCTCCAAACCTGCTGTGATTCCGCGCAGGTCCTAGTGCCTGCCTTGTGCCCTGCTGTAAGAGTGTGTCGCGAAATGTTGCCCCGCTGTAAGAGTGTGTTGCGAAATAATGCATGTCTAAAAAGCGTTGTCAGCAACATGAAAAGTTTGGAAAGCTCTGAGTTAAGACATTCTGCCTTGTCACTGTCACCCATTACGAATCCACTTTCTCCTTGCAACAGATCTACATCTTTTTGCCCTTCCTTTTGTTCCTAATGAATCCATGACATACTGTTTTGGTGTTTTGGGACATTACTCACATGTCTGAGCTCATTCTGTGTTTGTATTTCTGACACCAAACACATTCCATTTCCTATATACAACCCATTTTCTTTTCAGCATTTTAGAAAAACTATGTGTATCCCTCGTCTCTTTAAATATCTACCTTTTCTTTTCTCCTTGTAGGAATTGGGTTTGTAACTTCTATATCTTGTTTCCCATCCTTCATGCACATATCTCCCCCTCTGGATTTCTAGCCACTGAATCCACCCTACATTCCCTCAGAATGCATCAAAATCTGTTCTTTTGAAACCCAGTATACAAATCTGACTCTTAATTGATGTCATGAACTCAAAGATAACATGATTACCTTTTCCCCACAGTTACAATCATCTCTTCACTTCTTCAACCAATTCCTCCCTGTTGGTAAAAATTAACTATTATTGGGATAAAGATTCAGTAGAATCTTTCACTTTCTGACAAACAAAAGCAAGATAAGAAAAGAAATTTTTGGACTCTGATTCCAGGCAAATTAAAATTTCCAGAAAGTGATAATAGTAGTTGAAATCTCTTTTTACTATTGCATGTCTCTTTGAAAATTTCGCAATCTGACACAGAAAGAACTCACCAGTATCTTTTGACTGTCTAGGCCAGAGCTTTCCAAACTTTTCATGTTGGTGACACACTTTTTAGACACACATCATTTTGCGACACACTCTTACAGCAGGGCACAAGGCAGGCACTAGGACCTGCGCGGAATCCTGGCAGGGCTCAGAGGCAGCAGCAGCTGCCGCGACACACCCAGGCACTGCAGCCAACACACTAACGTGTCCCGACACACAGTTTGGAAAGCTCTGTGTTAGAGGTTGCTTGCTAAAGAATGTTTACCCAGTGACCAATAATTAAAACTCTTCATACACAGTAACAATGGAGTTGTTTCTGATTCATGGCTTTGCTTAGTTCATTCTTTGTGCAGTATTGATAAATGACTGGCCCATCTGTAAAAAATGTAAATCACATTGCTTAATGACAGTTCTGAGCAATGAGGGTAACTGCTATGGAATTTTATTTTATTTATTTATTTAAATAATATATATGGTCGCCCATCTCAACAGTGGCTCTGAGCAGTGTACAGAAATTAAAACCCAACAATTAATAACCCATGACACGTCTTCCACTCATAAAAACACATGAACAACAGGGCTAGGCTAACCTCCTGGCCCAGATACTTGGGGAAACACAGGTCCTAGTGCCTGCCTTGTGCCTTGCTGCCTCCAAACCTGCTGTGATTCCACGCAGGTCCTAGTGCCTGCCTTGTGCCCTGCTGTAAGAGTGTGTTGTGAAATGATGCATGTCTAAAAAGCGTGTCAGCAACATGAAAAGTTTGGAAAGCTATGACCTAGGAATTTACCAAAAATGTAAGAATTTTCAAAACAGCATAACCATTTATCCAAGCCTTTAAGAAACCATCCTGATAAACACATTTAGACAATTATCCCACTTCAAAGTAATCCAAGGTATTTACATGTCTCAGTATTATGTACAGAGTTTTCTTCTTGTCAATTTCAAATTCTACAACCTGCTTTAAAAAGCCCAAATATTTGTCCAAAATCTTCCAGCCTCTAGAGTTAATTCTCTTTCTTGATCATGGTATGGTGGCAACACTGTCTTCAACTTTCGACAATTCAATTTTCCTTTGACTATTTAAACGTAAGTCACCAATTCTCATCTTTGTCTTTGGAGAAACCACTTTACTCTTAAGGTAGTTTTCAGCCTTATCAGTTTCTCTCGATTCTTGTGACAATTTGGACTCCACAAATTCTGAGAAATGGTCCAAGACTTGAATAACAGCATTGTAGAGATCTTTAAATATCAAAATAATTTCCTCCATATTTCTTAACAGTAAGATAGATTATAGCACCCTCTAGTGCCTAAAGAAGGTAAAGTCATTAACGCTGTAACTGAACACTCTCTCCAGACTTTTTATTTCCGGTGTGGCCAATCAGGAAAATAAAAAGTAATAACAAACAACATTCCCATGGGAAAGTGAAAGCAAATAAATTAGAACTCCAACCCGCAGATTCAACGAAGAGAGTTTTGTATACCTCAAAAATCACTTTAATAAAAAATGCAATAAAAAAATTCTTTAAATCTCAATTTAACAAATTATATATAAAAAGCCAAATTACCAAGTTAATAATTTTCAAAAATAATGAGAGTCACCAAGAGATTCCGCATTTCTTTGTTGTAGAAAGCCTCTCTTTGGTAAAATTCAAACAAAAAAACCTTAGTGCTGTAGAAATGGGGTGGGCAGCTTTAAGGTCCGTTTTGGCTTCAGAGCGGCTTGGGAAGAAGATGACGGCCCCGCCTCCCAGCTGATCGCTTACTAGCTGATCACGAAACACCGTTTTGCGGTCTTCTGGCTGTGACCAGCCGTCCAGAGAACACATGGGGTGATTCCTGGGGTTCTCCTTAATCCGGAGAATGCTTCTGGGCTCCAAGGAAGCCTGCCTGAGCCCAAGAAAAAAAGCCGCTCTGACAAGCCGCTCCGCAGACAGCGGAAAAAAACAGCTCAAGCCGCCATTGTCCCCACCGGAAGTGTCGTATAACCGCCCATCTCAAACCAGTGACCAGTGACTTAAATTGTAGTTTAATATTTAAACGGTAGTTTAATATTTAAACAAACTTTATGGAATGGGATAAAACAAGGTTGACTGGGTTGTAACCAAGGCTGGTAATCTGGTAGTAGAACAGAAATCTTGCTAAACATATTTTCCTTTCCTTTGCAGTTCCCCATGCATAGTCTCCAGATCGGCTTCGGAGGTCTGGGGTTTAGTCAGCATTAATTATAGCCCATGATAGAGGGGCGTGGTGGCTCAGCGGGTAAGACACCAGGCTTGTAGATCACAAGTTCAGAGGTTCGAATCCCCAATCCCGCGTGACGGAGTGAGCTCCCGCACTAGCCCCAGCTCTTGCCAACCTAGCAATTCGAAAGCATGCAAATGCAGGTAGATGAATAGGTACCACTTCGGTGGGAAGGTAACAGCGTTCCGTGCGTGTCATGCCAGCCACATGACTGTGGAAGTGTCTTCGGACAGCGCTGGCTCTTCGGCTAACAAACAGAGATGAGCACTGGCCCCTAGAATCGGACACGACTGCACAAATGTGCGGGGGTAACCTTTACCTTTACCTATGATAGAAGCAGAAGTTCATTGCACAATAGTAGAATGGGTGGGGAATTGTTGTAGGATTAGTAGTAGTGTTACCAGCTGCAAAAGTAATTGTGATTCCATTCTATGATGTTTAAGTTTATAAATAAATTAAAATATCTGGATACTTGGTTTACCACTCATTGGGAAATGAAGAAAATATAACACCACTTAATCCTTTAAACTTCATACCTGCCAATATCTATTAGTAAAAGAATAAAGATGTTTTAACTAATTCCTTTTCAAATATTACACTGAATATGTGAACACTGAAAAAGGGGGACATTCTGGAAGACTATCTATTTTATAGAATCAATAATAAGGTTGAAATCTTTTTCTTACCAGCTGTTTTTCTGCTAACATCACCAAACCTTATATTCCTATGAAGTACACAGCTTTGGCTTCGAGATAAGTAACAGCTGCCAATGTACTTTACAGCTCTTACTGGAAATCACACATAATTCCTTCTATAGAAGTATGGCAGATTAAGCTGTGGGGATGTGCATTGTCAAAATAACTTCGTATTTGAAAAACAAGTCTGATACAAAATTTAATTTAACCCAGAAACTATTTATGGATTATAATTCTGCATATGGACTTGTACCATATTCAAAGTTTGGGTTTCTATTTAAGGTTTTAAAATATTACATGTTGTCTGCTTTTTTTATATTAAGATAGTCTTGTCAGTGGTTTATTCTGATTGATGATTCTTATTATACTGCCTCCTTTTGTTAATTGTTGAATATTGACTTGATTTTAATAATGGTTTGAAGCACCAAATTGATAAAGATCATTTTTATATGCAGTTCTAATTTAATGTTATTCCGAAAACTATTATTAAATTTTATATAGTTTATTAATCTGTTTTCTACTTTCTTTTTGCTTTTTAAATTTCTTTTTCTGCTCTTTCTTCAGTTGTGCTTTCAGTGTCTATTAGAAGAAAGGGGAAAAAAGAATAAGAAGGGGAGGACAAGAAGACTGTCCATAGTTGAGTTCGACTGAAAGCAAAATCATCCCTGCCTTGAATGTACTTATGGTTATTACTACATACATACCATACACTCTGAAACACTAATTTACAATTAAAAACGTAGTTATTTTGTGTGCCGTATGTAGACTTCCTGAGACCTTCCCTGTTAAAAGGACAAATGAGCAAGAAGGGTACATGAGGACAATGAAGCAACCCAACCATCTTCAGTTCTGAAAAATAACACAAAACAATTTTCATTCATTTTTATTTCGGGGGGGGGGGGGCTGTGCATGATTAAAGATACACATTTGACTTTGTTTTTCTTACTGTTCCAAAATAAGGTAAAAGGCTTTTTTTAAGCTCTCTTTGTAGGATAAAGCATAAAAAATACCATGGCACACATGAAGCTAAATCTACATACAGACATTCTTCAATGAACAGCTTGCATCCTCAGCCTTAACTAGACAGAGATTATACATCTATTAAAACTGATAAGGGAGCATAAGAAGTAAAGGAAGTCCTACAATATTTCAGTATTATTTTCAGAGAACATGAGGCCTAATAACTTTCTGTACCTAAAAATGAAACAGGGATGAAACTGACTTACAAAGCTGGAATGTACAAAACAACAATAAAATTATTTCATTCCAAGAACCTGAAGAATACAATGTATGAAACAGTTCAGTTGCAAGCATTGGGATATAAGAGTATACGCTGCATATTATGGAACATTCCCAAGTCATAAAGAGAAAAAAAGGAAGCTTTTGAGGTTAAGGCTGTGCACAGACATCCATCGACATGTTGCACATTCATTAGAAGCTACCAACAATTAGGAATCATTCTACACTATAGGAAAAAAAGTATCTTTCATACATTCTTCAGAACACGTATTTTTAATCACTGCTCACAGTTTAATAGCATTTTCAATGGACAGCATTACTTTGTTCTTTGCTATCATTTCTTCAGACAACAAGCATAACTTAATGGGCACTTTTTTCATATGGCAATGCTAGATCCTCAGTTATCTCAAAGAAAAAGTAGTTGTAAAGTTGAAAGCCCTGTAATGTTTACAAAGGTCAACAACAATGGAGAACATTTTCTCATTACATTGCTGAAATTTTAAATCAGTGTAAAAACTTAATTTTAACAGCTTTTTTACAGTTAAAAACCTTTCAATGTACACTTTGCAAGTTTATCCAAAAATGAATCAACAATTTTTTAAAAACTTATATCAAGCAAGCTTTTACTTTGAATAAAACACATATGCATTGCTCATTACTATAGTTATAAGTACCACTTGATACAAGAGGGATGTCTGTCCTGCAAATATAAACTAAAACAATCCAGCCTCCCAGAGTCTGTTAATTCAGTTAACATTTGCAGTGCAGATATACCTTAAAATGTAACTGTTGGTTTGGCAAAGTCACAGATTTGGGCTGAACCTACACATACTACCATTGAATATTAATTTAGAAGAGCAAATACCTCTATTCTTGTAAATGTTTATCTAGATCTAAATTGGTTTCTTTTATATGCAGTTCTGCAATACTGCACGTTTTATAGTAATCTTTAATCAGTTAACTGGCCAGAGGACAAAAATGCTTTAGTAGCGAGCTTTGGAAAATAGATCAACAAGAAACAATTCAATTTTGACTAGGCATTTTTCAAACACTCACTGTTAGAGTAGATTCATTCTAGCCTTATTTCAGCTGTCTAATGATTCTATACTTTCAACTTCTAGCAAGGATCTACAATTCAACAGGCCTCATCACTTCCTGGCTTTTTAGCTAAAATCAAACAAGTATTCAACAGATCTCTAGTTCAGCATCGGTTTATAATAACATGCATAATAAAAAAATTAATAATTTATCAAGGAAGGGAAGGCCACATCACCCTTAACAGATGATAGCTTAGTTGCAAAGGAAAGAAGCAATAATTCAAATTTGAGTCAAGTATCACTTTGCATTGCTAAAGTAATTTTTATTAGAACTGAGAAACTATTATTTTAGGAAAGCATTTTAAGGAATGCATGGACATACCTGCATGCAGGAAATACTATATATGTATCAGTTTAGGACAATTTAGCTTCTATTCTTTTCTCTTATATAATAACTGGGAACTACAGTAAGTTTCATTAAAATGAATATAACTATCCCAGATTTTTACTAGAAACATTTTCATTTAGGTCACTGTAGGATTTGGCTCGGTATCCTTTTTAAAAATTCAAGCAAATATTTGTATTTATCACATGAATATCTTTACAAAAGCATTAGCATCTCAAACTTTAAGCCAGATTGGTATGACAATGTGCCTTGAATCAAGTTTATAACAATAACATTTTGAACGATTTGTAAATTCCTTTTATATTAGGAAGTCAGTAACAATTACATTTTTTCCTTATCATTCATATGATTAATAAATATGCATAAAATCATAAATAGGAAATTAGATCCCCCTAGAATTCAAACAGCTTTCAAGTTGATTCAGCGTCCAGGACAAATAAGATCTAGTGTGTACTGCCTTTGCAGACATTTCTTTGTCTATACAAGAACTCTTGAATTAGATTCTTGGCATTATTCCTTTTAAGACAATTGTTTTAGAACATTATTTAAAATTATTGGTTAAGGATTAAAACAATATTTATCATTACTTTAGATAAGAGTGACTTAATCATTTTTTTTAAATTTAACAGTGTTATATTTCAAAACGTAGGTAATTAACTAGCACCAGTATTAACCACATAATTTCCTTTATTTTCTTCCAATTAAATCTATTATTTCAGTATTTTAGATAAGATATTGGGCTCCACCTATTCCAGTACTGTAGCTGAGAAATATTTAGATGACACCATGATTGAAATAAGAAATACAAGATTATTTCAGATGTTGACAATACTCTGACTAGTACTTGCTTGCATAAAGCTGGTGGTAAAAAAAATTGTATCACATCATTTGCTGTTGACTGCAGTTTTATTCTTGGTCTTGGTCTGAACATTATTCAAAATTATACCCCTTAAAGTTGTTGGAAATAAAAATGAAACATACTTTGCACTCTGATGTGAATCTGATTAACTGGAATCACAAGAAGCAGGCATAACAGAAGAAACTGTTGCTTTACAAGTAAAATTTCAGGTTTCAAGAAAGGGCACTAGGAAAATTGCTAAATATGTACATCAAAATTGTCTATAGTTATAATTCTTTTTTTAAAATGTTTACATTATCCACATATTTAGTGAAGAAAATTATGAGCTTTTTTGGAATCCCAATGTAGCCTCACATTAATTAAGACTCTTCAATATCCTCCATTTATGTATATTGTTACAACAGTCAACAATATTTTTGAAATTAAAAAAAAAACCCGCTTTGGTAACCCTTGACTTCCACCACAAAATCTGTCACCTACCCCAACTTCCTTTGGTTATACAAGACAAGACTTCCAATGGGATACACATAAGGCTTGTTTTCCTGTGCAAAAACAAGCAATTGAATAAAATAGACTGCTTTCATAACCACTGTAAGAAGATATATGAAGCATAAATGTCAGTTGTGAAATTAGCTAAACTGATATAACCGTCACCAAATTTTCTAATGAATTAGGCTGATGTTAACTGGAACTTGATTCTACAAACTATCAGCAGTTACATTTCCAGAGTAAAGTTTCAGGTTTCAAGAAAGTCTCAACAATATATTGGCAGTAGAAAATTTGCTAAATATGTACATCAATCCACACAGCACAGGAAATTTGTGTTTGTTCTTATAATGCTAAAAATTAAGTTGTTAGGTCTGCCAATTAACACAGATAGGGTTACTCACATCTTTTTTTTAACTAAAAGAAACTACTTACTAAAGTTACTAAGTAAGTCTGAATAATGTTATACAAGTGAAATACCTAACTATAACAATGTGATCTAGAAGATTCCAAGACGTCCTGCTGGATTAAATTATTATTAATAGTAAGAATTCTCAAATGCGAAAATTTAAACAACTACTCCCATTCACACTTAAATAAATCCCTCTAAATCAAGTATCTTCTTAAACCCACTGCTTTGCTCTACAAGCCACAGTTTATATCTCTAGTATTCCACTGGCTTTGTAAGGGTTTTTTTTGGGGGGGGGAAGGGGAAATAAGGTCTTATTTATTAATCCTTGTGATAAGTTCAGTGCAGAGCATATAAATTCTATGCAAGTCCTATGTAAACAAGGTAGGTCTGGAATAAAATAAAAGAATGAAAGTACTGGGGATCCTTCAGTTTTAAATTTTAAATATTTAAGAAATAGAAGAAATATTTAAGAAGCAGAAGGTCATCTACACTGGCCTTTAGCAGCCAGTAACTTCTTAAGCATGATCCAACTCCAGTCATTACTGTAAATATCTGTAGACTTTGAAGCAGTGATTCCCAGAGTCTGCAACTACAACATGACCGTCTGAGGTAAGAGCCAAACCTTGAGGGCCATAAAGTGGATCAGCAGATGTATTTATATAGGATAAAAAGGATCCACTTCCATCAAAAACCTGTGAATTAGATTAAAAGAATATGGTCAAGTCAAAGAACGAAATCCATAATTTTATATACTGTAGCTAATGTGCATATATTATCCCCTTGGAGATCAGATTGGCCTTGACACTGCTGTCTTTTTGCAAGGCCCTGAAAATATGGTTTTGCCAATGCGTATGGGGGCCAAGGAGTGTGGTAGACCAGCGACCCCTCTTATGTGGGGTGCCGCAGGGTTTGGTTCTCTCTCCTCTCCTATTTAACATCTACATGAAACCGCTGGGTGAGATCATCTGTCACCATGGGATGAGGTATCATCAATATGCTGATGATACTCAATATATCTCCATCCCAAATGAAGTAAGTGATGCGGTTGCTGCCCTGTCTCAGTGCCTGGGGGCTGTAGGGGCATGGATGGGGAACAACAGGCTTCAGCTGAACCCTGACAAGACCAAGTGGCTATGGATTGATGGCCCCGTGGTATCTGAGAAGTTGTCATCTTTGGTTCTGGATGGGGTGGCACTGCCCCATTTGGAGCTGGTGCGGAACTTGGGGGTCCTCCTGGACTCACGACTCCTGCTCAAAGAGCAGGTGGCAGTCGTGGCTAGGAGGGCCTTTGCGCAGCTTCGGCTTGTGCGCCAGTTACGCCCATTCCTGGACCACGATGCCCTCCGGTCACTCATGCCGTCATATCCCACATAGACTATTGCAATGAGCTCTACATGGAGCTACCCTTGAGGAATATCCAGAAGCTACAGCTGGTACAGAATGCGGCTGCGCGGGCAATTTTAGGTGCACCAAGATCAGCACACATAACACCTTTGCTCCGTGAGATGCATTGGGTGCCAGTTTGCTTCTGGGGCCAGGATACCTGAGGGACCGTCTTATCCCCATAGCATCGACCCGCCTCACCTGATCATTCAGAGTGGGCTTGCTACGGACCCCATCAATAATGAAATTCATCTAGTAGGGTCCAGGAGGCGGGCATTCTCTGTAGTGGTGCCCGCCCTTTGAAATATCTTGCCCCCAGAGTTGAGGCGGGTTTCCTCCCTCTCGGCCTTCTGGAAAGATCTGAAAACCTTGTTCTGCTGCCTAGCGTGGGAGGGGAAAGGTAATAGCTCCTCCTGGGGGTGGTTAGTACCATAGTGCCCTCCCCATTGATCAACATCAATTCGCTATATTGGATTTTATATTTATTTATATCATATTAATAATTTGTAATTTTATATGTGTATTTTAATCTTAATTTTTGTTGTAAGCCTCCCAGAGTCCCCAGTTTGGGGGAGATGGGCGATCATATAAATTCAATCAATCAATCAATCAAGCAAGCAAGCAAGCAAGCAAGCAAGCAAGCCTGTGCAGTGGCTGTATTGATTGTTATTGATGGATGTGACTACCTTGGCTATGAATTTTGTTATATGGTTTTTATTGTTCTTATATTGTTGTGTTGTTTTGGTGTTTTAAAATTTTAATTGTTTGTATGCCACCCAGAGACATATATTTGAGATCAGGGCCATATAAATTAGATAAATAAATCACACACACATAAACACACTGAGCATGTTTCACCACAAAGACCACAATTACCCTCATAGGCCTCAGTGGCTCTCTTGGTAACAAAGATGATAAATAAAGTTGTTTCATTTTACTGCATGGTCATATTCCAGTAAACAAAGAAACAAACTAAAAAAAACACAGGAGGATAAGGAAGCCTTGCAGGCACTTTTTGTTGTTGTTTATTCATTTAGTTGCTTCCGACTCTTCGTGACTTTATGGACCAGCCCATGCCACAGCTTCCTGTCGGCTGTCGCCATCCCCAGCTCCCCCACAGTCGAGTCCATCACCTCCAGAATATCATCCATCCATCTTGCCCTTGGTCAGCCCCTCTTCCTTTTGCCTTCCACTTTCCCTAGCATCAGCATCTTCTTCAGGATATCCTGTCTTCTCATTATGTGGCCAAAGTACTTCAGTTTTGCCTTTGATATCATTCCCTCAAGTTAGCAGTCTGGCTTTATTTCCGGGAGTATGGACTGGTTTGATCTTCTTGCAGTCCAAGGCACTCTCAGAATTTTCCTCCAACACCACAGTTCAAAAGCATCTATCTTCCTTCGCTCAGCCTTCCTTATGGTCCAGCCAACGGGGAATACCATTGCTTTAACTATGCGGACCTTTGTTGTCAGTGCGATGTCTCTGCTCTTAACTATTTTATCAGGATTTGTCATTGCTCTCCTCCCAAGAAGTAGATGTCTTCTGATTTCCTGGCTGCACTTACAGGCACTAAGGGAAGTGTTTATGGGCATAGTGCATTACACTGAGAACTCCTGGAGGACATGACAATATGAATTCACCCTAGAGACTAGATAAGAATTCTCACCCATCTCAAGCAACTCAAGCATATTAAACCTACTGACTTAAGTGAAAATATTATTTACCTGTATTCGACTATTTCCCCAATCTGCTACAATAATATTCCCATTAGAATCTACAGCTACTCCTGTTGGAGCATTGAACTGTCCATTTCCTTCTCCATTAGATCCGAACTTCAGCAAGAATTCACCTTCCTGGTTAAATACCTGCATGACATTTAAACAGAACATTTAAGACACTTCTCTCCCTTAAGAAACCAAATTATCTGTAGAGGAAAAAACTGTAGTAACTTTGCAAGAACAATTTTTTAAAAATTATGATGGGAATAATAATAATAATAATAATAATAATAATAATAATAATGATGATGATGATGATGATGTATGCTGCCTGACTCTCAACAACTCTCCTAAAATATTATGGCAATATTCTACAGCTGTTAACATACAGAGTTCTTGGTGGAGTTATATAAGATTTTGGATTTCTGTCCATAATTAACCAAAAAGGACTGTTTAGGGAGATTGATGCTCATGGGTTTACAGCAGTAGTTTGTAAAGTACTGTATATTTTTCGAGATCTGCTGAAAAGCTTACCAGGGAGCTTATAATGTAAAGACCAATTATGTTGGATAACTAGAAATCACTTTGGTCCCCATAAATGTCATATGCAACAGAGGTCAGGAACATAGAAACTGTGAGTACTAGGACAATCCATTTTTGGACATTTCCCAAATTAAAGTTACTTCATAAAGATAAAAAATGGCCAAACCTTGCAAAAAAGATTAGTTGGCTTCTTGACAAATATTCAATAAAATTACTGATACTCTGGAAAAAATGAATATTTCACATTTCCATTACCTTTTATTTTGGATATTACATATTAGAGACCATAACATTTAAATGAAACATAGTGTCAATTTTTGTCAGTTTTGCTCCCAGATAATTTTAAGTTTCTTTTTATATATAAAATACAAAATTCAGGAAAGATTTCCTGGAACTAGAAAGCATGGAAATGATTGGCACACAATATGTATGTTCAAAAGTTGCCAAAAGGTTACAGTGTTGTTCATTGCAAGACTGTTGAAGGGGGAGGACAATATTAGTTTCAACTAGGCCATAGGGAAGTGTGAAATTTGTAGATTAGAGCTAAGAACTTAATTAAAAGCATCCTTCAATTGTTTTCAAAGACAGCAGTACATTCTGATCTTTCAAACAATTATCTACCTTTTTTATTTTGTCATGTTTTGGAATCTGGCCATATACCCAACCACTCCTGTCAAATTAGGAAATCCTGCACAACTGAATAACTGCTACTTCTAACAGTATACAGTTGTCAACAGCATTGCTCTCCAGCTGCTAAAGTATGTCAGCAACCTGGCTCAATGTCCACTCTTGTAATTCAATTTCTTCCTTTTAATCCAAACCAAAAAACAATTATTTCCTGCCTAATTTCGGAAGACAATGAAAAATGGTCTACATTCTTCAGTGGTTATTTAATTTCAAATAACAGTTTCATAACAAACTTTTATAGAGCTTAATGGAGCTCCATAGTAGGCTTCCCTTACAGTGTAACCTCTCATTCATAGAATTGGTCTTTGTATTTCTTACATTATTGTTATATTTAAAGTGCTATATTTCATTGTTCTGTTTAGACTTACAACAGAAAAATAGAAAGAGGGACACAGAAGGAAGAAAAAAAATACTGAACCTCCATTATGGTTTAAGTGTCCAAGGGTAATTGGACACTTGGTCATCTAAATTGAACAAAGCTCTCTAAACATTAAAATCATTGTATAATATGTTCACCGCCTTGAGTTATTTATATAAAAATAATAATAAAGGTAGGATAAAAAAATAAAAATAAAATAAATTATATATCACAATTGTGCAAAATGAATCTAAGGAACGTTTATTGTATTTCTTGGAACTAAAACAAACAATATATTATCTTAACTAAACATAAAAGCAAAATATCAGTCACATCATCCCTTCATCATTATAGTTAAAGAATTGGTTACTTAATACACACTCGTTACTCTATTATTTTAACATAATCTGTGAATTTAAGAATGGAGTACCAGCTTTTGCTCTTGTTAACGGTTCTTTTACAAAAAGTTATTTATTGGTCTGGGACTATAAATAAAATGAATGTTTAAAGGTTTAAAAGAACTACCAGCATACCTTGACAGAGTGATTGTGGAAATCAGTAATAATAATTTCATTATTGTGGTTGACAGCTGCAAAATGAGGGCCTGTAATAAATAAGGGAAGGTAAATAAAGAGCAGTACAAGAGAGAAAGATGAGATGATGATGGGAACTTAGAAGCGAGTATACTTCGAGAGTATATGGCTACCTGCCCTCTGGAATGACCTCCCCCCAGAGATTCGTGTGGTTCCCATCTTTATGTTATTTAGGAAATCATTAAAACCTATTTATTATTGGGGGCAGGGTGATTGTAAAGCTCCCTTCTGTTTTGGTTTTGTTCTGGTCATTTGTGTTCTTTTTGTATGTTTGGTTTTTTAATAGTAAGCCACCCAGTGTTGTTCACGAGTTGGGCGGCCTCAAAATCTGATAAATAAATATTAAGCAATTAACATACAAATTAACATACAAAGAAATGGGAATTCTTTTCCAAACTCCTGGGATTCTGAAATCTAATAACTAAAGGCAGCATCACATTGTTTCTTCCACTGTCATAGGGAATGGCACTAAACCACAAGAGTGAGAGTAAGGTTGCTCCTTTACCTTTCCCAAAGTCCTAATGAAGTTGGAAAGAAAATTAGAATCCTCTTCTATTTAACATTACACCATTTTTCAAGTCATGTTAGTCAACTGAAAGTGTGGGACTTCCTATTTTATTATTTTATATGGAAGTTTTATCTTGTTTTAAACGTACATTTCTTGGCAAAGTAAGTTGAATAATAATATTTATTGATATTAATATGAGATTCTCTTGTGCCGCTCCACTCCGCAGGGAAGCAGGACCCATTCGATTGGTCTGCCCCAGGCGACTTATGGACCCTATGGGGTTTCAGAGGGAGCTGGGGGTTATATACGAGGACCTGCTGCACGGTCCAACGGAGGTCCTGGCCGCAGCCTGGAATAGGGAAGCGGCTGGGGCCTTGGACAGGATCGTGCCTGTGCAACCTCTCTTGCCACGTTCAGCTCGTCACTCCCTGTGGTTCACGGAGGAATTGAGGGTTTTGAAGAGGGTCAAGAGACGTCTGGAGCGCCGCTGGAGAAAGACAAAGACTGAATCTGACCGAACACAAGTTAGAGCCGCTGTTAAGGCCTACCTTGTGGCAGTAAGAGCGGCAAAATGTAAATATTTCTCTGCTCTTATTGCCTCTGCAGAATGCCACCCGACAGCCCTGTTTAAGATTACTAGATCTCTTCTGGGTCGAATGCAATCAGTGACCCATTTGCAGGGTCGTTCGGAGGAGTTTGCAGAGCATCTGCAGGAGAAAATTGCTCAGATTCATTCTAAGTTGGACTCTAAGCGTGAGGCACAGTCTGGGGAGATGCCAGAGGAACGTACTTACCCTGTTATCTGGGAACGGTTTGATCCTGTTGGACCTGAGGAAGTGGACAGGATCTTTCGGACTGTAAATGCCACCACATGTCAGCTAGACCCCTGCCCCTCCTGGCTAATATAATCGGCCCAGGAGGTGATGTGTGGCTGGGTCCAGGAGATGGTTAATACATCCTTGGGCGAGGGTGTGTTTCCAGCTACCTTTAAAGAAGCGCTGGTGCACCCCCTCCTCAAGAAACCATCCCTACTATTTTGGACAATTTTCGTCCGGTCTCCCACCTTCCCTTTTTGGGAAAGGTGGTTGAGAAAGTGGTGGCGTTGCAACTCCAGAGGATTCTGGACAAAATGGATTTTATTTATTTATTTATTAGACTTTTATCACCGTGCAATCTCCCCCACAGGGGACTCTGGGCGGATTATCTAGACCCCTTTCACTCAGGTTTCAGGCCAGGACATGGGACAGAGACTGCATTGGTCGCACTTATGGATGATCTCTGGCGGGAACAGGATGGAGGGAGTGCATCCATCCTGGCTCTCTTGGACCTCTCAGCGGCTTTTGATACTATCGACCATGGTATCCTTTTGGGTCGGCTCTGGGAGTTGGGGATGGGTGGCGTGGTTTTACGCTGGTTCACCTTCTTCCTCCAGGGCCGGTCCCAATCGGTGGTGAGAGGAGAGATCTGACCTGCGACCCCTACTGTGTGGGGTGGTGCAGGGTTCGGTGCTCTCTCCTCTCCTATTTAACATCTACATGAAGCCGCTGGGTGAGATCATCCGTCACCATGGGATGAGGTATCAATATGCTGATGATACTCAATTATACATTGCCATCCCAGGTGAAGTAAGTGATGCAGTCGCCACCCTGTCTCAGTGCCTGGAGGCTGTAGGGGTCTGGATGGGGAACAACAGGCTTCAGCTGAACCCTGGTAAGATGGAGTGGCTGTGGATTGATGGCCTCTCGGAATCCAACAAGTTGTCATCTTTGGTCCTGGATGGGGTGGCACTGCCCCATTTGGAGCCAGTGTGGAATCTGGGGGTCCTCCTGGACTCACGACTCCTGCTCGAAGAGCAAGTGGCAGTCGTGGCCAGGAGGGCCTTTGCGCAGATTCGGCTTGTGCGCCAATTACACCCTTTCCTGGACCAGGATGCCCTCCGAACAGTCACTCACGCCCTTGTCATCTCCCTTATAGACTATTGCAATGCGCTCTACATGGGGCTACCCTTGAAGAGTATCCGGAAGCTTCAACTGGTCCAAAATGCGGCCGCGCTGACAGTTATTGGAGCCAGGAAATCGGCACATGTAACTCCTCTGCTGCGCGAGCTGCATTGGGTACCAGTTTGCTTCCAGGTCCAATTCAAGGTGTTGGTTATCACCTTTAAAGCCCTACATGGCATGGGGCCAGGTTACCTGAGGGAATGTCTCATCCCCAGAACATCGACCCGCCCCACCCGGTCATGCAGAGAGGGCATGCTACGGATCCCATCGATCAAAGAATTCCATCTAGCGGGGTCCAGAAGGCAAGCCTTCTCTGCAACAGCGCCCGCCCTTTGGAACATCTTGCCCCTGGAGCTAAGGCAGGTCTCCTCGCTCCCGACCTTCCGAAAAAATTTAAAGACCTGGTTTTGCCGCCTTGCATGGGAGGGGAATGCTAACAGTTCCTCCTGCGGCTGGTTTATCCCATGAAACCCTTTTTAGTATTAACATTCTTGCACTTGGATTTTATATTTATTTATTGATGTTCTGATTGCTATTGTGTTTTAACATGGTTTTTATTGTGAACTGCCCAGGGTCCTCCGTTGGAGGAGATGGGCGGTAATATAAATCTAAATAATAAATAAATATAAATATAATATATATATATATATATATATATATATATATATATATATATATATATATATATCAGTGAAGCACAATAGACCAGCTGCAGCAAGATACTTGTGAAAAGTTCCCAGAAGCGGTAGGATCCACTCAATGACATGAGAAACTAGGACAGATATACACTTGCACATCCCTGTTCTGCATAAAGCACATAATAAAATAAAATATATGTTTTACCAATACAGTTGTTTCCCCCCTCCCCCCATCAAATAAATATAACTATTTTTCTGGAGACAAAAACAGGGCATGGTTTTACTGCCACAATAAAATTCTAGGGCTAACCCATACCAGCAATACATTTCACTCAAAACTTAAGCAAAAATAAAACATTAAAATCAAATGTCTGCACTTGCTGATCTGCATAAATAAATCAGGGATGTAAATCAAAATTTGAAGTACAAGTATCATATACTTCTATGCCACCCTCACTTCCAGATTTTTAAAATGAGCTTGGAGAGACCAACTTTCCTCCTCTAATTTTAAAGCTTCAATCACTTTTTGTGGAAAAAAAAACAGAGACCCTGATATATCCCCTAAATATTCTTACTACTACTACTACTACTGTAATTTAAATGTAACTTTTACTCTATTCAGATTTAAACTAATTTAACACTAATTTTTAGGGGTGGAGTGGGAGAAAAGTGGTAAGTTTGAAAGAAGTATTTTCAGTATATGCAAATAAAATAAATTACATGAACTCTACTACTTAGCCATTTCATC
Organism: Charina bottae; assembly: GCA_023362775.1. Lineage (NCBI taxonomy): Eukaryota > Metazoa > Chordata > Lepidosauria > Squamata > Charinaidae > Charina > Charina bottae. Next base: position 5,392,314 of record JALMGJ010000008.1, read on the forward strand.
TTGCAATTGCTTATACAACCCTGTGCCTGACTTTACAAGGCATTTGCATAATGTTTCCAGTAAACTTTTTTTTACGTGCAAGAAAAGCTTAAAAGATAATTATGCATTATAAAATATCCAGAGTTTCAGAACATAAAATAAAATTTGGGACGTAAAATGATAGTTACCTGAAATGTTTCAACTAGTGACTGGTACCTAATCAAGCGTTCTGGCACAGAAGTCTGCTGTTATTTCCCCAAATGATTAAACATTAACTATAACATGACCAACAAGACTGTATTAAGCAGAAAATGCTTAATTATTAAACAGTACTGTACTTTGGAACTTATCTCTTGTACACTGAATAATTAGGTTATAAAAATAGTATGTATTCAATATACAACAGTCTAATGAGATGAAAGATACTTATTTCTTGGATACTTACTAAACACCTGTAGTATTCAGTTACAACTCACCAGATAGGGAAGGCTACTATTATACAGTACCTTTTAAATTCATGCCACCCATTCTAGGAGCAGACTATAACACAGGAATCAAATCAAATCAAATTTGATTTGATTTGACTATAACAATTCAAGCAGAATATGATGTCACCCTTTGGAGAACTTAACAATAAAGCAGACTTCCATGCAAATCTGAAGGTTCCAATCACTTTTTTAATTCCCAGGTAGAAGGCACACTGATGTTGGTTAGTAGTGACATAGTAAAAGGATTTGAAAAAGCCATGGCCATAGGATAGTTGATCTGGCAACCCTCCAACTGGTCCTTCCTACTCCAGAGCAGATAAATTCATTCATTCATTTGATACTGCTGTAATCTGAATGGATTAATATGTTTGGTGGGAAGATAGGGTGTTGCTAAAGGAAATGTGGGAGACGTTCAAGAAGCAGGGCCAACAGTGCTACACTCCCCATTCCAACCTCCTTTGCTTCTGGAAATATTTTTGCAGGGCTGAAGACTTATCAATTTTAGCCTGGTAAGCAAAGCCAGCCAAAAATCATAGACTTCTGTACATAATTTAAGGCTAATTTAAGGCATACCATATCATATTGTATCACAAAATATTATTTTATCTATTATTATTTGTATTTATATTCTGGTTTTATTGCACCACATTTTTAAGAATGCAATGAAGATTACATGAAGATTTTCATTCAGTTTTGTTACAATAATTCAGTTTTGTTCTATCTAGGTTTCAATACCACTGAACCATACGTAGAGCATAAAAGTGTATTATGTATTAACCAACAATTGCTACCTGCAAACTGTTTATCTCCATTGCCTCGGCTTCCAAACCGGGTTACTATTTTCCCATTTGGCTGGAAGATAAACACACAGCACGCTTTGTTGTCCACTACAATAATGTGTCCATTGCGATCCACAGAAACACCCTTTGGCCCCATAAGTTTTCCTGATCCAATTTTTGTCTAGGGAAGCAAAGAAAGAGATTACATTTATTTTCAATAAATGTATCTAGTCACAGGAACACATGCCTTAGAAACTTATTTTGTACGCAAGTCCAAATGAAGCTGCCTTTGAAAAAAGTCTGGAAACTTCAGCAGGTCCAGAACGTGACATGGAATTATTCTCCAGAGCTACCTATAAAGAACAGAAAATTCTGTTATAACAGCTTCCTTAGATTTCCACTGATTTCTGCTCCAGTGTCGACTTTTTTGCTCTTTGTCGTTGATATCAGAATATCTGAAGGGCAGCTTCTCCAATATTGATCCTCTTAATTAGAATTAGTGATGGAGAGCCTATTATAGAATGTATCAAAAGTCTAGAGTATATCAAAGGTCTACAGTATATTCTTGGTTGCCCTGTCTACGAAGACTCTTTTTGTTAGACTCACAACTTTCAGCAATGGACTTCATGTGATCAGGATTATGATGAATTGTATAGTGTTGCAACATTTTGTGTGACTGCTGGCAGGCTCCATCAACAGATGGTAGTCTTATTTAGCTTTTCTTTTTATCTCATAAATGATAAAGCCAGATTATATAGTGGTATAGTAAATTATGTAAGAAGTTCTTAATTAATAATTATCTATAACTTCTCACACTATCATATAATCAGGCTTTAATTTCATATACTTGCCAAATGCACAATTTCGTAGATGTTGCTATGTGTAATGATATGTGGAAATGACCTTGGGAAACAGAAGGAAGAGCCGCAGCCTAGACAGCCATCATGCAAAATGTCTCTCTGGAAAGTAAAATAGGGAAAAGTGCTTTCAGACTTGCAAGAGTCTGTTACTGTAACCTTAAAGTAACGGTAGTGTTCGTACTCATGGTTTATGCTTCTTGTCTGGATTATCTCGAAGGGCTGACATTATTTTTGGTCTTGGATTTTTTTTGGCTGGTCAGTGTCTGTAATAAAGATTGATATGGCAGTTCTTAAACAAAGGATTCTGGATATGGCTTATGATGAATTTGCACAATTGTCCAATTTATTTCTCCTTCCACTGAGGAAGAGAAAACAAAAGGCTGAGCAACTGGCGAGGCTACTGTTGAGAGAGTCAGTGTGATGTAGTGGTTAAGGCCCAGTCATGGAAGCTCACTGGGTGACTTTGGGCCACTCACTCCCTCTCAGCCCAACCTACCTCGCAGGGTTGCTGTTGTACAGAAAAAAAGGATGAGGGAATGCTACGTATGACACCTTCTGCTCCTGAGTAAAAGACAGGATATGAACCTAAATAAATAAATAAAAATTTGTCACCTATCATGACCCCTATCCTTGTTTAGAGCAATGAATATTAAATTAGCCATGAATTATTTATGCGTCAGCTGCTTTTAAGTTGTAGTGGACTGGGTGGGAGGAGCAAGCCGGTGGAATTGCATACATTCACACTTGATCAGTGTGTTGTACAAAACTGTACAAAAACAGTTTTCTCTTTTTAAGAGTCTTTGTTGGCAGATTAAACTGTTACATCATACTGGTGATCTAATTTTTTTCTAGTAAATATACTTTTACACTGTTTTTATGCTGTTTTAATTTATTATTATTACTAAGTGAAGTTTAATTTTACCTCTTTATTCTTAAGAAAGGCAGTGTGTCTTTATAGGAAATCAGCTGTTTCCTGATACAGGTAGTCCTCGCTTAGCAACCATTTGTTTAGCAACTGTTCGAAGTTATGACAGTGCTGCCAAAAGTGACTTACTACCGGTCCTCGAAGTTACGACCGTTGCAGTGTCCCTGAGGTCACGTGATCGCGATCCAGGTGCTTGGTAACTGGCTTGCAATTAAAACAGTTGCAGCATCCTGCAGTCACGTGATCACCACATGCGACCTTCCCAGCTGGCTTCCAATAAGCAAAGTCAGTGAGGAAACTGGCAGGAGGTCACAAGTCACAGTCACGTGATGTCTTGCTTAACGACCGTGGGTGATTTGCTTAATGACCGTGGCAAAAAGGTCATAAAATCGGGTGCGGTCACGTGATGCCTCACTTAACGACTGCACCGCTTAACGATAAATTTTACGGTACCTACTGTGGTCATAAGTCAAGGACTACTTGTACAATTCTTAATGCACAGCTATTCGACCTGGTAATTCAGTAGTATACAAAGAGATCAATATTAATATCTTCATAGTAAAGATTCCTTATTTTCATTATAGTATTTCATACATGTGGATGTTTTTTAAAATCTTGTAAAAATGAGGGACTCAATCCTGAATATACACAGTATTCTTCACTCAGGAAGCTTCTGATCATGTTTTTCTTTTCTATCATATTTTAAAACATGCTTCACACATTTGTTTTTGGTTTAACATGATGTGAAACTCACTAATTATGAATCTGCCATTAGACCACTGAATGCTGCACACCAAAATCCTGGCTTCACTGTTATGTGAATGCAGCCTGTATCAGTATTCTCCAATCTGATGCCTTCAGATATATTTGAATGGCAACCCAGAGGGACCAACCACATTTAGAAAGCATTGGGGGAGGCAGCTTCATATACAACTTTAGTTCACCTTGTCGCATCACAAGCAAAGAGAATATTGGCATTTAACAAAATGGCTCTCCATATAAAGACTGTCTTCTTAACCCATTTGCCAGGGATTAGTTTTCATTGTATTGAGGGTTTTATGTATTCCATGAGCCAGCAATATCAAGGAAACGTCTTCAATTGTGTACTACTGAGCACATTTATTCAGAAGTAACTTTGTGTGTACTGCTATCTCTGTACTAAGCATGTATAGGATTACAATTCAAATGAAGTATTTTCATAATGTTGGGAAGGACAAACTAAGACTTCATAGCGCCATATGTATTCATTACTCAGTGGTCAATCACAATGTATTTACAGTTAACTCCCTAAATTAAATATTTAAGTCCAAAATTCCTCTGGAATTTATTATTTTTACTGCCTTCAAATGTGGGTAAGATTCTGAAGTGAATTAATGCCAGGGACAATAAAAAACAGCTATCAGAGCCTGACAATTACGGGATTCTTTCCTCCCCTTAATCCCACAATAAACAACCATATTTTCTCTCTCCACTGCTGTCTCTTCAGTCAATACAGGAGGAATACTCATTTTGCTAATCATATCCCTTCATCAGCTTTCACCAGCCCATTAACTATTAATTTTAAAAAAGGAAAATGAATTTCCTTGTATTTTACATTTTGACTTTCAACCTACCTTAAATTTTCCATCAGAGGAGAATATGCTAACCCATTTGTTATCATAATCTGCAATAATGATATCACCACAGGGATGCACAGCTACTCCAGTAGGCCGCTGTAACTGACCAGGAGATCTTCCCCGTACACCAAAACGATTCTTGAACTGGCCATCAGTGGAAAATATCTATTTTTTTAAAAAAAAAAAAAGCAGTAGAAACTTTCATATAAAATACAATTGTTTTCATGATTCAGCTGAAACACATGGCAAACACCGACAAGCTTTTAATATGCATATGGAATTCTACTTCCTCTCACCATCTAGGATCAGGAAAATATTCCATACACAACATGAATTTGTCTAAAACAAACAAAGAGAAGAGAAGAGAAGAGAAGAGAAGAGAAGAGAAGAGAAGAGAAGAGAAGAGAAGAGAAGAGAAGAGGAAGCTTATGCATTTACAAAGTGTTCGAATATGTTCCATGGTTTTGATGCTTAGGCTATACATGTTGTTCCTTAGACAGCCAAAACAACATCAACCTATCACCTGACGTGGAGATAACCCATGATCTGTAGAAGTATAACTGTTTTTTAAGGCACAAATAGGAGGAGGATCCCCAGAACAACCTAACCAAGACTGAGCAGACTTAATGATCACTGCATGCTGAATATTGGGGGTAGGGGTGGAAATTGGGGAACAACACCCCACACAACCACATTTTGTTGAAAGCTGTATGTATTACATTATGTCCCACCTTTCCTTTATGAAGCTCAAGGTGGCTTTTACTTATTCTATATCATCACAAACCAACTCATGAAGTAGATTAGATGAAAACATAGTGAGTGATCCAAGACGGGGCTGAATTAAGAGTTAATGCTATGTAGTAACATGTGTTAATCTAGCAAGGAGCAATGGCTAGTCTGGTAACAATGGCACTGGGCTATTTATACCCAGCCCAGAAATAAATCCTTGACCATTACATACATATTGTTATAAGGACATGTGCTAGAAGATACTAAGTATCGTGAAAATTGGTTATGTATTAGAAAATGCTAAATTCAAGCCTTGGGTTTCCAGTAAGTGTTACAGAATGATTGAAATATTTATATAAACATTTTAGAGAAGACGACTGTTTGCTAAGCAAACCTGATAAGGAGGGAGGCTGGAAACTATAAATGAAGAGAAAATTGTGAAGGAGCTCAGTGAACCAAGTAAGCTGCTAAAGGAGGTCACTGCTACAGTGGAAGACAGAACTCTGAACAGCTACAAACAAATAGCAATAACTACAGAAGTTTCTTTGACATGTACTGATTTAGATTCCTAGAATAAGCAAGTCCCAGTATACAACCAGCTTGTGGACAAGTATGGGAGCCATTTAGAACTAAAACTATCTGTTTGTATATAATCATGTATTATCATTATGTGCCTAAAAAGAATTGCCTATAAAAGCTTTAGATCAGTGAAGACTGTGCCATGAACAAGCTTCAGGAAAACTTCATGTTCTCCATCTTATATTCGATTTGCTATAGGCTTGGTATCCAAAAGTGTAGTGACATGACTATGTGAATGAATAAGCAGGGAAATAGCATTTCAAATTATTTAGTTTATAAGCAAATTTGTTCATGTTTTCCCATATCAATAACATTTGCTTAAGAGGTAAACATCACATAACAGTAGTACACGTTTGCATGCAGGGGGAAAGATCTGTAATCTCAACAGGCTCATACAGCAAAGGATTGTTGGCAATTTTCCTTCAGCCAACAGCCCCCAGTTTATCATGCTGTGTTTTTTCCCCCAAAATATTCCAAACTTGGCAATGCTTTTTTTTAAAGACAGCTGTCATCTGAATGGGATCTGAACATCCCACTGCACGCAACATTACAAAAACAATGGAACATATTTCTCTAACCCAGTGAGGTTGGAAAATAAAAGTACACAAAATAACAGTTATTTTGATCCCATTTTCACACCCCACCACCACCAAAGAGGCAGGTGAATAGGATTTCTATCTTAGATTTCAAACTATCAGGATTTAGAGAGAATTGGTCTTTAATTAAGCAGTATTTGTTAATTCAACAAGCATTTAAAAGTACTTTCAATAGAATTCAGAGATTCTTAATACATTTGTGTGTGTTCCTAATGATTAAATTTCTCACTGAAATAAAGTTATAAAATGGCAGACATATAATTGTAAATCTACATATGCCTAAAATCACTCACTTTCTGAAGTTCTGAATAACTTATGCCTTTGGCTAATACCTGGATGGTAAACTACCTGGAAACTCCATGTGTGCAGTCTAAGATATTTAGGAAAAAGGATAATCATGGATGTAAATGAATATTGCATGCAAAATAGCTTTGAGTGTTGATTGGCTGCAAGATTTGAAAAACCACCCAATCTGATTCTGGGTCCAAGGTTAAAGCAACATTCCAAAACCTGAAGAATCATGTCTCCCATTAACTAGAATGTTAAAAGAACAATTGGCTGTAATCCTTCTATTTTTTGAGATAAAAGGGTAAAATTCACAGGTATGGTAACTTCTTTTGAGATAACATCTGCTCATATTTAGAGAAACAGACTGAAGGATGCTAGTGCCCCTAAATGCTGATTTTTAAAAAAAGAAACTAGGATGTGCCAATAACTTATTATTTTTTATCAAATTCTGTATGTTGAAGGAAAATAAAAAGTGTCTCTCTTTTCTGCAGCTTTGAGGTTGAAAAGTCCCAGATTAATTATTGCTTTTACTTAGGAGGTTCATTATTTCACCCTTTTCCCTCCCTTTGTCTCCCCACCCTGGCAGTTACTGAACATCAAAAGGAACATGTTCTCTTTCTTCAGTGCTTAGAAGCCCAATATCATGAATGATACGCTTAATAGTCCTGCAGCAGTTCTGGTGACAATGGAGATGACAATTCAAAACTGGGGAGCCTCAAAATTGGTCAGGACTAGCCTAATTACACTTGGGATTCAGCAGAATTTAATGCATACCTCCAACTTGAGCTGTATTTCAAATTTATAATTATTAATTCCATAGCGTCAACTACTATGATCCCTGAAATGTTGGTACTTCAGATATACATTTCTTTAATACATGTGGTGAGTCCTGTGCATTTCATAAAAAGTTTGAATGGAGAAACGAAACAAAAATCATACCTGCACACATTGATTATTGCTATCTGCAATTAATATTTTTCCATTTGTAGATGCGGCTACTCCCTGAAGATTTGTAAATTCCCCTTTGTTTCTTCCTTTGGTACCTAAAACAAAACAAAACAGAAAGGATAAAGACACAAACCAAATTAGAAAGAAAGTCAAGTAAATGTCTGCAAGAAAAAAGAAAATAAAAAACTCTCCTTCCAGCCTTTTGGTCATGATAGCCAGCTCCATTTTATTCTGCTGCTGGATATGAAGAGCATTTTCATACCGTTAACATTTCTACCCCATATCATCTTACAAGATAGTTTGAAACTGAACTGCAATTTTGCTGGTCTCAAAATACAAAGAAAACCACAAGCCAATCAGCGCTCACCTACCTTCCCTTCCAGCTAACCAACAGGTACAAAAACTGCTATCCTATCCTTACCCCATTTTCTGAGCTAACATGAGCCATATCGTAACAAAAATCCCTGATATCCACTCTAAAGAAAAAGAAAATAAAATTATAAATAAATGCAACATACATAAAAACTGCTGCTTAGAAATTTAGTTTAACTACAACCAGTCCCATAATTAAGAACTTTTTTCTTAGTTTAAAAGAGAGCATAGCAGAAGTACTGACCTGACTGCTAACCAATAGAATAGAGCCAGCAAAAAGATAATTAAATTGTTCTGCATCAGACTTATTAAGATTATCCATAATCTATGTTTTATCCCTGATCTCAACATAATTAGGACAATAGAGGACACAGTAAATGATGTCCTCCATTTGACCAGTGCCACAGGGAAACAGGCACTATTTAACTGGATTTTGGCAAAATTTCCCTTTGAGCTATGCTGAAGACATAGTATATAAGTGAGGGAAGTAAAAGTTTTCCTCAGTGGAGCACTAGTGATATTAATCAGATACCAAAAGAGGCTTATTACATTTCAAAGAATGAAATCTTTGATGATAGTACCACAGCAGAGTCTCTAATGGTACCCCATTCGATGCCATCCCAATCTCTAATATTTTCTCTGCTCTAAGAACTAAGTTCCTACAGTATGTATTTGTGTGCATTTGTTAGATTTGAAAAAAAAAATTCTGAGAGGCTGCTACAATGGGGGAAAGGTCATTATAAAAAAAGAGGCTGCTATATGAGGAAAAGGTCATTATAAAAAATGTAAACAAAAATACAGGTGGTCCTCGCTTAATGACCACTCATTCAGTGACCATTTGAACTTACAACAGCACTGAACGAGTGGTACTTATGACCAGTTCTCATGCTTATGGCCATCACAGCATCCCTGCAGTTATGTGATTGCGATCCGGGCGCCTCGCAATTGTGACATTGCATAAGCTCGCAATTATGACGTTGCAGTGTCCCACAGTCACATGATCTCCATTTGCATCCTTCTTTGCCGGCTTCCTACAATCTAAGTCAATGGGGGAGGCAGCGGGAGCAGCATTGCGACCACATGACCTCACTTCATGACCATTAATGGTCATTAACAGCAGCAACTGGAAGTGCCAGAACTTCCATTGCTAAGTGGCATGGTCACATGATGTCATGCTTTACAACCATGTCACTTAGCGACAGAAATTCCAGTCCCAATTGCCCTAACCATTGTTATGATATCACTAAATTGGGGTGGAGTCTGAAATAAATTGACCCAGCTTCAGAAACAGATTGTATCATGAGAAGAATCATACTCAGAACTAATCATTAACTGATACAAAGCACTTATGTAGAACTGCCCAAAGGAAATGAGAGGAGACTGTTTACAATGGACAACTAGGAAGAAAATCCTTGCAACAAGACCAAGTCCTTACAAGTGTTCTTTAAGACATTAAAAAAAAAAAGTTTGGAAAGAACATATCCAACTTAACGGAGATGGTAAGATTACCTCATTTCTAAAAATTAGACAGCTGATATTTCAATGAGACTGTAAGGTTAAAATCCTGCAAAAAAATTATTATCCCACTCAGCACAGTAGACTTTGTTTCTGTACTGACTACACTAAAATTTCTTCCTCTGCAGTCAACATAGATGCTAAACACCTATCAAACTATTTAACTGAAATGAATGAATGAATCTGATCTCACTTAATTTTAATTAAATAAGTAGATTTAGAGTAAGCAATAATCAAGAAGAAAGCTACAAAACAGCACTAGAGCTGTTCAAAATCATGTTTTTTAGTTGAGCACACACATTATGCTTTTCAACATCACTTGCATGCTGTTACCAACAGCTGTAATTCCAGATGTAAGCCTGTTTTATTGCAAAAATTATATGAGAGAAATACTGAATCTCAAAAAGGCAACACTAGTAAAGGCATGTTTAAAAGCACTCACTTCAGATGTTACCATAATGCTTCCTTTTGAAAACAATTAGGTATTTAACTAGTTTCCAGTCTTCAATGTTTTTGGGTCAAACTGAATTCTGTTTCTTTTACTACTCAAGGGAGACACTACACTGCATTTTAAATGTCTTGAATATTGTGATAGTGCAAACTATTTTGTACTTGAAAAATTTTAAATGCTCACTTGAACATGCCCACCCAACTTTTACTGCAATATTTCAGTCTTCAAAGTAAATTATGCTATGCATGTTCTTCCTTTATTTCAAAGTTGATGCAGATATCAAATGTGTGATATTCACATTTCAAAACTGTTTACTGACTATGAACAATGTAAATATGCTTTCCCATCCATCAGAAAAAAAGAGAGAGTCTTTAAGTTTCTACAGATGATGTTTTATTGACTATAAAGATTTTGGGATATTCTGATGAATGCATGGTAAAATATTGTTCGTTTCTCAAAAACTCTGTCTCTTTCAACATTAAAATAATATTATGGATACTGTCTGCAGTTATAAGCAGCAATCCAAGAAAATTTAAAAGAGGCACTGCTTACCTATTCGGAAGATTAGATCATCTTCAATGGGGTTCTCTTTCCTTTTGCCAGTGCTGTACATACTAGCTGGTCTTTTCACAGCCTTCTGTTTCACATGGCCACTGCCAGGAGACTTAACACGTCTCTTAACTCCTTCAGTAGTAGGGGACACATCTGCTGACCTAATTACCTTGAGTTTGAAAGGGCTGCCTCTAATATGTTGATCGTGCAATCTCAAAGAAAGAGTAAAGTCCCCTTCTTTCTGGACAGTGTACAAAAATTCATAAGTGCCATTTTTATTGTCAAGTATCTCTCCATCTGCTACACTTCCATCAGGTGTGCTCAGCTCTGCTGTGAGATAAGCATTTCCAGTTTTACAGAGCTCACCATCTTTGTCCTTGGTTGTGATGGTGACTGACATTGGCTGCCCTATCACAGTCTGCTTAAGTCCTTCACCTGTGGCCACTGTTTCAGAAGCTACTGCATTTGTGGTTAAAATAGTACCAAGATTATGAATGGATTTTTTCAATCCTTCTGTTTCTACTATGAAATCCAGTTGATCATTTTCACGGGGCTGAAGAGGGAAGTCCCGGTCTGCCAACTCATTTAGCTTGTCACTCATTTGCTTTTTAACAAGTAACACTTCTGTTTCAGTTCCATGACTGAGTGCTTGGGCAGTAAAATTGCTACAGCTCTTAATATTTTCTTGTCCCTCCAATAAAGTATCAAGCTGATTCTGCAGGACCTGGATAAAAGGCAAAACTATGGTTATTTCATGCAAGTTCCAAGTTATAAAACAAATAGCACATCTATCAGCAAGTTTCAATATCTCATGGAAATATCTAAGAATAGTGCTCAGCTGGATAAAATTGCATCATATTTGTTGGACTAAGTTTAAAAACATACTGAATAACATTGTCACAAAAATTTCCATGTTGCAGCAGGGTTCCAAAAAAACAGCAACCAACCAATTTGGAAACTTCTGACTAGACTTATTCAGCATTCATCTCATGTACAGTATGTACCAAGTTACTATGGCTCAAAAAAAATAAATCATGGCTTTCTATAAGATAATGACAGGATCTGGCAATTGTGGTCACTTTCCAATCTTTTAAATTAAAATAAATCTTTTAAAAAAGAGAAAATAGGCAGAGAATCTAGCAGGCACCAAGGAAGGTGCTTATGGGCAACACACTAACCTCTCTGTCATTGTCACATACCTGGAAGCTTGCAATATTCTTCTTCTTACCAGTCTTAACTTACAAGGATGGTGTTTGGCTCATTGTATCATCACAACAGCTTGTGAGGAAGCACAGGTGGTAAGCATGGCTAGGATGTGTAGACTTCATGGCTACAAGGAAACTGACTCTAACTAGCTATATATTAGAAATGCAAATTCAACAGGTAGGCCTTGGTTAAGCAATGCAGTTGTAAAGCGCAATGTCACATGACTGCATGGAAATCCCAGCAACTTTTTAGTCTGTTGGGAGCTGAATGCTAAACATTGGTGATGATAAAGCAAGCTGCAGTCTTAACTATTTTTTCTTTTTCTGACAGTTGTTTAATTTCTTTTATCTATACATGTTAGTCTCTTCACCACATGCAGAAAGAGGGGGAAGGAAAACATCACTCTTGTCAGATATTTGAATGGATTACATGCAAAACACTTTTGCAATTAGGTTAACAGCTGCATGACTTCAGGCCAATGCTCAACTATTTCCCAGCCTTGTTTAAGAGTCTGTTTCCCTCCTTTGTCCCAATTTCATTAGGTTTCCATAATTTGGTTAGTAACCATTGTGCAATTACAACAGTATGAAAGGTGTGGCTGCACTATCTTTGTCACCTCTCCACTATTCCCCATGTGTAGTCCTCCATGTGCTTCTTAATCCTGGAATAGCCTAACACAGATGTAGCAGGTTCTCTGCTTAATCTTGCTCCTCAGGTATATAAAGAAATGGTGAGGCCAGGTGATGAGACAATGCAGCCCTGTTCCAACCTCTCATGAAATTCTAATCATGTGAGCATTAATTCTACAAATAGGACTTTCAGATTAGAAAGAAAAAGGAAATGCAATCAATAAAAAAGTACAAAAGCCAACAAGTTAAACACACATACAAACTACTTTTAAGAGTTGCATCTTCTTTGGCTCAATGTGTTTTATACCATTTCCGCATTTTTATAATGGAAGTCTGTTGAGCAGACGAAAGGAGCTATTTCTTTCTATTCCACCATGATTCAAGGGTATGTTGAATTAAACATGTGCAGTTAGCCAGAATGCTACATTTAACTAGAAGCTCCATATGCAGGTGAGACGAGTTAAAATCTAAGTGGCAGCAGGAATACACATCAAAGAAAGTATTATTTTTAAATGGTTCGCACACATTAGTATCCTTCCAAACATGTACTCGTCCTTTCTTTAAGTAGATAAGAAAGATTTGTGATGACTCTCTACAATATTAGTAAAATGTCTAGTTACATGCTGTTGAATTTTAATGCATGTTAAGGATTGAAATCAAAGGCACAACATTTTTCCAATATTCAAGATCTATTGCTTGTTTATTATCATCACTTTGTCTTGCAAAGTGAAAGAATTATAAAACACAATATTTGGTTTTTATTTTTTGTGATAGAATGCACTGTATCTAATGAAATCAGATTATAAACTATTGGTACCATTTGTAGTAGATGCTTTAATTTTTGGTTTTGAAAATTATCAGCAACACAAACACATGTACGCCCCGAAAATCCAACAAGAAATATTCATTTAAGACCATCTGCAATTATTGTTTCCTTCAAACCAATGTTATAGCAATGTTTCTGAAGCTGTTTATTTGTACAAGACATTAGTTTCTACATAATAAAAACGAAATGGAAACAGTCAAATTTCATTTCAATTCTGTTACTTTTAAATGACATATTGGTTATTTCCTATGGTTTCCTTCATTAAAGGAGATTCCATTTCAGTCAGTTTTCCCAATGATATTATACATTCATTAGAAAACCAGTAATGTTTTAGTGACAAGAACAGAGCTCTTACTTTATGTTTAAGGCCATAATTCACTTCCAGTTCCATAAGCAACACACTCTTACGAACGTTTAATGTCTTCTGGAGTTCATCAAAAGTGGAATGAATTTCATCTACAATGCTGGTCTTTTGGTTGGTCAGTTGATGGATAATTTCAGATATGAAATGTAATGCAGTATCTATCTCTGGAAGCCTATTAAAAGATAAGCAGTTAACATTTCAAATAGCATTGCTATAGCTTTTCCTTCAACATTCATGAGACATAGCCTTAACATTACACAATTATTAAACTTTGAACCATACTAACAAGATGAGACTGCACACAGAGTGCCAAGCCATGGTTAAGTATTATGTTTGAACGCAACTTATGACAAATTTGACTTAGATATTTGCTCCTCCATTCTCTTTAGTGAAGGGGGCGCGATGGTTCAGCGGTTAAGACGCCAGGCTTGTCGATCGGAAGGTTGCAAGTTTGGAGGTTCGAATCCCTAGTCCCACGTGACGGAGTGAGCTCCCGCACTAGCCCCAGCTCTTGCCAAACTAGCAATTCGAAAGCATGCAAATGCAAGTAGATTAATAGGTACCACTTCAGTGGGAAGGTAACAGCGTTCCGCGTGCGTCATGCCAGCCACATGACCGCAGAAGCGTCCTCAGACATCGCTGGCTCTTTGGCTAACAAACGGAGATGAGCATCGGCCCCTAGAGTCGGACACGACTGTGCGGGGGAACCTTTGCCTTTATCTCTTTAGTGGGAAACATTTAATCTTTTCTCATATAATATATGTAATAGTTATCAATACATAGATTTAAATTTAGATTGGATACATACTTTTTCAATGTCAAAAGCTGTAACACAAACATTAGCTGGATTTACAAATCATGCTAAGGCAGAATATAATTGTTTGATTGTAGCTTAGTATTTTGTTTGAACCCAATCAACTGTAATTATTCAGTAAACTATAACTTAGAGCAACATGTGAAGCAAGCACACACTTGGTGATCTTCATGGCTATAGCAAATTTATATACACATCTGTATATACACATACACACATCTGGCTTTCTTAAGTTTTGTTAGCATTATGATTTTTGGACTCTATAAAGTAATGTCAATTCTAGAGGAATCTTGAACTGTTTAACATAAACGGCCACCTTCACTTGCAATTCTAAGCCAGAATTCATCAAAATTTCCATTAACTTCAAACAAGCATCATGCTCGTGCTCAATACACAATTGATTCCACTTGCCTCCTCCTATCAGCATGGGCATTAAACAAAAAGAGACAGTTCTGTCTGTGATTTATCATTACAAGGAACAAAGAAATCTGGTTTGTCCTCCCATATCAAGCCATCTGGGTTTGTTTAAATGCTCCTGCTAGCAGGAACCAAATGGAAGAACTATGCAGCAAACATCAGCATGCTGCTCATTCCCAATGAGCCAAAATCCCGAATAATTCTGGCTTATATTTACATATAAATGTGGCTGATGAATTTTACATGCTGGCTTATTTATGAATCTTTGCGTTTCCTGCAGAAGTTTTAAACAAGGAGTTCAAAAAGTGGCATGTGTGGCATATGCAACCTATCAGCTTTTTTTACGTGAACCCCAGTGGATGGGGTCAAACGTTTGGTCCCTTTTTTGCATTTTTCTACCTCTGAACCCCCACAAGACCAAGACCTGTCTTCCTCCACCTAGTTTTGGGATACAGACCTCAAAGCTTGATGCAGCCCTTGAATCAATTGAATTTGTTCAATCCTATTTTAAACTGATGTTTATATTAGAAAATTTGGGTGGATGGAAGGGAGAGCCCTGAGGACTCAAAAGTTTTTAAAACATAAGCCTTGGCTTAGACTTATGTGAATACTACCAGTGTTTCCTAAGCATTTATTTGGACTATTTTCTAAACAACGTAGGGAAGAATGAAAGTTATAATACATCAGGGCTGGTGTTTTTCATTTTCAACAAAGAAAAATAATATTATTCCACCTTATAAACTTTCTAAATCTTCAAGAGAGGGAAAAGTCCAGGAAGCAGAAGCCCCTCGTATATTCTCTCAATAAAGTCACAAGCAGCATTTTCAAATGGCCATAAACAATCTTCTGTTTTTGTTTTTCAGAACAGACTTCTCCAACATGATGCTCCCTAGATATGTGAGACTCACACTCTTAGAATTCCCAGACACATGCTCTGGAAATTATAACCCTAACTCATCTGGAAGGTGCCAAGCTGGAGAAAATTGCCCTAACATGCAATTCTATAACCAGGAAATGTTTCATAGTTTCACCTTTTGTTCACAGCATCTAACTGTGTTTGAAGAGAAGCCTTGTGTTGTTCTACTACATCCTTAAGAGGGACTGTTGGATGTTCTGCATGTTCCCCTTCTGTACATTCCTGGCACATGGCTGTCTCACAGGATTGACAGTAAAACTCCATCAGCTGATTAAAAATAAGGAAAAATGTATTCTTATTAGAATGCCAGTGTTCAAGTTTGAATACAATATTGAAATCTCAGATTCACGGTGATGTTGGTATGACTCACTGAATTCAAGAAGAAGAACAAGAGTTATTTCTAATTCTTGGAATGATACATTTCAATGCAAAGATGTTTTAACCAAGGGCATGCAATATTTCTCAAGTCAAGGGCTGCACTTGATTTTTGAGCAATGTGTCATCAAGGAACACTCCAAAAAGCGGGGCCAGAATAGAAAATAAATTGAATTTAATTAGCTTCTATATTCCATTACAGTTAAATTATTTAAATAAAATAACAGGATAATTTATTATTTATTATTTATTTATTATTTCTAACTTATATCACCGCCCATCTCCCCCCACAAGGGGACTCTGGGCGGTTTACAATAAAGTCAGCGATTAAAAACATATAAAATACTTTATACAATCAATTAAAAATATAAAAATATAAAAATATAAAAATATAAAATCCAAGAGGCTGTATCTGATGTTTACGAACCGAACTGAACTTTATGGTGCGAGCCATCTCCAGGAAGAGCTATTACTCATCCCGTCCCAAGCGAGGTGGCAGAGCCAGGTTTTCAGTTGTTTCCTGAAGGTCAGGAGTGTGGGGGCTAGCCTCACCTCAAGGGGCAAGATGTTCCAAAGGGCGGGTGCTACGGCAGAGAAGGCACGCCTCCTGGATCCCGCCAGATGAAATTCTTTTACTGATGGGATCCGTAGCATGCCCTCTCTGCATGACCGGGTGGGGCGGGTCGATACTCTGGGGATGAGGCGGTCTCTAAGGTAACCTGGTCCCATGCCATGTAGGGCTTTAAAGGTAACAACCAACACCTTGAATTGGACCCGGAAGCAAACTGGTAACCAGTGCAGTTCACGCAGCAGAGGTGTCACGTGTGCCGATCTTGGGGCACACATAACTGCGTGCGCAGCCGCATTCTGGACCAGCTGAAGCTTCCGGATATTCTTCAAGGGTAGCCCCATGTAGAGTGCATTGCAATAGTCTATATGGGAGATGACCAGGGCATGAGTGACTGTACGGAGGGCATCTCGGTCCAGGAAAGGGCGAAGCTGGCGTACAACTCGAAGTTGCACAAAAGCCCTTCTGGCCACGACTGCCACCTGCTCTTCAAGCAGGAGTCGTGAGTCCAGAAGGACCCCCAGATTCCGCACTGAGTCTGAACGGGGTAGTGCCACCCCGTCCAGATCTAAAGATGACAACTCCTTGGATCCCGATGCGCCATCAATCCACAGCCACTCCGTCTTGCCAGGGTTCAGCTGAAGCCTGTTGTTCCCCATCCAGACCCCCACAGCCTCCAGGCACTGAGAAAGGGCAGAAACTGCATCACTTAACTCACCCGGGATGGAGATATATAGTTGAGTATCATCAGCATACTGATGATACCTCATCCCGTGTTGGCGGATGATCTCACCCAGCGGTTTCATGTAGATATTAAATAGGAGAGGGGAGAGAACCGAGCCCTGCGGCACCCCACAAAGTAGGGGCCGAGGGTCGGACCTCTCATCTCCTATCACCACCGATTGGGACCGGTCTCGGAGGAAGGAGGCGAACCAGCGCAAGACTACGCCGCCCAACCCCAACTCTCCGAGCCGCCCCAAAAGGATACCATGGTCGATGGTATCGAAAGCCGCTGAGAGGTCAAGAAGAGCCAGGATGGATGCACTGCCTCCATCCCGCTCTCGCCAGAGATCATCTGTAAGTGCGACCAATGCAGTCTCTACCCCATATCCCGGCCTGAATCCTGACTGGAAGGGGTCCAGATAATCCGTATCATCCAGAATCCTCTGGAGCTGTAATGCCACGGCTTTCTCAACCACCTTCCCTAATTCCCAATGTATGTAATCTATTTCCCTTCTGTTGCACTGGGCAACTTCTGGAACAGCTCTGATATCTCCACAGCCAGGGGTGGGTAGGGGAGGTGACGTAACCTGGGGCCAGACTGTACACCCTTGCTTTAATTTATCTTTACTGACTTTTCAGTTAAATCCAAAGTAATTTCCTCTCTTTCTTCTAAGAGGCAAGTGAAGCCTTCTGGAGCAGTTTAATCATGATATAGATTGAGTATCCTTTCAGTTCTAGATGCTATATATTAAAAGCTTTTGAAAATGAATGCAGTTTCAATCATTTTCCACACCATTCCTGTAAATACACTATTAAAAGGACTTTTTTTTCCCCAGCCTTCGAGTTGGTCATGACTCTGGTGACTGCCTGGACAAGTCTAGGCAATTTTCTTGGCAACATTTTTCAGAAGTGGTTTGCCATTGCCTCTTTCCTAGGTTGGAAGTTATCCAGCTGACTTCATTCCAAACCAGGACTAAAATTTATGGTCTCCCAATTTTTAGTCCAGGACCTTTAACCACTACACCAAACTAGCTTTCATTGAGATGACTAAGATCACCAAAACAGTTACCAGCTATAGACACTCAATTTTA
The DNA here is from genome assembly GCA_023362775.1 of Charina bottae. Taxonomy (NCBI): domain Eukaryota; kingdom Metazoa; phylum Chordata; class Lepidosauria; order Squamata; family Charinaidae; genus Charina; species Charina bottae. The sequence continues at coordinate 5,410,920 of JALMGJ010000008.1, forward strand.
CTACTACTGGCAGCGCTCTTCTATTGCACCTCTACTCCAATGTGTTCACAGGGCTTGTACTTGGGTAAGCACTTACCTAAATGTAAGTTCCACTGAATACAATGGGGCATCATTTTGAGTTGGTATGTTTATATCCTTCCTTCCTTCCTCCCTCCCTCCCTCCCTCCCTCCCTCCCTCCCTCCCTCCCTTTCTTCCTTCTTTCCTTCCTTTTGTATAGCCGCCCATCTCAAACCAGTGACTCTGGTTTGACAATTAGAAGAGTTAAAACACAATACAAAAAGAAATTAAATACAAATAGCAACCAAGAGATATTATAATCCGTCGGTGTCAATATAGCCAGGAAATGGGGTCCTTCACACACTTGAGACCCCAGGCCCAGGCACATATTGATAACATTTCCTTTACCAATTCTGTATACAAAATAAAAGCAAGAAACAAAGTCACCAAAATTGTTTTATGTAATAAACAGTCATGCATAACAATGTCCAATAGTATTGAAATACTTATACAAATACAAATAAGTATAATCTTACAGTTTTATATTATTTAAAGCATAACAATTACTCTTTAGTGGGTTATTTTTTCCATTCTTCAGCTTTAAATAAAACTGTCATGTCTTGTGCTTAAGAGTATTCATAAATTCCTAAAGCATTACTGATACCTTTTGCAATACAAATCAGAATAGTATCAGCTTTGCATTTAATGAGGCCCATATTTCTGAAACAAACACATTTACAGTAATAGAAGAAAGTAATATCTTCTTAGGTTGACGTTTTAAAGTTTATCAGATTCAGAGTGCATCCGTCATTTCTCAAACAAGGCAAGAGCAGATTAAAATAAACTACACCAGTGGGAATGCCAGTACAGCCAAGATTTTCTAGCAGTTGAATAGAAACAGAATCAAATATTTCATCTATCAAAAGGATAGTTATTTCATATTAATGTATTTCTATTCAATCTCCTTAAAAAGAAAGAAGTACCATGAGTAAAGGGACTTTAAGATCTTGAAAAAGCAAGCATAATATTTATATCATGTATTGAAAAAGCTTATTTTAACATTATGTTTCTTCTAGGTGCCACACAGAGGAACAATTCAGATGACACACTAATTATTTTTTTTAATAAGAATTTTATTAAGTTTGAAAAAGAAGATAAAAACTACAAAAAGAACAAAAACTACAAAAAGAACAAAAACCTAAAAAGAGTGCAAAACGCAAGAAAAAAGAATTTTGGAGATTACATAGGGTGACTTCTGACTTTTAACAACAAGAATATACAGCAATTTCCATATTCAAACCCTTACTCTATATGAAACCAAGATCACATTTTTTCTATAAATCCATTCACTAGCACATATACAAATCACTAATGCAATTGCTCTTTCCCCTTATAAAAAAAAACAGAAATAATATATAAATCTCTAAATCAATTTCCCTCCTCCCCAAAAAAGAACATTTATTTGATTATTCCTATCACTGTTCTATAAATTTCTGTCCACTGTAACAAAAATCAAATTATAAAAACATATAAATTGTCTACTTTTATAATTAATAATACAACAATCTTAACTCTATTAAACCTAAAAACCAATTATTATTCTACCTTATAGATGCCTTATACTGTCTTATAAATCAAACAAACCTTTAAAAAATTCCAGTCAAATCATTAAAGAAAAATGAAATCATATAAGCCTTAATATCAAACCAAATCCATATTCTTGATTTTTTATCCCACATCAAAATATACCAGAACGTTTGTTTGTCTCCATTTTACAGTTAACACATTTTTCATAAAAGCATCAAACAGCCCAACTGCCCCCCTTAATAAATCAAACCTCTCAGCAGAAAACCTCCCACAGAACAAATCCATTTCATTCTCAAAACAATCCCTTAGAGAAACAACATCAATATCTTGCAAGTCAGACTATAACCCCTTCATCACCAAAGTGTATTTGTCACCTGGCATTTCTGCAGCAAATCCATTCTCACTATTGGGAATATCTCCTTCTTGATAACACTCTTCCTCTCCCTCCAGGACGTCCACAACCAGTTGACACATTTTAGAGTAAATATCCCGAATATCTTGCAGAATAACTTGAAAGGTTTCACAGAGAGTCTGTTTAAGATCACAACAAAGCCCAGAACGAAGCTGAGAAAATTTCCTTAAGGTCGTCCATGTTTCAGGCAGTAGATTATGGCGCCCCCTGGATACTTGGCTAGCACGGATAAAAGCTAATGGGTTAATAAAAAGCTTCCAAGAGTTGTTGAATGATATTGACAAAAGGCTTTCAAAAGTTATTAAGTGATATTGACAAAAGAAAAAGTATGCAAACCATCAATTGCTGCGTTTTAAGAAAGTGAACAGAAAAGACTCAAAACAGTAGATTCAACGTGTAGGAAAACGTTAAATCCTTCAGATTAAATACAAATATAGTAACTGAGAGATAATTATTCTCAGTCCCCCTTAATATTTAGATGGGAAGTAAGCCAGAAGTTAAAAAAAAGGTTTTAAACTTAATCCAGAAATAACGATAATCACCAAGATATTTCACTTCTTTCTTGTTGTAAAAAGCCTCTTTTGGGGTACATAAACTTAAAAATATATAAACTAGGTCAGGGGTCGGCAAACTTTTTATGCCGGGAGCCATTTTGACATGCTCGTGCACATTTTGAAATGCTAGAGAGCCAGGGGGCGGGGTTTGCGGGCGGGGGCCAATTGCGTGGAAGGGGGTGGGGTTTGCGGGCGGGGGCCAATCGTGTGGAAGGGGGCGAGGTTTGCGGGCGGGGGCCAATCACGTGGAAGGGGGCGGGGTTTGAGGGCGGGAGACGGCGTCCACCCGGCCCAGCTGCCCGGGATCCAGGGAGATCAGCTCCGGTGGGATCTGTGGCGAAGAGCGGCCGTGGGGGGGGCGGGCGGCGACGTCGCCGCCCCCCCCCCACGGCCGCTCTTCGCCACAGATCCCGCCAGAGCTGATCTCCCTGGACCCCGGACAGCTGGGCTTGCCTCCCTCCGCGAGGCCCAGGCACGCTGGAAGCCGGCCCGGGCCTCCTCCTCCTCCGCCGGCGCTTCAGGCTTTCAGCGCGCCGCTTGTCGTCGCTGCCCCCCCCCCACGGCCGCTCTTCGCCACAGATCCCACCGGAGCTGATCTCCCTGGACCCCGGACAGCTGGGCTTGCCTCCCTCCGCGAGGCCCAGGCACGCTGGAAGCCGGCCCGGGCCTCCTTCTCCTCCTCCGCCGGCGCTTCAGGCTTTCAGCGCGCCGCTTGTCATCGCCGCCCGCCCCCCCCCCCACGGCCGCTCTTCGCCACAGATCCCGCCGGAGCTGATCTCCCTGGACCCCGGGCAGCTGGGCTTGCCTCCCTCCGCGAGGCCCAGGCACGCTGGAAGCCGGCCCGGGCCTCCTTCTCCTCCTCCGCTGGCGCTTCAGGCTTTCAGCGCGCCGCTTGTCGTCGTCGCCCCCCCCCACGGCCGCTCTTCGCCACAGATCCTGCCGGAGCTGATCTCCCTGGACCCCGGACAGCTGGGCTTGCCTCCGTCCGCGAGGCCCAGGTGCGCTGGAAGCCGACCCGGGCCTCCTCCTCCTCCTCCGCCGGCGCTTCAGGCTTCCAGCGCGCCTGGGCCTCGCGGAGGGAGGCAAGCCCAGCTGTCCGGGGTCCAGGGAGATCAGCTCCGGCGGGATCTGTGGCGAAGAGCCGCCCACCCCCCCACGGCCGCTCTTCGCCTGCCCGCGTTGAGCGAAGATGATGGGGGGCGGGAAACGAGGCCTGCCCGCTTACCTGCCTGCTTGCCTCCCTCCGCGAGGCCCCCCGCTGCCTTCCCGGGATTCAAGCCGGATCGGGGGCCTCGCGGAGAGAGGCAGGCAGGCAGGTAAGCGGGCAGCCCTGGCCTCCGCCGCCGGGCCCGCCCCCCTCGGCCGCTTCCGCCCGCCCGCGTTGAGCGAAGATGATGATGGGGGTGGGAAACGAGGCCTGCCCGCTTACCTGCCTGCTTGCCTCCCTCCGCGAGGCCCCCCGCTGCCTTCCCGGGATCCAAGCCGGATCGGGGGCCTCGCGGAGAGAGGCAGGCAGGCAGGTAAGCGGGCAGCCCTGGCCTCCGCCGCCGGGCCCGCCCCCCTCGGCCGCTTCCGCCCGCCCGCGTTGAGCGAAGATGATGATGGGGGTGGGAAACGAGGCCTGCCCGCTTACCTGCCTGCTTGCCTCCCTCCGCGAGGCCCCCCGCTGCCTTCCCGGGATCCAAGCCGGATCGGGGGCCTCGCAGAGAGAGGCAGGCAGGCGGGTAAGTGGGCAGCCCTGGCCTCCGCCGCCGGGCCCGCCCCCCTCGGCCGCTTCCGCCCGCCCGCGTTGAGCGAAGATGATGATGGGGGGCGGGAAACGAGGCCTGCCCGCTTACCTGCCTGCTTGCCTCTCCTCTCTCCGCGCAGGGGCTGCTGCGGCTGGAGATGGCGCTGCCTCCCTGCCGCGCCAGGCCTCGCTCAGTGCGAGAGCCAGGGGGCGGGGTTTGCGGGCGGGGGTCTATCACGTGGAAGGGGCGGGGGTGAGTTCAGCTGCGGAAGAGCCACACTCAAGGGGCCAAAGAGCCGCATCTGGCTTGCGAGCCGCCATTTCCGACCCTTGAACTAGGTGATTTAGAAATGGGGAAGGCTCGACCTAGTGTCCCATTAAGGCTGCAGTGCTGTCCGGAAATGATGGAATCCCCGACTCCTGTCGTCTCTTACCAGATTAGCGTTAACACTGTTGGCGATCCTCAGGCTATGAGACAACGTTCAGGAGTACAAATGGGATAATTCCGAGCATTTTCTGTCCATGAAAATGCTCTAGGGCATCAGGAAAAAGCCTGCCTTTGCCCCAAAAAACCCAAACGCTGCCAGGTCTGCCTGCTGGTCTCGCGGGCACAGCTGTTCAGTCAGCCATATTCCCACCGGAAGCCCGACACACTAATTCTTAAGATGGTTTGCAACAAATGAGTAACATGTTGGAGCTTGCTGGTCCCTCAGTTAAGTCAGTTTGAGAGCCAGTTTGATCTAGTGGTTAAGGTGCTAGGCTAGAAACCAGGAGCCTGTGAGTTCTAGTCCCGCCTTAGGTATGAAAGCCGGCTGGGTGACCTTGGGCCAGTCACTCTCTCTCAGCCCAACTCACCTCACAGGGTTGTTGTTGTGGGGAAAATAGGAGGAGGAAGGAGTGTTAGGTATGTTCGCCGCCTTGAGTTATTTATAAAAATAATAAAGGCAGGATAAAAATTAAATAAATAAATAAGTCAGCCTCTCACAAAGGGCTGCAGCTAGTAAATTTACAGCAAATCTGACTGTCCAAAGATGATGCTAGAAGCCAATGCTTTGCAACATATCAGTTTTCTATTTAATTGTTAATTTAATTGTTTTTTTTAATATTAAGAATCATATAAATAAATAAACAAACAAAATTGCCAAGTTCAATGAATATGATAGGTACCAAGGAGGTTTCCATAAGCACATTGGAGCCACTGGGGACTTACCTTATATACCTAAATTTAATTTGTGGTTTTACCAGAGATGTTTACTTATTTATCTCTCAAAAAGCCAGAGATAGGAGACAGGAACAAAGTGTGGCTTTTTCTTACAGCTGGTACCAAAAGAAATAAGCCAGTTCCTGATTCATATATCTTAAAGAAATCATAATGAAATTACTGTTTGGTAGCCAAAACCACTTGTGGAAAGAACACCTGTAGCAAGTGTGACCTGAACATACTATTTGTTTGCTGCTAAACTGTCTCATAGCTTAGATATTGTCTGAGTGCAGAAACATACTTTAAGATACAATATCCACTTTTTAAAAGAATATTTCTGAAAAATAAAACTATTACTTAGTTTTTGAGGCTCTGAGTTGGACAGTTCTTCAAAATAAAAGCGAACTCAAAGTTACCAAATTATTCTCTGAATGTAAACAATTACACAGCAAATCTTTATTAGGGTTATAGACCAGCATAAGGGTGGGGTACAGTCAATTAAAAAGCATAGAAGATACATCTGAGTCTAAAAAAATAAAATAAAAATAAAAATGAAAAGCTAAAATATATAAAAATATATGTATTAAAACAGAAGATAGATAGATAGATAGATAGATAGATAGATAGACAGATAGATAGATAGATAGATAGATGATAGATAGATGGATGGATGGACGGACAGACAGACGCTAAATGAGGACTACGTGTAAGGAAGACTCAAGACTGTATTCCAAAAGAATATAATACACTCTCCTGTATGTATACACACACACACAATTCCTCCTAATTTGCCTCTTTTAATATCTTTATCTATACAAATATACAGTCACAATGGAAAATACAATATTATTTTACCAAAATCAATTATATATAAAGCAATAAATTTTCACCTTTAATCTCAGAGTTCAATTAAGTAGTAGTAACTACTTAACCCTTGCCATTTCTTTTCAACGGTCAACTGATAAACCTTACAGGAATCTAATCCACTTACATTTCCCTCATGATTGGGGCAGGAAAGTGGCTTCCCTGAAGCTACAGCTGTGACAGTCTCCAAGATGGTAGATTCCTCGATACTGCTGTCTGGAGTTCGCTGCAGGACATCCATCAGGTTGGTGATGAAGAAATTGTTTTGCAGTGCAGAAACCCCTTTCTCTGGAAGAATTGATGTCTGGCGGCACACTGGGCAAGAAAGGGTTAAGCTATGAGCTGGAATGTAATTCTGTAAACACCTAATGAGGATAATAAAAAGATGAGCAATCATTAGTATTGCTTCATATTCCCAATTCCGCAACACATCTCGGAAAAAGAGGATAAACTCTTAACCATTTAAAATTTGTATTCCTCTGACAATGATATAACGAAATAGCTGCAGACCTTAAAAAGGTGAAACAGAAGGAAGGCATCCCTGAAGGAATGGAGGAAATAATACTTTATATACTCAGATTTACTGCACCCCAAAGAAAGTCAAAACCAGGGGTCAACACCACAGAGGTCAATACAGGCACTTACTATATCCTGTAGCACCCTAAAAATATCGCAACCTTGCAAAATGTAAGAATTCATATATCTTGCAATATACAAGAACTCATATCAAAATTTTATGAGATTGACAAATATTTGCTAATAATCATATCCACACATGCATAATGTTTAAAATATGAACATGCTCTTTACTCCAAAGTGCTTTTGACATGTCTCATAGCTTCCAGTCAGCATGCCAACCACATACACAGCACCAGATTGAGAGAAGCTGCCTTAGAGCCTAAAGCACATTCATCTTTTTACACTGCTTCCCAGCCTACGGTGGATCACAACGTGGCTTAAATCCTCTCCCACAGGTAAAAACCGGCCTATGTACAGCCTTCAGATAAAGGTAAAGCTAGACTAAATCTGCCTATGACAGTCAAAGGCACACAGCTCAGACTGAACTGATTTCACATCATAGAACACAAACTGAAGAGACTGTTGTAAATAACGTAGGAAGAAAAATTATGTCATTAACTTATGACATACTGTATATTCATTGTTTAAAAATTGCAAATGCTATCAAACATTGTAGGTGATGTGAAATAACACAAAAATTTTGGAAATATTACTTCTACTTTCAGGTAGAATTACAATATTCTCACAATATTCTCACCATGGTAAGATTTAGATGTAGCCTTTATTCAAGAAAAATGCCATCCATTACATTTCCATGTAACTTTACAGCAGAGCAGCTCTGCTAACAGGAAACAGTAGCAGTACTGCCAGACACATAAAGCAACACTGACAATAAGTTTTAAGTGCAGTGCAGTTGCCAAGGCTTCATTTCTGAATATTTGGAACCAAATTTACTATCAATGGAACTGACTTCCAAGATAGAACAGACGGAGTCTGGCTTCTCAACCTAAGTTCAGTTCAGTGGGACAGTAGAAAATGACTAATTTTGTTTTATTTCATGCCAATGTACAGATCATTGCCAAGGGATAAATGGCCACCATAAAAATACAATAAAAGAGAGTGACGAGTTAAAATGCACCAAGAAGCATTTATTCTTTTATTTATTAAATTTATTTTTTTAATTTTAGGAAAAGCTTTCCACTGCATTGACAATTCACTGCTATTTAAAGGTAAGTCTAAACTTCTGGGAATTCATTGATGTGAAAGACAAGACAGATGTAAAACATTTTGGCTGAGACACTGAAAAAAACCTTACCTCTCACAAAAAGTGTGCAGGCATGGGAGCACTTTGGGATTCTTGTAACGGTCTAAGCATATGCTGCAGATCAGAAACTGTTTGTCAATCTGACGCACCACAGGGCTTGGGATATTGGAGCCTTCACTGGCCATCCTAGACCACTGACATATGGATCGTGCTCTTTTTCACCCTGCACACTGCTGAAATGTTTTTTAAAATGACAAAGTGTTCACAGTTAAAGAAATAGGTAATTCTTGCTAACAATAAACCTTGATGCCCTTTATCCTGACTGAATAATTATTTATTGCAATGTGCGGTACATTTGTTATTTTTCACCTTAGAAGTAAGGCAGTGCCAGGAAACACTACACTACTATTCCTTTACCAAAAATCTGGGCAGTTGCTAAAAACTGTATTACATTAAGCATGCACACAAGGCAGTCTCAGAGTAGTCTGCAGAGAGAGAAGTGGTCCTAGGTAATTTTCCATCCAGAAACTAACAATATTGAAACTTTGTTTTAAAAAATTAACATATAGTTTTCCTGAGCACCAGAAGAACTGCATGAGACAACATATTGAAATAAAGGAGTGACCCATTCACTCAAACAAAATCTCTGGATCTATAATGGGAACTATCAGCAACAACCCTACAAAGGGGATATACCTGCTTTGGATTTGAAAGACTACAGACGGGAACCGTGTGATTCTCCGAGAGCAGCTGCTTTAAGGAGTTACCGGCAGATGGTACATGAATGGTCCCGCCAGCTTTCGTTTGCTAAATGCTGCACAGCCTTACCTTACAGGTCAAACCCTTCCTGGCTCTAGCTAGCATGACCAATATATAGTAAGTCTGTCAGAATGCCATGCCAGCATGGGCAGTGCTGAGAATTCTGGGACTTAATCCACACATCTGGAGGTGCCCAGGCTGGGGAAGGCTGATCTGTCCCTAGTATAGCTCCCCCACCCCACATCTTGAAGGCATGTGAGAGTTCGCTACTTTTTCCATAATTCCTTTTACTGGCAGTTGGGTCCAACAAGGATTAACTTTCATATCCCCTCAAATCAAGCAACAATGAAATGTAAAAAGACACAACCACCAGATACCTATTCTACTCTCTCTTGGTGGGAAACTACTGACCCTAATACTAAAACAAACTGAAAAAGACCCTGAATATACAATTATGCCTAACTAAATGGTCATGTTGGCTGTGAAGACTCCAGGTTGGGGAAACTGGTGTATAGCAAGTGTCTCCTATATTAGTCTTTGCTAACTAGACTTCGTCCTTCAGGTGTTACAAACTAAATACGAAACTATCTTAGACTAAATCAAATCACTGGTCCACCTACCATAGTCTTGCCATCTTCAGGGTTTCATTTAGTTTTCATCCAGCCCCGCCTAGAAAAGCTAGAACTAAACATGTGACATATTCTATACACAGTGTGCTCTCTGCTACAAGGCGTTGTTCTTCCTGTAATATGGCTTAGGCCTGACTATCTCAGGGACCATCTCTGCTACTTCAAATTTATCTGGCTATTTAGACAGCAGGATAAGCCCTTCTGTTATTGCCTCCAGAGTCAGAAGTTCAGCTATCTGGCACATGGAAGAGGACCTTCTCCTGTGTGGGTCCAAAGAAATGTGCTTGCTGTCACCTGAAAAAAATCAGATCTATTTAGCCAAGTTTTCAATGTTGATTAATTTTAAACTTACTAATCTAATTCTGATTTTAATTTTATTGGTTTTACTGTCATACTCTGCATCTTTTTAATAATTGTAAACAAGCAGTACTCATACATGCAGAAATATAAACTTAGTAATAAATAAATATACAGTTGTTGTCCCAAGCTATTATGTTTAGTGGAATAGGAATTGCTGATGTTCTAAATGGTCTTTCATTTAGCATAACTTTTTAAAATTGGTCCTATTCCAGACTACCCTAGTCTAAGACTCAAACAATATACAATGTCCTATGTTGTTTAAATTCTGCCGCAATCACCAATATGGGAATGAGTAGGTCATTTCTCAATTGTCTGCTTTGTTTTTTAATTTGCTATTGTTTCCTTTGCTATATATTCTTTGCTTGAATTATCTCATAACCCACCCCTGAACACAATTTTAGTATTAGAGCACGATTGAAAAAGAACAGGATGTTTAGCACCTGATAAATACAGCTTTGTATTCTTTATGTCAGATACATACTGTATATGAACTCAGCATCGCTCCAGATATTTTAAATTACAGTTCTCGGTACCTCAAGATTGGTGATGGAACATTGAGCCACACTAAGATGGGAGACCCACAGTGTTCTAAAAATAGGCCCCACATCAAGTTTTCAATTATACTGGTTAGTTTTAAACAAAAGCCAACATGTTTGTCTAAGACAGAACTCAAGCAGGTGGAGCACATCCTAGCATGGAAATAAGTATTGGTGGAAAACTTTATAATGGAACAAAACAGTATAACAAAGCCATTTTTAATATTAAAAAGGCAGAAAAATGCAAGAATGATAGCAACTTTGTTTTTGTAGTAAGATGTTAGGAATGCATGAGATAATTATGACAAAACTCCCTTTGGCAAAAATAACATCTTAGATACTCATTCCTTTAATATTCAATGACACAGAATACAAAGAAACCTCACTAAAAATATACCAGTGCTAGTATTGGCTGAATAATTCAGTTATGTGGTTATATCATCTTTTTTTCTTCTGAATTAGTTTCTAGTAGGTATGATTTCAAATAGAAGTTTACAGGTACTCCTCACTTAATGGTAATTTGAACTGGAATTTCTGTCACTAAATGATGTGGTTGTAAAGCCCAATGTCATGTGACTGCATCGCATAGCAACAGCAATCCCGGCAGTCCCTGTTGCTGTCATTAAGCAAGGATTGCGGGTCATTAAGCGAGGACCTCCTCACAACTTCCTGCTGGCTTCCAACAACCAAAAGTCGGTGGGGAAGCTGGCAGGAAGTTTCAAGTCCCAGGCAGCTTGCAAACAGTCGGCAGGCAGCTTAAGTGGCTGCTGCTGGGTGAGGGGGGATGCGCAGGCAAGTGCAGCGGCACGCACAAGCAATTTTGGGCCTGGGGGTGGATACTGCCGGGTGGGAAAGGGTGCACGGGTGGCTGCAGCAGCGTGCACGATTTTGAGCCCAGGGATTGCTGCTGCCTGGTGGGGGAGACTTACCGGAGCGACTTGTAACCTTCCCTGCCGGCTTCCCCATTGACATTCCTTGTGGGAAGCCGGCAGGGAGGGTTGCAAATGGTGATCACATGACCACAGGGCGCCACAACTGTTGTAAGTGCACGCTGGTTGCCAAGTGCTGATTGTGATCACATGATCGTGGGGGTGGTGCGATTGCTGGAACTTTGAGGACCGGTCTTTAGTACCACTCGTTAAGCACCATCACAACTTCGAACAGTCGCTGAATGAGTGTTCGCTAAGCGAGGACTACCTCTATGCATGCCTGCTAGCAATAAGTGCCTTGTTGGGCACCATGAGTAATTTTTACCCATGGCACTAAGCTACAATATTATGACCAAATGTGGCCAATAATTGCATTCATCCAGTCCTCCAAATCAGGTTGTAAGAATAAACCATGGTCCTCAAGCAATCATTTCTTCCTTAATATGTAGAATTTAACATATTCTTTCATGTTAGAATCAAATCATAGTTTAATTTGAATTGTTTAACTACAGTGTGAGTTTACTATTTTTTAGTTTGAGCTCTGACTTGGAAGACTTGAATATAACCAATGTGTTTGAAGAATAAATTCATATCTCCACAATCCAAAATCTTCAAAAGTCTTATGCCACAATGATTTCTTGTTGAAATTGTATTTTATAGAAGTATACCTTTTAAGTTCATTATGAACTTTATGTTTAGGGTATTATTTTTTCATTTTTGAACGTCATACAATTTTATGATCATATTGTAAAGAATTCTGAAGATAAGCTGTTTCTTGCAAACTGGGAAGCAAGTTCCTTTCACGATTTTTTTAAAAAGGTAGAAAAAATGAAGCCCTAAATGAAACTTCACAATTTTGTATAAACAGCAGCTGCCTTTAAATAAAGTTGTTAGCTAAACCAAATCTAGAGTACAACGTCCAAAATAATAAGCATCCTTTGATAAGAGTCTAGTGTTGGCATTAAAATTGTTTCAGAAAATTACATCATCCTCTTGCTTTAAATGAGCACTTTCTTTTTAAAATAGCCTTTAAGATACAGGAAGAGTAGATGTATGAAAGGCTGGTGACTAATTCAAGCATCCCTATAGAAGATATTGTTCCTTTAATAAAGCAATCATGAAGAAAGAAATTGTATGCGGCCACACCCATCTGAAACAGAAGACACAATGAAGACTCAAGTAATTATTACTTACAAGTTTCAACAAAATATATTATATATGTTAGAATTATGATTCTATCAGGTGAGCCAAAAACTATAAAAATGATAGTTGGTGCCTGTTCAAACTGCACAGCATTTTCAAATAAAAGCAGGGCTCCACCCAGCCAGTGCTGTCCTTAGGCTTTCAAAGAGAAAACCTATACTGATCAATGATTCACAAAACTCAGAGAGTCTAAACCATGCATTATGAATGAAAAGGTTTCTAGCAGCAACGTTTGCAACAGAATTGTCAAATCTTTAGGCAAATATGAGATTTCTACAATATAAACACTGGTTCAGAAATCAGGCTATGATCTAGATGGAATTCTACAAATGTTCCACTTTGAACACTACCACTTGAGAAAAAAGCTATAAAATCAATTTATTTCCTTCCAGAAATATTATGAACCCATAGCTAAAATACAGACAAATTATTTCTCAGAAAACAGTTCCAAACATCCTCAGAGACAGGTGTTATTTCCTTCCAGATTTATTTTCCATATTGCTTTTAATCACTGTAGTCCATTCTTGTTTAAAGAACGTATAGTTATAAATCATGCAATATTAATTTTAAAACAGAAGCAGTAGGAATATATAAGAGGGGCAAAAAGCATACTAGCTGAATAACCATAAATGCTCAAGACATACCCATCTTCATGAAAAAGTGAGCTTAATCAATGCAATGCCAAGTAAGAAATCTTTTCCCGGATGCAGTCGTCTCCTGCAGTCGTCCAAAAGAGCCAACCATAATTATAGCAATATATTAGAGTTTAAAAGTCTCACGTTTAAAGCTGTTAGAAATTCGCTGAGATTGCAGTCGTTACTGGAGATGCAGCATATTTCTTGCTTTAGGTAACAATGCTCCATTCCAGGGATAAAATTAATGAAAAAAGGAGGCCCAGTCAAGCTCTCTCTCTCTCTCTCTCTCTCTCTCTCTCTCTCTTCATCCTCTCCAGGTCACAGACAAGTGGGAGACCCCTAAAGGATTCCAGCCAATCAATCTTTATTTAGTGCATCCTTCTCACTCAATCTGTGCTGAAAGACTGCAGCAAATGGTGCAAGGGATTGTGGGATAGAGCTGCAGCACAGAACTGCAATGAGGTTTGCTGGGTGGATTTCTTTCTTTCCTTTTTGCTTTTCCTTTCCTAGTCAGCAATCAGCTATTTAAATCTCAGTGCTGGCCCAAAGAAGTTGAGTACAAATTAGCAGACAGGAGCAGCAACTAGACTGTCTTAGAAGCAATAAACAAAACTATGACTCTAATGCTAAAGATCCATGCACGTTTCTCTGGAAGAAAATATTCTTGATCTAAAAAGCTGTAATTAGTAATACTGAAACAGTGAGAAAATCTCTATTCTCCTGACCATCTGTATTTTGATAAACCTCTAGAACCTCCTGTTTTATATGGTAACCGATAGTCACTTAAAATGCATATAGTGAATGAGGTCAATTCGCCCAGCAAAGCCAATCTAGACAAGCCCACCATCTGCCTTCTATTTGTACCTTAAAAGAAACTTTTTAGAAGCAAGTGAGTTACATAACTCCCTGAACAAGTTATATGAGTGCTAATGCATCTCAGAGGCTAAAATTTGAGCTAATTTCAATATTCAAGTATTTGCTAATTATATAAAACAAATATATTAATTATGTACTTTTTTGCTCTTAACATACAACTGAAATGAAACATAACTGAAATGGTGGAGTAAAAGCCTTAAAACAGTCTTATGTACCACTTATATTTATGTCAGACATACTTTTATTTGCCTTCGTTGTGAGAATGAAGTATGTGGGGAAAAGATGTGACAGGTTGTTTGGTCCTTTTCCCCCTTTCCACTGTTCCCATTATGAAACGGGCTTCCTCCTTTTTTTTCCTTAACAGGCTATTCTGTTTCCAATATTCAGTCTGTGGGTGCCAATGTGTATATAGCCAAAGCAATAATCACGAAGAAGAGAATTCTCTTCTGGAGAATTTTTGGAGAAATCAAAATTTGCAGCACTACAAAAAGTCATGGGAAGAAAAGGCCTATCGGCAATCCTGCAATTGGAACTCAACATGCTCAGTGGACACAACTTTAATGACAGTTGTAAAGGAATGAAAGATGGTGTGTGTGATAAAGAGAGGGAAAACTGATTTGAACCCTGAACTGTGACTCTCTACACTGCAACATTTTGACGCAGGGTCCCTGATGCCTGTATTAAAAACATATACTCTTAACTGTTTGTACTTTACCCTTGCTCAAAATGTAAACAGCCCACCATCAGAGGCAGAACTAATCCAAGGCACAACCCATGGAGTGAAATCCTAGTAATTACAGAGGAAGCTAAAATTTCAGATGATTGTAAAAGGTAAAGTCTTCTCCGAGTTGAACTTGACTCCTGATTATTTCATGGACCATCCATTCATTTTTATTGGCAACAGGATGGAAATGGTTTGCCACTGCCTTCTGGGATATACCCTGACTTCATCTAGGCTACCGCTCTGGGAGTTTCCAGGTCTGGCCCTGCTTAGCTTCCAAGTACAGACACGGCCAGCTAGAGTAGGTGCTGCCACTTGCTGAGACTTTCAGATGATACCATCAAATTATCCTTGACAGCAAAGAGGGTTTCTTGAATGACTGTATGGAGGCACTTCGTCCCACCATTCAAGTGGCGAAGGTCAAAGAGAGAGCTGTCCAATCGGTACCTGATGTACACTCCCTCCTTCAGGCCCTGGACAGCACGTGACAACATGCAAACAAAGAACAGATTGAACAGGACTGGGGCTAGCACACAACCCTGCTTCGTCCCATTGGAAATGGCAAATGCAGCTGACATATCCCCATTAGGACCTGCTCTGTCATTCTGTCCTGGAGTAGCTGAATCAACTCCATCAATTTCCTCAGGCAACCATAACGTCTCACGACGGTCCAGACAGCCTCCCTGTTTACAGTGTCAAATGCCTTTCTCGGGTCAATGAAGACAGAGTAAAGAGGTTTGTGCTGCTCAGTGCATTTTTCCTCGACTTGTCTCACGGCAAGTATCATGTCTGCAACTATCGTATCATGTCCGTTCTGACCAAAAGCCACACGGCACCTCTGGGAGGTTCCTTTCCGAGACAGTGACAAGTCTGTTCAGGAGAATGTGGGAAAAACCGGATTTGCTTCCCTTATTTTTATAGAGAGCATGATGAGGGCATCGCGGAAGTCGTCAGGGATCTCCTTGGTGAACCAGATGTCTCCCGAGATGTCTTGTAACACCTGTAAGGCATTTGGGTCTAGACTCCAGTGCTTTGTAGATCTCATCAGGAGTGCCATCCTGCCCTGTTGCTTTATTTGAGTTCATCTGCAAGATCACTTTCCAGATCTCATCAGTAGAGGGAGGCAGGTCCAGGGCATCCAAGACTGGCAACTGAGGTATCAGAGCCCAGATGCAGTGGGTGGGACATGTCATCAGAATGGATGACCACTGTATGCCTCACCAGTTGCTGTATGGTATGCTGGAGACTGGGAAGAGACCTCAAGGTCACCTACGCAAGCGCTACAAAGATGCTGTGAAGGAAGCCCTACCCCACTGTGACACCCAGCCAAGGGAACTAGAAGGTGCAGCTGCTGACGAGCTCTGTGCTATGAAACCTCTACCAACTTTGAAGACAGGCACTGCCAAAAACTGATAGAAAACCGTGAGCAGCATCACAGAATAACACCCACAGTTATTACAACTAGGGGGCGCGGTGGCTCAGCGGGTAAGACGCCAGGCTTGTCGATTGGAAGATCGCAAGTTCGGAGGTTCGAATCCCTAGCCCCGCGTGACGGAGTGAGCTCCCGCACTCGCCCCAGCTCTTGCCAACCTAGCAATTCGAAAGCATGCAAATGCAAGTAGATGAATAGGTACCACTTCGGTGGGATGGTAACAGCGTTCCGCGTGCATCATGCCGGCCACATGACCGCGGAAGCGTCTTCGGACAACGCTGGCTCTTCGGCTAACAAACGGAGATGAGCACCGGCCCCTAGAATTGGACACGACTGCACAAATGTGCGGGGGGAACCTTTACCTTTTACTGCCAAAAACTGATAGAAAACCGTGAGCAGCATCACAGAATAACACCCACAGTTATTACAACAATGGAGTTCCATTCCCCCCATTGTGCTAGACTCTGTGCTTCCAGGCTGGGACTGCAGAGCTACCTCTGTGTCTACAGATGAACTGCACAACAGCGTGTCTTCTTCGAACCCAAAGGACACGCGCTCGCGCTCTCTCTCTCTCTCTCTCTCTCTCCGACAGTGAAAACCTAAGCATATTGTAAAGAGTACTAATAAATCCAAAACAGCTTTAAAAATTGCAGCTAATGTTCATAATAAACAAAAAAAACTAATTTAAAACATTCACTGAATGAACTAACAATAACTAATCAGAAAGAACTGTCAGAGTTGCAGTGGGTTTTTAAAAAAAAGTACTTGAGCCAAGCTTGACTCCTGGTTGACTGCATCTATATTGAAGTGATTTGCTACTGCTTTCTTCTGGATTGTTTCAAATTTTCTGAATAAAGTCAACTGGCAGGTTTGCACACTGCACTATGCCATGATATGGGTTGTAAATCGTGATTGTAGCTTAAAATAGTGTATGAAGCCACCACGTCTTAATATATGAACCCTAACAGCATGCCACTTCAGTAAAAAAGGTATTATGTGGAAAAATATAGAAATAAAATATCCAGTATCATAACTATGGTGCAGGAACACTTAAGTGCTTGACCTAGAAGTACTTTTTTGGTTTTCTAACATAAAACTTATATTATTTCTTTAATTCTGCTTTCTCCTATGCCAGGATCTTATGTGCTTCTAGTGGTGATGGTCACCCTTACTCTTGCCCTTTATCCATGAATGCTACTTACTATAGGTGTAACCTGACCCTAACTACATGTACCCCAATTCATATGTTTTCTTCTCTCTCCCCCACACACACACCTCATGCCCTGGAAAACTTTTTTTTATACTCAGTTTCTCATCTCTGAAATAGTATCATACTAAGATATTAAATAATGAAACAGCATGTGATAGGAAATGCAGTAAACCACTGGGGAAAACGTACTTGCAGGACCACAGTACAGACACAGTATACAGTACAGTACAGACCACAGTACTACAGTGGTGGAAGTCATGACATGATTTCTGTAAGCAGTAAAGGCCTGGATGGGGGAAAAAAGGCTCATACTCAACTCAAATAAGATGTAGTAGCTGTTGATCCAGAGGGACAATACTATTTTGGCTCTTAATGGGGCTGTGCTCTCCCAGAATGATCTGGAAGTCCTCCTGGACTCAAGGCTCCTACTCAAGGAAGATGTGAAAACTGTGGCCAGAAGGAATTTTGCATAGCTTTGGCTAGTGCCCCAGCTGCAGCCTGGAACAGGATGAACTGGAGACAGTCACACATGCCCCTGCTCTCTTGATTAGATTATTATAATTCGCTGCCCTTGAACATCACCTAGAAACTTCAGCGAATCCAGAATGCGGCAAAATGCATGCTCAGTGTTCAAATCGTAGTACTGCCACATTAAACTTCTGCTGCAGGAGCTGCACCATTTACCACTAGCTTTCCAAGTACAATTCAAGCTGCTGGTCACTACCTATAATACTCTATATGGCTTGAGGCCTGGTTATCTTAGGGAACGCCTTTCCCTAATAGTTTCTGCCTACCCTATCCAGACATTTAGGGAGCACCTATTTAGGGTACCCATCTACCAGTAGTTGTGGTGTGAGGTGACACGATAGTGGGCATTCTCTGTAGTAGCTCCCCTCTGGAATAGCTTGCCCTCTGAAGCATGGATAGCTGTGACTCTCATGGCCTTCTGGAAGCAGGTGAAAATATCATTTCTTCATAGGGCTTCTGAGGATTAACTGTACCCAGCAGCTCCATATTCCATAATTTTAGTTTTTTATGTTAAGTATCAATTTAACTTAGACTTGAATTGGATTGTTTTAATTATTACTCTGATTCTGTACTGTGTTTATTATTTTTCCCATTTTATTTTTCATTGTTAATATTTTATGATGCAAAACGAAACATGAGTACAGTACAAGATAACAGCCCAGAACAATACATCTCAATATTCAACCATAGGTTATATATAATATTTAATTTATGAGCAGAAAAATTATTATTATTAGCATTACTTGTATAATCTTTCCGGATCTGATAAAAATATAATTCCTCCCTCTCAGAAGCCAGTATTTGAATTTCATTAGTAACTTTTTCCATAATGGCATTTGACCGTACTTTAGCATACCAATTATTCAATGATAGGTTATCTAGAAATGTCCAGTTCTCAGTAATTCTTACTATAAGCTCCTTTTTTTTTAGTTTAGAATTATCTCCCTCAAAAGTATATAATAATCCCAACTCTGGAACACATTCTACTTTTTGTTTAGTTATTATTCTAACTTCTTTGAATCTTGTCTTCCAATAAGGCATTCTCTCTTTTCACATGTCAATCATATGAAAAAAATGTTCCCATCTGATTGCAACCCTTCCATACTTTGATGAATAACTATGAGCTATTTGTACTAGTCTTGTTGCATATTTGTATGGTGTTGGTATAATGTACGTTCTATGAGCCGGCTAGGTCCGGTTGATTTCAGACAGTAGACAAAATTCATAAATAATAAATATACTCCTATCAACTTTAAAATTAGTTTGTTCAGATTTTTTTAAAGAGCCAGAAACTGAAAATCCAAGCAGAAATAAATAATAGGAAACTCAAAAGAAATACCAAGTAGAGGTTAAGAAAATCTCTGAAAATCATTGCATGTTACAGTGATATCTCTCTCTTTATTTCTCAATTTGGTTTTTCCATAACAAGCAACCTGGGCATTTTATGAAACTTTTCTATCTCTTTCTGTCTCAAGAGAACAAAACACTAAGTTTGTTTGTTTGTTTGTTAACTCACCAAGCAATAAAGACAGGAAATTCCATAATAAATACTGCATATTTCACATATCTGACATTAACCTTGGTCTTAATTTAGCAATACTTGATTTCACTCTATGCTATATAAGAGACGGTAGGATATAGACAAAAAATCCAATCTTTGCTCATTTACTGCATCTAGCACAGGGCTTCTCAACCAGGGTTCCGTGGAACCCTAAGGTTCCGCAAGAGGTCACTAGGGGTTCCCTGGAAGATCACAATTTATTTGAAAAATTATTTAAAATTTGGGCAACTTCACATTAAAGAGCTAAGTTTCATTCTTTATTTTTAGTTTAAGAACACTGTTAATGCATATACAGGCCTACACATGAAACCAATAATTTTGTAACTTCTGGCCTATATTTGAGCCTGAATGTTCAGGGGTTCCCCGAGGCCTAAAAAATATTTCAAGGGTTCCTCTAGGGTCAAAAAGTTGAGAAAGGCTAATGTAGCATAATAAAATGGTGCATTACATTATAGCAGAGCTTTCCAAACTGTGTGTCGCGACACAAAAGTGTGTTGCCACGCACAGCGTGGTGTGTCGCCACACCACCCGGAAGCGGCGGCGCGCGTGTGCACGGTGGCAGCGGCAGCCGCCGCCGTGCACGCGCGCACCGCCGCACATCCCACACCGCCGCACGCCCCGTGCTGCCGCTGTGCGCGCACCGCCACACGCCCCCCGCGCTCCCGCCGTGCGTGCTACTGCATGCCCTCGTGTTGCCGCCGCGCGCGCGCCGCCACACACCCTCCTGCGTCGCTGCCGCGCGCGCCACACACCCTCCTGCGTCGCCGGCGCCGCGGCGGCACTTTGGAAAGCCCTGCATTATAGTGTTTCCAGAAACTTTGACCATTATTAATCACTATTTCAAAAAGCTAAAATGCCTAATTTTATAAATAAAATTATTAAAATTATAAAAACATGTTATTAGTATTTTACTGGCTCATAGACATCCCCCCTTTGTAATTATTCTACACAATCTAACACTAAGGCTGGGTTACTTAAGAGACCTTTATATGAATGGAACTGAACTAAATTAGTAGCTGAATTTGGGAGCGCTTGCCCCTTAGTGTCCTTTGTATTTCTCAATAATGCATTAAGTTTGTGGCTATATACATGTATGTACATCTGATCAACAAGTATGCAACATACTGTGTTTAATCCAGTACAAAATTACATGGGAATAAATTGTGACAAATGCAATGGAACAAGCTACTGAGTAATACTTATTATTGTATAGTTAGACTGAGTTGCTATAATGCTATTATAATTGCTACCCAAGCCATTGTTTGGGAACTGCTGCCAACAACTATTTGAGAACAGTCATAGGATGTACACCACTCCTTTGGCTTTTTTACAAATATCTTTGCCATGTTTCTGACAAGCCAAAACTGTATTTGCCAACACTCTACTTGTTAACCCCGTTAGGAAAGAAAAGTCTTTATAGAGAAATTCATCCCAGCTTCAGCAGCACTGCCAAATGTCTTCAGGCATTTCCCTTCTCCTCACCTGCCTACGGAAAGGGCCAGCAGGAAGCCTCTGCATGAAGGTGACCTGAATGACTTTAAGCAATGGCATCCAACTTCCCTTCCCTATTTGCACCAGACTTGCTCAAGAAAAGGCACATTTGGCCATTTGACTACCTAACAACCTCCAGCCTTCCAGTTTTGTAGATGGGAGGATGAGGGACTGCAGGACAATTGCACTCTGTTCATCTCTGCAACTTCAACTTTGGAAAAAACACACACCAAAGGACAAATCCAGGGTCACCATGACAAACAGAACTACTGGACTTGATAATTAAAGTAACTTTACTCACATAACTGCAGTCTCAAATAATACCAATGGAAGCACTGGAATAACTACGTAGTAACAACTGCCATACAACTGAAACAACGTATGAACTTAGCTTCACTGGTTAGTAAGTGGATTCCAGGTTTTTTATAACCACCCACACTATCTTATCCACATGAAGGAGAATACGAAACTGTTTTCAAACTATGAACAAAATAGCAGAAAGAGAGGAGCTCATCACTTCTTCATTTGGCTGACACTGACTGGTATGATGACAATGATTTCACCAGTGCCACATATTCTGTATATCAAACAGCCCTTCACAAGTTTTACAACACTCCTAAGCCTTTAAAGTTTTCCCAAATACCACATTCCTTTATATGCTACAATGTCAAACAGTTTTCTAAAGGCCTTACCAAGTAATGGCAACAAGATGCCTCCAGTTTTTGACTTCAGTTCCCATCAAAACTGTGCTAGCAAGGACACGGGTTGGAGGGTACTAAGCTGCTTATCTCGACTTTACCCTGATGAGAATTTCAAGCTGTTGAAATTTGTATTTCTGGAAAAAAAAGTGTAAAATCTGTTTACAAACTACAGTAATATGCCAAAATGAATTAATGCAAGTTTCTTTTAAAAAATAAAATAAAATTCAACTCTAACAATACAAAAATGTTTCTTATTCTTCATTTGTATGTCATTTAAAATCAAAGCCCCAAGAACTGAATTGCAAAAGCAAATCAATCCAAACTTCCCCAACAGCCTTCTCCAACATGATGCTCTCCAGATGTACCAGAATTGCAGTTGCCCAGAATTTTCAGACAAAAGCTGCTGGATGGGCATTTTAGAAGTTGCACATTCACCATTACTTGGAAGAGAGCCAGGCTGTGAAAGGCTGACCTATAATAAAAGTATCATTAAGATAGGAGTTGGCAACTTACTGCCCATGGACCGGATTTGGCCCGCCATGCAAAATCATCTGGGCCATAGTCCCAGAAAGAAATAATATCTGCCTGACCCTCGGTGGTCCTAAAAAAGAATTCAAGTTTGTAATTCTATCTCAGGCCTGATGTAGAACCACTCTATTTTAATAAATTGTAACAATCTGGATGATTTTACAAGCCTATCTATCTACACCAGGGTTTCTCAACCAGGGTTCCGTGGAACCCTAAGTTTCCACAAGAGGTCACTAGGGGTTCCCTGGAAGATCACTATTTATTTAAAAAAATATTTCAAATTCGGGCAACTTCACATTGAAGAGGTAAGTTGCAGTCTTTATTTTTAGTTTAAGAGCACTGTTAATGCATATATACAAGCCTACCCATGAAATGAATATAATAATTTTGTAACTTCTGGTCTATATTTGAGCCTGCATGTGCAGGGGTTTCCCAAGGCCTAAAAAATATTTCAAGGGTTCCTCCAGGGTGAAAAAGTTGAGAAAGGATGATCTACACGTATGTGTTTATTGTGTACCTTCAGCTACTGAGGTCTCCTCCTCTTCTCTCCATAAGCACTGCTTATCTCAACCACAAGAGAGGCCCGGAGACTCTGCAGAGCATGCCCTTGTTCTCCCCTTTGGCCATGCCTCTCTTTCCCCTAAGAAAGAAACGCATATCAATGGTTCACCCTGGAAGAGGCTTCCAAGTGCCAGTGTATTTGTATTTCCCTGAGAGAGGAAAAGAGCAGTCCACCATGCACTCAAAGACATGCCTCCAGCCTAGGCTGACCATACGTCGGAAGGAGGATCTGAGCCGGAGCTGCTGATTGGAGGCAGCCCGGAAGAGGAAGCCCTCCCACCTATCAGCGCGCGGCAAAGGAGAGCAGAGAGGCGGAGAGAAGGGTGGACCGGGGGCGGGGTTTGCAGGTGGGAGCCAATCACACGGACCGGGGGCGGGGTTTGCAGGCGGGAGCCAATCGCGTGGACCGGGGGCGGGGACCACTCTCTTTTTCATGAATACGGAATATTACATAAGATCCCGTCCCGTTTTGCCATCCCAATGTCCCGTTTTTTTCTCAAGGAAATATGGTCAGCCTACTCCAGCCCCTATGCTGAAGAAGGTCGCTGACCCCTGGTCTAAGAGTGCTCAACAAAAACAGCTTACTTTCCGAAACATTAAATATCTGTAAGTAACCAAAAATCAAATTAATTCTTCCAGTCTTCTTAATAATAGAAAAAAGAACAAAATGTTGGATTTGGTTCCAAAACACAGGAAATACAAAAACAGACTAATTAAAGTATAGTCAAAGGCTTTCACGGCCGGAATCCAATGGTTGTTGTGGTTTTTCCGGGCTGTGTGGCCGTGTTCTGGCAGTTTTTGTTCCTAACGTTTCGCCAGTAGCTGTGGCTGGCATCTTCAGAGCACAGCTAGAAGATTCTCTCTGTGCCCAAGTGGAGGGTGTGTGTTCCTGCTGGTGTTTATAGCTGCTGAGAGGTCATTTGCAAGAGATTGGGAGAGGGTTTTTTGTGGTGATTAGGGGGTGTGGTGCTGTCGTGTGTGGGATTAGCACATCTATTGTGTGAGTTGTTTGTATATTTCTGTGGTTGAGTAGAGTTCGTTGACCTTTTGCAAACTGTTAAAGACTAATTAAACTTTTATTTAAAAACAAATGGACAGTTTCTTCCCTCTCCTATACAATTTAGTCAGTTATATTCCTGCTGCAAGGTCACTTTTTTACATTTTATAAGCAAAAAATTTGGTGCTGGTTTTTTTTTTTTTAAAAAAAAGCTGTTTAAAATAGCAGTAAAGATTTGTGTGTGTTCCCCCCCCCCCACCTTTGTTATGGATTTTCAAGCTTATGCAGCATCTGAACAAATTTTTCAGATAATGTTTTAGCCACTTTCTGAAACATAGGAATGGACAAAATCCTTCCCCCCCCCCCGCTTTTTTTGTAAGGTTCTAGCTAATATTCTGTGCTCTCAAACTGCAGTGTCCAGAATTCCAAAACAGAGGTTTCATTCAGCACAAAACTTTTAACATGCGAACATCTGGCCTCACCTAGGGCAACACTCCCACCCCCACCCCAAAAAAGCCAGACCTGGAGGAGTGACATTTTACTCTCGTTGTCTGCATCTCATATTTCACACTCACAACCCAGCAGAATTGCTGTCAGAAATCTCAGCAGAAGTGTTTTTTAACACTTCCATACACTGCATCTTGGTGAAAATGAATGCAAAGAACTTTTACAGTGTTTAGAAAAGCAGTGGCAAAAGAACATTAATTACAACGCTTTCAAAATGCAATTATCAGAAATTAATTTTCTTTCCTTATTCTATCATGAGATAAGCTATGAAGCACTAAGATTTAATATATAATAACTGAACTTATTCTACTTGAACACATGCTAATAATGTGTGACAAGAAGTATAAGCAAACAATGTAACTGAAAGTGTTTGGGGGTAATAGATTATATTGTATGTTACCTTTCAAACCATTCGTGTGTTTCTTTTTTTATGAACCAAAGAGAGGAACACAGACATGCATTCCATATGGCTGCTGATGGCATTTCATCAAAGCAAGAAATCAGAGTATTTTAAACTTAATTGATTAAAATAGTGGATATTTTAATAAGTCAGTCAGTCAGTAAGTTCTTATCTAGCCTGTTTCTATCACTGGACCAGAATCCAAATCAATGAGCTTACCAAACCTCACTAAGGAAGGAGGTGAAGTTAAAAAATACCCAGTGAAGTCAACGCTGAGGCAGACAGTAGGCAGCATACACCACTTCTTTTAGATTGCTCAAAATATATTGAAAACAGGTGGCTGAAATTTAGTGTAAAAGCTAAATCCTGCATCACTCCAACTGACTGGATACGTAGGACAATTCCACATTGCAGCCTAAGACTCCCATTCTGTCTCCAGTCTGTTCTTAGGTCAACTTCATAAATCCCACTGCTGGATTGCAGCGACTTTGCCACCAGGCTGGACAAGTGCTTAGTCCAGATGATGGTCACATCAATGCCTCTTGGTTGTTCTCCTGCTTCTCACTGGTTGGCTCCTAGGTGGGCCAGTATACTAGTGCCTGCTTTTTCCTTCCAGGGACTGTTCCCTCTTCAGTAGTCCTGTGACTTTCCTTTGCTTTTCCAGATGTTTGCACACATGGATGCCTTCACCCCCCTTTCTTACATTATCTCCTTTGACACTAAGGCAGACCTTCCTATATTTTTTAAAAATCAAAGCAATAGGGAACAGGTTGTTCTTTCATGATTTCCTATGTTTCTTTGTAAATCCAAGGAAGAACTGCTACTTGAACAAAGAACAATATCCCCATGTTGTAGCTTAAAAAATAAGGGAAAAGGAAAGGAAGCTTTGCTGTACTGTAGGCAGGATGTAGAAAGGCAAGGGGAGCATGCTTTACCAGGCGTAGACAGAAACCAAGAGGGAGACATAAGGGTCAAATGGAACACGAGCTTCTAGGCTTGAGGACAGTTCATTGACCTAACAACTATAGTTGGATTAACTGAAACTGCCAACCAGCAAAGAACATATAGCTGGGACAGGCTGTACAGGGCCTGCCAGGCACTGCAGCTTATTAGAACAGAAATAAGTGTTAGAAACTGTCTGCTATGAAAGACTTAAAGACAGCTGAGGTCAGGAAACAAAGTTTGAAGCAGAGCTGGAAAATACAGGCACGGGACACATTGCAATGGGCTGGGAGTAGGAGTAGTACAATAATATCCATTCCTATACTCAGGAAGTGGTGAGTGGCCCATGCCGGCAATAGGCCAGGCAGAAAGTAAAGTATTATGTAATCAAGAAAAAAAGAATAAAGCATGCAAATACTGTACCAGAGCCTTAATATATCACACAATTCACTGAAATGACAATAGCTGACTGATATGGTGTCAGAGGCAGTACTGTCAGAGGCAGTACTGCCAAATATTATTTCTTCAAGCTGGCATGAAACGTAACACACACACACACACACACACACACTTCCGTAGAATTTTGCCACAAAAGGAACCAGTTCCCAATTAGGTTTACAATTACCACAGCATGAATCCTGTGGTATGTGTCCTTGCATCTAAAAAAAATAAAACAAAACAACATATTCCAAACAGCGCATCATAATTCGGTCTAGTCCCATTTAAATCCCCCCCCCCCCCCCCGTGTCCTGGAGTAGCAATACATGAGAGGTATTCCGGGAAAGTAAACGGCAGAGGAACAGAGCACTGCTATGGTAACTGCTTTCTACTTTAGTGGGCCAGTGCTATCAAAGTAGCTTCAGACTGCCCATCAGTTGTTTATTGTGTACAGCCCATTAATTGTTTATTGTGCAGCCCAATATGTTTCAGATCCAATGTCCTTTTTAAGAGCAATTAAAACTACTTTATTTCTTGTGGCTGTACACAGTTCTCTTATCTTGGTTAGAAATAAAAGGCAAGTGAATTGTAAACACTCAGGAAAACAGACATGTTCAGTGACCTTGATAAAAGACCTAGGGCCTTAAATAAATTTAAGTATACAGTGCTTCTCTGGGA
Organism: Charina bottae; assembly: GCA_023362775.1. Lineage (NCBI taxonomy): Eukaryota > Metazoa > Chordata > Lepidosauria > Squamata > Charinaidae > Charina > Charina bottae. The sequence continues at coordinate 5,437,670 of JALMGJ010000008.1, forward strand.
TTTTGAGGATTTCCTCTCCATCTGATTTTGATTATCTTTGTCATCATCTCACCCTGATTTATTAAGTGAGATTGTCACAATTCTTGGACTGCGGAAATTATCTATCAGATAGTAAGTTGTTGCTAAATATACTCTTAATAAATTTCTCATTATTTTTAAGGTAATATCATTCTATTTCAACATGTACGTTATGTATGTTCTTTCACAAAACCAAACAACAGTGTATGGCTTTAATTCAGTTTGGTGAGATGCACGACTCTGTATATTACGACTGTTTAGTAAACACCAGAACTTGGATGCAACCATCCCTGCTAAAAAGATAATAGTCAGATGAGAGGGAGGGTTAAAGGCATTATTAGAGGAAAATTAATATGGTTGGTGCTTTACTTCAGACAGAAATAACAGAGAAAGTTAAAAAAGAGCACAAGTCATGTTCTTTGGAAAACACAAATTCCTTATCCAATAAACCCCCACACGGCAACCCATGCTTTGATGCTGCTGCAAATGTATCGTGCAGAATTCCAGGAAATACAAGAATTTCCTTATCTCCCTTTCAACAGGACTTCTGGCTTTGTATTAGCTGCATACACTGGTGGAGATAAGGATATGTTTTAGGCATATTTTTAGGTGATGCTGAGGCCCGTTTTTGCATCCCAATCCACGTGCTTAGAACATAAAGCTCATATAGTCTTGAATATGCTGTCAGCCTAAAGTACATTGGTTTCTTTATGTCGCATATTAACAAAGTTCCCGTTCCATAATAAAAGAGGCTAATTTACATATGTTCACTTATTTATGAACAATAAGAACTCTAAGAACGCTAGCTGGGTTTTTTTTAAAGAAGCTGAAGGGATAGCAAATAAACTACTACTGAAGCTATTTCTACCAGATTCCCCCCCCCATCTCAGTCTTCGTCTGTATACTGTAAATGTTTCATACATGTGGCAGAAATAGCAGCAGCACTACAAGGGAATGCCATTTCAGCTGGTTAAGGTAAAAGGGCTGCCTTTCTTCACTGATGCCCTATAAGGAAGATTTGGAACTAACACAAAGGTAGACACAGTTTTTTAAACTGCCTGCTGTCATACAAATATTTGAATAAATCCCTCTATGCAAATAAGCAAAGACTGGAGTATCCCTTTGAGAGATATCTACATCAAAACTTGAAAAAAGCCTATGAATACTGTACTGCCTTAATCCTTCTTCTATAATTCCCTATAATTTTCATTTCAAAATTATTTAGTTGAATATTTAATGTTTATCTAGAGTAATGTCATCAGTTTTTATATCCTAATTCTTTTAACAGCCTTTACTACTAATTGAAATTTACCAGTTAAATTTCATCCTGATTTTTAGTTCTGGATCAGCTGCAAAAAGGAACAGGTAAACCTAAAAATGGGTATGTTTTGCTGTTTGTAATGTCACTTGATATTCTGTAAATCTGATCATTCTTTAAAATCTAGACAATTCTTTTAACCAAAGCATCCCTTCATATAAAATTATTCATTGTTGAAGAAAAAAGATAGCAGTGGGAGGAGATTTTGCAATAAATAAATAAATAAAGATTAATGACAAAGCAAAATACTACACAACACAGTTCTAAAGTTATTAGTGGTATATCTTGCATCTCCAGGTAGTAAGTTATCACTGTATATTGATTCAATTTGGAATTAAGTTCTCATGAGCTGTAAAAATCACCTAGATCTAGATTTGAGGGACTACCATTTCCTAATTTACAGTACTATGATTTATATCATTTCATCAATGCATTTGGATAAGAAGCTTTTTTAAAACAAAGATTTCAAGTTTATAAAACAGTTTTAATGTTTTCAGTTCACTTTAGTTATATAAAGAATCCACATTTTGTTTTATAAAATTATAGAAATGTTTTTGTTAATCCCAGATGCTTAAGAAATGTTAACCTTATTAACCTTATTCCATTATATGAATCCAGAAAATGTTTCATAAGCTTTGAGAGGATGAATTATTCTGGTACGGGATATCATGGACTATTTAATATTAGAAATACATCATATAACACCACAGTTAAAGCTCAGTACTTTTTAGGAGTATTAATATCTTGAAATTTCAGTTTTCTAAAGGATTTTGTTAATTTCCTATCATGATCCATGCCCATACCCCAGCACATGCACAGAACAATCCTTTGATGTCCTTCTGCACATTAATATATTTTCATTCAAAGGCTTTAGAGAAGTTCCTCTTGATCATTCATCCATGACTCTGCTTTTAAAATGCCATCTTTAATAATTTTGTCCTATTAACCTTATTTCACTGTTTTTTCCTACTGTTTCCCTGCAAGATAATCTCACAGTTGTTTGATGGAAATTTTAACAAGGATGATGTAACTGAACACAAAGTAGGAATTTTTTTCCAATTTAAGAGTTCCTTCCAAAACAGAACAACAAAAATGTCATAAATTGCCCAAATCCAAACTTCAAACTTTTTAGGATTTCTCCAATCCCAGAAGAATATAAGAAAGAGAGAAGAGAGAAGGTGGGGGTAGGGGTGGGGGAGGGGGTGGGGGAGGGAGGGAGGGAGGGAGGGAGAGAGAGAGAGAGAGAGAGCGCCCAATAGCATTAAATCAAAGCTTACTTACAGGCATTCCATTATGTCTTTCCAGGGATTGAAATACAGTCTCTTTGGGGAGAAGAGTTTGCTCCCAGCAGCATTCAGACAATTGGTCCCATTATAACGATCATGAGGCTGAGTTAAAGAGTAGCCTTGCAAAAACATAAACAGCTTGTCAGCACAACCAAAGAGGTGGGATCTCTGTCTCATGGGACAGCTCCAGCCAATGATCAGCCTCTTTGGCAACTGTTTGGTTAAGATATAGTGTTTCATTCTTAAAAGGAGAGTGGGGGAATGAGAAAAGCCCACAAGAACAACTGTGCCAAAGTGCTCATAAATGAAAAGGAGTTAAAAATGCTTTGCACAGGGAAAAATACAAATCATTCTCTGAAACACATGTCTGCTGTAATTCCTACCTGATAGGCCATAATGTAATGCTTTCTATGATTCTAATATATTTTTAAAAGTGTAAATAAGATGACTATGGAGCATTTTACTTTGCACTGAAAATTACCCTGGTGTTTAGATTAGAGCTTTGGACTGTTATAACCTGGTAACAAACACCATGCCATGACTTTTGGACCACTATTCCTCAGTCTCCTGAGTCCTCCAAGAAAAAGAGGGAAGATTATCAGGGAAGCACATAGGGAATTCTGGAAAACATTTCAAATTTGAAATGGCTTGATTTCAAAACAGTTATTTCACATTTGGGACCGTCTGTTTCTATAATTTTGGAAGCATTTCAAACTCAAATCAGCTGTTTCAAATTTCAAGTTCAAACTTCTAAATTATTACAACAGTCTTTATAATACAAACAGTGTATTATGGGACAGTTCCAGCCAATGATCAGCCTCTTTGGTAACTGTTTGGTTAAGATATAGTGTTTTATTCTTAAAAGGAGAGTAGGGGAATGAGAAAAGCCCACTCATTCCCCCACTTGTATGCAAACCAGTTTGAATTCTAAATATTCTGCACACCCGTATCCCTTAACTAAGATGACTAAGATTTATGGTCCAAAGCATAGAGAGTATATGAAGTTGACTATCAAATCCTAGTACAGGTAGTCCTCGTTTAGCAAACACAGTTGGGACTGGCAATTCAGTCATTAAGTGAAGCAGTCACTAAGTGAAACAATTGTGCGTACAGTCTTATTGCAGCTTTCCTTTGCTTTACAGACCTGAGTAGGTTGTAAATGCGAGGATTGGTCGCCAAGTTACTTTTTGATCACCATTGTTAACTGTGAATGGTCGCTGTCCAAGGCAGTCGCTAAACGAGGACTACCTGTATATACATGCTTTTTTTTTAATCCGTTCAATTGTGTCTGATTCTTGGAGACTGCCTGGACAAATCCCTGCATTTTTGGCTGTTGTGGGTCTTCCGGGCTTCCCTGCATTTTTCTTGGCAAGGTTTTTTAGAAGTGGTTTGCCATTGCCTCCTTCCTAGGGCTGAGAGAAAGTGACTGGCCCAAGGTCACCCAGCTGCCTTTGTGCCTAAGGCAGGACTAGAACTCACGGTCTCCCAGTTTCTAGCCTGGTGCCATAACCACTACACCAAACTGGCTCTCATATACATGCATAGATCTACACATAATACTGTCTACATCCTGGGAGAAAGGGTGACATAAAACAATTATACAGACTTTTTCTCTGGAGAAAAGGATAGTGTTTATCTTGCTATACTTTTAGGACTAGTGCTTTATTTGAAATACTTCCTAGGATGGAACGAATGAGAAAAATGGATACTGAGCCCAGAAATTCAGCTTTCAACTCTTACCACAAATTTACCAGTCTAAAGGTGGTCTCTCTCTTGACCTCTCAACTGAAATATAGAGTAAAGTAGTCATCTTTCCTACCTTACAGGCCTAGGTTAGCAGTAACCCAATAATACAAGTGAGTGTTCCACATATGACCATCATAATCATTGCTTGTTCAAAATCAAAATGTCTCGGAGTAGGCATTTCAGCTGCAATCTCTATTTGGGGCAGGGAATTTAACACCTCTACATCCAGCACACTAAGCACTAACCTAAGAAACTTCAGCCTTATGTGACATTTTATACTTCTTACAAAGAAAATACTTCTAAGGAGCATAAAACCAAAAAGCTAGAAAAAAGGGTCATTTCAAAAACAATCTACATATTTACTTAGCATTTTTTCTCCTAGCCAGCTACAGATCAGCAGTAGGATACAAAAGTAAGAGTACCTTGCAGATGCCCAATAGCTAGTTTCAAGCTATTCTATATCTACAGTATATACTACTAAAACTCTCATTGTGGCCTGGTATATATCTTCAGGTTCGAAGAAGACACGTACCATTAAAACTCTCATTGTGTTTATCTGTTTGTACCCTCAAGTTAGCCCAAACAGCACATTATACTGCAACAATTATTGAATCAAGGTACCTAAAATCCACTAATTTAAAGAATATATAAAAAAAATCCAGGACCCATTACTCCTATGGGATTGAAATTTCCATGATGTTCAGACCAGTTTTATTTGCAGAGTTGTGGCCATTGCAGCATCCTCGCAGTCACATGATCATGATTTCCTTTTTTTAAAATAAGAATTTTATTAGATTTAAAGCAAAGATAAAAACTACAAAAAAGCAAAACTACAAAAAGAAAAGAGAAAAAACTAAAAAGTGTAAGAACACCAGAAAAAAAGAATTTTAAAGATTACATAAAGGTGACTTCTGAAATTTAACAAGAATATACAGCTATTTCCATAATCAATCCCCTACTCTAAATCAAACCAAAATCACATTATTTCTATAAATCATTCTATTAGCACATTATAAAAATCACTAAATACAATTGCTCCTTCCCCTTATATTAAAAGCAAAAGAAATATATAAACCTCTTAATCAACTTCCCTCCGCAAAAACGTTTGTTTAATTATTTCCTTCCTAACACTATTTCTTTACCTTTTACTGTCCACTATAATAAAAATCAAACTAAAAGACATATAAATTGTCTACTCTTAAAAATAATAATACTACAATTATAACAATCTTAATCCTATTAAACCTAAAACCAGCATTTATTGTTTATACCTTATTAATCTTAATCCAAATCGTTAAAAAAGAATATGAAGTCAAACAAGCTTTAAAAGCAATCCAGATAAACGTTCTCAAACCCTTACCCCACTTCAAAATAGACCAAAGCATTCACATATCTCCACAATAAACACAAGGCATTTTTCACAGAGAAATCAAAGAGCCCAATTTCCCCCCTTAAAAAATCAGACTTCTCAGCATAGAACCTCCCACAGAAAAAAAAACCTCTTTTTCCCCATAACTTTCCATCAGGAAAACAATTCTGTTTGCAATTTGCAATTCGATCTGAGCATTTAATTCCTTCAGTTCCACAATCTGGTCATCATCAGTAGAAACTTCGATCTCACTATCAGTAGAGACATTTCTATCGTCGTTGAATTCCTCAACTTCTTCTATAATTTCCCCAGCCAGATGACACATTTTAAAGCTGATATTTTCTACAATGTCCCAAATATCTTGCAAAATAGCTTGACAGGAATCAGAAAAGATTTGTTTAATGGACTGCTTAAACTCACAACACAACCCCGAGAAAGTCTCCTTGAAATCCTCCATGTTTCAAGCAGTAGATTATGGCGCCCCCTAGATACTTGACTAGCGAGAATAGGAGTTAATGAGTTAATGGAAAATTTCTGAAAGTTGTTGACACAAGAGAAAGTATGCTAACAGGCAGCTCCCAGGGAAAGTGGCAACAGAAAACTGAAGATTCAAAACAGCAGATTCAAAGTGTAGGAAAATATTAAATTCTTCAAATTCAATACAAAAAATAATAGCAGGGAGGTAATTATTCATTCTCAATCCTCCTCATTATTTAAAAGGGAAACAAGTCAAAACTTTAAAAAAAATTGTAAACATTAATCCCAGAAATAACGATAAGCACCAAGAGAGAAGGCTTCTCCTTGCTGTAAAAAGTATCTCTTAGGGTACATAACTTAAAAAATATATAAATTGGGTGATTTAGAAATGGGGTGGCTAAACTTAGTGTCTCTTAAAGGCTACAGCACGGCTTGGAAATTATGACGTCCCGGCCTCCCAGCAGCTCTTACCAGATCAGCACAGACGCTGTTTGTGATTCTCTGGCTGCAAGTTGCCCTTCCGGAGGGCAAATGGGTTAATTCTGAGTGTTTTCTTTGTCCGTGAAAACGCTCTGGGCTTCGGGGAAAAGCCTGCCTGAGCCCAAAAAACCATCGCGTTGTCAGTTCTGTCTGCGGAGCTCGTGGACACAGCTGTTCAGTCGGCCATGCCCCCACCAGAAGCCACGTGATCATGATTTCCGACGCACCCTGCCAGCTTCCCACAAGCAAAATCAATTGGGAAGCCAGCAGGAAGTTGGAAGTCACTCCCGCTCCCACTGCTTTTTTGCCCACCCGAGATCATTCTGTTTCTCCGTTTAGGTAAGTAAATATTGACTTATTATTGAAGTTCGTTTGCCACTACAATTATTTTTCTATGTATGATATATACTCTTCTTAGATGATCAGGGGAATGTCCAGCTTTGGCTTAAAAAAATATGGTCAGTCTAAAATTTAATGTTCATTCTGGTCACATCAGACTGCACTACCTTTCTCTCAAAGGATGACCCAGCAGGTCACAGGGTTGTCTAGAATCTGACTCAATGCCTGACTCATGAAATTTAGGACATTATAATACTAATCTAAGTAAAAGTATAATTTTATGGCTTAATTTTAAGCATATGACTGGGCTAAATTCTTGTGGCCTGGTATGTATGTATGTATGTATGTATGTATGTATATATTTGTGTGGTTTAAAATTTGTAATATATATATATATATATATATATATATATATATATATATATTTATTTATTTATTTTAGGGGCGTGGTGGCTCAACGGGTAAGGCGCCAGGCTTGTTGATCGGAAGATTGCAAGTTCAGAGGTTTGAATCCCTAGTCCCGCATGACAGAGTGAGCTTCTGCACTAGCCCCAACTCTTGCCAACCTAGCAATTTGAAAGCATGCAAATGCAAGTAGATTAATAGGTACCTCTTCGGTGGGTAGGTAACAGCGTTCTGCATGCGTCATGCTGGCCACATGACCGTGGTAGCGTCTTCGGACAATGCTGGCTCTTCGGCTAACAAACGGAGAGGAGCACCGGCCCCTAGAGTCAGACACGACTGCACAAATGTGCAGGGGGAACCTTTACACACACACACACACACACACACACACACACACATAAATAAATAAATAAAAAAAAAAAGATATAGGCACCATGATGTTCAGAAAACAGACAAATTTGTGTGGTTTAAAATTTGTTTATATATATATATATATATATATATATATATATATATATATATATATATCAAATTTTAAACCACTCAAATTTGTCTTGTTTTCTGAACATAATGGTCCCTATATCTGATAAAACATGCAGCTTTCTAAAATATGGGTTTTCATATAAAATCATTCTTACCCTGCTGCACAGTAGTATTACAACCCAAGACTACAATTGCTCAATGGGAATGCAACACTGCTATTAGTAACAAAATATATAAAAATGTGATTTTCCAGATCTTTATGATCTATTGGCATAATTTATTCCCTATTTGTGAAATATTGTTGCCAACCCTGGTGTTATCTTCTGATAGAAAACTTCTGAGAGAATTAAGTTAGGAGAACTACCATGCAATTCTTCCCTCATACAGCTTTATTAAATTAACTACTGGAATTCATTATATGAACTTTCTTGTATTAACAGGCATTTCTCATACTTCCAAAGAAATCATAAAGTATAACAAAAAGACTCAGTCAATAACCCAATTAGAAGGAGAGAACATAAATATATGCTTATGTTGAAAGCCTGGAGTGTGTGTACATGCGTGTTTCAAGTGATATCAGTGGCAGCTTACGTTCTAAAGTGCTATTTGGTGCTTGGCATTTGGATCCCTGAGTCTGGAATCTATGCTTTGGAACACATATGACCGTCACTGCATACATTGATCAAATACGAGCCAGGCCGCCTTACACATCATCAAGCTGCCTGGAATTCATCCTGAACACATACTATTAAAATTAAAAATTAGATCTAAATGATGCTTATTCATACAAACAATAGACTCAGTTTGTTCCTCCCCATTCTCCACTAGAATGACCAGGACAGTGTTTAATGTTGTTCAAAGTACACACTAAACAAGAAATATTAATCATTTTTGTGATCTGTTTCATAATTGTTGTGACTTTACAAATCACTTATTGCTCAAATCAGAGCTTCTGGTGGAACCATTGGATGACATTCATATATTTCATCAGGGCTCTGCAACTGGGCACCAGATTAGATATGGTGAACAAGCAGATAAGATTCTAAAAATTTTGCTTTCCCGAGAGAAGCCTGACTCTTTAGGGAAGCTGACATAACACCATGAGTAATTAAATTAAAGATTATATATCAGCAGCTTGTACAATGAACTCATACTTTTTCTGCACTGCCTGAATATGTTCTGACATATCTTTTCCATTGCCCTAACTTCTGTCAGAATTTGTTACTTGCTTCTGAAAGGCTATTTTGCAAACACAATGCCAAAGCTATAGTTTTGGTTTTCATTCTTTATGCGGGTGCGTATTCCATTTCATCATAGCTAAAACTCTAACTGAAAGCAAGTTGTGTTCATGAGAAGGGAGCAGCAACACTGTCAGGGCAGGGGAGAGGCTCCTCTTGACTCTATTCTGCTGAAAGTACCATTGCTCAGCTTGCCTAAGGACCAGCAATTGTTAACTACAACAATACAATCTTTCAGCAAAGATTTTGTAAAATGTCATGGGAAGTTTCTGGTGCCATCCACATGACATTTGTTTTTGTTTTTTAATCAATTCTTGCTCAGTTGAAATTCTATTATTGCAGCATTGGACACATGTAATTAGCATAATGAGAATTAATTTAAATATGTGCTTTGTACACACAGCAACAGAACTGCAATTACTTGCAAAATCCACTGAAAAACAGACATAAATAATTTAGCCTATCATATATATGGGAACTTTCTGACAAACTTGCCATGTTTTTTTCAATCTTACTAAATACAACAAGATGTAAATGCAAATTATTTCAACTGCAGCTATACAGAAGAGACAAAGTTGACATTTTTTCTTTATCAATACCCAATCCAAATCTTTTACCTCCTCCAGCTATTGTTACCTGCATAAAGAAAAGTATAATGGCTACTATTTACTGGAATCTCACTTTGAATAAGCCAAAAATACAGTTAGAGCAGCCTTTCTCAACTTTTTGACCCTGGAGGAACCCTTGAAATATTTTTCTGGCTTCGGGGAACCCCTCCACATTCAGGCTCAAATATAGGCCAAAAGTATTATATTCATTTCATATGTAGGCCTGTATTACAGGCATTAACAGTGTTCTTAAACTAAAAATAAAGAATGAAACTTACCTCTTTAATGTGAAGTTGCTCACATTTGAAATATTTTTTTTAATAAATCGTGATCTTCCAGGGAACCCCTAGTGACCTCTCGCGGAACCCTACGGTTCTACGGAACCCTGGTTGAGAAACCCTGAGTTAGAGTGACTTAGACTTAGCATGAATCCAATCAATTCAGATTTTAAACTATAGTTTATAACTTAGCATATGTAATCCTGGCCATTCATGTAATTCTGATGATATATTCTTAAAACAGATTTTTTTAAAAATCAAAAGTAAAGCTGAAGAAATAATGCAGCCTTGTCTAATCTGGTGCCATCCAGATGTGTTAGGATGATAATGCCCAGAACTCTCAGCCAGCATAGCCAATCCTGGACTGTAGCAGGTTGGCAAAGGATGACTTGTAACCCTCAACATTTTCTTTTTTATTCCAAATGAAACCCTTTCTTCTGGATTTAGGAAAAGAAAATTATACTGGAGGACTTAAAAACATAAATTTCCCATATATAGTTTAGATCAATGACTTTCCAAACCCAATTACAGAAGCCTCATATGCATTATATGTATAGCACATAAATATGTTATGGTATTTTCTTTGAGGGAAAGCAACATTATACAGAGTGTAGAAAAGGATAAAAAAACAGTAAGATGTAGAAATTTAACAAGGCATAATTTAACAACATAATATATTATGTGACTTGTTTGATTTTGGTTTACTATGTTACAGGAATCCATCATGTTTCAAAAGGTTTGATGCTTTAGTGTAAAGTGTAAACCCAACTAATTGTACAGATAGTCCTCGGGTTACTATGGCAATTGGGACCGGGATTGCTCTCGCTAAGCGATGTGGTCGTAAAGCGCAATGTCACGTGACTGCATTGCTTAGCAGTCCCAGTTGCTGTCGAAACCCCAGAATATGCAGGTCATTTAACAGGAAGAGGCAGGAGTCCCAAGTAAGGAGTGCTGGGGGGTTAACAAGTGCTGTTGGGCGGTGTACAGGTGCCCTGGGCAGGGAGGCGCTATGGAGTGCAGGCGGGTGGTGCTAAGGGGTACGAGATCCCTGGGATCTCATCCTCTATAGCGTATTCCCAAATTTACAAAGCACATTTCACATCCTTTAATAGCCATGTAAAAAATTGTAGCATCAACAATTAATACATATTTAAGAAAGAGGATGCAGTGACTAGATATTCAGCAAATAACACATTCCTAAAATAAACAAACAAGATCTCAAACTAGGACAAATTGGAAACTATAGGCATTCTGAATGTAATTTTCAAATACAAATATACTTAGCACCATAGCCATCACTTCTAGTGTGCAAGCTTTGTTTCTAACATGAGATATTGAAAGCTGTGTATTCTAAAATCACAGATTGATATAGCTGTATATTACAGAAGCAAAGGCTGGTAAACAAGCAAAAAAGGGTATTATTAAGTAAGTGCCAGAAGTCAATATTTGATTATGTCAGTCTGTAATAAATAAATAAAATTATTATTAGGAAAAGGGTAAAATCCTTACCATTAAGCTACATTCACTGAAAAAAAACAGCAACTCTTCTGTTTCCCAAGCCCCATTATGATTAAGCATTCAAGCTTGGGAGGCACTGAAAGACCATCCTCCTTTTATACAATTACAAAAGGCTTCATTAAAAAAACAAAACAAAAGCATTGCTCACCATTCTGCTGGCATTGTTCTTATCACTTCTGATGCAGGTTTAACAGTCCCTTATAAATGCCCACTTATTGCAGCTTTTCCACAAAGATCCTGTAGAATTTCTCAGCAACAGCTCTGGATTATTTTCAATTTTTTAAACCAGGCGTCTAGATTAACAGAGACTCCTGTTCTATGGAATAAGTAATTCCTTACAGGTTTCTCAATATAATACTTCAAATAAAGTTTTATTTAAAAAGAAATGTGAAAAATGGCTCAAGTTTCATAATTTCACCTCTCTCAGCAAATCTGCTATCTGTCACTGCGACACATCACTACTTCTGCAGAGCTCCCAAAATCTTCCGCATGACAAACCATTCCACTGAAAGACGGGTCAATACTGCCTTTAAAAAAAAATGTTCATCTTTGGCTTTCATGTCACTGCTCTTTCAACAAGAACACTGAAGTTACAGGGTGGGGAGAGAAACCAAACCAAACTACCCTTAATTAGCGATCTAAAAAACAGCAAAGAAACCACAAACACTTGCATTTGCAATTGTTCACGAGATCTGTGCACTGATCCGGTGATTAATAATTACAAAAAGAGAGAAAAGGCCTGTCGAGGTTACTTTTTACAAGCCCAGGTCCAGGGAAAAGGAGGTCGCCATCTGAAAGCTTCTCATCGCATCCTCCCTCCCCCTCTCTACCTGCTGCTTTTCCCTTTACATGCACCATACAGCTGCCAGAGTTAATAACCATGTTAGGAGGTTTTCTCCATGAAGAGGAGGGGGAAAAAAGGTGGCAGCAAAAAATAAAATAGCCAGTGTGTTTATCTGCCAGCACTAAGCCTTTAGCGAGGTGCCAAATTTTGCCTCTTTGAGCACTAGAACAAATGAAAGCACAATGCTGTATTATTTAAATGAAAGGGTTATGCTGTTACATCTTACAAACATACTTGAGATTGAATGGAAATGTTAAAAAAATAAATTTAAGCATTATATTAATCGAGAGCAAAACCATTCACAAATAAATCTCCACTGCCTACATAAATGTGCTTCCTAAACATGCATTTTAATTCATGAATGCAAAAGAGCCACAAACAGAGAATCTCTCCTGTCCAGAATCCCCTTTCTTACTTGCTAGCTTTTTAGAAAAAGAAGCGTAAAACAAGGAGTTTTCATTTACCGATAAAATGTCTCCATGTAAAAATTATTCTTAAACTGCTGGAACTTAACAGCTGGTGTGCTCGGTATCAGATTTCTCCCGGAATGTGGCGTTTCCCCACTAAAGCATCCCCATGTAGGCCCCGGCAAAGAGGATCCCGAAGTCATTTACATGACAGGGAAACCAAACCCCGCTCCTTGCATGGAAAACAGCAGGCACGCAAACAGCTCGCCCGCTGGCCTCCCCGCTGCAGCGGCCACGTGATCCCTTTCATTTCCCTTCCCTCCAAGGCACCTGTCTCAGCAGGGAGCAGTTTCTGTGGAAACGGCAGAGAGCTAAATTTCCCCCCCAACTGTTGCCATGGAAACATTGCATAATCTATATGGCCCAGATTAGGCGTCTCCTCTGAAACAGATATGACATTTGCATCCTAAGATTTAAAAGGAAATTACAAATAATGAAAACTGGCCATGCTTTTTCTATTACAGGCTGAGGAAATGTAATTGTAACCAAAAGCCACATAAGGAACTACATCAATAAGCATTTCAGTCTGATAGACCTTCTCAGAGAATTTCCAAATGAGATTCTTCTCTGAATATACATACCACTGCCTAATACTTGGCTCAGAGTGCTTTTAAAACAAATACATAAATAGGAAAGATTTGACATTACACTTTCACTTCAGTGTTTTCATAAAATGGAAATGAAGACATCTCCTTTACTAATTAAACAGTGCAATACAAAAACAGTCTGGGCAACCTGTGGCCCTCCAGATATTATAGGACTCCAATTTCCATCATCCCTAATCAGCATTGCTCCAGCAAAAGAGATCATTACCCTGTCGTGGTGCTGGAGCTTGAGCACCTCAATGAAACCATGAGCTAAACCGTGAAGGGACACCCAAGACGGGAAGGTCAGGGAAGAGACTGTAGCTTGAATCATGTCAACTGGATTTCTATTTTCTTAGTGGAAACGTTTCGCTCCTTATCCAAGGAGCTTCTTCTCCAAGAAGCTCCTTGGATAAGGAGCGAAACGTTTCCACTAAGAAAATAGAAATCCAGTTGACATGATTCAAGCTACAGACAATTCCACCTGGATGACTGAGAACCTTCATAGACGTCAGGGAAGAGAGGTCAGACTAAATGTGATCCCTGGGGAAGGTAACAGCAACCCACCCCAGTATTCTTGCCGTGAAAACTAAATGGATGAGTACAACCAGAGATATGTCGGTATACCATCGGAAGATGGGACTCCAAGGTCGGAAGATGGTCAAAATGCTACTGGGGAGGAACAGAGGATACGTTCAACTAGCCCCAGGTGTGATGACGCAGCTAGCTCAAAGCCGAAAGGACGGCTAGCGGCCGACGGTGCTGGTGGTGAACGACGAATCCGATGTTCTAAAGATCAACACACCATAGGAACCTGGAATGTAAGAACTATGAGCGAGGGCAAATTGGATGTGGTTATTGGTGAGATGTCAAGATTAAATATAGATAGTTTGGGTGTCAGTGAACTGCAATGGACTGGAATGGCCACTTCACATCAGATGACCACCAGATCTACTACTGCGGACAAGAGGACCACAGAAGAAATGGAGTAGCCTTCATAATTAATAATAAAGTGGCAAAAGCAGTGCTTGGATACAATCCAAAAAACGATAGAATGATCTCAATTCGAATTCAGGGTAAGCCATTTAACATCACAGTGATCCAAATATACGCCCCAACCACAGATGCTGAAGAAGCAGAAGTAGATCAGTTCTATGAGGATCTGCAGCACCTACTGGATAATACACCAAAAAGAGATGTTACTTTCATTACAGGAGACTGGAATGCTAAGGTGGGTAGTCAGACGACACCTGGAATTACAGGCAAGCATGGTCTGGGAGAACAAAATGAAGCAGGACATAGGCTGATAGAATTTTGCCAAGACAACTCACTGTGCTACACTCTCAGATTGACTACATCCTTTGCAGCCAAAGGTGGCGGACATCTATACAGTCGGTAAAAACAAGACCTGGAGCTGACTGTAGTTCAGATCACGAACTTCTTATTGCACAATTTAGAATCAGACTAAAGAGAATAGGGAAGACCCACAGATCAGTTAGACACGAGCTCACTAATATTCCTAATGAATATACAGTGGAGGTGACGAATATATTTAAGGGACTAGATTTAGTAGATAGGGTCCCGGAAGAACTATGGACAGAAGTTCGCAACATTGTTGGCTGGCCCCTTAGTTCTGTCCTGACCAGCCTTGTCGATCAGTGGAATAAGATCTATCACTTTTGGATCAAATTGTATGATGTGTGTATATATGTGTATGTATGTATGTATGTATGTATATGTGTGTGTGTGTGTGTGTGTGTGTGTGTGTATATGTGTATATGTGTATATATACTGTGTGTGTGTGGGTATATATATATATATATATATATATATAAAATTTTATATTGTTTATTACTGATATTTATTGTTTTAATTGTTTTAAATTTGTTGTGAACTGCCCAGGGTCCCTCCTTGTGGGGGAGATGGGCGGGATATAAATGTAATAATAAATAAAATAAATAAATAAACATTGTTCAGGAGGCGGTAACAAAAAACGTCCCAAAGAAAAAGAAAACCAAGAATGCAAGATGGCTGTCTGCTGAGACATTGGAAGTAGCCCAAGAAAGAAGGAAAGCAAAAGGCGGCAGTGATAGGGGGAGATATGCCCAATTAAATGCAAAATTCCAGAGGTTAGCCAGAAGAGATAAGGAATTATTTTTAAACAAGCAATGTGCGGAAGTGGAAGAAGACAATAGAATAGGAAGGACAAGAGACCTCTTCCAGAAAATTAGAAACATAGGAGGTAAATTCCAGACAAAAATGGGTATGATCAAAAACAAAGATGGTAAGGACCTAACAGAAGCAGAAGAGATCAAGAAAAGGTGGCAAGAATATACGGAAGATCTGTATAGGAAGGATAATAAAATTGGAGATAGCTTTGACGGTGTGGTCAGTGAGTTAGAGCCAGACATCCTGAAGAGTGAGGTTGAATGGGCCTTAAGAAGCATTGCTAATAACAAGGCAGCAGGAGACGACGGTATCCCAGCTGAACTGTTTAAAATCTTGCAAGATGATGTTGTCAAGGTGATGCATGCCATATGCCAGCAAATTTGGAAAACACAAGAATGGCCATCAGATTGGAAAAAATCAACTTATATCCCCATACCAAAAAAGGGAAGCACTAAAGAATGTTCAAACTATCAAACAGTGGCACTTATTTCACATGCCAGTAAGGTAATGCTCAAGGTCTTGCAAGGTAGACTCCAGCAATTCATGGAGCGAGAATTGCCAGATGTACAAGCTGGGTTTAGAAAAGGCAGAGGAACTAGAGACCAAATTGCCAATATCCGCTGGATAATGGAGAAAACCAGGGAGTTTCAGAAAAACATCAATTTTTTTTTATTGACTATTCTAAAACCTTTGACTGTGTGGATCATAACAAATTGTGGCAAGTTCTTGGTGGTATGGGGATACCAAGTCATCTTGTCTGCCTCCTGAGGAATCTGTATAATGACCAAGTAGCAACGGTAAGAACAGAGCACGGAACAACGGACTGGTTTAAGATTGGGAAAGGAGTACGGCAGGGCTGTATACTCTCACCCTACCTATTCAACCTGTACGCAGAACACATCATGGACGTGCTGGGCTTGAGGAATCCAAGGCTGGAGTTAAAATCGCTGGAAGAAACATTAACAATCTTAGATATGCAGATGATACCACTTTGATGGCTGAAAGCGAGGAGGAGTTGAGGAGCCTTATGACGAAGGTGAAAGAAGAAAGTGCAAAAGCTGGGTTGCAGTTAAACTTCAAAAAAACCAAGATTATGGCAACCAGCTTGATTGATAACTGGCAAATAGAGGGAGAAAAAGTGGAGGCAGTGACAGACTTTGTATTTCTAGGCGCAAAGATTACTGCAGATGCTGACTGCAGCCAGGAAATCAGAAGACGTCTACTTCTTGGGAGGAGAGCAATGGCAAATCTTGATAAAATAGTTAAGAGCAGAGACATCACACTGACAACAAAGGTCCGCATAGTTAAAGCAATGGTATTCCCTGTAGTAACCTATGGCTGCGAGAGCTGGACCATAAGGAAGGCTGAGCGAAGGAAGATAGATGCTTTTGAACTGTGGTATTGGAGGAAAATTGTGAGAGTGCCTTGGACTGCAAGAAGATCAAACCAGTCTATACTCCAGGAAATAAAGCTAGACTGCTCACTTGAGGGAATGATATTAAAGGCAAAACTGAAGTACTTTGGCCACATAATGTGAAGACAGGATACCCTGGAGAAGATGCTGATGCTAGGGAAAGTGGAAGGCAAAAGGAAGAGGGGCCGACCAAGGGCAAGATGGATGGATGATATTCTGGAGGTGATGGACTCGACATTGGGGGAGCTGGGGGTGGCGACGGCCGACAGGAAGCACTGGGGTGGGCTGGTCCATGAAGTCACGAAGAGTCGGAAGCGACTGAACGAATAAACAACAAAATCAGCATTGATGAGGGAAGGCTTTAGTTCAAAGACATTTGGAGGGCTGTATACTGTCCACCCCTGCTTTAAATACTAGACTTTGTTAGCACTTTATTTCTACTTACTTACTTTAATTAATTAATTTCTCCTATACAGGTAAGTCTTCCTCACACTGAGTTTGAGTCATGATTACAGTGACCATGCATCCTTTATTATAAAGGACTGTCCTTTATTTCAGAAAGCTGTCCTTTCAATTTATTTCATTTAATTATTTTCTTGGTTTTGCTCTTGAATTTTCCTTTGTAAAGCAAAGTTATAAACATAAACCATTTTTTTATTCTTATGTAACTCTTTCAGATTTGCCCCCTTTTCAGGTTTGTCCTTTATTTTTTCCAAGAAAACATGGTCACTGTACTCATGATGAGTACTGTACATGTTGCAATCTTGGGAGGTGATTTTACAGTGCACTGTCTTCTTCTGTTATGCTTTTTCAATTTCCCAACCTAGTCTGCAGCCTGGGCGCTTGCTGTTAGTCTCTACCTCAGTATTTTTCAACCTTGGGAACTTTAAGATGTGTGGACTTCAACTCCCAGAATTCCCCAGCCAGCCATCTTAAAGTTGAGAAACACTGCTCAATTCCATACAACCTGATTATCCTGCAACAAGATTATCCTGCATAGCTTTTTCAAGGTCACCAAATTTCAAGGAGGGGCTGCAACTTTTCCCCATGGTAGCTTACAAACATTTTAAAAATCTGTATATAAAAATTTAAACTAAAGTCACAGAGCAATGTGCATAATACATAATGACAGAATCAGTGAAGCAAGCAAGTTAAAACAGTAGCTGTTTTTGCACAAGACACTGACTATAAACTAACCAATCGGAGTTTAGATGACATAGTGAGAGAACATGGCCTGGGCAGGAAGGCAGAATATAAATAAAACAGACAATGGACAGCAGACAGCGGAGATAATTGCTCTTTTAAAAAAAGTTAACTTTCTCTAGAAATAAATTATTGTCAAGTGAGTTTCTCTGAGAAGGTTATTGCGAAACTAAAAATATCACTTCTAGTTTAACTCCTTTCAAATACTGAAAGCATTGTGTTCTAGGTAAATCTTATAAAAATATTTTTGCTGTAAACCAGGGTCCATTTTGTGTATTATTCACACAAAGAAGGATCCATACACTGGCTGAAGAACCCCAAATTAAATTATTTCTATGGTCCTATAATTGACACCTGCTCATTAGATTTTTAGATTATGGAATTTGGAATTTTTTGAGCCTCAAAACAGGAGATTACTGTACAAATAATATTTTACTGTGTAAGTCATCACCATAGCACTTACTGGTCCTCCTCATCACTGTTGCTTTCAGCATCTTCTTGGCAGTCATAACGTACAGTATTTGGCTATCTCATATGATATCCAGGATGGCCTTCAAATTCTTCTAAACATTGCAAGATGTCTTCCTCAGTTGCTTCCTTTTTGTTAGTTACTAACTTCAGATCTGTCAAATATAGGTCAGCATGCATACCATAAAGAAGGTTTTTCCCAGCAATTTGCCAACATTTGAATTTTGAGAGCATTTCAAGCTGCAACAAAGATAGATAGCTGGCTTTAAGTAGTAGTTTTTGAGGTACTGTAAGTTACATTGCAGTTTTATCTGTAGCTTGAATCATGTCAACTGGATTTCTATTTTCTCAGTGGAAACGTTTCGCTCCTTATCCAAGGAGCTTCTTCAGTCTGAGCAAAGTTGGTAAGGGAATCCTAAATATGTTTCTATTTAGGATTCCCTTACCAACTTTGCTCAGACTGAAGAAGCTCCTTGGATAAGGAGCGAAACATTTCCACTGAGAAAATAGAAATCCAGTTGACATGATTCAAGCTACAGACAATTCCACCTGGATGACTGAGAACCTTCATAGACATCTTGCAGTTTTATGTTTCTTTCTTTATCAGATTCAACTCTAACACAACTAAAAATCTCTTACTGTTAAGTCCTTTAGTTGCCAGAATGAATGCCAGGACCATGGGATACATGATTGATGTAATCAATTGGCAAAACCACGTATTGAATATTTTCATCTTTGATTCACAATATATCTTCATATGGGCAGAAGCATTGTCTAGAATTAAGAGAGATTCATGTTTATCTGATATTTTCAGTCCCTCAGTGATATATTCTGATTTCTGGCACAAAATAATTGAAAAACCACTTATGAAATTTTTTTGATGTAAACCGGGCCTTCCTTGAATTAAAGTCTATAATTGAAAGTTGATGCATAACCCTTGGATGATGTGATTTGTCAAAAATAACTGGTATTAATATATGCAATACACTGGTGTTAGTACAAATTAGTGTCAAGATCCTTCCCTGCTGACTTTTCATGCTAGAGTTATATTCCAACAGGTCTTTGGGGAATGATGTAATTAGATTCTCTCTGAAGGTGTTTTTTTTTTCTTTTGGGGTGGCTTTTGGACTTTGGCATGGTATAAGAGGAGATAATTGTTGTTAAGCTCTGCTTTATTGTTTTAGTCTTTTTACTATAATTCGGTATTTTATTTATTTATTTATTATTCAAATTTATCACTGCCCATCTCTACAGCAGTAGACTCTGGGCGGTTTACAACAATAATATTAAAATTAAAAACCTGTATACTTTAAAATACAATAAAATATTAAATAGAAAAAATCCAGAGGATGGTGAGATCTTAAAAAGGAGGATATTACGGGGCTAACCACCCCCAGGAGGAACTATTACCTCCTTCGTCCCAAGCAAGGTGGTATAGTATAATTGTGAGTCAGTGCACCACTATAAGCCTGAGTAAATAAATAAGTAATCAATAATTTTTGTGGGACTGAGTGTTCTTGGGGATTGACCCACAAACCAATTTCATTGGCATTAAAAATTTATGATAGTGTGAGGCCTTCATCATTGATGAATTATTTTTTTTAATTAATGGTTATATTGCCTCTATTGGAGCATTCAAAGCTTCATCAAAGCTTTATTGTTAACACAACATGAATGTTGTTGATCATACTGACCATAATATTTTTCCCATGCCATTTTCATGTTTTCTTGTCTCACTTAAAACTTTCTTAGTTCTTGCATCTACATCATACATTAATATAAACTTCTTAAGCTTGTCTCTTACTTTACATATATCTGCCTGAGTTTTTGAAGACATGACTGATTAAATATTTAAACTTTTTCTTACAAATACCAACATTTGCAAAGGTCATTTCATGCAGGTACAAGACAATGCACAGAGAGAACTCAAGATAGAGAGAACTCAAGAGAGAACTCAAGAGAGAACTCAACACAGAGAGGCCAAGATAGCCAGTGACAGCATCAGATATGTGTTTACAGATATGCAGAAGAAAAAAATTTGTAGTAAATAATTTTGAGCTCCATTTTTGAGGGAATCAGTTAATTTTATTTGGACTGATTCACCAAACAAATGTTTGGAACAAAGTCCATTAATTGTCTGAAATATAGATAAAACTCAGATTCAGCAGATTTTTATCTCTCACACCCAAAGTTCACTAAACTGAGGTCTGTTTATGATTTATTGTATATCTCACCATGATCAACTAGATTGACCAGGCTGATCACTTGCTCAGTTTATTGTTCAGAACCTCAGGGTTCTCCCTGATGATTTTATATTTAAACAAGACTTGAATTAGACATCTTTTTAGAAGACAAAAGACCTGCTGTTTGAGACTAAATTTCCCCCTAATTACTTTCCATTGATCTTGCTAGCTGTTGCCAATTCCTAAAATTTAGGATGTTTTCAAACATAATAGTGCTCTCTGACAGTTCTTCAAACAGTAGATACCTGGTCATTATATCCATAATGATATGATAATATGGTCACTGATATGATAATGAGAACCCTGTGACCTCAGATGATATGCAGCCCCAATATCTTTTTGTAGCTCCAAAGTAACAGCAGAATGGCACTTTTGGTGTGAATTTTGGACTTTGGGGAGAATATCTTTGGTGTTGCAAGACCTGTTAATCAACGGTACCTGTTTTGATATCATTTAAAGTCCAGGATCTCCAGTTTTCCTCAGAATTCGGTGGACAAATCTGTTTACATATTATTTGAAGCCAGACACAAATGTGAATGTGACCCAGCGGCTGTGAAAGTTACTGAAGTATATGCACTTTATGTCTCAGAATTTTTTTTTAACATAAAACGGGTATTAAGCAGGTCCATAATCTTCCTTGAAGGTCAAATAACTAAATGTTATTTTTTCTGCAAGATTTGATTTTCATTTAATGAAAGGCAGCCATGAAGTATTGTGATCAGAATGGTAGAGCAATGGAGGAGCTGGTTAACCATTTTTTTAGAACTGTTTTGTAAGTCAAACCATCTCTACTAGTGGTTTTTGCATTTATAGTGGAAAACATAAATAAAGAGCGACAAGAGGAGGGACTTGGTGCATAAAATACACTCCTCAAAAGAACTAGGAGCCTTTCTCATCCCTTCTGATCTAATGATTTCAAAATAATTTCATATCAGAAGAATCTGATACAATCTATATATCAGAATGTCTAGTTTGGATTTGCCAATTTTACAGTAAAATAGCTATCAGTCCTCTCATAGTATCACTCAGTCTCCACCACAAACACATCCCTATTTTGGCATCCCATTATGACGTTTCCTTCACAAAGGGATTGAGCATCCTTACTTAAGGAGAGATTCTATGATCTTAGTACTGTAATCCAAAAGGAGATTAACTACAGAAGCCACACCATGAGTTTTAGAATGATGCCCTGTTACAATAAATTAGTTTCTGAAGTTTCTTGGGAGAAAAAATAAACACATGACTATTATTTAAATGTATAGTAATCAAATGCAGCACTTAATGATATGATCCTATGTGCCACAGCCTCAGGCTACTATAGAACTTGATTCTTGTCTCATGTAACTTCTGTAGCATAAGGAATTAAAAAAAACAGTGCAGGCAAACAGCAGTCTAATATAACTACTTCATTAAGCTGTTGATTTGACTTGATTGTGTTTTAATATTAACCTCCTCTTTGAATAAACCACTGTTCTCGAAAGGCCAAGAAAGATGGAAAAGATGAAAACTTTAAAATGCTCACTCTTACCATTATTTTCCAGTTCAACTAGCTATTTTAGGTAGTATAATCACAGGCTGTTTCCAAGGAGGATATTAAGCTTAATTTTTCCTTGGCTTGTTGATTTCCTTGTCTAGATGAAGAGGAAGAAAAAGAGAAGCCACAACTGACTAAAAAAAAAGGTAGAATATAACTACTTTTAGCTATAAATTAACTTAACACACTATTTTTATGAACCTCAAAGTACTATAATGTGCATACCCTAGATACTGTAAATATGGATTTGGAGCTGGGAAATCAACTCTGCTTTTTTTCTGACACATCTCCTAACAGTAGACCTGAAACAGTCTGCAATATCTAATTTCTTCCCCGGCCCTTTCCTAATATGCATAAACATACAAAAAATAGGGCTGCAAAACTCCAATGACCATTAGCAAAGAGTTTATGTATCTATTTGATATAATCTTGTGAGGTTCTTCATGTGAAATTGGGTGCCTGGATCAAGCTGGGAGTTCCCACCCTACTCTTGTTCAACCAGATTCCTGCCTGAGTTCTCTGACCTTGCCTGGGTGTGTATTCCCCAAATCTCTATGCATTGGGAGATTTTAGTGTTGTGCCTTGAAGAGAGGAGAAAGGAGAAGCTTTGGAGTTTATTCCTACTATAATGATCATGTCCCAAGTCATAATGATGTCAATTCATGTGAGAGACTATATGCTAGATCTGGTTTTCACCTCAGAACAACTTATATGTCATCTGAAGGTGGAGAATATTAACATCAATCCATTGTCATGGCCAAAGTGACTATCTGGTCACTCTGAGACTCATGCTCATAACTGACCTTTGTAGGGAGGATAGAACTATGAAATTGGTCTGCCCCTGAGCACTATATAAATTCACTTGGTTTCCAGCAGGTACTTAGGAAGAATTTCCCAGAGGCTCACTAGACAGCACCGTGGCGCACCTGGTTGATCTCTGGAATATAAAGTAATTAGTATAACAAGTAATTAGTCAAACTAAAATATAGATGATACTAGATTGTTTCCATATGCAGAAAGTTTAATATATGGGTACTATAACTGAAAAGACTGTTGCTTCACTAATAAAACCTAGACATTGTCCAGTGACTGCATCACAAGCAGGATGCCTCCAAGGATCTTTTTGCCACCACAGATTAACACTGCTCTCCTCTTACATTGGCTAAATTAAATATTTGTTATTGTTATAGCTTCTTTGAGGCTATAACTACCACTTACTATATTTCTTAAATATTCACCTACTTTAATCAAAAGCTTTTTTTTTGCAGCCAATATAGGACTAGTCTTGAAATATGTATAACTAAACCTTATCTAGGAATTTAATTATTTTAAATTATGCCAATGAAAAGATTTTAATTGGTCTTTCATATAGGACCATTGTCAGACTACACCACCAATTTATATTTGTCTTACTCTCCCTATCCCTGTTAGGACAATACTTTTTGTATTTTCCTCACATACCAATTAACTAGCCTAATGAATTTCAGTGGTGGGGAAAATGCCATAACAGCTAAGATAAATATAGGTTTTATAGGAACAAATTAAGAGAGTAATGCTACTAAAATATTATTGTAACTTAGCAATTAAAAAGGCATGCTGTATAAGAAACTGGCATTTAAAACAACATTTAAGTCCTTGGTGCTCTCTGAGCTTGGTTGTTTGCTTGAAGTTGTTTCATTACCCAACTAGGTAACATTCATCAGTTGGCACTGATGAAGTTACCTGATCGGGTAATGAAACGTCTGCAAGCAAACAGCCAAGCTCAGAGAGCACCAAGGACTCCACAGTTCAACCCTGAGCTGCATATATTCTCTTCTATTGGATATTATAATATGTCTGATAAAGCATTCACTATATAATAATGCTATATAAACTTCAGCATATCTGCATTTTAACAAAAGAAAATCAGGGCCAAGAAGCTCTTCCATTTACATTTGGAGGGATGATTTAACTTCCATCCCTATATTTGTAACACCTCATATATTCCAAGACTCCTCAAACTCCATAAGCAGATTTTGCGGAAGTTGAAAGAGAAATGGGGAGAACTTTGTTCCATGAACATGAACTCCATAAATGTTCACAGAATAGAAATTAGGAACCAAACTTTTTTCTCATACACATGCACATAACCAATTTTAAGCAAAACATATTACAAAATAGTTGTTAATAAATTATTTTAGTTTATCTCTAACTTTATTTCTATTCAAAATTATCATTATCATCATCATCATCATCATCATCATCATCATCATCATCATCATCTTGACAAATCCATTCTTCCTTCATATATTTGTTTTGGGATTCGTTCTTTCTATGTTTGATGAAAGTGTCTCAAAGCACATCTTTCACCCTGGTTTCTTTTGTATTCAAACTATGTTCATTCAGTATCTACTGTATTCATTCTTCACCCAATTTCTTATTTTAAACTACCCCTCCCCCCGCTCCTTAAATCACCCATTCAAAATGCATTCTACTTGCTTTTATGCCTTTCCTGATATACCCAATTTCCATATAGAAATTGACCCAGAGTCCCCTTGTGGGGGGAGATGGGTGGTGATATAAGTTGAATAAACAAACAAACAAACAAACAAATATAGCAATGTTAGCCAGTTTTGCTTTTTAAACAAATTTTCATTCCTTGGAACAGGCCACATCCTACCCATTACCTTTCTATCAGCATCTTCACATCTTAACACTTCTCTATCCATTTCCTCATACTGTATTTAATAAACATTCTTCCAAGGTATACAAATTCATCTACCTACTGTTATTTTTCACCATTTAAGTGTAACTTGAAATCGTTTATTCCAATTTCTCCTGTCAAACACAGTAACCTTAGTCTTCTATGCATTGACTTTCAGTTCTATACTCCTCATAACATCATGACATTTGCTTCTCAGCCAACAACATGGTATCATCTGCATGCAAAATTGCATGCATCTTCATATCTCCAATCAGTATATCTCTAACATTACAAGCATGCCTTATACATTTGTCCATAAATATGTTTAAAAAACCAAGGGGGCATTCACACATCCTTATTTTATTTATTTTTATTTATTTAATTTTCTATTCCACCTTTATTATTTTTATAAATAACTCAAGGCAGCAAACATACCTAATACTCCTTCCTCCTCCTATTTTCCCCACAACAAGCCTGTGAGGTGAGTTGGGCTGAGAGAGAGTGACTGGCCCAAGGTCACCCAGCCGGCTTTCATGCCTAAGGCAGCACTAGAACTCTCAGTCTCCTGGTTTCTAGCCCGTTGCCTTAACCACTAGACCAAACTGGCTCTTATCTTACTCTCTGCTCATTGTGGAGCCATTCATTAAGCATTCAATTGTTTTCCTTCATTTTTATTGATTTATTGATTGCATTCGTTAACGCTGTCCAACTCCAAGAAGACTCTGGGCAGCTTACACTATGTCCAGTACAGTAATAGGAAAACTAAAAACCACATGGCCTCCCAGACTAAAACAATGTTCCCCAACATGCTTCGCAGACACCCTAATCCCAGACCATCAATCCATTGCATGCCCCTTTTATTATATTCAGCAACCAAAGTTAACAACATATCCTTATAAAACAGTCATATATTTCCCGCACATTAGAGAAAAAAAAATGACAAATCATAACACAAGATATGGAAAAGCAAAACCGCAGCCTAGATTGCAGAGCTCAGTAGAATGAAAGGCATCACAACTTGAGAAATAATTGTAAAATGTACAGATTTGAAGCTCCACTCCCATTTTACTGCTGTCTCAGAAGATCACCTCAGTCACAGTGACAATCCTGAATGAATGAGCAGTTCTGTGTGTCAGGACATAAATTTGGAATCTTATTTTCTTTTCTCAGTGTTTTCTCTGATCAAAAAACTAAAGAAAGCTGTCCTCCTTTAGCAAAAGGTTATTTATGGAGGGGAACAACAAACTTATTGTTGTTGTTGTTCAGCCGTTTAGTCGTGTCCGACTCTTCGTGACCTCATGGACCATAGCACACCAGGCCTTCCTGTCCCGGATAGTCTACCTAAACTAACTTTTCTGAATACAATTAACAACCAGGATGTTTTTTTAAGATTTAAAATGGACTCTACCTTGTCCTAATTTTCACTGGGCTTGTATTCTCCTATTTCTCAGCTTTGCAGAGTTTCCATACAGTTGGCAGCTATGCAGCACAGATTAGATGGGTAATACATCACGGCAAGTCTTGGTTTGCCTGTCCGCTTAGCCTGATTTATATCTGAAAACTTTATAATCTGTTTTCTACAGAAAGAATCAGAAAAAAGAAACCAGCAAAAGCCATCAGGGAAGAAAGCATCCTGTGTTCTTCCTTCTGAATGCTGAAGGTAGTTTTGTCTATTCACCAGCATGGGATATAATGTGGACGCCAAGTGAGAGCAATGACACCTGTCTCTTGGTAGAATTTAACCTTAATCATTGGAAGAAACCTAGGCTGACCATATTTCCTTGAGACAAAAACGGGACATTGGGATGGCAAAACGGGATGGGGTTAATCTTATGTAATAAAAATGGGCAGAACTTCCATCGTCCCCTTGTGGCTGCCATTTTGACTTTTTTGACCACATCCTGCAGGCACCCCTGAACATGGATGTGCCCTTGGAGTCGCCAGGAGCTAGGCTTGACCAGAGAGTGCTGTGTCTCCTAGCCTTTGAAGGATCATTCCATGCTGGGTAGCTGGGACTTCGCTTTCTCCAAGGCTGCATCTCTCCAGACCAGCGTTTCTCAATCTTGGCAACTCTAAGATGGGTGGACTTCAACTCCCAGAATTCCCCAGCCAGCATGGGAATTCCCCAGCCAACAAGGACAGGAAAGCTGGGCGCTCAGCGCGCCCGGCATTCCTGTCCTTCGGCCGAGCCAATGCCAGTGGGGGGGGGGGGGCAGCGCGCACGCGCTCTGCAACACCCCCTCCCTCTTTCGCTCACACGCGCCAGGGTTCCCTCGCCATCCCCTGCCCGCATCACAAGTTCCCTACAAGAATGGGAATGGGGTCTATTTAAGAATAGGATTTTTTTTTTAAAAAAAAGGGTGGAGCACACCACCGATGGGACTGCCAACCCTTTCCTGAAAAGTGACCATGTGTCCCAAACTCCAACACACTCGTAGCTGCTGAGCGAGAAGGGGGAGAAGGAGAGATAGGAGGGAGGGGTGGGGAGGAGAGATAGGAGGGAGGAAAACAATGGATGCAACGGTTCCAAGGGACCCTACTTACCGATCTCCAGCACAATAAAGACGACATTTGCATTTTTAAGTCCCAGCTTTATGTTCTATATGATTAAGAGGTATGTTTCATTTGCCATGCTCATGCTGCTTGCTCAGGAGGAAGACACTGCATTGCAGGGGCAGATTGAGCAAAATAAACCATCCCCTCCCAGAGGAGCGCCCGGTACAAGAGGGCGGCCGGCTGGGGACCGGGGTGGGTGGGTGAGTTTGACCAGATCTTCAAAAAAGCAGTGACGTGTACAGCCCGGGGCGGGCGGGGAGGCACTTTTTTAAGAGACAAGAAGGCACGCACAGCAACCCCCCTTTCCTGTAACTCAAACTGTTTGCTCTCCCAGTCCGGGAGAAAACCTGATCGCAGACAAATCTAGAGCTGGGTTGGGGTTGGAAGTCTGGGCGCTGTGATTATACAGGCAAGGGGTTTGGCCGGCTTCAGCTGCGACTTCCACCCCTGTCGGTGAAAGGGAAAAACCAGTCCAGCATTCTTTTTTTGTTGTTGTTTATTCGTTCAGTCCCTTCCGACTCTTCGTGACTTGCCTCCCTGCTTTTCACAGCGCTAGCTCCTCTGAAAAAAGAGGGAAGGGGAAGAGAAAGTGGAGCTCTTCTCTTGTTCCTTATTATTTTACAATGACTAAGGTGCTTTTCTGCTTATCTTGCTCATTCACCCCCTCGTGAACACACCACCCCCCAGAAAAGTAAGCACACTAATTTCATTCCCACGCGCTCCGCTCTCAAACGCTCCCCTCTATGGAAGGAAAGCATGTGCTGCACAACGCTTTTATAGCCAAGCGGGCTGATCCATTTGCGCCTCATGAGGGGAAGGGAGAAAAGACAGTTAAGGATGGCATAAGAAAAGCAGAGAGCCCACCTCTTCCGGGCTGCCTCCAAAAACGGGAGAAAATTGAGATTTATATCAAAAAGACGGGACGGTTCAAAAATGTTTAAAAAACGGGGCTGTCCCATTCAAAATGGGACGTATGGTCACCTTAAAGAAACCACTTTTAGTTTTCAGAGTAGGAGAGATAACAGTTGGTGTTACAATACAATAACATATTATATATATTTAAAAAATGACCACTGTCAACTTACTTTCTGAGTAGGCTGACCATACGTCCCGTTTTGGACTGGACAGTCCCGTTTTTTTTAGCATTTTTCAACCGTCCCATCATTTTGATAAAAATCTCAATTTTGTCCTGCAGGAATGGCGCAGAAGGAGGATCCGAGCCGGAGCTGCCGATTGGAGGCAGCCTGGAAGAGGAAGCCCTCCCGCCTATCAGCACACAGCAAAAGAGGGTGGGTTTTGCAGGCGGGAGCCAATCGCGTGGACCGGGGGTGGAGTTTGCAGGCGGGAGCCAATTGCGTGGACCGGGGGCGGGGTTTGCAGGCGGGTGACAATCACACAGACCGGGGGGTGGGGTTTGCAGGCAGGAGCCAATCGCGGGGACCCCTGTCTTTTTCATGAATACGGAATATTAGATAAGACCCCGTCCCGTTTTGCCATCCCAATGTCCCATTTTTGTCTCAAGGAAATATGGTCAGCCTATTTCTGAGACAATTTTGTATAGTATGTATGTATTTGTACTGATCTCTCCAATTAAGTTCATACATTCTCATTCTCCATATAACAAACTTTCAAACTTTCCACATTATGTTCTTTCCCCTTGAAATTAGATAGCTACTTACTAGAGAGAAAGCTTTTGTATGGGTGGCACCTCAACTTTAGAATCCTCTCTGTTGGGAAATTTGACTTGCATCATCAGTTAGGACATCCAATGAAAAGTAGGGATGTGTGGATCAGTATCATACAGTCTGCCTATGTAGGGTCTGATGGATATATCCTTGATGG
Organism: Charina bottae; assembly: GCA_023362775.1. Taxonomy (NCBI): domain Eukaryota; kingdom Metazoa; phylum Chordata; class Lepidosauria; order Squamata; family Charinaidae; genus Charina; species Charina bottae. Next base: position 5,467,240 of record JALMGJ010000008.1, read on the forward strand.
TATCCTTGGACACTGTGGCTTAGTGGTTAAAGTAGCATTGGGGTACTTGGATACCCTTGACTAGGAAACTCAGCTGGGTGATCTGAGTATCACCAACTCTTTTGATTTTTGTAAGGATAAAATAAGGCCACTTAGGAAAAAGTGGAATATAAATGCTATAAAAGAACAAACCTCAGCTCCTAGGAATGTCATGCACAGAGACAGGTAAGACAATATGGTCTATATAGCTTTACAAATTCTACTTTGCCTACCTTTGCTGTTTGCTATTAGTCAATCAACAATCAACTCTCACTTCTACCATTTAATCCAGCACATACCTTATTTACAAGTGACAGGCAGATTTTTTTTTAATGTACCAGGTTTTTTTTCTACTATTATCATTCAGCTTGTTAAAATTATTTCAAAGACAAAGAGAATGTGAAGAGATTCCTTGTGTTCTGGTATTTATTTAGTAACTTGGTGGCAAAAATACATGCCTGAGTCTTCTGTCCTTCATTGGATAATAATTTATGCAACAGTTTGGATTTCCAGAGGAAGAAATGGTGGACTGAAGATGGCTCTGAAAAGCAGAACCAACAACCACAGCGGAATGAATAGCCCGCGAGTAGACTGGCTCTTTAATAACTCCTCTCTGGACAAGGAGAGGACTTGAGATTGCCCATGGGTGCTCCAGACAGCTGCTCCTCATGAGGAGACTGCAACCTAGCAGTCTCTGGTGGGTTTAGAGCTCTGGGAGATGAGGGAATATCCATCTTGCTCAAACTATGGTTGGTGTCTTTGAAAGGACACTTAGTTCGCATACTTCCTTTTCTAATCATTTTTGGAAATTGCTCAGTTATTAGGAATGTTTGGATTGACAAGTTTTACAACACTGGGTGTTTTTCCTTCAATCCCTAGTGAAAGGAAGTTTTAACTACAAGTTTAAGAACTTAAAAATGTTTTTTTGGAATAAACAGCAAAAGGGTGATTAGAATTTTGATTTTAGAAAGTTACAAATGGACTAAGGGTCCAGAATTTAAAAAAAAAACATAATAAGACACGATTTTAAAAATTAGACACTAGAGGGAACTAAATATTACAATTAAAGGAGAAGAACAAATAAATTCAACTTACAGTTACAGAATGAAGCAAAATATTCTAACATTCAATAAACTGAAGGATATTTTTGAATAATGGTCTCAGAAATTAACTTTAATAGTGTCAACAGAGACATCTGCCTATGGAGAAACTGTATCTAAAAGATGTTACGGAGGAGGAACAAGTTCTACCTGACAAGTTTGAGACTGAGTTGAAAGTTGATTTACAAATGACAGTCTACAAGAATGACATGAAAAGGTGTTACACTCGACATACAAAAGAAACCAGCTGATGTCTTAATAATTAAAAGGGATATACAAACAATAAACCAAGATAGTGATTTGGATAATTTTCCTATATTGGATTTACAAAAGAGGCTTGTTAAAGTTTTGAAGAATTTTGTGAGAAGGGACAAAGAAAAAATGAAAATAAATCAAGTTCTATGACATTATTTGAATGGAATAAAGATTAAGATAGTTATAAGTAAAAGGAAGGAATATAAAGTTGGTTTATTTGATCAAGGTTAAAATAGATTTATGGTTATTTCTGGTAACCCTTAATGGACTTTTACTGATCCCAGGACTGAAATGATGATGCTTTATGGATGGGATATGGGAAGAAGAGATCATTTGTTGTATTTTAAGAGGAGGTGATAAGTTACTAAAATTGTTTATACTTGTTGTGATGAAGGTGGGAAGTCATTTCTTTATATATTTTTCTTTTCCTTTACTATATTCTTACTTTTCTTTCTTTTCTATTTCTATTTTTTCCCCTTTCTTTTATGCACCTTCTTTTTTATTCTTCTTTTAGTTTGTATTAGTTTTTTACTGTTGAAATTATAATCTTTAATAAAATTGCTACCAAAAAAAAAAAAGATAATAATTTATGCAATAGTTTGCAGCCTGCCTCACGTCCTACCCTTCACTTAAATCGAAGGGAAGCATTATAAGAGAATTCTTCCCAGTGGGTTCTTTCAGTCTTATCCTTAAAAAATTGTTGGAAATTTTCTCGTTCCTCTGAGTAGTCATCCATACAATGTCTCATCCATTCGTATCGAGTTCTGTTATTAGCATCCCCTCCTGTAGTGAAAGATCCTGGTAAATCTGTTCATACGATTTATCTGTCCTAAAAGTGTTTGTTAAGACAGATACTTTGCTCATGTTTATATCCTGCATTTTTCCCAAAAACCTTATATGGCAGACAGAGAGAGGACTCTATTTTCTTTGAAACCTCCTGAGACAGCATCTGGCCCAAATATAGGACACTCAGATTTAGAAAAAGCTCTTTATCTGTGCATGTGTGTACTTGTGTGTGTGTGTGTGGGGGAATCCCCTCCACTACACACACTGTCAGTGTGCAGAGATAATGGTCCCTTGAGATGGCCATTGTTTCCCTACAATTCTTCAAAACGTTTTCTCCCAATAAAGGTCCTAATGTGAAATTCTGCCTTGAGAATCAATACCATATCATTGTACCTTTAGGGGATTCGTTAAGGAAAACATAACCAACCCCAAATTATAGAGAAACATTAACTTGTACTGATAAATTACATTATTGCTTTTCACAGTGTAACTGCTTTGTTGGTTTAGGATGCTCTTGGAAGTGAAAAAAAGAAGGGACAGTTAATGTTCATGACTATTTTGGTGTCAGTTAAACCAGGACAACAGTATTGGATGAGTAAGTGTTAAAATGAATTAATGTAGATCTGCAAGCTGTCGTTTCCATGCCTTAGTTATTTAACAGATCTTTTAATCCCTTTTTAAGTTATTTGAAAAGAAGTAGGAGTTGAATTAGGAGCTTCTGGTGCCCCCTGGTGGAAGCTAAATTTGGGTTTTTGTGTTAGTTATTCCAAACAAGATTTTTATCTTGATGTTGCAAGGAGGCCAGATGTCATTATCTTCTATTTATGTTACCCTACTTCTTCATAAAAGGTCCTCAAAGTCTTTGACACTTGAACCATGGTATCCCCTTCTGAAATTGTAACTCTGAAAATTGCTTGCATGTTTGGAGAGAAGAAATCTCACATTTCACTCTCTTCTCATTTACATTTGCAAATATGTCAGTGTCCAAATGACCAAATATGGCAAGATCTACTCAGGCATGAATAGACTTTTACTGTTTTGCACATTTCCATTACCTAATGGCTACAAACATATTTGGCACTATTCAGTTTGCATGCTGATGACATTTGCAGGAGCATAGAAATGAAACGTCTGCAAGAAAACAACAGGGCTCAGAGAGCACCAAGGACTCCACAGTTCAACCCTGAGCTACAAATATTCTCTTCGATTGGCATAGAAATAAAGAAGGGTATTTCATAGCTTATGAAAAAGCAACTCCATTCAACCAACTGAATATATTTGTGTTGGGAACTGTGTGCAATGCCTAGTTAATGGAGAGAAAGCTGTACGGTATATTATCATAACTAAATAAAGAAACAATATGTGAGATAGCATGACTTATTAATCTTATCTACACAGTTATCTGTGGTCTCTATCGTTACATAATATTTTTCATGCTAGAATGCAGAAACCAAAAGACATCCAACAAGTGATAACAAATAATTAGCAAGCAATACAGTGTTCCATATGGGTTAGACCCAGATTTAATAATGTTTAAAGTAGACCCATTGAAATACAGTAGTGAAATCTATGGGACAAGCAAATATGTCTAATTTAAGAGCTGAAACTGAGATTAGATCATGATTTATCTAACAATTTATTATATAAACATGTCTATGCATCTAAACTGTCTGCATTTATAGGAATAGAATATAGCCCTTCCTTGCCTTGAGGAGGAGGGTCTAGACCTCAGATTACACATAAAAATAAATATTTTTATTTTGAGAGTGGTTGCCAAAAGCTAAACTACAAGACCACACCAGAAGTAGGTATAACCACTAATGATAAGAGAGTCTCATGCTTCACTGCAAGCAACCTTCATGGGTGTGCAAATAGCAAAAAGTTAAACAAAGCATGCTGTGTACACAACTGGCCGAAATACTCCTTTAATCAGTGTTTTAATGCACTGTGTGACAAGGTAAAGAGAAAAATAAATCTTATTATTGGAGATTGTGAGGGTTTTTTTATCATCTTGAAAGAATCTGTTCTATAGATGGAACTCATGCCTACCAACCTTGAGTATTGGTCTGATATCATATTCCAGTTTTTTAATAAGCAAGATAAAGTTTGATTCAAAGAAAATCATAGTACGTTCTGCAGCATATTGATTGATTATGTGCCATCAAGATGGTGTCAACTCTTACCAAGCACATAGATAGATTTTCTCCATGACGATCTGTCTCTAACCTGGTCCTTCAGACCTTTCAACAGTGCACTCATTGCCACTGTAACTGAGTCTATCCACCTTGCTGCTGGTCATCCTCTTCTTTTATTTCTTTCTACCTTTGCCAGCAATACAGCCTTCTCCAGAAAACTAGTCATTGCATAATGTGTCCAAAGTAGGATATTTTAAGTCTAGTCATTTGTGCCTCGAGTGAAAACTCTGGGTTGATTTGTTCAGTGATCCATTTGTTCATTTTCTTGGCTGTCCATGGTATTCTCAGGAGTTTTCTCCAACACCAAAGTTCAAAAGCATGAATTTGTTTTCTTTCCTGCTTCTTTCAAAATCCAACTGTCACTTCCACAGAGTGTCACAGGAAATAGCATTGCTTCACTATTTTGATCTTTGTAAGTATAGACACCCCTCAGCATCTGAATATCTTTTCCAAGGCCTTTGTGCTGCTCTACCAAGTGCTAGTCTGTGGCGTATTTCTTGACTTTTTGTTCCTTTACCATTGATCTCCAGTATCAGCAAGAGATAATTCAAGGAGCTTTTGCATACCTCCCATTAATTTTTTAAGAGAACAACTCAGGATAAACAGATGGACTGTGTAATCAAATATATATACTACACACACAAAGCCTTAGTTCACACAACATACTAAAGCGTAATATAGTTTGTTTGTGTTGCAACTGTAGCCTGCTTGCCAGGCTGCAGGCTCAATTTAAAAAAAAACCTCCATGAGAGAAAGATGTACTTGGTTAGGCTGACCATACGTCCCGTTTTGAATGGGACAGTCCCATTTTTTTAGCATTTTTCAACCGTCCCGTCGTTTTCATAAAAATCTCAATTTTGTCCCGTTTTTTAAACCCGGCGGGAATGGCGCGGAAGGAGGATCCTTTAGGAAAGAACTGAAAACCTGGTTCTGCTGCCTAACATGGGAAGGGGGAAATAATAGTTCCTCATGGGGGTGGTTAATTTCATAATGTCCTTCCTTTGTGTTAAGTTAATCTGCCAAATTGGATTTATAATTATTTAATTGTATTAATCAAACTGTAATTTTAAATTTTAAATTTTATATTTTGTTTTAAATGCGATTTTATTGTAAACCTCCCAGAGTTCCCCGTTGGGGGAGATGGGCGGTCATATAAATTGAATCAAATAAATAAATCCAAACTGGGGGCTGCCGATTGGAGGCAGCCTGGAAGAGGAAGCCCTCCCGCCTATCAGCACGCGGCAAAGGAGGGCGGGGTCTGCAGGAGGGGGCCAATCGTGTGGAGCGGGGGGTGGGGTTTGCAGGCGGGAGCCAATCGCGCAGACCGGGAGGTGGGGTTTGCAGGCAGGATCCAATCGCACGGACTGGGGGGCAGGGACCCCTGTCTTTTTCATGAATATGGAATATTACATAAGACCCTGTCCCGTTTTGCCATCCCAATGTCCCGTTTTTGTCTCAAGGAAATATGGTCAGCCTATACTTGGTCATATTCAGAGGTAGTTTATCCCAGGCTGCCCTGCCTCCCTCCCTTGCTGGAGATCTTAAAAAAGGAGCATAAATTGCTTGGCTGAAGCTATGATTTTTACCATTTTCCACGACAGCTTTTTATTGTTTGCTGCATGGGACAAAGACTCCTTTTCTTATGCCTTATTTCTCTGTACAAGTTAAGGAATTCTGTAATGTCAGCCGTTATTCCATACTTATGGCTGGATTCAAATACCTTTTCTTTAGATACTTTGAAATTTATTTGAAATTTGTAATAATGATGGGTATTCCCGCTCTCTAGTATCTCTCTAGAGCAGAGCTTTCCAAACTGTGTGTCGCGACACGTTAGTGTGTCGGCTGCAGTGTCTGGGTGTGTCGCGGCTGCTGCTGCCTCGGAGCCCTGCCAGGATTCCACGCAGGTCCTAGGGCCTGCCTTGTGCCCTGCTGTAAGAGTGTGCCGCGAAATGATGCATGTCTAAAAAGTGTGTCACCAACATGGAAAGCTCTGCTCTAGAGATACTCAAAGAGTATTTTATTTATAGTAGATGATCACCATTTTATAGTCCGACAGGCGTATTGGTTTTCTTTTAGATTTCTTCTTCTTTTAATTTAATTTGGGCAGCTCTGCAATTTATCTCTTTTAAGTCATTTGCATTTTAGTCAAGATATATATATATATATAGCGCCAGGAGGTGGCACTATAGAAATTATTTCTGCTGTTAGAATCTGAGTTTTTAATCCCCAGAAAGGCAGCACGTAATGTGAGAGAGCTTCTCCAACCTAGGTGTCAGGGGAGGATGTCAAGTATGCAATTTCTGGAAAATAGGAACTACCTAAGAGCAAAGCTAGAGTGTGAAAACACAGAGGTTTTCTTGTTGAGTTGGTTTGAGACCACCTTCTATTCTATTCACCTTCTGTAGTTTCCCTATCTGCTACAGCAGAGCTTTCCAAACTTTTCATGTTGGTGACACACTTTTTAGACATGCATCATTTCGCGACACACTCTTACAGCAGGGCACAAGGAGGGCACTAGGACCTGCGCGGAATCAGCAGGTTTGGAGGCAGCAAGGCACAAGGCAGGCACTAGGACCTGTGCAGAATCCTGGTAGGGCTCGGAGGCAGCAGTAGTCGCGACACACCCAGACACTGCAGTCGACACACTAATGTGTCCCGACACACAGTTTGGAAAGCTCTGTGCTACAGTTTGGTTTTAGCTTAGCATCTTGTCTGAACCCAACTAATTCTAAGGAAGGAAATGGGATAGACTAGAGATTCACTAAACATTCAGTAGATATCACAGGCTGGATTCACATTTTGTCCTAAGACATAAATCGTGGATGATAAATCACAAAGCCTAAATTCACTCAACATCCAAAGCCAAAAAAGAAACACACCAAATTATAGCTCAGCAGGCCATTGTTTATATAAGTCCCCAAATTCCCGAGGAGCATTGCCAACAGACTGTGCCTGGAAATTTTGGGAGTTGTAGACCAATATATCAACAGGTTGTGGTGGAGAGAGATAATTCTAGATAGGAACTGGGGGGAAAAAAACACAACCTCACAAATCTAATGGTTTTAGTGCAGCTGAAACATTAATTAACTCATGTAATGCAACGGCTTATCAAAAGGTAACTGGATTTCCCTTGAATTAAATTCAAAGCCCATAAATGTACGCTAGCATGTTCTGAACCATATGTTCAGAATTTTAGCTTCTTGGCACTGAACCAGAAGTTTACCTTGTTCAAGGTTATGGAATTCCTTTCTAATTCCATACAGATTACTCAAGTTTAGCATTTAACATATCTGAAAATACATATCAGCAAATTATTTCCGCCTCATGTGCCTCAAAGGTATCAGCAAATTCTTTCCACCTCATGTGCCTCAGATAGGTATCTGCAAATTATTCCAGCCTCTTAATGCCTCAGAAAGAAAAGGAAAAAGCACAGCTGCCATTCAAGACAGCATGGCAGAATTTTTTAAACTATACTGTCACCAAATAGAATAAATACAAATACTCTTCATAAAAAGAAAGATTATTTGGTGAGATAAACTAACTCATAAAAAGTTATTTTTAAAATTTAAAAAAATGTATTCAAGGTTTTACAAAAATTGGGAAAAACAAAGAGAGATTCTAGAGCATAGCTTTCCAAACTGTGTGTCGGGACACTTTAGTGTGTCGCAACACACAGTTTAGTGTGTCGTAAAGCGGCAGTGCAGGGGCACGTGTGGCGGCGGCGCGGGGGCGCGCGCAGCAGCAGTGTGCACGGCGGTGGCAGCGGCGTGCCATCAGCGCTTCCGCATTTTAGCACCGCCGCCGCTGCCGCCGCCATCCACACCACCACTTCCGCACACACCCCCACGCCGCTGCATGCGCCCCCGTGCCGCTGCCGCCACCACCGTTGGTGTGTCGCCAATGGCGGCAGTTTGGAAAGCACTGTTCTAGAGATTGTGTGGCATTTTCAAAATCATACACTCAACGAAAATTTTTATCTCAGAGTATTTGCCTAAATGTGAGAATTACATCAGATAAAAGCAGTAACATTTTAAGGTTTTGTTGGCCTTTTAATAATTTACTTGTAATAAATGTGTGTGTGTGTGTGTGTGTGTAAACCCCTTTTAAAGCAAATAAAACCAATCATGTTTCTACATTTCTTAAAAACAAATACACATGAAATGGAGGCAGCTAACAAAGCAAGTCCAACCATTTTGAACACAGAGTTCATTCTTGTCTGAAACTAATTCAGTAGGCAGTGGTTCTCACGGATTTCAAAAAGTCTCCTTCCCAGACTCTCTTTTTCTGGAGACTAAACAAGGATCCATGATGTTGTATTACACATGTGAATTAAAGTATGTTTTGTATGTATAAGAAACAGTAAAGATGGAAGTAAAGATGACTTTTTAAAAAACTTTATATTTAAAATATTAGCAAAAATAATCTAGTCCCAGGAAATAGGTAAATACTTAGACTGGAAGTCCACTCAAATTAAGAATAATTTCATATCCCCAATTGTAATGGAGGTAAAGTGAAAAGCCTCTCCTGACTGCATTATTTCATTGACTGGATTCACACACCACATTGAGTTATTTTCTTTAACTATATTCCATGCTTTTCAACCGAGAGTTGACTGGACTTAAGTAAACAAACAACATTATTGTTTAAGTGCAATGTGTGAACCAAGACTATGGCTTACTGAATGATCCACAATTGCTTACATTTGCATGCCCTACTAAACCATGAATGCTGGTGTATAAGCCATAATGGTTATACCATACCATATTAATTCAAAACCAAGCCACGTTATGTGGACTGCAGACTGCGAGTACAAGCGATTCTGTTAATATCCACACTGCAACTTGCCCAGCAGTCCCAGATTATACACTGAAATTTGATTGCAAAGCCACATTTTTGAAAGTGCAAATATCTCATTTTTTTCTAGAATTAGAGGTAAAATGTTTCCATACTAGTGATTTGTATCATCACAGCATTACCCAGGCATCTCTGAAGTAAATAAAGCTTGTCTTATTTTTTAAAGTTTTATTCATTTGTTTGTTTGTTTTAATTACTTTTATTTTGGCACAATAATAGTTGGAGAACTCTAGAAGAAGTTACAAATCACTAGTGCAGAAATGACCTAATACTCTTCAAGGCTTAAAGTACCCAGAACTCTTCTTAGCTTCTCCAAAGGGCAGGAAAATTTAGCTCTGCCTCATCTGATGGCATCATCAAAATACTGGCCATATGCCATGCAATCCTCAGAAATCAAAAATGAAAAAGAAAATAAAAATAAAAATGAGATTATTGCTCCTAGCTGCAATAAGATTACCTGTGATTTATGGCTTAGTACGATATGAGAACCCAGTGTTTGGAAAACAGCCTGTAGATCAGGATGCTTCTTTTCATGTTATCAGATGGCTGGCCTGAGGTAGCTGTCCTATTCCTAACCGTTCTCACCCTTAGGACATTTCTTCTCATCTTGTGGCAACATCTGCTTTCTTCCCATGTCCATAGATCATCAGAGAACAATTCTGTCCTGCGTGGCTGCCCTGACGCTGTGTTTCTTTGGCTCAAGGAAGCCAAGCTACCCCATGACAGATACTTCACCATCTGAAAGGGACGGAGGGCAATTGTTTGAGAGCCTGAACACAACCCCCTTCTGCATTTCCAGTGAATCCTTCTCGTGCATGGCGCAACCTGATTAACGCTTATCCAGGAGTAAAACGAAAGTGACTTAACGTCACAGTGCATGTCCAGAGTCACCTCAGCAGACATTAAATAGCTTTTCTGTCTTTGGCAATACAGTATATATTGAATCTCAGTACAGGAATAAAAGGAAAGCTGCAGCTGAGTGTTGTGGTGGGAGTGAGTGTCAGGGGAAGGATGAATTCTTCTGCCAGACCTCCGCCCTGCCCTTCCTCAGAGACAGAGGGAGATGTGCCGGATCCACAGAGAGGAGAGAAAACAAACTGAGGCATAGGAAGCGATCAAGCACCTTCCTCCTGCTGCCATGACCCAAAGCGGCTTTTTTGGGGGGAAGGGGAGGTAAAGAGATACAGAGAATTGCCCACCCATGTGTGTAATGTCCAGTGCAACCCTTGATGGCAGCTGAGTCTTGTTACTTGAGACTCATCCTTACGAGACTCATCCTATGCTAGGGCTATGGGCGAATTTACAATCGTGACTATTTCTGCATCTTTATGCAGAGATATGCCATCTTCTGCCACAGATGCATCAGTCAACAAAATATTTAGGAGCTGGGAACTGGCACGTGGGCACCCTGTGTGTCAGTTCCTCAGCCAAGTGCAGGATAGCTATCATTAGAGACCTTGACAACAGGCCAAAGGGAACAGTTATATAACTAACTCAGAAAGTTAAAACTGAATAGGACAAAAACAAACAAGTAAAAGCCATTTTTACTTCAAAGAACACTTGCCTTGGCTTAGTTACCAGCCTCAATGTTTTATTGTCTCACTGTTGGCAATCACAGCCTCCATGTAACTGACTTAAAAATACACACACACACATGATTGATAGATAGATAGATAAATAGCAGCACTAATTAAAAGTAAAGGCAAGAAGTTGAGAAGCAATTTTTTTTAAACAGCTGCTACTACATACTGTAAATGCTTGCAGAACAGTTACTTATTAGCTACATCTTGGCTTCAAAAAGAGATGATCATAATCTTGCTTTTTTTTTTTTTTTGGTCAAATGAAGCTGTGTCCTTGCCCATCAGAATTATAAGCAAGGTGGAAGATATGATGGGATAATCAAATATATTCTTGACCAACTATCTACCCTCCCGAAATGCATCTTCCATTCTGCTTCCTCATGCCTCCCACCCATTTATATGTTCCCATTTCTTTTTTATTTCTTTCAGCTCCCTAATACTTTTCATGTGGGGTATTTTCTCGCTTTAAGGACCAGCTAAAAGACATGTCCAGTTATTTTTTTCCCATAGGGTACTTCCTGGCATTAGACACTCAAAGGCATTATGGAGCAATTCCTTCACTAACATAAATTTTTCATGGAAGAAAAATGACAGAAGAAATAGTTGTAAAAGACAAAGGGACAAAGCATATCAGTCTATTGTAGGAATTCCCTGAATAAGGCAGGATGATTATACAATTAACAACCTTGCTGGAATCATTTTTATTCCAAGGTTAACAAGTGAATTCAGGTCTACACTTCAGATCTTTTTCTCTACAAATTATCAGCCTAGGCAGCATAGGAGTGCAACACATCTGGAAGGCAAATGACTGGGGAAGGCCATTGAGAGCAGAAATATTCTTGGCCTGCAGTGAATGTCACTGGAATTGGAAACAAATTGTACAAAAGAAAAACATTGCTCTAACCCTCTCCATACAAAAATAAACTTAAAGCTATCATCAGTGGAAATAAAGGTAGAATTGCAAGCACTGATCCAACTATTTCTAGGCACTTCTAGTATATAATATTTGTACTGAATATCATAGATATAACCAGCAAAATATAACTTGATTATGACCAATTTTTTTGGAGGGACAATCATGTAATACTATTTATGCCCGTAACTATTCATGACCAGGACTTGATAAACTACACAAGGTCAACACAACCAAGGCAGGGTCACCAGATTTGTAATTTTCACCAGCAACTCCTATGTTATTTTAGAAACTGAGACAAGTTTCTGAAACAGTTTTAGATGTACCACAAGGAGAAAAGTTTGATGTTTAAAGAAAAAAAGAACTCCATATGGTATGCTACATATTTGGGTGTGCCTAAAGTAGTTAATTGAACCTTAGCCATTATGTTGATTCCTGTAACCATGAATCAGGAGATACCTGAGACTGCTCAGATAGATCCAAACATGTACCATGAGAATAAGCTGACAGCCGTATTGCCAATGGGACAACACTGCTTTGGTATTCATGATATGGAAGAGACCTGTACAGCAATTAACACTGCTCAACTATATCTTTTATCCAAGTGATAAGGGGCACAATTAACCATATAACTGGATAAATACAAGTTCTTACTCCAGAGATGGGACACAAACATGGAATATTTATTATTCCAGAGTCCAGAGTCCCCAGGTGTGGAGGAGATGGGCGGTGATACAAATTTAAATAATAAATAAATAAATAAATAATAAATTATATATTATAGGAGCGCGGTGGCTCAGCAGGTTAAACCGCTGAGCCGTTAGTCTGCCGACCACAAGGTTGGCAGTTCGAAACCGCGGGGTGGGATGAGCTCCCGCCACTAGCTCCAGCTTCCGCCCACCCAGCGGATCGAAAGCATATGCGAGTAGATAAATGGGTACCACTTCGTGGGTCAATTTGCCGGCGTCCAGCGGAGGGTCGTCCTCGTTCCGAAGAAGACCTAGGGAATCCCGGTGATGACGGCGGAGGACGACGGATCCGGAAAGAACAGCTTCCTGGATGTCAGCAGCCGGCGCGGAAGCGAGGCATGCTGGGGCTTGTAGTCCAGTGCCTGCAGCCGAAGAGCCGGTTCCCTGTCCTCCTCCCTATCGCACGGTAAATTTATATGATGATATATGATGTATAATTGGAAAATGTACTGATGTTGTAAGCCGCCTAGAGTCCTCCAGTAGGGAGGGGATAGGCGGGGTATAAATAGGATAAAATAAATAAAAAATAAAAAATTATAAATATATATAATAAATAATTATATCTTATGTCAGAGCTTTCCAAACTGTGTGTCGTGACACAAAAGTGTGTCGCCACACACAGCGTGGTGTGTCGCCACACCACCCGGAAGTGGCGGCGCGCGCGTGCACGGTGGCATGCATGCCGCCATGCACGCGCGGGCCACCGCACGCCCCCCTGCGCTGCCGCACGCCCCCCCGCACTGCTGCTGTGCGCGCGCGCCGCCACACGCCCCTCCGCACCACCGCACGCCCCCTGTGTCGCCGCCTTGCGCGCACGCGCCGGTGCATGCTCTCTTGTGTCGCCCCCGCGCCGCCCCTGTACCGCCACCGCCGCACCGCCGCTGGCATATCGCCAGCGGCGGCACTTTGGAAAGCTCTGTCTTATGTACTGGGCCTCTTGACATTCTTCATTTTTATTTTATTTCTGGATTGATTAGAAATAGAATATAATTTTACTATATTGAGAACCATAGCCATTGGGAGAATCATGTAGCTGCTATCAAAATTAGCCTCTTAGTGCATTATTAGCCCCTAATTAAAACAGTTAACCCATCTTTGTATTAGCTAATGCGCATAAAAGATGCGTAGGATGGGAGAGGAACAGCATATCTTTGGGCAGCGTATGTATACAACTTATATATGCATAGACTTGTAGAGACAGTTGTGTATGAAAAGTTTCAAAACCATGTGAACCTATGTGTATCAATATGTATTTGTATTAGTATGCTGCAGGTATGAAAATGAATATATCTGTAGTAACGCTGGACTTACTGCCATAATCTCACTTTCTCCTATATGAGATCACATATGAGGATCACTATATGAGGATCCTATATGACGATCACATAAAGAGAATTCTAGCAAAGTTTGCATGATGTGATGCCACCATATTCTACAGCACCTTCTTTTCAATTAGGATTCTTTTGCAATTTTAATTTTTATAGCTAACTTTAAGTCACAGGCTTTCCATTTTTATGGCTGAAAAATGGATACATATTACAGTTATGAGAAAATGTCTGTTCCTAAATTACTTCATCATGAGATTGATATTGCTATATTTTGATGCACATATTTCATTGTCATAATCCCAACCTCTTTGGAACATTTGTCTTCCAAAAATGCAACTACAAATATATACAGTATGTATTTGTTTCTTTCTACCGTACAATTTGTAACCAAGACGTTCAGTCAACATTCCAAGGATGTTAGATTTGATTTCTGATCAATGTTTTATATTTCAAAGGAAATTGCAGGTGCAGGAATGAGGGTTAGACAACACTAAATCCACCCAGGGCACACAAATATTTAAAAAACCCATTATTCAAAGTCAGGCAAAAAGCTTGCCATCAAATGTTTCTATTCTGCCCCCCTCCCCTTATTTTTAGTTTATTCATATATGCTGCTAAAAAGATACTTGTACCTTTTAGACTTTCCAATTAAAAGCAAAAAACATTTTCTACTGTGATGGAAGTGAAAAGTATTGCTATCTGCCAGGAGCAAGTTCTCCATGCCAAGTACACTTAATAATATGTAACATTTATCTTCAAAACATTGTACAAAACATTTAATTAGTTAAACTATAAGGTAAGCTGCTTTAGCTCACAGAGCAGGCTCTAAATAATTGCAAATAAATGCACCAGCTATTCCTATACCCTGGTACCAATTACTGATGCATTGGTCTAATTCTAATTCGGAATCCAATGGCCAGTGCCAAAGTCTGTTTATTTATTTATTATTTCAATTTATATGAAGTTCACAAATTTAATATTTTAATTGGAATCAATTTATTAACATATAATATCTCAAAGTACTATTCACCTTTTTATAAAAATATTATAAAGATGAAGACAGATTTAGCAACATTTTCTTGAAAAAATATTATAAGTTACACAGTTGAAGGAAACAATCTGTAAAACAAAATATTTAAGTCTGACACTAGAATTTAATGATAAAGCTATCACTGTAGTTTGAACAGGAATTTTGCATGTATTGGACAGAAAATGGGATAATAGTTAAATATATCTTTTTCCTAAAACTCTGTGGAGTCTGTGTAATTTTTCTGCCAGTTCTAACAATTCTATTACAAACAGTAACATTTAAATCTATCCATCCTATATCCTGGGACTGACTTCTATAACCACTTATATTCCTGCAAATCCTGGGCCTTGTAACATTAATGGGACAAGGATTCTTGCTCAAGCCTACAAATTTTGAAACATGGTTAAAGGGTTGGTAAGAAAAGTTACATCCACCACAACACAACATACTATGTTTGTCAAATTCTTTTCCCAGAAACAAAGCATTCTGCAATTTTGCTGCAAATTACAGAGGCCTAAAAATTAGCAAGGTCTAATCAAAACTGTTCTGAAGCTAATCATAATATATTAAGTGATTTATTATGAGAACAGTATTTACACCATATAACAAACTGACTTTTTCAGGCTATCCAGGACGGTTTAGACATATTTAGAAAGGTATCTGCCCTTGCTTGGGAAACTTTCAACAATCCTGAAGCGGAGCTTCTCATCACCATATGGGGCATCCAACAACTATTTGTAAAACATAAGGGAAGACACCCCAATCTTTGTTGGAACTGATTAAAATATACTGACCACTTTATAAATACTGTCAAACTGGTGAGATAGAGAGAGATAGAGATATAAAGAGATAGTACTTGGCGTGTTGAAAATCCTAGGTGTAGCCCCCAGTAACCTTAAATGTTTGTAGCAATTTGGAACTTTCATTACAACAGAAGGAGAAGTAGCTATATTTGGTTTTAATTAAATGTCAATTTTAATGGAACCAAATGTAGGTTTTGTCCTGGATTTACCCATTACCTTTTGGAGTACAGTCTTTGGCCCACCATTCAAAGGCCAAGTGTGGCTTTTGGCATAGAAAAAGGTGTATACCTCGCTGTAAAGTGGACACACAATTGAAACATTGCAATAATGCAACTCTTACATGCCTGTTCACATCTGACTGAAGCAGCATTTCCACATGACAGTTGCATGATTTGCTGGTGCCGTAATGTAAGTAATTTGCTATATGGCTATAGCGTGGCAAGCAAGACTCTGCCTGTTCGTAGCCATTTCAGTTGTGCAAAATAGACAATAGGATTAATTTCTTTATTAACTTTAGTTCACCTTGTGAGAGAACCAGAGGGCAATAAGTTACTCCATTTGGCTATGTTTTTTTTTTTTTAAAAAATGATATTCAATATGCTTTTGCATAACTGGAAAGGACATACATAATGCAATTTACTTTTTGATGCAATCTATGCATGTTTCGTCAGCAATGGAACTTGTTATGCTGCTTTGTTCTCACTAAGAGGCCACAGGTTTGTACCTTCTGCCTTCTAACAGTGTGTAAAATCCCTACCCTAAGCTTGCTCCAGTGTAAGTATGGATCATTGGTCACAATGATATCCTTTACCCACCACCAGCCCACTGGAAAGCAACCTCTGCCTGTATCTATCGGCTGCACGTCAAAAGCCATGTTTTCTGACTTGTGCTGGCTCAAATGTGCTGTGCGGTTCATCTGCTGTGCTTCATTTCATTGTATGCAAACTCCTCCCTGCAATTGGCTACTATGCATTGTAGCAGGAACGCCCCTTCCCCTCTGGTCACTGGCTAGTGCCTTCCACAGCCATTTTTTTTTTACAAGCTCACTAGTGGAGTAGTGAAAAGCTGGGTTTGAGGTGTTTGGGTTTTTGGAAGTTCAATGATTAAACTGAAGCAATAGAACTGTGCTGCTGCTGTTGTCTTACAAGTTCACTGATGAAACAATGAAAAGATTTAAAAAAAGAGGTAAAATTGACAACAGTTATGCCACTTTCTCCTTGTAGCCCAAATGGCACAACTGTGATGATTTTTCCTTGTTCAGTTCAGAAGGGATAAAGAAGCAGGAGAACCCACAACTGGGGCCATGAAAAATGTGGTCCAGACAGAACATCAGTCTGTTATCATAGACTGATAACAGTCTATAATCCGTAATCAAAGATACGGAAAGGGTTGAAATCAGAAAGGCATTTAAGTCAGCTTTGTTTCCAGCCAGTTGTACATGGGAATCCAGCAGCTTAAGGCTACAATGTGGAAAAGCTCTAAAAAATGGGGGATCTATATAGATAGCCTTTCATCATCACTTGATTCCTGTAATCTCTGATTGCCAGCCAACAATGCAGCTCCCACACCACAGAAACAACTTCTAGAACAAAGGAAGTGTCTCATGAACAGACAGAAAAATAGCATCTCTTGAGGCACTGCAGCATTAGAAGCTCTGTTCCCCAATCTGATGACCTCAAAATATGTTGGACTACCATTATCTCCAGATAGCACAGTTAAACTGGCTGGGATGATAGGCACCATAGTCCAGCGTAACTAGAAAGCAGCAAGTTGGCGAAAGTTCTTAAAGATATAGAAATGGTCTCTGGGTTGAGGGCCAGCAATCGTATTTAATCTGGAAAACAAATGCAATCAACTTGTAAGTTAACTGTGGTGGAGATCCAAATCTAAATATTCCACATAACAGAAACTCTTTCTTGTCATTTTAAGAACAGGGGAGAGCAAAGTTTTCAATGCCATGCGGATAACTAAATTTCTTCTCATTAGTACCTTACTCTTGTCATGAGAGAATAATGCCAGTTGGTGGCACCACAAACCAGTTTTCATGAAACATGTCTGAACTTGCAGTTTAAAATTGAAAAAAACGGCTGCAGCAACTACAATACATGCTTAAACATGAAGCTTATGTTCAGGTCAAATATGATGGCTAAATCACATGGTGAATTTGCTATGAATCTTGCCAATGTGGTCAGGGCGAAATAAGATTGAAACATGCATAGAATCCAACTACATTAATGAGTTTTCCTTACCCAAAAATAAACATGGGCCCACTTGCCCTGGATTAGGACTTAAAATGGACTGCCAGAAATTTAACTCTTTGTGTCACTACTGCAATCCCACTTAAAATTTTTAGTAGAAAAAAGTTTCTACTAATATATGTGAGAGTTTGTATTTTCCTTGCAAATTGTAGGTGTGGTGGGGCTGCGTTAAATGTTGCATTCCATATCAGGAACATCGGTGGTTGAAGGAAGGAGCAGGCTTGGCTGTTAATCCTTCTGATATACTTCTTTCCTTTCATCTACCAGCGTGCCCTAATAAAATTAAGTCAAAATATCATAGAAGAAAATTTAGTGAAATTGCCCTCCTTAGCATAACTGTGCAACCCACAAATTTTGAGGGGTGATTCTTGACGAGCTTTGTTATATAGAAGTATACAACCTCTGTTTGGTCATTGTGAGACATATGCTTGGAAGAAGAGATATCATGAAAGTTTAAGACAGAGGTGGGGAACCTCCACCATAGGCCATGTGTGAACTTCCAGGAGCCACATGGTTGTCTGGAAATGTCCAAACCCCTCTCCATCTCCCAACTCCACTCAGTATTTGTGACATTACTAAATGCACCTTACTCAGTCTTTTTACTATAAAACCAATTGAACAAATTCTGAACAAATTAAGTGAAAATGTACTTTTGTTAGTTACATGCTGAGGAAAAATTAAAGTCTTATCCCTAATTTGCTTTCTCTAATTTACCTAATTATTTTCAATAAAAACTAAATGTAGTTGAAGGTAAAATACTACTATACTAGTGAGAACTGTGCTATGTATTAAAACCAGGGAGACAATGAATTAATTAAATAAGTCTTCCCTAAAATATATAACTTTAGTATGTCTTAAAAATAAAAAGGGAGGAAGCTATGCTGGGTCCTGTAGGAAGTGATGGGAAATTGTGAATGGTGTAGAAAAGCTGCTATAAATGTATGCGTTACTGACTTCTTATGTAGGAGAAAATAGACATATATATATGACAAATAGTACTGGGTTTTATTTAAGAAGTATTAAGGTAAGTAAAATGTTTATTTATGGCTAGTGAAATTGATTTTATGTTCACATATTTGGAAGACAAATGCTGTTGCTGAGAAATTATTGGATAGTTGATCTTTTCATACCTTTGCTACTGTTTATAAATGGTATTGCAATGCCTTGTCCGTCTCTAATTGCAAATCACTGGGTGACAGCATTAATTGTTATTGCAAAACACTTGAGACAAACCCAGTTTCTACACATGAAGAATGTACATGTCAGCATATAATGCTCATGAAAAAAATTACAGAATAGATACATATCTTCTTAGAAATAAATCCAGCTGCTTTCAATGGAACTTACTCCTATATATATGAGCAACTGATTGTTGTTTTCAGAAAATAACGACATTCTCCAGTTTCAGGAACTATGGTTCAGTTTGTTCAGTTTTGGAATCCAAATAAGAGAAATCAAAAGAGAAGGTAAGGAAAACATTTTTGAATTGGTGTAACTCGCTTTTCTTGTTTTTCTCTCTCTTTTGCAGTGATGTTTTCTATCATTTTCCCTTGTATCTTACTGAATTTCTTCTGTGCCATTTATTTTTAATAGAGACTAATGAACTAATATGTTTCTGTACCATATAAATATAACAAACTAGCTGTAAGTATGTCACAATGTAATTGCTAATAGTAATCTCTGAACTACAAGAACTCACTTCTGCCACTCATGTAGTACATGAATGTCAGCAAGTTTCTGCATTCTAGCTTCAGCCATACTTGGAACCTGCAGTATGAAGGTAATAATTGTCATCTCTGTTTTATGTAATGTATATTCTACTTGCAGGCTCGGAAATCCAGGAGTTACAATCCCAATCATATAAAGGACCCTAGGTTGAGAAAGACTACTGTAACCCTAATGAAATAATGTATGACACACTCTAGGCATGCTACTTTAAGACATAAATGCTAAGGAACTTCCATTCATAAATCACAAGGTTGCAGACATAACCCTACCCTAAGTTGCATTTATGTACATGGCAACAGTTGTGCAAGAGCTGTAAATATACACTACTTGCAGGAAGCAATTTATGACTGTTTGTCCTCTGGACAATTTACAGCATCTGTCAGGAAATCATGGATCAATTAATGATCTAAAAAATCTAGTTATACTATCCCCTTGTCCCATCTTATCACCTCCCAGGATATATGTAATCATTTGCCTATCTTGAACAAGTGTCCCTTAGAGACACTTACCCAGTTGCAATAGAAAGTTGGCAGAGACGCCATCGTCTCTAAACAACTCATAGCAAAAAAAAAAAAAAGGCTGTGCAATAGGAAGTAAGACATTCTGGTCTCAATCTCTTCAGCTGTATTGTCTTTTTCAAAAATTATTCTGCCCCCTTTTCCTTTCTTAGAAATTACACATGGCCACCTCCCACAAATCACCATTTAATGTGATTATCTCTGAACTCTTTAAGAGGAAACAGGTAAACAATGAGTTGCAGTGTCAAGCATCTTGGCAGCAGCCATTTTCTGCTAGCAAAATGTTTATGAATAAGGACTCCATGCATCACAAAGGTGTGTATGTATGTTCCATACACCTCCTAGTTGATGGAATGTGGGCAACACTACGTTGGCTTGCAAGGTAGTTTCTAGATTACAGATTCTAGTTTGCATAGAATAGTGTGCTTAAGATAAAAATGGACATTGGTTGCCCTTGTGGCATTGTTCACCGGACAGCCTAAGTTGCTTGTCTCCTATTCTGCTCCCAGTTGTACCTGAAGCTGACTTTAACAAATTCCAGTCTGCATTGCAGTGATTTAGCAATGGGGCTAGACTGGGGCTCACTCCAGATTATGGTCACCGTAAGCTTTGATTAGTCATTCTCTTTGCTTTTTTCCCTTCCCTTCTACAGTATTCAGAAAAAGAAAGCCTTGCTGTCTGTTCCTTGTGTGGGTGAATCTACCAGTACTATAGTTCTTTTTTTAATTTTAGGGATGGTTCCTTCCTCACTAATCTCTCTCCTTTTCCTTTGCTTTCCCAGTTAATTGGACACATGGATGCCTTCACATCCCCTTATCATGTTCTCTTTCTTTCCTTTCTTTCTTTTCCCCCAGTGCAGTAGCATTGTGCTTTGATAGGGAGGATCTTGTTCATTTGTTCCTTCATTTTACTGTAGGTCCATAGAAACTTTGTGGCAATGAAGAATTTGTGATTCAAGTTCACAGAAGCAAAGGAATAGCAATCATAGAGAGAGGAAATCATTGCAGTACAGTGGGCATAGGGTGAGAAAGAAAGGAGATTGTTTCATCAGGCTGGGCAGAAATCAAAAGGATGCTCACTGGGAAGATATGGGGAAAACATGGTAACCAGAAGACTCTACTGGATGCCATGGCCTTTTTGGAGTTATTGGATCAACTAGAAAAAAAAGAGGAAGCTGTTGGTCAATTGAGAAGATAGCAGCCCAGGATAGTCATCATTCACTGGAAGAGAGGGAAAATGCCGTAGGCAATCAGAGGTAGGATGTTGCTAGACTGGAATTAAGTGCAGTAGATTAAACACTTGGAAGGGCTTCAGACAGCTCTGGACAAAAAACAATGAAAACGCAAAGCATAAAAATACAGGCAGTGGGTATGAATGAAAGATGAAATCATTTGTTCCTGCTCTCAAGAAATAGTGGATGGCCTGTACTGGCAATGGGGTGAGCAGAAACTGTGGATCTGGTCTTAGCAGGGAATGCTGAAAGTGTCACTGGTATGACTATGGCTACTAACCTAATATGCCTTCTTATTTTCCCCCAAAGCATTATATCAGTGGTTTCTAAAGTGCCGCCGTTGGCGACACACCAATGTCAGCTGCGCGGGGGCGTGTGCGTGCACGGCGGTGGTGCAGGGGGGTGCGCCAGGGTGGGGGCGTGCACAGTGGCGGCCTCCGCTAAAACGTGGAAGCGCTGATGGCGCGCCGCTGCCGCCGTGCACGCCCCCGCTGCCGCTTCCAGGTTGTGTGGCAACTCACCAGACTGTGTGTTGCGACACACTAAAGTGTCGCAACACACAGTTTGGAAAGCTGTGCATTATATGTTAGCCCTGATTTAACAAGACGATGGTGGAGATCTATGGTCCCATCTGATGATGACCATGCATATGGAAGATTATGACTTGGAATGTAAGAGAAATAAATGGTAAAGACCATGAATTAACAAACAAAATGAAGGAAATAATATAATGTATGTTGTAACTATGAAACTAAGAGAAACGAAAAAGATGTACTAAATCTGAATGAATCTTGTGAAGTTGATGAATACATGAAAGTGAAATGTAGATTTAATTACAAAAGAAAGTGATAAAATGTCAGAAACTATGAACTGGTATTATCTAGACTGTTATGGGTGTGTATAAAAGTAGGAATCAATAGGTTGGTGATAATTATATTCTGAATTCCAGTAACAATGGAAGAACAAGATAAGAATTTTCAGAAAAAAATGTTCAACATTTTGAGTGAATGTACTCCAGGAGAATTTTTTTTTTGTTAAGTGACATGAATGAATAGGTAGGAACAAGATTAGAGAGTACAGAAAAAGTAATTAGGTTATTTGGAAACTCAGAAATAAAGGAAAAAAGTTATTTCAAATTTATAGTTTAAACATGAGTCTATTTATACATATGCATGGCTAGTTAATTAATTAATTAAATGAATTAATACAACTATATGATTGATTTGATTGTTTAGGATGAAAGATTAAGAGAATTATTAAAAGATATCAAGATGGAAGGTGCAGAATGTGGGATAATCCATTTCTGGGGTGGATCATGGGCAAAAATGAATGTGATAAGAACAGCATATGATGGAAGTGAAGCAGATGTTAGATTAAGTGGTACACTTAGGGATTGGTTTAGCATTCAGCTAGGAATAAGTAAGTATGGAAAGAATGTAGGTTGTCATCTTGATTGTTTACTATATAGATAAATATACTGTACTGTATAAGGCATGTAGAGATGTGTTCGTTTGGAGTGTAAATACTGTACATGTGTATTTTTGTAGACAGACAGTGCCATGGTTTCCAGTGAATATTATGAGATTCCATGATGCAATGAGGAATATGGATATGAAAATCAATGTATCCAATGTATTTGTGTTGGGGGAAATGGAGGGGAAATTGATTGCTAGTTAACTGGTGAAAAACTAGAGCAGATTAATTTATACCTTGGAAGAATGTTTAATAAAACTGTAAAATTGGATGGAGAAATTTTGAGACATGCAAATGCTGATATAAAGATAGTAGAGTTAGGGTTAAGGTAAGAAGAAAAAGGAAGAAGAGGAGGGGAAAATGGCATCTTGAAAACCAATGACATCAGTCATATGAGGGAAAAAAGCCCTCTAACCAGGAGAATCATGTATTTTTGGAGAAGGCATTTAATTACACAGTATTGAGGACATGGAGGATAACATATATCTTGATGTTTGATTCTTTAAAACAATACTGCAAGAAGGAATAGCAATAGTAAGAATAAGCTGCCCTATGCAGAAATGTTATACATCTTTTTTCATTCCATATTTATAATGCAGTAATAATTCATAATGATCATTGAGATTTCAGAGTTTCCCAACTATCTGACACAGCAAATGTTTACCAATAGCAATTGGTAAAACAGGCTGGGTTCTCCCATAATATGGCAGCTAAAATGGGGTTGATTTGTGGTTACAGATGTTGTGGAAAGTCATCCTATGGCTTGGAGCTATGTGCAAACCTTGCTAATCCTGAAAATCACCAATCACACCTTGACCCACCTCAACTGCAAATAGAAGTAGCAGCTCACTGGATGAAAAGTGACTATGGTGTTGGGGGTCATGTGCAATCAGTTACTTTTGCCATACACTGCACTGCCCAAGTATTCCAGCTCTAGACTGTACATAGAACAACTCACCATTGTTCTACCTAACGTAATCTTGTGTTATCTTTAAAGAACAAGGCAGATTACAGCCTCTTCTCCCAGACAGTAATGAAATTTTCATGTTGAATGAACAGCTGGTGAAAATAGGCTACAACATGTCATGGGCACTTTTCTCCAATTGTTTGAGGGAAATCTCTGACTGGAAAAGCTGGGATCTAACATACAGTAGATTACGTGACAGATGGGAATTAGCCAACCCTGAACTGACTTTCCCTGTGTTGGAGCTAAGCCAATAAGAGGTTTGTTTAGTTATACTAGCTCTCCTAGCAGGTCACTTAACCAACACTGAAAAAAGCAGTAAGATCTCATTTGATGAGAAGAATAATTTTCTGATTGTCCTGCTGGTTTCAAATAGCAGGTAAACTTCCTCTGCCTCACCCAAACCTTGACCTTTTCCTTTGCAGATAAAAATCAAGGAGCCTTGATGATCAATCCACCCAGTCATCTTCAGTTTTCTACAGCTGCTTCAGCAGTGACTGGAGAGGCCAATCAAGAACGAACTAGCATGACTCTTCAAAGGCTTAGAAGTGATCCTTATGGGATAAGAACAGCTGACGTTTTATTCTATTGCACTGAAGTGTTCCTGGAAGAACTAGATTGTAGCAGCTTGCTAATGTCAAAGAAATCAAAAGTTCTCTGACACCTTGCAGATGTGGAGGTTGTGATCCATGAAGCAGTCAACCCTTATCCCAGATGCAGCACAGTAAACAGTCCTTTTCTGCCTTGATCCTTGCCCTAGCATGTTTTCCTTCATTGTCTTTTCACACAGTGCCCTTCCTAATCAGCTGAAGAAACATCCTGCTTATACACGTGCTTGTAATCTAGACTTTAAGAGCAGCAAATGCTTTATTTATATCTTTATTGTGACTTTACAAATTGTGGTCAGAGATTGTTTAATAATGGTTCATTGAAATAATAACTGACTAGGTTTATGCAACACACTAAACTAGAAATCATGGTTCACAATCCAGTGCTGGTTTGCCCAATATGCATTTTATGTTTCTCAAATTGCACTTTAATGTTAAGCATACACAAAACTTGATCTGGTGTTCAGCAACCTTGGGCTATATGCATCTTAAAGAGAAATCAGCTTAATAAATCCTTTAGACTTAAGTTATTGGGAAACTGATAGGTCTTTAGATGTTACAGAATTACAACTTGATGTGAGTTGTAGCTCAACACCTCTGTGGGATGGGGGTGTGTGTCAAAAAGTCTCCCTTCTTAAGGGCTCAGAGTTGTTTGCAGTTCCCCAAACTCTTCCCCAGTGCTGCTCTACTGAATTGTAAGACGGAAATTATTAACTGCATAGACTTAATTACATTTTAAAATGAATGTAAATTAAATAAAACCAATCTTAGTTTTTGCCCTGGCCCACCTATTTCTTTCACATAGTTTTGTGGGATGTAGTTGCCAGCATAGCATTCAATGCTGTGAGCCTAAAAAACGTTCCTACCCAGTTCTAGACCAAAAGGCATTCCAAGCAAGGAGTATTTGGGGTGGACCCCTTTTATATGTTCAGATTTTTAACAGCTGTTTTTTTTTAAAAAAAAATAGTGCAACTAAGTTGTAAAATGTCTGCAGTGTGCACACATGAAATGCTTGGTGTGTGAAATGCTTGCATGTGCATCTTAAATCCCTAAGGATTTTGCTGGGACTCTTTCCCTCTGGCACCAAGACTGTAGATTGCTGATTCAGGGGACCTTGGTTTTACAATTCTGGGGCATATCTGCAGCAATCATCAAAGGTCTTGGGAGTTGCTTGTACAAGTGAGTCAGGCCTAAGGGTGAATAGGAAATGAGGAAAGAATCAGTAAAAGGAAAAAGGGCTATGACAAGGGATAGGTAAAACATGAGGGAAGTGCCTGTTCCCTCAAAAAAGTAAAGGAGGGGAGGAAGCAAGCAAAGTTCTCTAAAAAGAAATAACACAGATAAAAACAAAATGACTGGATGGACCAGACAACTGTGTTAGGGAAATAAAAAGCATGAATTCCAGTGAACAAAACACTTGTATTTCCCACAGAAACTTGTCAAGCAGCTCACTATTGTTTGTTTTCACATAAAAGAGAAGCTGATGGGAAGACTCGCTCGGTCTTGCCTAAAAGTCGTCTTCCAAGAGAGCTGTCATTGAGAGCGATGCCTACAAACCCAATGTTTTCCCTCCAGTTGTATGAGATCCACAAATATCTCTGCTTTTTGTGAAGAGTTCTCCACCTAGATGATCTACAAAAACAACACTTTAAGCATTTCACAAATCAAGACAGAGGCACAACCCACCATAACTAGTGAACTAACGTAAACCTTTTTGAAGTAAGGGGCAGGCTTGGAAAATATTTCTGTGGATGGATGAAATAGACATGAATAATACAATGTAGTGCTAACAACATAAATGTCCCAGGCAAACCAACACTATCATTTGCTTCAGTCCCATACAGATCATTCCCTCCCATGCGCACATAAGAGTCCTGGAAGGTGGAACAGAGCTTCTGTATTAGATGCAGTTCTTGATAGTGTCATTAGACACCCCCAAAACAGTTTGGACTGAGAATATTCTTTGAAAGACTGCACTTCTTGTATATTACTTTTATAAAACAGGTTGGCTAGGTTCACATATTCCACAAAGCAAAAGTTAGTTTGGTTTTGGTTTAGCATGGTGTATGAACCCAGCCATTGTGGATTGCATTTGTAATTGGTTTATACCTCAGCATGTTGTACAGATTCACCAATTAGATTCATTCAATAAACCATAGTTAAAAGCATGGTTCATATCTTTAATGAGAGGTTCAGAAGTTGGGATATCCAGACTTCATGTATTCCCCCAAAGCTTTGAATGTATCCTCCAGACCTTTTCCTAAAGTCTCCAGTGAACAGGAGTGTCTGCAGGGGCAGGAACCAGTGCAAATCAGGAAAGGTGTTGCAACATCACAATGTAGCTCCTTTTGTACTTGTGAGGTTGTGCACAGTATATATGGAGTAGAGTTGGCACTGTTTTTCACTCTGATGAATCTTGGCCTGCATTGGACAACTGAGGTGGTTTAAAAGGAGAAGAAAGAGTGTCTGGACATAAAGTTAGGTGCTATGCAACTAGAAATTTTGGAAGGTTGAAGTGATAAAATGTTAGATGCACGCAGTTATGAATAAATATTAAAACAAACAATCTCTACAAATAAAACTGTTGTCTACAGCAGACTCCACTGCTGAACTTTGGCTGCAAACAATGAAATTCAGTGATGTGACATTTCATTTTTAAAAACAAAATAGAAGCACAGATAAAAAAAACAAATGTTAGGCATACACACAAACTGATCTATTAGTCCCAAGGAAGTAGACGAGGTCCTTGGGTGTGTGAGCTTGGCCACTGTACACTAGACTCACATAGACTCCTGGTTGGCTAAGGTCTTCTGGGAGATAACATGTGGCTGGGTTGAGGTGGTGGTGAATTCATCCTTGAGAGAGGGGGTGGTCCTGCCAACACTTAAGGAAGCAGGGATCCACCCTGTCCTTAAGAATCCACCTCTGGACCCAACCATGTTAGACAATTTTTGCCTAACCTCCCCTTTCTAGGGAAGCTTATTGAGAAGGTGGTTGAGCTACAGCTTTGGAAGAACTGGGAGGAATCTGGACCTGTTCCAGTTGGGTTTCAGCCCTGGGGATGGGACTGAAATGGCATTGATTACACTTGTGGATGACCTCTGGTAGGAGTGGAATGGGGGTGGTGCATCCACCTTTACCCTCCTTGATCTCTCGGCAGTTTTTGATACCATCAATCATGTTATCCTTCTGGACTAGCTCAGGGGATTGAGAATGGGGGCAATTTGCTGCAAAGTACCAAGTGGTATTTATGGGGGTCTTTTTCCTACCAGAATTGCCAATACAAGAAATCCATAAAATGTTTCTTCTGGAATATTGTATATATAAAATGGTATGTAAGGTCAGGTGTCCATTTGGTATAATACTAGACTAAAATGCCTGTTCTGTAATCCAATTTGCAGAGTTTAATCTTTGCCAGACCTGAGCATCCACATCTGCTTTATATGTTAGCAGTTTAATCCTGGAACATATTAAGACATATTAAGATAGACTCTAAAAAAAAAGGACAAGTGCAAGATACATATTCCTTCCCCATTAAGTAACTACAAAGAGCTCCCACAAATCAAGAAGAAAAGACTTTAAGATCAAAGCAACATGTTTCCAGGAAAGCCTGAGATCTAGTTAAATTCCTTTTTCTAATCCTGGATTGAACAGCTTCTACTATTTCAGATCTCCAGAGACATAAGCTGAACACGGGCACATTTCTGAAAGCGATTTGCAGATAAAAAAAGCTCATGATCAAGTTGTTGGGATTATCAGGAGTCAACTCAGCATTGTCTCATAAGCATAATGGGGGGTCCTTTCTAGTAAACTCATCTCTACTGTGCTTGTGGGATGTTACCTGGGTCACCTGATTTCCTCTTCCTCCTCCTTCTTGGTTTGGGGGATTAACATTCTCCATTACACTTCAGGCACACCTGCAAGCAGGAGGGCTGCACCATGCAGCTCTCGTCCATTTCATCTCGCTTGCATGCTGATCTACTATGAATCTACTCATATCCAGATCTACTGAATAAATGTAAGCTATCTCTATTTTTCTTCATCTAACTAATGTGTGAAGACTGAATTTATTTCTGAACGCAATTAAGCTTAAAGTGCAAGTTCCCTGCTGGTTCATGCTTCTACTCTGCAAGATTGTTGTTAGCTGCTTGGAGTTCTTTTATTAACCTTCAAGACTCCATCACAAATTAGTTTTTGTATCCGAACTTTAATATTGCTGACCATTTTGGTCTATGATCCTGGAAGTTACCTTAGTTCCAATGCATTGTTTAAAGCCTACATAACCTTTCCCTTTTTACCTCTGCCTCTATTTTTATCTATTTCCTCTGTTGCCTTCACAAATTCAGTTAGACGGCAAATTTTCTGCCCAGGGCCCATCCTCAGTTATTCTGTAAAGAGACATCATTGGCTCTTACAGAAAACTCAGCCAAAGTCTGCTAGGAAGATATTTTGTTTATTATATGTTTCTTTATTTAGATTTACCCCATCCTATCACTTCATGGCACTCAGGGTGACTAGGGATTCTTAGTCATTAGCCATTCTAACAATAAATATGGATAAACAGTTGAAATCATCATAATGCTCATACAAGTAGTCCTATTTCAGACCTCCCAAAGGTAGAGAAGAATCCAAAACATACAATGTGCCCAACAAAATTTTCAGAATTTGGTGATGCAGTTTTCCACTCAAAATACATGAGAAGATGTGTACTGTTAAGGAAAAATGTGCATTAGTGTTTTAACAATTAAACAAAGTATGCAAAAATGGATTTTATAAAATTGGCAATGGAAAATTGCTAGCAGATGCTAGGTGAAAGTTTAATTTTACTTGTGTGCAAAAATGTATCTGAACAATCAAACATACATTTTAGTCTTGAATAAACAAATTACCGGGGTAAAACAGGCTAGTTTTGGAAGAAAAGAAAAATTGAAAATAAATAAAATTGTCTATTCCAACCTAACACCAATATTTATGTCAGGAGACAAAATTATTTGATATTTTACCAAATGTATTACCTAGGAAATTCTATCCCAGCATTCTTTTTTCTGACATGAACATCTGCCTTATTCCAAAAGATGGAACAGAAACAGGTAGTAGTAGTAGTAATAAGGTTCTAATAATGTAGTAAATAATCCTCTTATAAATCTGAAAAATTGAGAGTTCTGAATAGTAAGCCATAACAGCTTAATACCTCACATAAATACATGTCAAAGAAATAATACATAGTGGTTGATTCTTTCCAATAGTGTATTACATTTTCATTGTACGTATATGATATTTAACAAATGGCTGAACACAAATGAATTAACTATGGCCTGAATTTAACACTATAAATAAATACAAATACACATTAATTACACAATATATTAAGCCTATACCTGTACCACA
Source organism: Charina bottae (assembly GCA_023362775.1). Classification (NCBI taxonomy): domain Eukaryota; kingdom Metazoa; phylum Chordata; class Lepidosauria; order Squamata; family Charinaidae; genus Charina; species Charina bottae. The sequence goes on from JALMGJ010000008.1 coordinate 5,497,019, forward strand.
TATGTTATTCTTGCTCCACTAATACTTTGTTTGCAGTTACTTACTAACCATTTTTATGAAACTAAAGTTTAAGAACATTTCAAAAAAGACTTCAGTGTTGATTATGGAATAATCAACTAGGGGGGCAAGCAGGGCACGTGCCCCGGGCGCCATGCTGGGGGGGTGCCAAAATGACACCCAGGGGGTGCCAAAATGACAAAATAATCCATGGGGGGGCACAGAATCCATGTTTGTCCTGGGTGTCACAGACCATAGTTCCATCCCTGACCAGAAAGACTGTGAACTTGAGCTAGACAAATAGGCAAGGTTACCTTTGGAGTCCTTGGTGCTCTCTGAGCCTTGTGGTTTTCTTGCAGACGTTTCATTGCCAAAGATTAACTTTGTATCTGGACAGCTCCTTTTATGCAAACAAGGGCAGTCAGTGCAGAAAAGGTGTACCGTGTGTAAAATCTGGCTTAGTCATTCATAGTATTTCCAAAGAAAGTTCCTCTGTCAGTGTTCACAGAACATTCCTGGAGAGGAATTATTTAAAAAATCAACCCTAAACATTTTACTGTAATTGAGATGCAATATGGCCATACCAATTCAGCCCAAGCTACCCGAGGCTGCAATTCTATGCACATTCACTTAGGAGCAAGCACTACTAAAACTTGGGGGCATTTCTAAGAAAATAAGCATACTTTTGCACTGCTAATTATTCTAAAGGTAGTATAAAGTGGAAGGCAAAAGGAAGAGGGGCCAATCAAGGGCAAGATGGATGGATGATATTCTGGAGGTGACGGACTCAACCATGGGGGAGCTGGGGATGGTGATGGCCGACAGGAAGCTCTGGCGTGGGCTGGTCCATGAAGTCACGAAGAGTCGGAAGCGACTGAACGAATAAACAACAAAAGTATTTATTTTGCCAAAAACAAATGTCAGAAGAATTCTACAAGTGTGCCCAGAGCTTCTGTTCACCTTTCCCACAACAGAATTCACAAATTGCCACAGCCATGATTCAGGTTTCATGTAAGCATAATGTTTCTATTTTCAGAACTAAGAGAAATAGCCATCATTATCTGTCCCTGAATGCTACGTGTAATCTACCTCTCAGTGGTGCATTCAGTCCACAGTCTCCATCCTGAGACTGACTTTGAAAGGTAGATCTTATGGTTAAAACATCTGACCTAATTATTGAATAGTCTTGTTTCTTCCATATGCCCTGACTTTTATAATACCTTGCTAGATGAAGAGTTGTAGAGAACTCAAAGATTTGCCCACTGGTTTGTGCTATTTTGATTGCTCCAAATGAAATTATTCATCAGTTCTGAAAGATGGAAATAACTAAGCTGAGCAACATTGCCAAAGCAGATTTCTTTTTTATTAGATTTCTGTTCTTTCCTCTAGAAGATCAAGATAGCTTATGTGAAGATCTCTACCCATTTTTTCTTCATTCAGTCCTATGAGGTAAATTGGGTTGAGAGAGATTCCTTGGTCCAAAAGGACAAAGTGAATCTTCCTAGTTCCATCCCAGCATCTTAACTACTGAGTTGGCCCCAAATTCCCATCAGCAATTCTGGAAAAAGGCTCAGTGAAAAGAAGTGAATCTCCCACTCACAATCTGGAGAGATCTTCCTCTGTTCCCATGACTAATCCAAAGGTGGGAGTAGAGGTAGATGTGGTGGTGGTGGTGGTGGTGGTGGTGGTGGTAGTGAGACTACTATGGAGAACTGGGAGTGGTAAAGACAGTTCCATAGCTCATTTGTACACAACATTCTTTACACATAAAACCAATTCAGTACATGTGCGCATGTGTGTATTTTTATAAATTATTTTTAGTATAACACACTATTTTAGACATGTTTATTACATTTTCAAGTAAATAACTCATCCTTATGTGGGATAAGCATAAAAGAAAGCAATCAGAAAACTCAAGAATAGCACACGTTTGTTTGACTCCAAGTATAAAATAATTCATGTTATTTTCTTGCTTGAATATAGCTTACTAGATCTCAAATATAGTGTTTTCCTATTACTACATTCTGAACTTATGATTTGTTTCTAGGATAAAAGTGAGATAATTATGAACAATTTCAGTCATGATAATTTTTTTTCAGAGCAAAACTTGAACTATGTTTTCGGTTTGGCAAAAGCAAATTGTTTCATATTAAGCTTATAAAGCCAGTGAAAAACCTACAGCAGTCTGCAGATGAGCGGAAATGGCAATGCTCCCTGACATTGATGTGGGAGTGGGGTGAATAAAGGGGAAGTCACCCCCCTCATCTTTTGCTGCTGAAGTAGACACTGCATGTGCTGCCTCCCCACTTGAAGTAACAATGCAAGCTTTCATTAAGTTGCAGGTGTCTGAAGCTTTAGAGAAAAGGAGCACTGTGAATAAGCAAGACAACAGTGGCTGAATGTTTAAGAACCCTCCAGCCGTACTTACAATGACAAGCTGCTGGGAATATTGCTCTTCGCTTGAATTATCACTGAAAGCTGCCTCTCTACTGAGATGAATAGAGACAAGAATGACGTCGGATGCTCTAAGTCAGACTGCAGTGAACTTTGCCCTCCTAGTTGCAGGGCATGGGTGGCTGTTTAATGGGTTTCTCAAAAACGATCCAGTCCATAAGCCATGGTTCATGAAACGCATTTGCTGGGTTTGCACAATATCTTAAGCCTGACTTAAGCAAAACACATTCTGGCTTAGTTGAGAGTGTCCATACATTCTAATAGGTGAACCCAGACACTGTGTCCTAGCAGGAGCAAAGAAACAGCTTTCTTCTTCGGACTCCACACAGTGATTCACAAAAATGCCATATTTACATTTGATCTATGCAGAGATAAGAAACTAAAATATGGATGTCAGTTTCTCCCGCCCCTGAGGGTCTTCGGACATTGTGAGTTAGCCATAGTTTAAGGCTAAATAAAAAAGCAAAAGAAAATACCAAAACAGCAACCTTAAATACACCCAAATAGACCTGTAAATTGTATGTGAGCTGCCCGTACATTACTTTGCAAACTATGGACACAAGAAGGGCCAAGAAACGGAAGTTCTGTCACAGCCCTTCCAAATCTACTTCAAAAACTAAATTCCTGCCTTGTGAAGATTACCTCCTAATTGTGTTTTAATTAACTTATACTTACTTACTCTTCTTCTTGCTTGCCATACAGATATTGCTTTATAGCTACTGTACATCTTTTACCCTTTAATTTCTACAAGCTATTAGACTTGGCCCATAATAAAGAATATTTCAGCAGCCAGGCATAATAGATGGTTACGTATAGCTAGAGGTCCAGTGCCTGGCTATCTAAGATTGTCTTGCCAAAAAGATACATTAACAATTGATGATTCTATCTAAATTGTTGAATCAATCCAATTCAGATTGTTGGTTTGATTTGGACTTCCATTTTGATTACCAAATTTATCTGATCTAATTCAGAAATTTCAAAACATATTTCTATGCATACAAAAAATATCAAATTGTCAGATTAATTCAGAAGCAACCAATTCATTTTAACAATTCAGTCCACATTGACAATCCAATTTAGAAAGTTGATTTTATGTAGGGATTAAATCAAATTACCTTGAATTTAGAATGATGTTTTGCATAGTCCCCATAGTCTAGCAAACTAGATAAAGAATATGGGGCAGTATAGATCTCTGTTTTACTGCAGATCCATCTAGTTTAGAACTGGCCACAATGATATCCCCACCCACTTTCTTTAGAGGGCTTCCTTTGCTCTATTGGAAAAGGCTAGTGATAGGGATTTTTGTTATGAAAAGCATATACACTGCCATCAAGGTACAGTCTTTTCTTTTGAATTGAGCCCTTCAGTCCATGGTCAGCAAAATAATGGAGAGCTTTGACCTAAAACTGTAATTCTCAGTCAACATGGCAATGAATGGGAATACTGGAAGCTTCAGACTCAACACATCTAAAGGAAGCTTACTATAGAAATATATATATGGATTCTAGTTATTAGAAAATATATCAGCCTTTGCAAAACAGAGCAGAAGATATACAAAGATTAGCCCTTAATTACTTCTACTTGGTTGTCTAGATACCATAATAATAATAATGTATATAATATAATAATGAGGGCTAGTTTGGTGTAGTGGTTAAGGCATCAGGCTAGAAACTGGGAGACTGAGAGTTCTAGTCCCACCTTAGGCATAAAACCAGCTGGGTGACCTTGGGCCAGTCACTCCCTTTCAGCCCTAGGAAGGAGGCAATGGCAAACCACTTCAGAAAAAATTGCCAAGAAAACTGAAGGTATTTGTCCAGGCAGTCTCTGAGCATCGGACACAATTGAACGGATTGATAGATATATATAAATACATGTATATATACTGTATATACAGTGTGTGCGTGTGTGTATGTGTGTGTGTGCGTGTATGTGTATATATATATACACACAGACACATACACACACACACACAAACACACACACACATATATGTATATGTGTAGTAAATACAGTATATTAAATTTACATGCCGCCTGATTCCCAGCAACTCTGGTGGTTTCTCAAAACCCTCATACTTTTGAGTGGGAATTTTAAAGTATTAGCAATAGTACTCTTACTATTTTCTACTATTTTAGACCTGCCTTTGCTGCAGCAAAAGCTAAAAGAAGTCTTCAGCTGCTGGCAAAGATACAAAGCCAAGATATCATTTATTAAATTGCCCATATCCATGGAGTTGCTCAACTTGAGCAAATTAGAAAGCTCATTAGAATATGTTGGCAATGGGCTTTAATTTTATATTTTTAATTTTTTTGTGACTGCATATGCTCTAAAGGCCTTCTATCTAATTCATTACCAAAGCTTGCTGAGACAGCACAAAGAGTGCTTGTAAGAAAGCTAAAACTGTTGTAATCTGCACCTGAAGGAACTTGTATACAAGTAAACCCACAAAGCAATTAATGCCAGTCTTTCTTGCTGCTTCAAACTCATCCAACGTTATTCTTAGCAGCCAATTATTCACAAGCTACATACATATGGAGAAGTAAAAAAAGCAACCCTACTAAAATGAATGAAAATGATTTAAAAGTGATCAGCGCAGATGGGCATTATCGGGACAACAGTAAACGCTTAAAGCTTTTTGGCCAAGAAAGAAACCTATTTTAAATTTTAATTGTAGCTATTGGCAGCAAATTCATTAATTCCTGTTTAGTGGCTAATTCGGGAGCTGACTAAGGATGCCACTTTTTCTTAGAGTATCTTTAAGTTATTTTGTTTTTGTTTTTTTCATTACACTATCTCCATGTTAGAAAAAGGGTTCAGTTACTAATTTCTGCTTAATCCCTTGCTTTAACACAGAGCTTTCCAAACTGTGTGTCGCGACACAAAAGTGTGTTGCCACACACAGTCTGGTGTGTCGCCACACAACCCGGAAGCGCTGATCATCAGCGCTTCCGGGTTTTCCCGCGGTGACACACCAACTGCAGCACGCAAAAACCCGAAAGCGGCAGCAGCGCTTCCGGGTTTTTGCGCGCTGCCGCAACGTCAGCACTTCCGGGTTTTCCCGCGGTGACACACCAACGGCGGTTGGTGTGTCGCCGCGGGAAAACTTTGGAAAGCCCTGCTTTAACACAAGAAACCTAGTAGGGGTAGAGGGGATAGATAAACTAGTAAGTTTACTCAAGTATTAATTTTTACTGATTTATGTTTTGAGTCATTATATGAAGTGTTATTTATTTATTTAAATTACTTATATGGCTGCCCATTTCCCAGAAGTGATTCTGCTGTTAAATAAAATTATTGTCCCAAGAGGAAATTTTCAATGTAAACTTAAGTATTGTTAGTGCAAAGCTGAAGTGATATTGGCAGATGAAAGACCTTCAAATACCATTGTTCCTATGTGAAGTTTAGCATACAGGTAGTCCTCGCTTACCAATGACTGGGACCGGGAACTCCATTGCTAAGCGGTCATAAGGCATAGGTTCTGGCAGTCCCAGTTTCCATTGTTAGGCGAATCCCATGCAGTCGCAGCATCCCGCAGTCATACGATCGCCATTTGCAACCTCCTGCTGCTTCCCCATTGACTTTGCTTGTCGGAAGCCGGCAGTGAAGGTCACAAATGGCGATCACTTGACTACAGGACACTGTGATGTTGTAATTGTGAGCCGGTCGCCAAGTGCCCAAATTGCGATCATGTGACCGTGGGAACGCTGCGACGGCTGCAACTACGAGATCTCATCATAAGTACCCCTTGTTCATTTACTTGATTTAAAAAAAATAATTGGGCTTATTTGTTAACTTCAATCATGTTTTGGAATGGAAATAATATGAATTTGTAACCTTGTGCGCTCAACTTGAGAGTTATTATTTAGTAAACTTGCAATCTTGACTAATTCGGAGCACTAATTATTTGGAATTTTTCAGCACTGAAAGTGGCTAAACAGATCTGGGCCTTAGTGGGTAGAGAATTTAAATTTGATTTTTTTCTCATGAGAAACTGGAAATCAGGAGTCTGGTAGCACTTTTTTGACTAACAAATTTTATTATTTTGTTTAGTTGATTAAATATTTATCATCAGATGCATGAAGTGAGCTACAGTTCACAAAGCTGATGCCTTTTAATAAAATTTGTCAGAAAATGTGCTACCTAACATCCTGGTTTTTGGCTACCATAGACTAACATGGCTTTCCTTCTACAGTGACACTCGGAGTAATTCTTATTTGAAAATGGCTAGTAATACATTTTTCCTGAAAACATGATCATAACAGAATCATTACCCCCAGTCAGCTATTAATTAATGATATTTTTAAAACTTTCAAGAGTCTATAAAAGGAATATAACTTATCTAAAAAGGATAAATGGCTATACATATATTTGAAACAATTACTATCTATGTTGGTCAGTCCTGATGCCCTTGCAGCCCTGAAAACAACACAGGTTTAAAAGTTGTTGGGGATGGACTTTATGGAAACTAAATCCACAATTTATTATTATAAATTTTTAAGAAATATTTTAAAAACTAAATCTAACTTATCTAATTATCTCTCTTTATATTGGTTTTTATTTTTATTGATTTTTATTTTTATTTATATAATATATTATATTTACATATTTATTTATATTTATATTTATATTTATTATATTTATATTTATTTATTTATATTATTTATTTTATTACTTATTTACAATAAATAAAACCTATCTTTCCCCTACATCCTTAGGATCTTTCTTATTAATTGGCATAATATATAATTTACTCCAATTAATTATGTACAATTAATTTTATTGTATTTACATATTTACATACAAACTGTACACAAATCTGAGTTTCTGCAATTTTTGAATTAAAACTTGATTTAAACCATATCAAAAGCCTTTTCTGCACCTGTAAAGTTAGCACTGCAGATTCATGTGTATCTACGTATAAAGCTATTATATCAACCAGGAGTCTTATATTGTCTGAAGTTGAAGCTGAAGTCTTATATTGTCTGAAGCTTGGGACCAATTCAGACTGAGCAGGATGAATTATTCTGGGTAATACATTTTGAAGTCTTCTTGCCTATCTAGCTGTTAAAATCTCATCATCAATATTTAACAAAGATATTGAATAATAAATTGTGCACTGAATAGAATGTTACAGGCCTTCAAAATTACAGTAATATAAGCATCATAGTGTAAAAGTGGTAGAACTTGATTTTCGTAAGGTGTCATGACATCCTGTTTCATAACAAGTATGCGAGCTACTTTCTCCTTCAATTTTTAGGACAGGAATAATAATTGGCAACAGTCTATATAAATTAAAAGTATGTACCCAAGAATCATATTGAGCTATTTACAGTAAATATACTGGTTAGTATAAAGTATAATTTTGTTAGAGAATAAAAGGTGGGAATGCATTTTTAATTTTTTGGTAAATGGAAAAAGCAAATGCATTGTGTGATTTTATTTACTTACTCCATATTGCTTCAGTTCTTTGTACTTGCACTTTATTTTTGAAATACAGATATAAATATTTTTAAAAAGCAGTTGTAACAGATAAAGAATACAGAATAGGATTGTTTACTGCTAGAAATGGGAACCTAGATTTCTGACTGTTAAACCTTATTTAAAGAATGTTTAGGTCGAGTCAAGCCAAAATCAGAAAGGTGAATATAACCACATTCCCAACTTTGTGGAATCCTTGTATTAGACTTCAACTGTCAAATTCCCAGCCCAGATGTTTAATACATCTAGAAGGCACCAAGGGAGGCAATGCTGGAATATAGAGATAAAGCAGTTTTCCACCATACTTTTGCAGCTGCAACTATTATCTATAACTTGATGGGTGTGCATGCTACTTAAGACAAAAATGATAAGATCCTGGCCTAAGGATCTTTCAGTCTAGTAAAGACATGCAGCACAAGTGTAAACACTAAACCACAAAGTGGGAGTTGTACTAGTTAGGAGAGAACCTTGAAAATTTATCTTTGAGTCATCAAAGAGCTGGAAGGAATCCATCAACGGAATCTTTGAGCTATCACACATTTTAAATAGGCCAGATGAAATCATGAATAATGAGTTCCTCCAGAGGCTCTGCTGAAACAGGAGTAATGGTGCAGGAGCAATTCCAACTGCATCCATTGGAATCCAGCCTAAGCCAGCCACCACTATTCTCGTAGTGAATCTACATGAAACACTCTTTCACCCATCCTTCTTCCACTGAGCTATGTTTTGTGAATTATCTTTCACTAGGAACATAGGAATTTCCATCTGAAACCAGTAATTTGATTTCCTAAAGCTACTATCCTGGCATAAGTAGTCAAGAACATATAAGGTATTATCAGGCAGATGGAAAGTAGACAACATTCCACAAATGGATTAAGACTTTACATTTCTCCTGGATCATGAACATTTTCCATACCAATATTGAGCTGAGAGGATGTTTTGTCGGGCGCCTGGGGGGAAGAGTATTTTTGTTTTTAACCATGTTTTTATGGATTGTTCTGAGCCACCTAGACTCACTGTATGAGATAGGCAGCCATATAAGTCTTTTAAATAAATGAATGACCAAGGCCATCTTGCAAGGTCATTTTGTTTCTATGAAACTCATTCTATTCTGTCACAGATTTATGTATCTGTTGTCTCCCCTGGGTCCCCCGTCTCATCCACTATTGTTGTTTATTCGTTCAGTCGTTTCCGACTCTTCGTGACTTCATGGACCAGTCCACGCCAGAGCTTTCTGTCGGCCGTCACCATCCCCAGCTCCCCAATGGTAGAGTCCGTCACCTCCAGAATACCATCCATCCATCTTGCCCTTGGTCGGCCCCTCTTCCTTTTGCCTTCCACTTTCCCTAGCATCAGCTTCTTCTCCAGGGTATCCTGTCTTCTCATTATGTGGCCAAAGTACTTCAGTTTTGCCTTTAATATCATTCCCTCAAGTGAGCAGTCTGGCTTGATTTCCTGGAGTATGGACTGGTTTGATCTTCTTGCAGTCCAAGGCACTCTCAGAATTTTCCTCCAACACCACAGTTCAAAAGCATCTATCTTCCTTCGCTCAGCCTTCCTTATGGTCCAGCTCTCGCAGCCATAGGTTACTACGGGGAATACCATTGCTTTAACTATGCGGACCTTTGTTGTCAGTGTGATGTCTCTGCTCTTAACTATTTTATCAAGATTTGCCATTGCTCTCCTCCCAAGAAGTAGACGTCTTCTGATTTCCTGGCTGCAGTCAGCGTCTGCAGTAATCTTTGCGCCTAGAAATACAAAGTCTGTCACTGCCTCCACTTTTTCTCCCTCTATTTGCCAGTCATCAATCAAGCTCGTTGCCATAATCTTGGTTTTTTTGAGGTTTAGCTGCAACCCAGCTTTTGCACTTTCTTCTTTCACCTTCGTCATAAGGCTCCTCAACTCCTCCTCGCTTTCAGCCATCAAAGTGGTATCATCTGCGTATCTGAGATTGTTAATGTTTCTTCCAGCGATTTTAACTCCAGCCTTGGATTCCTCAAGCCCAGCATGTCGCATGATGTGTTCTGCGTACAGGTTGAATAGGTAGGGTGAGAGTATACAACCCTGCCGTACTCCTTTCCCAATTTTAAACCAGTCCGTTGTTCCGTGCTCTGTTCTTACCGTTGCTACTTGGTCGTTATACAGATTCCTCAGGAGGCAGACAAGATGACTTGGTATCCCCATACCACCAAGAACTTGCCACAATTTGTTATGATCCACACAGTCAAAGGCTTTAGAATAGTCAATAAAACAGAAATAGATGTTTTTCTGAAATTCCCTGGCTTTCTCCATTATCCAGCGGATATTGGCAATTTGGTCTCTAGTTCCTCTGCCTTTTCTAAACCCAGCTTGTACATCTGGCAATTCTCGCTCCATGAATTGCTGGAGTCTACCTTGCAAGATCTTGAGCATTACCTTACTGGCATGTGAAATAAGTGCCACTGTTCGATAATTTGAACATTCTTTAGTGCTTCCCTTTTTTGGTATGGGGATATAAGTTGATTTTTTCCAATCTGATGGCCATTCTTGTGTTTTCCAAATTTGCTGGCATATGGCATGCATCACCTTGACAGCATCATCTTGCAAGATTTTAAACAGTTCAGCTGGGATACCGTCGTCTCCTGCTGCCTTGTTATTAGCAATGCTTCTTAAGGCCCATTCAACCTCACTCTTCAGGATGTCTGGCTCTAACTCACTGACCACACCGTCAAAGCTATCTCCAATATTATTATCCTTCCTATACAGATCTTCCGTATATTCTTGCCACCTTTTCTTGATCTCTTCTGCTTCTGTTAGGTCCTTACCATCTTTGTTTTTGATCATACCCATTTTTGCCTGGAATTTACCTCCGATGTTTCTAATTTTCTGGAAGAGGTCTCTTGTCCTTCCTATTCTATTGTCTTCTTCCACTTCCGCACATTGCTTGTTTAAAAATAATTCCTTATCTCTTCTGGCTAACCTCTGGAATTTTGCATTTAATTGAGCATATCTCCCCCTATCACTGTTGCCTTTTGCTTTCCTTCTTTCTTGGGCTACTTCCAGTGTTTCAGCAGACAGCCATCTTGCCTTCTTGGTTTTCTTTTTCTTTGGGACGTTTTTTGTTGCCGCCTCCTGAACAATGTTGCGAACTTCTGTCCATAGTTCTTCTGGGACCCTATCTACTAAATCTAGTCCCTTAAATCTATTCTTCACCTCCACTGCATATTCCTTAGGAATATTAGTGAGCTCATATCTAACTGATCTGTGGGTCTTCCCTATTCTCTTTAGTCTGATTCTAAATTTTGCAATAAGAAGTTCGTGATCTGAACTACAGTCAGCTCCAGGTCTTGTTTTTACCGACTGTATAGATGTCCGCCACCTTTGGCTGCAAAGGATGTAGTCAATCTGATTTCGGTGTCGACCATCTGGTGAAGTCCATGTATAAAGTCGTCTTTTAGGTTGTTGGAAGAGAGTGTTTGTTATGCACAGTGAGTTGTCTTGGCAAAATTCTATCAGCCTATGTCCTGCTTCATTTTGTTCTCCCAGACCATGCTTGCCTGTAATTCCAGGTGTCGTCTGACTACCCACCTTAGCATTCCAGTCTCCTGTAATGAAAATAACATCTCTTTTTGGTGTATTATCTAGTAGGTGCTGCAGATCCTCATAGAACTGATCTACTTCTGCTTCTTCAGCATCTGTGGTTGGGGCGTATATTTGGATCACTGTGATGTTAAATGGCTTACCCTGAATTCGAATTGAGATCATTCTATCGTTTTTTGGATTGTATCCAAGCACTGCTTTAGCCACTTTATTATTAATTATGAAGGCTACTCCATTTCTTCTGTGGTCCTCTTGTCCACAGTAGTAGATCTGGTGGTCATCTGATGTGAAGTGGCCCATCCCAGTCCATTTCAGTTCACTGACACCTAAAATGTCTATATTTAATCTTGACATCTCACCAATAACCACATCCAATTTGCCCTGGCTCATAGATCTTACATTCCAGGTTCCTATGGTGTGTTGATCTTTAGAACATCGGATTCGTCGTTCACCACCAGCACCGTCGGCCGCTAGCCGTCCTTTCGGCTTTGAGCTAGCTGCGTCATCACATCTGGGGCTAGTTGAACGTATCCTCTGTTCCTCCCCAGTAGCATTTTGACCATCTTCCGACCTGGGAGTCCCATCTTCCGATGGTATACCGACATATCTTTGGTTGTACTGATCCATTTAGTTTTCATGGCAAGAATACTGGGGTGGGTTGCCATTACCTTCCCCAGGGATCGTATTTAGTCTGACCTCTCTGCCACGACCTTCCCGTCTTGGGTGTCCCTTCACGGTTTAGCTCATGGTTTCATTGAGGTGCTCAAGCTCCAGCACCACGACAAGGTAACGATCTCCTTTGCTGGAGCTCATCCACTATGCTCTCAGTGAAATTTGAAAAGGGACAAAGAACCAAGCAGCTTATAGATATCTGTTTCAATGTTTTTCCTCTGAGAATTTCCATAATATCTAAGTTATCTATTAATGCCTGTTCCACAGAGTCAAGTTGCCCATGTTAAGGAAAAGCTATAGCTCTTTATTATAAGTCATTCTGAGTACAGGTAGTCCTCAACTTGCAACCTTTCGTTTAGCGACCATTCAAAGTTACAATGGCGCTGAAAAAAGTAAATTATGACTGGTCCGACCGTTGCAGTGTCCCTGTGGTCACATGATCAAAATTCAGGTGCTTGGCAACCAGCATGTATTTACAACAGTTGCAGCGTCCTGGGGTCACGTGATTGCCACTTGTGACCTTCCCAGCCGGCTTTTGACAAGCAAAGTCAATGGGGGAGGCCAGATTTGCTTAACAACCACGTGATTCACTTAACGGCCTTGGCAAAAAGGTCATAAAATTGGGTGTGACTCACTTAACGTCTGCCTCGCTTAGCGATGGGAATTCTGGTCCCAATTCTGATTGTAAGTCGAGGACTACCTGTAATGAAAAGGAATATAAAATATTCCTTTTATAAAGGAATATAAATATATATATATATAATATATATAAAATTTAATATAAATTTAAATTTAAATATAAATATAAATTTAATGTGTTTATTTTTCTTTAGCCACAGATTGTTACAAAAAAAGTTTGCCAGTAATAAAATCACCAATGACAGTAAATAAATGCATCAAATTGAAACTGCTACTAAGTCAGCAGTCAATGCTAAAAACTTTCCTGTCTATTTTCAGTTTGAGCTATCGGGTCAACCAGTGTTTGTTTGTTTTTGCATCAGGGCAAATAGTGTATTGTTCAGCTCTACTTACTGTCTTTAAAAAACAAATAAACAAACAAACTCTAACATTGGTTGATATGAAAAAGTAAAGTCAGATCTGATTAGTACTAGGATGAGAGACTATTACCAGGGCCTTAGGTGACATTGGAAAATTGCAAGACTAGAAGGCGGCAATGGAACACCTTCCATAATGGAATGACCAGAAGTCAAGCTCAGTATGGAGACTTTACCTTTGAAGCATACGTAGCCTAATCGGGGTCATGAACACCAGGTACAGGAAGGAAGCCACCTAATCGCTGCCCTAGAACCTCCTCAGACAAGGTCTTAACATAAAACCTCCTCCATAAGTACAAATGGATTAAAATGGTGCATGCACACATACACATGCACACCCACCCACATATATACAGGGAGTACATGTAAACAAAGATGCTGGGTGGAAGGACAAGACTCTCTTCTCCTTGGGTGTGGTGATTCTAATCCATATTGGGTTACCAACCGCTTGCCTGAAGAATCAAAAGTGGAATTGGAGTTGTTTGCTATCCAATTTATCAGTTATGGATTGTGTGTATTATGTGCTGGTTCCCATAGTTACATAGTGGGTCACTTTAAAATTGATCATAAATGAAACTATAATTATGAAATCTCTGTTATCAAAGAAATATTCTCCCAGGAAGAAGTGGGCTTTGATCAGCGTATTGGTGTAACTTAAGATATGAAAGGTTGGAAAGGGTCACCTCAGGTTGTGGTAAGAAAGTACACAATCAGCTCTTTCATTACGTTTATGAAATTGTCAAAGCATCACATTTCAATCAAGGCAGAAAGGGAAAATCACCCATTTGTTCCAGAGAAATAGTATTCTATATAAACAGCACAGTGAGGTGAAAATACACACTATGTTCACACAACACACTACGTCAAAAACCATGATTTGCAAACCACAGTGGCCAAACTATAACCAAACAAACCACATTATAATTTAGCATGTTGTATGAACTAGGCTATCATGTTAAGCCATGTTATATTTTGGCATATTGCATTATGTGACCAAAGCAATTTTCCTTTCTTAATCATGGTTTATGATTTACAATTTTGCAAATGTAGCCACTTACTGTTTTCTCTCTTGCTCGCTCTCTCTCTCACACACATACGCTTTCTTCAAACTAATTTTTTTTCTCCTTCAGTCTGAGTACAAGTCACTTAAGAATAAAGTTAACAGTATGCAGTAACATATTGTGTAATGTACAAGAAGTGGAAGCATGTCAAGAACTCACAGGAAGCTAGGAGATCTTGATTAAACAATGACATTCATTTTGCGTCATGGTCTTTTTGTCAGTCTCCTGTGCAAACAAAATGTCTCATTGTAATATTACCTTCTTGTTTCTCAGCTGCAGGCAAGGCAGTCCATAGCAAGTTTCTCTGACATGCAGACCATAATTTTAGGTTTGAAGGAAAAGAAATGTGCAGTAGCAGAAGACAAAGTGTTTAAAAAGGCATGTGGATGCATCTGTTTCTGTGTGTTCATGTGTATGCACATGTCTAAAACAGAAGTCAGAGTTTCATATATATGTATGTATGAATACATAAGACAAAAATAACAATCTTGCAGCATGTACTTCTCAAGAATTTATAACTCAAGTAATAAGAGTATTAGAAATCCTGACTGTGTAGAAAGCACTGCAATTATATACACATTTACATGGGAATAAATCCCACTAAACTTCTGAGTAAACTTGCATCAGATTATACCTGCGTAGGATACATATTAGTTCGTTAACAAACTAATAATGTGTTTGGTTGTAGAAAAATATATTGTGTAACACTAGCCATTGTGATTTGTAAACCATAACTTATGGAATGTGGTTTATTCAGTAAACCATGACTAAAGAAACTATTGCTTAGTATAATAAAGGAACCCAATCACAGCCTATGCTAATTTTATTTCTATATTTTCTATGAAGCCTTTAAATTAGAATCTGCAGCTGGTCAAATGCTTCCTGTCATATATAATGCAAATGTATTCAGTTTGGTTTAGCGGTTAAGGCACCAGGCTAGAATCCAGGAGACGGTGAGTTCTAGTCCCGCCTTAGGCATGAAAGCCGGCTGGGTGACCTTGGGCCAGTCACTCTCTCTCAGCCCAACTCACCTCACAGGGTTGTTGTTGTGGGGAAAATAGGAGGAGGAAGGAGTATTAGGCCTGTTCGCCGCCTTGAGTTATTTATAAAAATAATAAAGGTGGGATAGAAAATAAATAAATAAATAAATAAATAAACAAACAAACATTTATTTGATGGCTGTTGTGGGTCTTCCGGGCTGTGTGGCCGTGTTCTGGAAGTTGTGGTTCCTAACGTTTCGCCAGCATCTGTGGCCAGCATCTTCAGAGGGCAGGAGCACAGATAGAAGCAAAATCTCTGTCTATCTGTGCTCCTGCCCTCTGAAGATGCTGGCCACAGATGCTGGCGAAACGTTAGGAACCACAACTTCCAGAACACGGCCACACAGCCCGGAAGACCCACAACAGCCATTGAACTCCGGCCGTGAAAGCCTTTGACAATACAAACATTTATTTATTTATTTTATTTTGTCTTATTTATACCCCGCCTATCCCCTCCCTACTAGAGGACTCTAGGCGGCTTACAACATTACATATCAATTATCCAATTATACATCATCATTACAATTTTTTCCGCGTGATAGGGAGAGACGAAGGGAACCGGCTCTTCAGCTGCAGGCATTGGACTGCAAGTCCCAGAATGCCTCGCTCCGCGCCGGCTGCTGAAGTCCAGGAAGCTGGTATTTCCGGATCCGTTGTCCTCTGCCGTCATCACCGCTCTCCAGATCTTTCTTGGATCGAGGACGACCCTCCGATGGACGCCCGCAAATTGCCCCACGTGAGTGGTACCCATTTATCTACTTGCTATATTAGCTTTCGAATCGCTGGGTTGGCAGAGAGCTAGGGCTAGTGACGAGAGCTCACCTCGTCACGCGGTTTCGAACTGCCAACCTTATGGTCGGCAGTCTAACGGCTCAGTGGTTTAACCCGCTGAGCCACCGCGCCAAACAAACAAACAAACAAATAAAGGGTGCATATAATATTACTGTACATACTAATTCATTACACGCCATCAGTTTGCACATGTAATGAGGGGACGGGCACTGTATTCTAATAAACGTAAGAAGATAGAAATGCAGTAATCATGCTTCTGAATATCAATTGTTGGGGAACAATACAGTAGCAAATATATGCTCTTTAGGAAAATAGTCTGGTGCTCAGTACTACATTGCTTTATTTTATTACCTTTCTATCCAAATCCACCCACTTTATATCCCCAGCAAAATTTCTTTAAGGAGAAGGCTACTTGCCTCCCCTTCCCTACCAAGGCACTTGTCACTGTCTCCTAATGGTAAAGCCTCCATTGAGTGATGCTTCTGGTGATTACATGAATACATCCACGTTATTTTCTTGGCAACAATACAGAGGTGTTGTGTCACTGCCTCCTCCCAGAATGTTTTTCAACTTCCCAATCTAATCTATAGCTCTGGGATTTCCTGATAAGTCCCATCAAATTAGGCTGACCATATTTCAGGATGGCAAAACGGGACGGGGTCTTATGTAATATTCTGTATTCATGAAAAAGACAGGGGTCCCTGCCCCCTGGTCTGCGCGATTGGCTCCCACCTGCAAACCCTGCCCCCCAGTCTGCACAATTGGCTCCCGCCTGCAAACCCGGCCCCCGGTCTGCACGATTGGCTCCCGCCTGCAAAACCCACCCACCCCGGTCCATGTGATTGGCTCCCGCCTGCAAAACCTGCCCCCGGTCCTTGCTCCGGCTCAGATCCTCCTTCCGCGCCATTCCCGCTGGGTTTGAAAAACGTGACAAAATTGAGATTTTTATGAAAACAACAGGATGGTTGAAAAATGCTTAAAAACTGGGACTGTCCCATTCAAAACGGGACGTATGGTCAGCCTACATCAAAGTACTAATCCAGACCAACCCTCTACCCTGTTTAACTTTTTCAAAGTCAGCGAACCACACCCCAAAATGATCTAGCTGTCTTAAAGTTGCCTTCCTAACTTGTACACGAGAATTCCCAGCCAACAGAGCACTTCGTCATCCTGAAGGGAACTGGGGGAGCCACAACCCATTACATCTGGAGGGCAAGAACCTAGGGAAAGCTGCTTTAACATCTCACTCACTGGGTTAGCCATAGTTAACTTATGCACACTCCATGGAATAATCCAATTTTCTGGGATTTCACACTGAACCAAAGCTATCTACAAAGGCTGGATTTGTATAACTGACTTATAAAACAGCCAACCACATTTTAGCCTGACTTACAAACCAGCCAATCACATTTTCTGTTAATTTATTTAAGTATTGATGGAGGAAACTTTCCCACCAAATGGGACAGCCTAAAAAGTTATCTAGAACAGAGCCAGGATCCAAAAATAATCCTTCCTCCTTGTGAATACATTCTGAAATAATACAATATGTTGGATTTACCTATGATATGCATTGCAGGGAAGGTCAATGTTTATTTGTCACATTAACTAGCTCAAATTCATACAATAAATAATTGCTACACTCAAATGTAGGTGAGGCCCACATTCAAGTATGCAAACCTGCTTCTGGGTTTGCTTGATTTACCCTAGTTCACCTCTTTATAATCCAAATTATGTGCTAATTAGAAAAAGGTTTCAAAGCCTTTATACTAAAGTGTGGTGGAGTTACTCACAATATGTGGTTTAAACAAAGATAGCTTGAAGAAGGTTGGGGTGTGTTCTAGCCCAGGACAACCTTGGTTACTGCCAAAAATAACAAATGTGAACAGAAAACTTTGGATCTCTGTACACAAAGGATTTTGCAGCTAAACATAATATTAAACTGGTAAACCAAGAAGACTGTTCTTTAAATAATCACAATACAATAGAAGTTTTCATCTAGTATCCTGGAATCTACTGGGTGCCTATTAAAAAATACTCAGTCTTTGCTTGGTAGGTAACCTTTACTATTGTTTGGACCAGCAGGTGTACAAGTATGCATATGTACATAAAGTTCTACATAGACCGTAAAAATAACAATCAAGAAATTAAAAGAGTTAAAAAGAAAAAGGAGGGGGAGAGGATAACATTTTTTTTTTGCAGATATAATTTTTTATTATTACATTCAACATAAAACATAAACAAAACATATAACACATAACAATGATCATATATAACACATAACAATGGTTACATTTATGTATATATATTTACATTTGATTTTATATAATTATTTTTATTATATTTAATACAATGTATCCTTCTTTTTTTGTCTCTAATCTTTTCGGAGAGGATAACATTTTGAAGGTATCAAAAAATGCAATTTTATTAGGCAATATTTGCTGCCTTATCCTCATGGCAACAAGGCAAAATTAGCTACATTATGAGTACGAATGATTTTATGATCTGCTAGGAGGTGGAAGACCTACCCATCTCTCCCTGAGGGGCTGAATCTATGCCTAACTATCAAATTCAGGCCAAGTAAAGAAATAGCCAGAGTAGGAGTAAAGCCCATTGGACTACATTACAGTGGGAACAACCAGCTCTGTAATCTGAAGAATAGCAGGCATCTGTTCCTGCTATTCTTGATCTTCACTTCTGCCTTGTTTGGCCCCACCCAAACCTGTCAATATTTTGTTGCACTCAGCTTGGTTGCGTCCCAGAAAGTTGCCTCTTGTCTTGACAGAATATCAACTTTATACCAGTAGGGGGACCAAACGGGAAAGACATTATTTCAACACACCTGAAACTTTCAAGTTTTGTCTTGTGTTACAGAGTATGGTTGAGGTGTGTGGCCTGCATCACAGATGTATTTTTGAGGCATTAATCTTACTTTTTATTAGAATTTCTGAAAGAACAGGACTTTATGGTCCAGATCTAGATACAGTTGGTCCTAATCCTGCTCTAGTGAAGGACCTAATACTTTATATCAAAAGCATGAGGACAAAACAGAAGTAAACACTCCAAAATAGTAGCATTTATAATTTAGTTCAATGTTTCTCAACCGTGGCAACTAAGATAGGTGGACTTCAGCTCCCAGAATCCCCCAGCTGAAGTCCACACATCTTAAAGTTGCCACGGTTGAGAAACACTGATTTAGTATATGAAGAATGCAAGATTATCTTGCTAACAGCTGTGGAGAAAGGTCCCACATCCTGTGCAACTATTACAGCTAGAGAAAACACCGTTTTAGAAGGTACTGCAGAAGTAGATTCTGCAGCTAGGATAATAGATACTCATTAGCATCCAGGGATAGTTTAGAAAACTTTTGGAGGAATCAGTACTGCATGCAGATCACCTGGGATATATCTGCCAGTTGTAAATAGTTGAAGCTAATTTGCATACCCAGAAGCACGAGCCTATTAGGTCGTCCCAACAGGATATCAAGTTGCAAGGCTTACATCATTCATGGGCTCATTGCCTGATAAAAATACAGGAAGGTGTAGGAGGTGAGTAAGGTTGCTGAAAGCTTTATGTGAATTAGCTCTATCACAGCTAGGAAACCTCACATTCAATACTGAGAAACCAAAATACGAGCAAGCACATATTCACATATTTAGCCCTTTACCCCAGCCTGATTTTTTTTTTTCCCAGACATTTCTGTATTTCTAAAGTTGAGCTTCATTTGGGTGTGTGCTAACAACTGTCACTGTAAAACCTGGAAACTATTTTTCTTGCAAACAAAATAAAGTTGGAATTCTTGGGTTGGTAAAGTGTACATACTTTTTAAAAAGATACTTTGCAGTTTGGTTCATTGGACCACACACCACATATTATCTGACTTGATACATTCCATTTTGTCCAGGGACCCAGCCTGGATTTACATGTTTTGAATCTTCAGGATGTCCCAGTCCATACTCTGCACTTAATAGTGATGTAGAAGAAATGTTTCACCTCATACACATACTTGTCTGCCATTACCCAATTTCCCACTGGTTTCATTTCTTACCCAAGCCCGCTTTCTCTCACAAAGGGGCCTAGCTTGGCTTTTGCAAAAAGGAAGAATGCATTCCATCTAGATTACATGCAAAATTTGCCTTTTGGAATACCGCTTTCCTGGGTGCTCACCCAGCTCTGCATGTGATCAGGCACATGTTCCATCGCTGAGTGGCAATTATATCATCTTTCTTGTAGCCCAGGAAATAGTACAAGTCTTCTCAAGCAGCAGTGAGTCACTCTGAATATGCCTGGTGTGGCTCTAGCGAAGAAAACCACCCTATTACTCACCACACTGTTGAATAAACACATGGATATAAAATTGTGTTGGCAGTGAAATGAGCTAGCGCAGAATGTTTACCAGAGTCAGGGCATTCCAAAATAGCAATTAGTGCCATGTCCTGATCAGTCCGTGTCTCCTTTGCTATTCCATTCCTGAGCTTCCAGTACTGCTTATCCCAGAGCGATGGCAGAGAGAGTGGTAAACAGATTGAGTCAGAAGCCACATAATGCCTTCTCACCCCAGCATGCTGGCTGGGGAATTCTGGGAGTTGAAGTCGACACATCTTTAAGAGGCTGAGGTTGGGAAATGCTGATCTAGCCTAATACACAATTGCAAGAAGTCTAAACTGGTGCCAGATCTGCCAGGCACCGTATTGGGGACATTTGCAGCCTTGTAACGGCTAGGTCTTTGGTTCTGCTCACCAAAATGTAACTACTGTAGTTCTGTGATCAAAAAGGCAAGAAAGAAAGAAAATAACTTTCCTTTTCTAAGATAAATTAGAATATATTAGAATATGAATGTTAGTGTGGGGGATTAGTACTGAGAAGCTAGATTTAAACTGACAAGATAAGTTTCAAGTCCTTCACCTAAGGTTAACAAGGATAGTTTAAAGATACATGTGTTCACCCATAACGGGAAAGACAATAAGATAATCCATGTGGCTTATTAAAAAGATAATAATTCATTCATTCTTTGGACAGTGTCTGCTAATTATAGAAGCCTGTAAATCTTGAAGAATTTACAGAACTGTAGTTCTGTTGTTCAGAAATATGGGGGAACATAACAGGTTCTCTTCATGTTTGATCCTTGCAGAGAAAGGAAAAAGACAAAAAGGGGCTTGCTCTCTACATGAACAGCCTCCGGTTAAGATTCCACCCTGACAGCTGTTGCATTTGCTTATTCCAGGTTCTGCTGCATTTATGAATGTCACAGATTGCATCATATTTATGTTTTCAACAGTCTTAAAGCCCTTTCAGCTCATCCCACATGACCACCTGTAGACTTTTTGCAGTATTTGTCTACTTTTTGCCACAATGCCTTGGATTAGCTTAATCCAAAACTGATTTTAATAACAAGGCATAAATATAAAAGATTATCTCTAAGAAGAAATCCACATATTTTCTTTCCTAACATCTCAATAAGGTGCTGAAGATGTAGACTATTTCACTTGTAGAGTAACTTTCCTCAACTTAATGACCTCCTTTTGTTGTTTATTCGTTCAGTCGCTTCCGACTATTCGTGACTTCATGGACCAGCCCACGCCAGATCTTCCTGTCGGCCGTCACCATCCCCAGCTCCCCCATGGTTGAGTCCGTCACCTCCAGAATATCATCCATCCATCTTGCCCTTGGTCGGCCCCTCTTCCTTTTGCCTTCCACTTTCCCTAGCATCAGCTTCTTCTCCAGGGTATCCTGTCTTCTCAAATGACCTCCTTACAGTCCCCAAATTTTCAGCCTATGTGCTCCTTGGAATTTGAGCCTAGGCTGTGCTGGCTGCAAAGCTTTGGAATTGTGGATCATCACATCTGGAGGATACCAGATTGGGAAGACCTTCGTAGAGGAATGTTATCCATTTCTTACATACACCTTAAGTTATCAATGAACCTGCCAGGTTGTAGTAAGGGAATATAGCTCCCAACATACGTGTGGGCAACCTTTTAGGGCCAGGAGCATATTTGAAATTTTGAGAGCATGTGGTAGGTGGATTTACAAAATAGGGCTTGGGATTCAATTCTAAAAAGGTGTGGTGCATAAGGAGCATGAACATTTCACCTCTTTGCAATTCTTTAAAGCAGCTGAACCTTTTCCTGGATCATGCAGGCAATCTCAGGAATATGTGAAGCTAAGACGTTGTAGAAGAGTGCTATGCTTGGGTCCCTGTGCACTCTGAAGCACCTTTTTGGAACTAAATCCAACCTTTTAGTTCCAACCACCTTTTTGGAACTAAATCCAAAATGCTGCAGAATCTTACAAAATATTTATTTATTTATTTATTTATATTTCTAACTTATATCACCGCCCATCTCCCCCCATTTCCGGAGGGGACTCTGGGCGGTTTGCACAAAGCCAGCAATTAAAACATATAAAAATTTATAAAATACAATACATAAATTAATTAAATATATAAGATCCAAGAGGCTCTGATGTTAGGTTTTAAAAGAACTCTACAGAGCAAGCCAACCCCAAGAGAAGCTATTACTCCCCCCATCCCAAGCGAGGTGGCAGAGCCAGGTCTTCAGTTGTTTCCGGAAGGTCATAAGTGTGGGGGCTTGCCTCACCTCCAGGGGCAGAATATTCCAGAGGGCGGGTGCCACTGCCGAGAAGGCCCACCTCCTGGACCCCGTCAGATGGAATTCTCTTATAGACGGGGTCCGAAGCAAGCCCTCTCTGCATAACCGGGTGGAGCGGGTCGATGCTCTGGGGATGAGGCGGTCCTTTAGGTAACCTGGTCCCATGCCATATAGGGCTTTAAAGGTGACAACCAACACTTTGAATTGGACCCAGAAGCAAACCGGTAACCAATGCAGCTCGCGCAGCAGAGGTGTCACATGTGCCGACCTTGGGGCACCCATAACTGCACGCGCAACCGCATTCTGGACCAGTTGAAGCTTCCGGATACTCTTCAAGGGTAGCCCCATGTAGAGTGCATTGCAATAGTCTATATGGGAGATGACCAGGGCATGAGTGACTGTATGGAGGGCGTCTCGGTCCAGGAAAGGGCGTAGCTGGCGCACAACTCGAAGTTGTACAAATGCCCTTCTGGCCACGGCTGCCACCTGCTCTTCAAGCAGGAGTCGTGAGTCCAGAAGGACACCCAGGTTCCGCACTTTTCTGAACGGGGTAGTGCCACCCCGTCCAGATCTAAAGATGACAACTCCCTGGATCTCAAGGCACCATCAATCCACAGCCACTCCGTCTTACCAGGGTTCAGCTGAAGCCTGTTGTTCCCCATCCAGGCCCCCACAGCCTTCAGACACTGAGAAAAGGCAGCCACTGCATCACTTAACTCACTCGGGATGGAGATATATAGTTGAGTATCATCAGCATATTGATGATACCTCATCCCGTGTTGGTGGATGATCTCACCTAGCGGTTTCATGTAGATATTAAATAGGAGAGGGGAGAGAACCGAACCCTGCGGCACCCCACAAAGTAGGGGCCGAGGGTCGGACCTCTCATCTCCTATTACCAGCGATTGGGATCGGCCCTGGAGGAAGGAGGTGAACCAGCGTAAAACCACGCCGCCCACCCCCAACCCCCTAAGCTGTCCCAAAAGGATACCATGGTCGATGGTATCAAAAGCCGCTGAGAGGTCAAGAAGAGCCAGGATGGATGCACTGCCTCCATCCCGCGCCCGCCAGAGATCATCAGTAAGTGCGACCAATGCAGTTTCTACCCCATATCCCAGCCTGAATCCTGACTGAAAGGGGTCTAGATAATCCGTATCATCCAGAATCCTCTGGAGCTGTAATGCCACCACTTTCTCAACCACCTTCCCCAAAAAGGGGAGGTGGGAGACAGGACGAAAGTTATCCAACACTGTAGGGTCCAGCGATGGCTTCTTGAGGAGGGGGTGTACCAGCGCCTCCTTAAAAGCCGCCGGGAACACTCCCTCTCCCAAGGATGTAAGCACCATCGCATGGACCCAGCCACATGTCACCTCACTGGCTGCTTTCACCAGCAAGGAGGGGCATGGGTCAAGATGACAAGTAGTGGCCCTTACAGTCCGGAGGATCCTGTCCACTTCCTCAGGCCCAACAGGATCAAACTGTTCCCAGATAACCGGGCACGGACGCTCCCTCGGCATCTCCCCAGACCATGCATCACGCTTGGAGTCCAACTCAGAACGAATCCGAGCGATTTTATCCATCAGATGCTCTGAAAATTCCTCCGCATGGCCCTGCAGGTGGGTCACCGGGCCCACCTTACCTAGGAGAGATCGAGTAATCCTAAACAGGGCCGTCGGGCGGCATTCTGCGGACGCAATAAGAGAGGAGAAATATTGACGTTTCGCCGCTCTTACCGCCACAAGGTAGGCCTTAACTGCGGCTCTAGCTTGTGTTCGGTCTGATTCGGTCTTTGTCTTTCTCCAGCGGCGCTCTAGACGTCTCTTAACCCTCTTCAGTACCGTCAATCCCTCCGTATACCACGGGGAATATCGGGTCGGATGGGACAAGAGAGGTCGCATAGGCGCGATCCTGTCCAAGGCCCAGGCCGCTTTCTTATTCCAGGCTGCGGCCAGGACCTCCGCTGGACCGTGCATTAGATCCTCGGATATAACCCCCAGCTCCCTCTGAAACCCTATCGGGTCCATTAGTCGCCGGGGGCGGACCAAACGAATGGGTCCAGCCTCCCTGTGGAGTGGGGCAGCATATGAGAATCTCAGGGTCACCAGGGCATGATCTGACCATGACAACAGGGAAAGATGCAACTCTCCCCCCAGATCACCTTGCCATTGCTCCGACAGGAAAACCAAGTCCGGAGTGAGGCCACTGTCTCGAGTCGGGTCCCGAATAATCTGGACCAGGCCAATGGCTGCCATGGTAGCCATGAACTCCCGAGCTGTCTCCGAGGCACATCCCAGGGATGGCAGATTGAAATCCCCCAGAACCGTAAGTCTGGGGAATTCCACTGCCAACCCCGAAACAGCCTCCAGCAGCTCGGGCAGGGAGGTTGCTACGCATCAGGGAGGCTGGTACAGCAGCAACACTCCCAACTGCTCTCGGGAACCTAACTTGAAAAACAGAGTCTCACATCCGGCCACCTGTGGAGCCGTGCCCCTGAAGGCCACTATAGACTCTCGGATGATAATTGCCACCCCGCCTCCCCTACCCCGATGTCTTGGCTGGTGCCATACCTGAAACCCGGCCAGGCAGATCTCCGAGAGGGCAACCCCTCCTCCAGGGCCCAGCCAGGTCTCGGTAATACATGCCAGGTCGGCCCCCAGGTTTCTGCCACCTCTAACAAATGGGGGAGAATAAGAGATGTCGTCCAAACCAAAGCTCCTTCTTCATAATCCTCTTGTTGACTCTGGGATTATTTAAAGATGATAAAGGTCTTGGGATTATTTAAGATGATAAAAGTCTTGGAGGACCCCACCAGAACTGTAGGGGGTCTACTAGCTGTCATGGAGACTTCCCTAGTCACAGATTGTACATGTAACTGATATAACCATGAGCTCTTCAAGGTAGACCAGATCAGGAAACACTCCACAGGAAGATCAGAATTATACTTTATTGAGATAGGCTACAATAACAGAATCTTGCTAGTCTGATTGTGCTTCCCCTGGCCTCCCACTTATAGCACAATGAGTCTGAGTGGAATCATCCTTGAGTCTCTTAGTACAATCTTCCTGTCCAGGACTTAGGGAATGCTTCTGTCCTCTGAGTTTACATAACAGTTTCTGAGTTTGTGTTCCAAGGCTATCTCCCTGGTTCTCTACATCAGCGGTCCCCAACCTTTTTGGCACCAGGGACCAGTCGTGGAAGAAAATTTTTCCGCAGACTGGGGGGGCAGGGTTTGCAGGCTGGAGCCAATTGCGCGCACTGGGGGGTTTGCAGATGGGAGCCAATCGTGCACACTGGGGGGGGGGTTGCATGCAGGAGCCAATCGCTCGCACCGGGGGGCAGGGTTTGCAGGTGGGAGCCAATCGCACACACTGGGGGTGGGATAATTGCAGACACCGGGGGGCGGGGTTTGCAGACGGGAGCCCCGCGGCCCACTT
Source organism: Charina bottae (assembly GCA_023362775.1). Classification (NCBI taxonomy): domain Eukaryota; kingdom Metazoa; phylum Chordata; class Lepidosauria; order Squamata; family Charinaidae; genus Charina; species Charina bottae. The sequence continues at coordinate 5,523,186 of JALMGJ010000008.1, forward strand.
CCTAACAGGCCGTGGCCCACAGGTTGGGGACCCCTGCTCTACATAACCCAAGTGTTGGAAATAGCTCAGAGAAAATAGACATGGGCTTTCAAGGGGTGGGTCTTGAAAAGATGTAGGATCAGGGATTCAAGACCACTGAGGAGAATTTGATAGAAGAGATGCTATGCAAGAAAGAACATGCTGTGCAATGACACTAGTAGGAATACTCAAGTTTTACTATTTTAAGGTAACAGTTCTCCCAAAGTGACCTGCAAGCAATATAAATAATTCTAAATAAAATGCAATAAATATTATTTAAAAAGAAACAAATTACCAACTTCTAAAATCCTTCATACAGAATATTGGTGGTAATGGTCCTGCTCTGGGGCAAATAAGACCAGCTCAGCAAATTTCTGTGGTGATCCTTGCCTGTCTTCCTCCTCCTCTCTTTAGGCATCTTTCCCACAGGCAGCTGATGAGGGGGAGGTGGGTGTCATGTTACCTTCCCCAACTCTAACATGTCACCGAAAAATCCCCACACATCCTGGATAGATCAGTTAGGGTTAGTCAGTTTGGCTTACTTGTCTTACCAAGCACAAGCTTTATTCCAGTAATTCTAGGCAAAGTCTATTCTTAAATGATATTTTGTGTAGAAGCTTTTGAACCCAAAGTTAGAAAATATTTTTTCTCTATAAAATGGAACAGATGGGACCCTCTTTATTCATCCATCCTTTCTTTACTGAATGGTACAGGTCACATTCTTCTTTTCTACAACTGCCAAAACTTTCAGTATTTTTTCCCCTGTATTCCTTAGGAAGTACATAATGAATCACATTGTTCCTTTCACAAATTCTAATGATATTTTTAAACATCCATATTAATTCTCTAGAATATAAACAGAAGACCACATTTCACATTATTCCATCAATATTATTCATTAATATATGGCACTATTATCTGGACTTATTTCCAAGCCATCACTGTCAGTCTCATTTATTAAAATTAAAATGCAATGACAGTATAGTCAAGCCAAGTTTGAAAATGGCCGGTGGTTTGAACCTGTGATTTGCAAATTAGATTATCAATCTTACAGACATCCAAAGTCATCCAATGAACTTCCAAAGACAAAGACCAAGTATAGACTTGAACCTGAGACTTCCAGGCCTACTCTATTACTTTAACTACTGTACTACATTAGCTGGAATATTCACGTACAGTAGTAATCAACCCATAACCCGACAGGTTGGGAAATCAGATGACTACAGGGTCAGTTGGGTGTACTGCTGTAAATTATTCAGACCTGTATGGACAAGCAACATGGTGAATAATATACAAGTCTAGGCCTCTTAGTTCTTCCCTTTTGCCTTCAACCTACAGGATTGCAGTGAGTTTGATTCAATGGTGTTTGCCTGTTCTTGCCTTCTATGTTTCACTTCCGATTTCTTACACTATGATCACATCTGAAGCCTTTGTTTCACTTTCAGATCATCCTAGAACTAAATATATTGAATCATTTTAGCTAGCAAGTTTGGCTTTCATGAATTCATAAGATGCAGGGACACAGTTAGATTTCAGGCATCCTTCTCTGAAAGAAAAAAAGTCATGAGACCAATGTTGCCATATTCTGGTTTGTGATCCTATGTTTTTCTTTAATATTTTGCTTTAAGGAAAATTTTGGGGTTGAATTTACACAAGTGACCCAATTAGCTGCCCTCGTGCTGACTGAGAGTTCACATTTGCACAGTATGGTAATTGCACCTTGATTCACTTATCATATCATGCAAACAGGACGGTCCTAACCAAAAAATGGTTAGGAGGAATTCTATAGCTTAAGGGTAGAATACATGCTTTTATATGCCAAGGATGCAATGTACCAAAAAAATTCTAGTATGGGATATGAATAGTCTTTATAATTGTTCTACATATTGTGCTTCACCTTTACAAGAAATAAGAATATACAGTAAGAAACCAGCAGCAATGACAAAGGACCTTAATGTGAAAGATGGATTTCCGTTTGGTGGTTTTATGTTAAATAAATATTAAGACATACAAATCATATTAATGAAGTTGATTCTTATAGAAAGCTGACATTATTATTAATAGCAGTCATATTGATGTTGAACAAGTATTTTAGTGCCTGAAGTCTTGTTTGGAAGATTGTTTTGATATTTTGACATTATATAAGAGTTTATATGTTTAATTTCCATTTTTTCTTATTGTTAAATAAACTGACTAAAATGTTAATAAACCAAGAGGAGAAAATATGTTTTAGGACATAAAATATGTATGTTTTGTGGACTTCTTTTGTTTTGCAAATAATTAAAAAATAACCAATTTCATGCATCACAATCACAATGTATAAAATGTGATGTTTAAAAACATTTCCTGTATACCATAAAATTAGATATCCTCATATCCAATAATATAATCCTGCTTATATGACAGCAATAATCTATTTACTATAGCATAGCTTTCTAAACTGTGTGTTGCGACACTTTAGTGTGTTGCGACACACAGTTTAGTGTGTCACGACACAACCCAGAAGTGGACATGCACAGTGGCGGCACGGGGGCCCGCACTGCAGCGAGCATGGTGGCAGCGGCGGCAGTGACGACGACGGCAGCGGCGCGCCATCAGTGCTTCTGCATTTTAGCGGAAAACATGAGGCCACCGCCGCCGTGCACGCCGCTGCTGCGCGCCCCCCCGCACCGCCGTTGGTGTGTCGCCAATGGCGGCAGTATGGAAAGCACTGTACTATAGTTTTAGATTCTTCATTTCTTTAAGAATTCTTCCTAAACTGTGTAGTAAAGTTTCTTTTTAAAAAATCTATTCCGTTATTAAGACTGTCAAAATCCAGATATTACTAGGTGGCAGCAAAGAGATACAGAAAACTCTCCTTCCTGCCATCTAGTGTTCATCTGGATTATTGCAGGTCAAATGTGGTAATGCTATTATTATGGAATGAACACCTATCTGAGTAGCCTGAGATAAAAATGCAGATATTTATGAAGCACATATGTGTAAGCCCTTTGAGGGCTGACAAGAAGCACCAACCATGAGTACCAACACTACCTTTATTGTAAGGTTACAGTAACAGTATCTTGCAAGTCTGAAAGTACCCCTCCCTTCCCTTATTTTTACTCTCCTGAAAACTAGGGAGTATCCCTTCTGAGATGCTTTCTCAACCCCCATCCCTCCTTTGGACTCAGATGTTGTTTATTGGATCATTGTTTAGGCTGTGGCTCTTCCTCCTGTCTCCCAAGGTCATTCCCACACACCATTACAACGTGGCAGCAACAAACGGTTAATATCCATGAAAATGTTAACATAAGATACAAAAATATATAGCATTTTTAGTGTTTCTGGTGGCACCTCTGATCTGTAACATGAAATTGCCTGTCATATTAATCTTATTTGAAGGACACACTAAAAATGTGTCCTACATTAGTTGATGCAAGAACAGAGCAACCTTCAGGTCTCAGACTAATTTGAAAAGCCTCCTGCAAATAATGCTGGATGAGTCCTAATTGAAACCTGAAGATTTGGGTGTAGTATTTTTTTAAAAAAATGAAGAGCAACCAACTATGTCAGTGGGGGAGGGGAAGCAACATTCCAATATGAACCAAAAAATGTAAATTATAGCATAGCTTGTTAGGATAGGATAGGGTGGAGAAAAGACAATATATGGAATGGGAGTGGGAGGAAATTACTCTGGACAAAATTAAAGGAAGGGTTGGAATAGGAGAAAAGTAAATGAAAATATCAGAGGGGAAAAACACACATAGTACAAGTAAATAACCTAAAAATATAGCTATAGGATTTCTGAATTTGAGAATGGAAAAATAATATATAAATGGAATCTATAACAACTTCATATTTGAAAAGTCCGTATTCAAGCCTACAGTGGGACAGTTAGTGGTAGCTGCCATGAGAAACCAGTTAGTTGCTGGGTTAGCAGAGTCGTTTTCTCACCCTACAGCTTAAACCAATGTTTCTCAACCTTGGCAATTTGAAGATGTGTGGACTTCAACTCCAAGAATTCCCCAGCCAGCATGCTCATCATCATCATCATCAAGTTTAACATCTGAGAGGAAAGGCAAAGGAAAAATATACATTTATTTCACTTACATGGATTTAGCTTTATTTCCTGTAGGGAGAATGACTTAATTAGTTGTGCAAGGAGAGATTACTTGAGAAAGGATTTGAAGCAAGAGATAGCATAATCAAGTAATAGCATCACCAGGAATAAGGAGCAACAAGGGAGAAAAAAAAAAGGAACAGTACATTTAGGCCACCTAAATCAATCCTTTGCTCATAGGTGATTTCCATGTAAATTGTAAAGATATTTTTTCACTAATTCACAAACTGGTCAATTATCCCATGTCTGCTAAAAAAAAAATCCTGTTGATATTTTCTTTCTGTTCTTCATTAAGCAGACATCCATATTTTTCATATAATGTGGATTTGTAGTTACTCCTATCTCTTTACCAGGAAGAGGAAATTCATATGAGAACATTTGCCAGCTTTGTTAGCATGGGTGTGGATATGTAGGAAAATAACAGTGAATCTTTTCATACCAGCCAGCCCATTTATTAGTATCTAGTGGGGGAACACCTTTTCCTGGTTGAAGGAGGAGAAACTTTTAGGAGGTTAGACCAGTCAGGAAACATCCTTGTCTAGGATGCAGATGCAGGATTCTTCCTGCATCTGCATCCTAGACAAGCTGCAGCCTCTGAATCTCTTCAAGGGCAGCCCCCCTGTAGAGCCATTGCAGTAATCCAACCAGATAGTACCTAAGGCATATGACTAGGAGTTCCAGAAATGGGCATAATTGGCTCGCAAGATAATTTGTGCAAAGGCCCTGCTGGGCACAGCTGTCACCTAATCCTGGAGAAGGAGTCGTAAATCCAGAAGGACTCCCAGATTATGTACCAACTGTGTCCAAGGAAGTGCCGTCCCATGCAGTGTCAGAGATGGAAAATCTCCAGACCTGGGGTTCTTAAAACCCAAAGCCACTCACTCTTGCTAGGGTTGAATTGAAGCTGGTTCTTCCCCATCCAGACCCACCACAGCCTCCAGGCACTGGGGAAGAAATGTGACTGCATGACTTGGGCAGACTGGGGCAGAAGTGTATAGCTCAGTATCATCAGCATACTGATGGTATTTAACTCTGTGCTGATGAATGACCTCACCCAGTGGCTTCCTGTAGATAGTTGTTAAATAGGAGTGGGGAAAGAATTAAGCCCGGAGGCATTCTGTAATGCAGGAGTCTAGGGCAGGACTTCCACACCACTGACACTGACTGCAACCAGCCCCAGAGGATGGAAAAAAACCCACCATAAGACAGTGTCCACTATTCCAACTGCCCTAAGCCAGTCCAGAAGGACACCATACTTGGTGTATTGAAAGCTATTGAGAGATCAAGGAGGGCACATTTCCCCCATCCCAGGTGTACCAGAGGTCATCTGCAAATGTGATTAATGCTATCTCAATATTATAACCCAGTCTGAAACCCAACTGAAAAGTTTCTACATAATCTGCTTCTTTCAGGAATTTCTGGAGCTGTAAGGCAACTATCGGAGTGAGCTCCCGCACTAGTCCCAGCTCTTGCCAACCTAGCAATTCAAAAGCATGCAAATGCAAGTAGATGAATAAGTACCACTTCGGTGGGAAGGTAACAGCGTTCTGCGTCATGCCGGCCACATGACCGTGGAAGCGTCTTCGGACAGCGCTGGCTCTTCGGCTAACAAACGGAGATGAGCACCGGCCCCTAGAGTCGGACACGACTGCACAAATGTGCGGGGGGAACCTTTACCTTTACTTAAGGCAGCTATCTTCTCAACAGGCTTCCCCGAGAAGGAAAAGATTGGAGACAGGATAAAATTGTCCAAGTCAGTTGGATCCAGTGATGGTCTTTTGAGGTGAGGGTGTATCATCACTTCTTTCAAAGCAGAGACCTATTCACCACTACCTGCTTTTAACCACATGTCTTCTCCCAGGAGACCTTGACCAGCCAGGTGTGACATGGATCTCAAACACAAGAGGCAGAACATAGAGCCCAAGGACCCTGTCCACTTCATCAAGATTAACAGGCTTGAATTCTTCCCAGATAACCAAACAAGATGGGACCTGCACAGCCAGAATCCAATTTCATGAGAATCCAAGCAACAGATGCCTAAAGAAAATTCTCATAGTGGCTTGCAAGGACTTCCACAGCCTGAAGTACCTAGAAGGAACTGAGTGATCCAAAACAGATCCACTAGCTGACTATCTCTGAATGCAACAAGAGTAGAAAAATAAGCACATGTTGCCACTGTTATCATCACAAGACAGCCCTTAATAAAGACTTGCAACTTGTCTTCCCCCAGCAGCTTTCTAGGCATCTCTTGTGCCGTTTCATCTCTTGGAGTTCCTCTGAAAATGAGGGGGCCCTCTGGGATCCACACACGGAGACTGTCTGCACAGATGACTGCACATGATCTGATCCAAGGCCCTAGCTGCATCCTCATTCCAAGCAGCAACAGGCCTTGGCTAAACTAGGCCACAGAATTTCAAGAATAATCCCAAATTCTCTCTGAAACCCTGTTGGGTTAGGTTGTTGATTTGTTGGGTAAGGTCAAGGGTCGGAAATGGCGGCTCGCGAGCCAGATGCGGCTCTTTGGCCCCTTGAGTGTGGCTCTTCCGCAGCTGAACTCACCCCCGCCCCTTCCACGGGATTGGATCCAGCCCCCAAACTCTGATGGCCGGCGCTGGAGGAGGGCAATTGATTCTTCCTCCTCCCGCCCTCGGGAGCCTTCCAACTTTCGCCCGAGTCGGGCAGCGCTTCTTCGAGGTCGGCGGGTGGGGAAGTTGGTTGGTCACCGCCGCCGCAAGTGCCTCTTCCTCCGCCCACGTTGCAATGGCCGCCGCCGCCCCGAAGCGCTCGCCAGGCAGGCAGGAGAGCGTCGCCATGCCGGGCGCGCTGCGAGAGGAGACGGCGCAGCTGCTGGGCGACTACCTGCAGCACCGGCTGGGGGACGCGGCGCTGCCCCCCAGCCGCACGGCCGAGACGCTGCGGCGGGTGGCCAACGAGCTGGAGAGCCGCAAGCGCCTCTTCTTCCGCAACGCCTGCAGCGCGGCGGCCTTACCGGAGATGGGAAACGGAAAGGCCGGCAGGGGCTGCGGGAGCGAGGTGGGGCTGCCCCTTCCGCGGCCGGAGCAGGCGAGGGCTGCAGCGTCCCGTCGCTGCAGGTTCTCCCGCTCTGCTCGGGAGGCGCGCCGTCCCTGCGCCCCTTTGCGGGCAGCCGCATCTTGCCGGTAGTGCGCGGAGGCCGGGACCTGTGTCCGGGGTGCCCTTGGGCAGCCTCCCCGGGCGGCCGGTGGTGCTTCCGGCTTCGAAGGAGACAGACAGAAGACAGAAGAAGAAGGAGACAGAGACGAAATCTCTGTGAGGGGGAGGGAGAAGAAGGGTGGGCGGAGGTGGGGCAGGGGTGGTGGGTGCCGGCGAGGGAGAGAAGAAGGAAGGCAGTAAGGAGCGGCGGCGGGAGCAGCGAGGATGGAGGAGAAGGTCTTCACGAAGGACCCCGGGGGAGGAGGCGGGGAGATGCTTCGCTCGCCGCCCACCTGTCGCGGCTTACTCGGACCCCGGGGGAGGAGGCGGGGCGACACTTCAGAAAGGCCGGCAGGGGCTGCGGGAGCGAGGTGGAGTTGCCCCTTCCGCGGCCGGAGCAGAAAAATACACTGGAAATCCCTGGAAAGCGGGGCCTGCAGAGTGCCGCCTTTGGGGAGGAGGGACGCGAGCGGCAGGGCAGCGCAGGGGGCCTGGCCGGGGCGGTGGCAGCAGGGGGATGGAGCCGGCGGAGGTGGCCGGGCGGCGGGACGGGGCGGGCGGCGCTGCTGGTGGAGCTGGAGGGAGCGGAGGGACCAGGCGTTCCCGCCTTGGTCAGCCTGCGCGCCTTGGAGAGCTGGGGTGCAGCGGGACGGGAGCGTCGCCGGCGGCCCGCGAGGACCGGCCATGGAAGGTGAGCGAGGGCCGGGGCGGCCGGCCAAGCGCAGCGCAGCCCTGTATCTTACCCTTCCACGCGATTGGCTCCCGTCCCCAAACCCCGCCCCCTTCCACGCAATTGGCTCCCGCCCGCAAACCCTGCCCCCTTCCACGCGATTGGCCCCCGCCTGCAAACCCCGCCCCCTTCCACGCGATTGGCCCCCGCCCACAAACCCCGCCCCCTGGCTCTCGAGCATGTCAAAATGTCCTCAAGCATGTCAAAATGGCTCCTGGCATAAAAAAGTTTGCCGTCCCTAGGGTTAGGTTGTTGATTTGTGGCAGCATCTAGCTGACTTTGCTGATCATAGGGGTGAAAAAAAAAACACAAGCAGGTTCCAATCTGCTTAATACTGGAATGGGAAACTGACCAAAAATCAGGGCTGCAAGCTAGACTGGTGTGTGGAAAAAAAAACATTCCAGAAAGTGGCCATGGCATACCACTCTGTACTGTTGCCAAGAAAACTATATGGATACCTCTATGAAGTCCCTAGGAGTTGAGTGCAACTCAAACAGGTTTTTACCTTTACCTTTCCTGTAACAGGGCAATTTTATCTTATGTGGAAATGGGTCAGACTAAATTTAACTTCCTGAAAGACCCTTTTTTGGTCTTCCCACAATATATTAAACCCTCCTCCCCATCCAATGAAAAGCACTGTGGGAAAAGAGCCAGTGTGTCATGCAAATGCAGCCTACACAGGAGGTCAGTGTGCATAAGTTTCTTTACTGAAGCTGAGCTTGGAGACCAGAGGGGATTGTCACTTGTCACCTTCTGTTCTAAAACCTCATCACCAGAAGAGAATGGATTATGTTCTGGCCAATATTATATTCTGCCTTCTGTTTTTATTTCATCAGGTAACTGTAATTAGTTTAACCTGCCATTGTCACCAAGTTTTGAATTTGAGTTTTATTTTCCCCAACTCTTTGCTGATGCAGAGTTTGAGCTACCTTGGATCCAAAAGTGCCTTTAAAGTTGACATAGTTTATACATGCCTCACTTAGCTCAGATTACTTGAAAATAACCTTAGAACAGGTAAGACCACCAGTACTGGAAACCTGTGCAAAACTCCTAGCAGTTGTGTTTCTTCTAAGAAAGCATCAGCATTAAGATGGAATTTTCCCACACCCTTTACCGTGGAGAAGTCTTAGCTGACAAGCTGATGCAACTGCTATCCATTTGAACAAGGCCACCCTTGCTAAAAGACGATTCTGCATCTCCAAGGCCTCTCCCAATATGAAGTCATTATGCTAATGGTTATCTTATCTTTGAATTAAAATCAATAATCCAAGTCCAGGAAAGGAAAGGAATAACAAAGGGGAGGAAGTTAACAGATCAGAGGAAATATTTTTGCTTTTTCTTTGCTAGAATCTGTTTCCTTGGGGCAGTGAAAGTTGTCTTTTACACTTTCTCAAATAGTCAGAGTCAAAAAGTAGCTAAGAATACTAGTTTAAGAAATCAAACCAATTCTCAGCCTGCATACAAAGAGTATGTATGTGCACATTTACGTACATATCTATGTGTATTTATATAGGATTATAAAACGGCATCTAAGAACAAGAAAAAAAGTTAGGCAATTCGTAGTAATTGGAAATTGATTTTTTGTCCCCCGAGAGCAGCATTTTCAAAAATGTGTGGGCCATCATGATATTCAGTCATCATATGGGAGATACTAGTTAAGCATTTCAAGGAGGAAGTGTTCTGAGGCAGACTTCCTAGGGTGGAATACATGAGCAGATCTAAAAAAATACATTAATATCTGAAAGCTTTAGAGAGCTAAAGCCAGACTTGATGTCTTAAAACAGGGGTGGGCAACATCAGGCCCGGGGGCTGTATATGGCCTGTGAAAGCAATTGGTCTGGCCCGTGGCAGCAGGGGCGGGCGTGGCGGCCCCCCAGTCCGCGTGATTGGCTCTTGCCCCCTTCCACGCGATTGGCTCCCGCCCGCAAACCCCGCCCCTCGAGTGATGTTATAAATATCAAAATGGCCCTTGGCATAAAAAAGGTTCCCCACCCGTCTTAAAAAGATAATACAAGAATCTTGAAGACACTTAAAAATGTGATCTACTCAGTTCTATTATGCAGCAGGCCAGCAATGAGAACACTGACATGTCTCCAAAGCAAAACAACTATTGATAAGGAAAACATCTGAAATTATCACAGATTTTATAGTTCCCTATATAATGCTTATCTGCAAATATCAAAGATAAAATAAATAAAAACAGCACTAAAAGTGGTCAAAAAGTATTATTTTAATTGGCTGGGAATTCCTTAATTTTGCATGTGTATCCCAGATTCAGGGGGCGTGGTGGCTCAGCGGGTAAGACACCAGACTTGTCGATTGGAAGATCGCAAGTTCGAAGGTTCGAATCCCTAGCCCCGCGTGATGGAGTGAGCTTCCGCACTCGCCCCAGCTCTTGCCAACCTAGCAATTCGAAAGCATGCAAATGCAAGTAGATGAATAGGTACCACTTCGGTGGGATGGTAACAGCGTTCCACGTGCATCATGCCGGCCACATGACTGCGGAAGCCTCTTTGGACAGCGCTGGCTCTTCAGCTAACAAACGGAGATGAGCACCGGCCCCTAGAGTCGGACGCGACTGCACAAATGTGTGGGGGGAACCTTTACCTTTACTATCCCAGATTCAGGATCTTCCATTGTTATATCATTCCAGGATGTAGTTGGCCTTTGAAAGCACATGTAGACCTTTCACCTTATTCTTTGTTGAAAGGTTGTTTGTTACTACTTAATATAAGTAGGCTTAGGAGAGCTTGGCATACAAGCACCAAACAATGTTAATGAATACGACTGTTATTATAAAGCTTGTAACTTGTTACATTTCTGGAACACCTTCATGGCATGGGACAGGGCTATTTGAGAGACCACCTCTCCCCGATTTCATCTGCCCATCCCACCAGATCCAGCAGAAAGGACGTTACAGGTTCTGCCATCTAGAGAGTTACGTTTGGCAGACCCTAGGTGGTGGGCCTTTTCCACGGTGGCGCCCCCGTTGTGGCATCTTCTCCCCCGAGGTGAGGTTGGCCTCATCACCTCTGAAGGTCCCTCAAGACCTGGTTATGCCAGCAGGCCTGGGGACCTCAGGAGAACTCAGGCTGAACGAGTGAGGTGGCTCCGTTATTATTAACATCCCTTCGTATACTATTTTTTTTAGTTCAGTTTCTATTGTTTTTGTTTTTTTTAATAATTAATAATGATAATGTTTTTTAGGTATTTAAATTGTTTTATCTTTGTTGCACACCACCCAAAGTCACTTGCTTTGTGAGATGGGCGGCTATATAAATTAGACAAATAGAATAAATAAATTAAAAACAATTTAATTTGTTAGGCTGGCATACTATGCCAAACTATGGTTTCTTAAATTATTAAATGAACCACAATTGGTTGGGTTCATGCAACACTCTATGTCAAAAACATTTTGGCTTAACAAACTGTATGTACCACACCAGGATGTGCAGTAGGAAGGCAGATTTGTAGCATAAGGCTAGGTTCTTTAAGAGAGATTTGGCTGTTTCAGTGTATTCATCAGCTGTTGGTTTTTCCAATTGTAATGTTTTTTGGCTGGATCTACTGGTTTCTGCTGTTGTTACTTCGTGGTAATATTTTTCTGTTTGCCTGTGTATAAGAGAATTGTGTTTTTAATTTGAACTTCAGATTATTTGTCTCTATAAAAGAGTAACTGAATTAGTGTCATATGTTGCTTCCAATCCTGTCTAAACAAGTGCATAATTCCCAGATAAACGACTTGAAATTGTGTAGCAATAGATAAAGTATTCTAAACGAATACAAACAAAGGCAATAGCAGATTCAGACTTGTCAATCTTTAAATATTCATAAGGCAACCTAAGCCAAAAGCTAGAAGGGGGAAATACCTCATCCAGACTATTTATAAAATATGCCGTAGAAATACTGTACATATGGTATATAGAATAGTATTTGCACCCTAAACGTAAGTAGGTTTTTATTTTCTTTCCAGGTTTCAGTTATGGATAGTTGCCTTTACATCCTGCCTACGGCCATTCCACAAAAGCAGTTGTGTGTTTTGCAAGAAACAGGAAAATTGAGTAGCCCAAGATGGCTATCCATTATGTTCAGAAGACAGGCATTTGCACTTTGTTTTGGACATCTCTTACTTAATTTCAGAACAGCTTAAATGCTGAATGTGAATTGGTCAATTCACCACTTAATTGTATTTACTCTTTTCAAGGTGTTCTATGATTGATCTTGTCACCATGGTTCTTAGCTGGAATGCCAACCAAAATGCTAAGCAAAATTACAATGGAAGAATGGAAACATATAGCACAAATCCCATAAATGGGAACTTTATTAAACTAGCAAGATAAACTCAGAAATGTATAAATGGTCCATTAAATACATCCAGTTCATTTTTACATATACTTTTATATAGAAATTTACTTAAAGTTTCCAAACATGTAACATTTAAATTATTTTCTCTTTTCAAGATTACTACCATCAAAAGGTAATAAAAATCCACCACCTGCTTTTGCAGATGAGTATAAAATGATATAAGTAGAGCCAAAGGGACAGATTACTGCATTTTATCTATGGAGGAAGGAGAGCTCAAGAACCCGCTAAAAGCAAAGCACTGATACCATTCGAAGAGCATTTACCACAAGGGAGTTAGGCCAGCCATTCTACTGATACAGTGGCTCAACTATACACTTGATGGTATTTTGGCAAACAAGCTGGAGAGGAAAAAAATTCACAAAAAAGCACAATGTCATGAGCTGAAATTGTAAAATTATTCAGTTCAGTCGTTCAGTGTCTGTTGTCAGTCTGGGCAAATTTGATAGGACTGATGAACGTATAGTAGAAAAAGGAAGAGTGGGAATGCTAAAGACATGGCATGGTAACCAACATTATTTGCCCAAATATTAATATTGCATTATTATTTGCTTTTTAAAAACATTTCATCGACGAATAAAATGGCAGCTATTTAAACAAAGAGGCTGAATAGCCACTTTCCCCACAGACCTCACCAACCAATATTTATTTGGAAAGGGGGCAAGGAGAATGCGAAATATACGGCAACAGGTTTTTCCTCATTCTCTGTATCTTAGCCTGACCTGTTATATCTCATGCAGTGAACTATTTCTCTAACACACACACACACAGAGACACACACACACAGCCCTACAAGTGAAGTTTAAAAAGTAGTGTTAAAATCCACATTTGAGGCAAAAGAGCCTTTTGTCATACTTAAAACTTGCACGTTTCATGCCAACTTGTTGTTTTGAAAAGAAAGTGGCATCAGGGAAACTGAAGGCTTTTCCTAACTGGAGCAGCATTTCAAGTAAGTAACAGTAGTTAAAAATCAGTGGAAACCAGAACTGATAGGAAAAGTGCTCTGCAAAAGGTTACATCCCTTGCAGGTTTCAAGCTGCAGGATTTGTGATAGGTATCATAAATATGGCACTTATGTATACCCAAAGCTAACTGAGATAAGCCAAACCAACAGTAAACATTTTTCTAACTACTACTTGTGGTTTCTGAAAGCCATGGGTTCCAGCTAACCCAACTAATTCCAACACCAATCATTCCTTTTACTATTCTATTTGTACATGCAAGGTAGCTCTGTTACACTCATGGAGAATAAAAATTCTGCCCAGCAGAGTTTTCCCTCCTTCCAAAAGACATACATACAACTGAAGACATGCTGTATATTTAGATGAGGTTACAATGAACACCCCTTCCAAAGCCAGCAGTGTTCTATTTTTATCATTTTGTAGGCCAGAAATTCCATGTGTCCACTGCCAGCAATGGACTCTGCAATAGACACAGTTATTCTTAGACCCAAGTGATTAAAATGATCTATCTGTATTTTTCATACTTTTTGCAAAAAAGAGTTCAGGACTGCATTCTCAGAAAAGCAGTGACAATACAACAACTGGCCATAATTCTTAGTTCTGATTTTCTTTCCTTTCATTGTATGAAAGAACTTCTTAGCACAATCTTCCCCAACTTTGCATTTTTTTCCCATGTAATTAACTCTAGTTCATCTCATCTCAAGCCAGCTAACTGGAGATGAGGACTTGTCTGGCAGAACACTAAGTTGGGGAAAGCAGTTTTAGCATGCAAAATTCCTGAAGAGGTACTATCTCCCCAAGGCAAGGGATCGTAGTTACAGCTATTCCATCACAGTAGTTTTGAAATACATTCAGTTCAGACATCCATCAGGATTTGCACAAGATACCTTAGCTTCTATTGAATATCAAAATACAGCATTACTGTTCAGGATCTTTCATAACAAAAATAGTCAGCACTGAAAGAGCTGGTTTTCACATTCTATATTGCCAAATGATACAAAAGCTTTTATGTTTCAAAAGTGATTCAATAGTTTCCCAATTGTAGCTTGACTCCCATCTTTGCATTTAAGGGATCCTGATTTTTCCATTATTATTTGTTCCTTCAGCACAGGCTCTGCTTTAACACTTAGAAGCTCACTGTTGTCAGTGTTTCTTTTGATAATTCTAGCACTGTTGGCTCTTTTCAGCGTGCTCCCACTGTTTTCCTTTGGGTCAGAATCATCGGAGGCTGCTGTTACTTTCATTCGAGGTAGCCTTTGAGACAAAGACCTTGTGAGAGTTGGAGCTCTGGAAGGGGGAGGCAAATCCACCTTTGCACATTTTGAAGAAGAGGCCACTGTATTTCTTGCAAAACTCGGAACAGGAGCTGGTGCCTTGGGAACTGTGACAGATGTGCTTTTGTTAGCATCTACAGGGCACTGAGATTTGGTCAAGGAACGGCACATTTTTGTTTCATCATTTTTTGACTTGGGAACGTATCTGACTGGTTTGCAGCTTGGCTTTTTGAAAGAGCCTCTGTGTTGAAGCTGCTCCTTCTCAAAATGGCCACTGCTTGAATTCGAAGTTCCACGCTGGAATTTTGGCTCCTCTACTGATATACTCTGCCGATACTGAGGTTTTGGTGCTGCATCTATGGTACCCCGGACGGAGTTACGACGTGACAGACGTGCTTCAGCTACAGCCATGTCTCGAGGTGCAGGCTTAGCCTCTGGCTTTTTGGGGCAACTAGGAGATGCTGGTTTAGTGGACCTAGAAATGGGTACAACTTTTCTCATGCTTGCATTCTCTGATGAATTAAGAGTTCTGACAGGTCTGGGATGATTTGGAGGGGCAGTGCTGGATTTTGTGGTACCTGAAGTTTTATCCTTCAAAGAGTTTCTCTTTGGTCCTAATGCATCTTTGCTCCTTACTGGTTTCTCCTTTGGAAAACTAGGCTTATTGCTAGAGTCAGGTTTATCATTAGAAAATATGGCATTATCACCAGTTTGCAGATCATTCATATAAGGGGACTTAGCACCATTTTTGTTGTCTATTTTATTGCCACCTAACTTTGGACTGTTTTCTTCGGAGAGATCAAGTGTCAATGAACATTCAAAGTCTGATTCAAAGAAAATTGGTCCTTGTGATTTAGTTCCTGAAATGCTACCATCTGACGATATGGGGCTATCACTATCAGGCTCCAGAGCTTCATTAACATGACTCATCATTTTGGCAGGATGTTCAGTTTTATAATCAGTCTTTCCTCTATTGGATGGATTCCCTGTTATGCCAGGAGAGTATAAGGCTGGATCATCCTGAGTATCTAAGCCTTGCATACCAGCCACAAAATGAACTGCAGATGGATCCTCTATATCATTTGTTTCATGAAGGTCAAACTTATGCAGTCCTGGAACATGCTCATGTTCTTCCATAGATAGGTTCCAAAGAACTGCACCACTGGATTCCATACAAGGTACATTGAACCTGTACTTGTCATCATTTGATTTCTCTTGGTTGCTATAGAGGTTAGCATGGGGAGTATCTTCTACATGTTGAGCCTGAGATGGGAAAAACTGGTAACTGTAGTCCTTGGTTTTTTTGGAACCTTGGTCTAAGTGCAAGTGAGTGAAACTGACATCCACAGGCGCCTTACTTCCTGACCATGCTACATTCGGTCTTGTTGGACAAGCGTGTTCACGAGGGAGACTGTTAAACTTGTTCAGATCTTCTCCTTTTGAGGTACCCAGGTAAGTCAAGAGTTCTCTTTCTGCAGTCACGCCCAAGGAATGTCGAGAACGTCTTGTGCTGGTGTTTCTATACGAAGGACTTTGGGGTCTTTGTTGCAAAAAGGGTAAAAATTCTTCAAGTCCTCGCTTTGTCAGGGTCCCAACATCATTTTCACTACTGCTCCTGCCGAAAGCACTGATGTCCCCAGCAACCCACGACCGGCGTTTGTCCTCTAGCTCCTTAAGTCGCTGTAGCTGCTGAAGTTCTTGAGCCTCTCTTTCCTTGTTTTCCTGTTCAGAAAACACATCATATTTATAATGATTGGATTAATTACTTATTTATATTAAATTTGTCTTTATATTAATCCTCCTTCCCCATCCCCTATCTGTAGCCTTGATTTTTTTTTTTAAAAAAAATAACACTGTAATAAATTTCTGTCAGAATATGAAATGGAGTAAGAAATATTTTGTGGAAGTCTCATTGCAGGTATTTAGGCCTAACTGGCAAGTGATTTATTATATGCTCTTCAAGTTTTATTCCATTATGTTTGAATTTTCTTTAAATATTCAGCTCAGCGGTAATATTGTCCAGAATTCTAAAGTTGTCATTCAATATATTAGGAAAACTTAAGCAAACCAATCAAAGCAAGCAGTAAAATTCATGTCCAGATGTGAATATATTTTCTATGAATGTGCACACATTTGAAGTACAAGGTAGGAAAATAATCCATACAATATATTTAGCATTATTCTCATATTGCTTTCTTTTATAAAGCATTTATAGTCAGAGGTCTTCATCATCTAATGGTTGAAAACTCCAATAATGTGATATATGTTTTTGCCTTTTTTTTAAAAAATGGGTTTTCTATGCCATAAAAGCACTGCAACAAAACCCGTCACTTGCAAGTGAAACAGTGCTCTTCCACCACTCTACACTTCACACAAACCAGATCTGAAAGAATTGATTACTTTCCTAATCTGCAGTTCTGAGAGTGGTCATCCGGGCATCCACACACACGATTACGTATTTGCACAGACCCCATTTAGAACCTTCTAGGGCTTATAAAAACATCTGATAGGAGCTCTACCCCACACATACCACACAACTCCCATTGAATCCCTTCAGTTTCTAAGGCTAAAATAGCAGACATGAGAGATCTTTTGAGACCAAGTGAGGTAGGAGGATGAACTGTGTGAATGCACAATAACCACTCAAAGAACTGCAGTTCTTCATCATGGTGTCTGTGATGCACAGACATAGGTGATTAGCAAGCGTCTTACTTGAAAGGGAGTAAGTAATACATTGGCTCCAATTATTCTGCCTGTCTGATAAGATCTGACAGGGTTGGCAGCTCTAGGTCCCATCACTTGCCCATCTGGCAAGACCCAGGTGACATGCCTTCTGTGTTGCTGCACTGGCCCTAAGGCACAGCTTCACCCAAGAGATCCAGATGGCCCCAATCTTACCTGCCTTTTGGAAGGCCATAAAGCCCTGGCTTTTCTTCCAGGAACCAGGTTGGGAGTTTTTGTGATTGTCTGGGCTATTCTTAACTGCTTTGGATGGATGAAGTTGCCTCATGTGCAGTATGTTTTATTTTTTTAAAAAATTGTTTGAATAAAACAAAGGGTAACAGTGCTTTATAAAATACTCATTATCCCATTGCATCTGAGGGGCTTTGTCAGGAACCAAACCCACAGCCACACATATTTGTATGCACATGTATATACATTGTGTGCTTGGAGAGCTTTATGATGTTGAGTTTTGCAGAAACAGCCCTTTCAAGAATTTGGCAAGAGTAGGAAGCGCAACACTGGAAAATCAGGAGGGAGCAGACAAACGGGGCCGAGGTAATAGAGATCACGGCACCATGGTAGCACCAAAGGCTCTGGAGGGCGTCCTGCATTATTTGACTCAAAGAATCACCTAAGATCATCTAATCATAAAGCAGCTTTATTACCTAAGGCCCAATAGATATTTCTGAGTTTTGGAGTTATTGTTACCTTAACAGCTTTGTTGAATCTTAGGCAAAAATCTCGAAAGATCTGAAAGCATTCCTCCAGTTTCATAGTTTCTTTGTCTTCACACAAAAAATCTATAAGGGCATGTGCTTCTTTCATCAGATCTCGTTTCCAATGGTCGAGTTCTTTTAGTTCTTTAACAGCAAACTTTAAATGAAAGCAAAATACATAGAGATTGATGAATGACTATTTCCTACATGCTACGCATGCCTGTGCTAATTTCACCCTCAGTGAAATCCAGAATGAGTGTCATCTGTAGCTAGAGACGACAGGACGATAGCACTGGCACAACAGTTGCTGTGCTCACCTTGGCCTACATACAACTTTTTATCCTTCCCGTCAAACAGGTTTTGCGGAATTTTTTTTAAAGTATGACACAAACTTGTGATACAAGTTTATACAAAACAATAGTGGAATGAGTGGGCACTTCACGGGCAATGATTTCTTTAGGCCACCAGCATTCAATATTCAGAAATGAATCACATGTATTATACCTCTCCTGATCCCCCAAGGGCAGCCTCCCCCTCCCCTTTATTCCAGTGAAGTGTTAGGAAAAGGGAGGGAAAAAACCCCTAAACACTTGTGAAATAAGCAATAAAGGTATCTTGCCATATAAAGAATTTTAATTATTTGTCTGAATACACTGGTATTCTGTTGCTGAATTTATCTCACTGAAAGGAATGGAATACATGTTCATTATTTTCCTGCCAACTCTCTCATTGTATCGACAATGATGCAGAAGATACTCAACTTTGAAATCTCCTACATGTATCAAGCGCTTGAGCATCTGTTCTTATCTTATTATTAATACAACCCTTAGGAGCACTTAGTTTCCAACCCGAATCCAATTTAACAAAGAACCAGTAACAGATATTTGATCAAGGCAAGGTGCTGCAATCATGCGTTTGAAGGAGACTGAGTTATTTTTCCAATTCCTCTTTGTTTATTTTTTTAAAAAAACATGTAACAGAAACAAAGAAGATGCCTTCAGCACTTTCATTCAATTACTCAAATAGCATTCTTTTAAAAGGAGAAGATGTCAGTGCCAGACACGTATTAAACTTTGTTTTCTTGAGAGCTTCGCTTACAAAGAAAGAACACAACTGGGAAGCCTGAGGGTTTACAAGGAATGGAGATATATAAATGCTGTCTTCAGAAGGGTAGATTATCTTAAATTCATCAGTCATCCAAAAAGAGAAAAAAAGCCGTTTCACTCAGCAAGGCAGTTATGGACATAACCTAAAGAAGGGGCATGAAAAATTGGCTCCACTTTTCTTATTAGGTAGCTTGTTTATGAGTCATGATGGTGAGAGAAGTAGATTTTAAAATCATGCTCTTCACTCACCATTTTTAGGAAAGATTATATAGGATGCATTTGTAAAATCAAGACAGACCCAAACCTAGAATCAATCTAATTAAAATTAATGTGACAAATACTGTATATGTTGATAGTGTAAGATCAACATTAGGAAAGCTTAAACCTTTCCCAATGCTGAACAGGCAATACAAAATCATTTGCAGTATTAACTGTTACCAATGAAGTACAGGAACATAGATATATTGGCAGCTGCCATTAATGTAAACCATAACACCTAATCTGTAGCTTGAATCATGTCAACTGGATTTCTATTTTCTCAGTGGAAACGTTTCGCTCCTTGGATAAGGAGCGAAACGTTTCCACTGAGAAAATAGAAATCCAGTTGACATGATTCAAGCTACAGACAATTCCACCTGGATGACTGAGAACCTTCATAGACATAACACCTAATATTCAAAGATTAGGGGACATGGTGGCTCAGCGGGTAAGACGCCAGGCTTGTTGATCGGAAGATCACAAGTTCGGAGGTTCAAATCCCTGGCCCTGCGTGCGGAGTGAGCTCCCGCACTAGCTCCAGCTCTTGCCAACCTAGCAATTCGAAAGCATGCAAATGCAAGTAGATTAATAGGTACCACTTCGGTGGGATGGTAACAGCATTCCGCACGCATCATGCCGGCCACATGACCGTGGAAGCGTCTTCGGACAACGCTGGCTCTTCGGCTAACAAACGGAGATGAGCACCGGCCCCTAGAGTTGGACACGACTGCACAAATGTGCGGGGGGAACCTTTACCTTTTATTCTAAGATTAAACAAAAAAATGTCCTATGGCAAACTATTAATTTGATGAAACCCAACTACAGTTCACCCTAAATAATTTCCCATTTATCCACTCAATATTTATCAGTATAGAGTGGATAAATGGGAAATTATTTAGGGTGAACTGTAGTCAAATTTTAAAAATGTTGCTTTCTCATATTGCTTAGAAATAGAATACTTTCAGAATATTTATTTAAATAAAACTAAATTTGTAACTAACATAATCTGAACACAGCCCAAGACCTGTGAATATAGGGCTCTTACTGGACCTACACAACAGAATGTCTAACTGGGTGTGTTTTAATTAACTACAATTACATAGCATATATTTTAAACTGTGGTTGAGAAATGACCCATCTGGTCTTTCAGGCCTTGATTTGTGCTAACTTTAATGTTGCAATTGAATCTAGCAAATCAGGATTAAATTCTCTAGACAAGTTTTCTGATTCTCCAACTTTTATTTATTTTGTCTTGAATTGTTAAAATAATAGAATACAAAAGAAGGTAATAAAAAGAATAAGATGGAACAAAAGAATAACTACTAAACATAGGATTTTAAAAAGCATAGTAAGAAAACTTTCTAGTAACACATCCTCCTCGTACCTTCCACTGGTGTCCCCAACTGCTAACCACAGTTTAAATATTTATGCTTTACATTAATGATTATTGTTAGTTTCTGTTTAGTCCTATAAACCATATTCCAACTGTGTAAAATTGCCTTGCTGTGTAATGTGTTGTATATAAGGGAGCCATTCCTGCATGAATTTGGTTAAACTTCTATTATGGATTGCAGCACCTTTTGTACCAATTTTCCCTTAATTTGTAGCTTAAATTTTATTGATTTCCCCCCCATAACGCTTCCCCTTGATCCACTGTGATTACTTCTCTCAAATTTTGCATCCATTTTATCATACAGTTTTTACCTTGTTCTGTCTTCATATCTTATTTCAATAACAACTTATAAGCATCCCTAATTGATTATCTTGATTTTGTATAAGCATTTTAAATTACTTCATCTTTTTCAAGGTCCCTCCTTTTTTGAGATTGCTTTTTATTTTTCCAGTTATTTGAAAATACATTAACCATAGTATTTTCCTATCTTCATTAAGCAATTCCTGTTGTGTCTTTGATTTGTTTTCTGAATCCGCATACATCTGATTCTCCAATGTCTTGATCTACAAGCAACCTGAAGTTCTTGCTATGATCTCCCTAACCATAATATCACTAGATACATGAGATCTTAATTAAGAAAAAGGCATTAAGTGGATATTATCTCATATATCTGAACATTGTAAGCAAAAAATGCAATTATATGAAGGACAGAAAAGATATATGAGAGTCAAATCTAATCAATGTAAAAGCTAACCAGTTTTAGCAGATATTACCCATAAAACAGCAAAAAGAAAGCATCTTCAGCTACTCATAAAAAGTTGGAATCTAAAATCAATGCTTCACTCTCGAGGAAGTCAATTAAACTTCTTTATCTCAGAAAATACTTGAGTTTATAAAATCCAGTTGGACACCAGACTGATTGAAATATCAGAAAATGCAACAGCTTATCTGAGACACTACCATCACAGTAGGGTGCTATTAGTCTAATTACTAATTTACAAACTAATAGGACTCTGATTCCTGCTGTTCAACTGTTCTGTCCTTTCTATAGAAATAATTAATAGAACACTTAAAAGATTTTTAAAAACCAGGATGTCTAAGATTCTCTATAACTGGAAGAACTATTTGTCTGCTACAGTACTTTTTACAAACAAAATCTGAGATTCTAGGAAAGAATGTTCTGATCAACTATCAAATGGATAGGTTTATACTACTTGGTTTTCAAATTGAAACAGTAGTGCAATTAAATGTTTCCCCTAAATTTCAGACTACATCAGCTCAAAGCTACTGAAGAAAGCACATACATAAGTTTACATACTGGAGTGGCAATATTTGTTAAGGAAAGAAGCCTTTAAAGCATTATTTTTTTGCAAGCAGAGGGAAGTGGGTGGACAGGAAATACCACTGATCAACCAGTTAGCACTGCTTAAATAATAGGCACTTGGCAAAACCATTTCACACAAATTAAGAAAGCATACCTTTATAGGACAACAGATTAAGCCCCTTTGACTGTGAAAATCAACCCCTTAAAATGCCTACAGAACTTTAGCAAGATCATCAGTGAAAAGGGTTTTTAAGAGAAACAATGGGTTTATTATCTGTTAAGCACATGAATTGACTTTAAATTAGGCTGCTCAATATATATGTATATAAAGAACAGAAATGCCAGGAATCTATGACACACCTGAAGGAATCCTTCCATCTGCCGAAAAAGCTCTGAGTCCCGGCGAATACAATCCTTTAAAGATTTTGTCTTTGATGACAGGGAGTGAAGTTCAGTTTCAATACTTTCTAGGGATATCCTGCAGAGAAAGAGTAATCTGAATCCACTTTGAAAAAGATCTCTTCCCCATTGAAATGTGGGCAACTTAAAACATGCCGTTTGCTATAGGACACATTAGTGAACAGAGTCTAATTAAGCAAACTGTCGGCTGAACATTAAGTTGCACCATGATGTTCGCAACACAGGTCAATGTATTTGTATTAAAGTGATATTCTCTTCGATTGGTAGTGATATGAGTGTTATGATTCTGCTTCTTTAGTGGAAAGATACACTGATGACAAGTTGTTAAATACAATTATTATAACACTGAGCCTAACTTTAATCAATTTGGGCTGTGTGGCCGTGTTCTGAACCAGAACACGGCCACACAGCCCGGAAGACGCACAACAACCATTGAACTCCGGCCGTGAAAGCCTTCGACAATACATTTAATCAATTTGTTCAATTAAATATGCATAACCTAATAACCTCTAGTAAGTTAACTGCCATGAAAAGCCCCCTTAAAAATGGATGAGTTCAACCTCTAAACAGAAATGCTGCAGGCATCATTCTTTTTGCTGTGAAAATGAAAACAGAGTCTATAGTAAACATTTCTTAAGATCTCAGTTTTCATGCCCAAACTTCGCACACCCATTTAAGTGCTCCACGAAGAGAATAACCCAATGTTTACAGTTTTCTTACTTACCTTGCTGCCTCTTGGACGTGCTGCAATTTTTCTGAAAAGGTTAGAAGAACTTTATCTTTCTTTTGGGCTTCCTGCAACAAACAAAAATCCCAGTAACATTCCATTATTATGCTGAAACCAACAGCAATCAATTTAGATTTTTTGCCACAGCAATTAAGAGGTTTCTGCTTTAAATGTGCTGGTTTTTTTCTTCAAAAACTCATTTAAAAAGCTGATAAGGTTCGATCTTAATTGTGGACAGTTTTAGAAAGACTGAGTATTAGTCTACCACTGAATACAATCAAATTGCACTAGGGGAGACCATTAGATAAAGGCAGTATACTAACGGCCTTTTCTGAAAACTAATACAACATTTCCTGCTTAATCTCTTTTATCCCCTCCCTCTGGAAACTTCGGATTAGCTGTTAAACCAGTTTGCAGGGGGATATTCATAAAGTCACTGAAATTAATGCTAAATCTTAGATTCTCAGGAGCACAGCAAACTAAGCAAAGATTCCAATAGAAAAGAATAAGCAAGGATTTCGTGAATAAAGACAGGGGAAACAAGATTTTTTGCTCCTCAATTCTGCAGCACCTATCTGTCCCATAATATCCTATCCATCACCTATTCCTTCTGCTTAGGTTTCTATGTTATCTTAGAAATGGTTATTTGCATACCAAAGCAACAAAATGAAGCAGATTCATCCCAGGCTTGTTTGCTTTTGTATCTGCCAACTTGAGTAATGAGGATAGCTTGAAGCCAACTGCATTGCCAGCACAGCCTCCCTATGGAGAAAGGGGGAGGGGGAGGGGGAGGCAGAAGAGATATGGGAGGTCAATCCACAATGCTTGCAATTCTTTGCCCTACTCGCCATCTGCAATGGGGCTTATCCACTTACTGCATTCATAATATTCCCAGCCTGAAGGACCAAGTGCAATATGGAATGCAACTCTTCACAGCACATCAGCTCTGGAAAAAAGGTAAGAATTACTATCCAATGGGTGTTTGTTTAGGAGGCAAAAAATATACTTCATTATTTTGCACATTCAATTTATCTTATTTTATTTTTCTTAGAGAAAGATACACTAAATGTAAAGATTTAGGGCTAATTTAAGGAGGAGATATAAATCTACTTCTTGAGCAAAAATATTAGCTGGAGCCAAGGAAAAAGTTATCAGAGGAAACAGTGGAAGCTGCCTTGCTGCATCCCCCTGCTGACAACTTTTCTAAAGTCTCTTCTGAAACCTGAAGGCCTTACTCCAGAGCTTTCCAAACTGTGTGTCGCGACAAAACCCGGAAGTGGACATGCACAGCAGGGGGGCAATGGCAGCCACCTTTCCGCTAAAACCACCGGGTTTTAGCGGAAAACACAAGGCTGCAGCCACCCCTGCGCGCGCCCCCGCACCCCTGCCGTGCCTGCCGCCGCCGCGCGCCCCCACCATTGGTGTGTCGCCAACGGCGGCAGTTTGGAAAGCACTGCCTTACTCTATGAGATGATAGACCTCTTCACAGGAGACAAGGGAAACAAAACTTTTAGGTGTCTCCTCTTCTTTGCTACAGCATATGCCATTTAGTAGGGTCTTCTAAATATGAGAATTTGGGGGGAGGGGGCTTGGAAGCGTTCTGAGGAAAGGAAATGGAGAACTCAGCTTCATTTTGATACTTCATTTGATACTGTCAGCCTCAGTATTTTTCTGGACTGGTTGTGGGGGTTAGGAGTGAGAGGCACTGTGCTCTAGTGGTTCACCTCCTTCCTCAGCAGTTGGTTCCAGTTGGTGTTGACAGGGGTGGGGGAGAACTTGCATCCACAGCTCATGTGTGGGGTGCCTCAGGGTTCAACACTCTCCCCTCTCCTGTTCAACGTCTACATGAAACCACTGGGTGAGGTCATCCACGAGTTTGGGGTGCAGTGTCATGCTGATCATACCCAGCTCTACATCTCAACCCTGAGGGCACATGTGAAGCTGTCAACATCTTGACCCAGTGTCTGGAGGCTGTTCGGGTCTGGGTGGGGTGGAACAGACTTCAGCTCAATCCTAACAAGACTGAGTGGCTGTGGCTGTTTGGACTTCCTAGATTGGGGATGTCAC
Source organism: Charina bottae (assembly GCA_023362775.1). Lineage (NCBI taxonomy): Eukaryota > Metazoa > Chordata > Lepidosauria > Squamata > Charinaidae > Charina > Charina bottae. The sequence goes on from JALMGJ010000008.1 coordinate 5,548,537, forward strand.
CATCCTTGGTCTTGGATGGGGCTGCACTTCCCCAGTCAAGACTGGTGTGCAACTTGGATGTCCTTCTGGACTTGCAGCTACTGCTTGAAGAGGTGGCGGCAGCTGTGGCCAGGAGGGCCTTTGCACAGGTACATATTGTGTGCCAGTTGCGCCCTTTCCTCAATCAGAAGGCCCTTCAGACAGTGACTCACACCCTGGTCACTTCATGCTTGGATTATTGCAATGTGCTCTACATGAGGCTTCCCTTGAAAACCACCTGGAAGCTACAGCTGGTTCAAAATGCAGCAGTGTGAGCAGTAACAGGCACCTTTCAATGTGCCCATGTGTCACCACTGCTACGTGAGCTGCATTGGCTGCCAGTTGGCTTCCAAGAGCAATTCAAGGTGCTGGTTATTACCTGTAAAGCCCTGTATGGCATAGGGCCTGGATACCTGAAAGACCGCTTATCTCCCAATAGTTTATGTCCGCCCAGTGCGTTCCAGCAGAGAAGGTGCACTCCAGGTCCCCTCCATTAAATACTGCCATCTTGTGGGACCTAGGAAGCGTGCCTTCTCTGTTGCGGCCCCCACCCTCTGGAACAGCATCCCCCCCAGAGATAAAGATGGCACCCTCTCTCCTGGGGTTTCAGAAAGCTTTGAAAACTTGGCTCTGGTTCCAGACCTGGGGTTGATGTTTGTCACTGTTTAATGGCCCCCGTTTTGTTTTGTGGGTTTTGTTAGCAGAGTATTTTAGTCTGGGCTGCCTGTTGATTTAATGTTTCTTACTGTTTTTATGTGTTTTTTTAGTTTTGTACACTGCCCAGAGTCCACTGGAGTTGGGTGGCCAATACATTTAAATAAATAATGCATTGAAATAAATAATAATTTTGCACACTTTTCTTTGGAACCACCTGTATGTTTCCAAGCTAGCCATCAATGGCATGCTGAATGTTTTGGAACCAGTCCTGGAAAGAGAATCTAATAGCTAGAAAGTATAATGAGTTACAGTCTTTTACAAGAGAAGGCCATTACCTTTTACAAATCAGACTTCAAGTGACAACAATATTATTTTCTTCTATTCATGAACAGAAGAAAACGTAAGGCCTCCTCACTTCAAAAAATTCAGACTAGTTGCACTACTCAAAAGTAATCTTATAAATTAGGCTAAAAAGAAGGTTGGAAAAATGGAAACATAATTTGCTCACCTAACATCAAAGCTTTGCATAATGCTATCAATATATATTAGTCCTTCGCTTTGGAAATAAATATGCCATAATTAGAAACTCCAGACTAAATCTCATAATTTGTGCAATTACTCCTTTTAAACAGATGTATGAAAACAATACCTAGATGATTAGTTTATTTCCCTAGATTAAACATCTATTCCCCTAAAACAATGTTCATCAGCCTTGGCTACGATGAATTTCATGTAGGAAGGGATATGCAGAAGGAAGAATGAATTATGATGCACAATAGTCCTTTTAGTTCAGATGTCAAGAGGGCTAACAGCTAGTGGGAAAGGTCTGCTCTGAGGGAATCACGTATTCTGCAGTTGGAGGACCAATATACTGAAAATTGCCAGAGGCTGATTAACTAGACTCAGAGTAAGCCTAAGGAACCCCTATCCATTTAGATGTTGCTGCCCGCCCGGCTAATGGACAGACAGCATTCTCATTCCTCAGGCCAATAAATGTCCAAGCAGCACAGCAGATTTAACCCAGAGTAGGTATTTCTGCCAACCAGAAGCTGAGAGAAAAGAGATACAGTACGATTATATCTTAAGAATCAGTGGCTGGTTTCATATATTTTCCTAATCCATACTGTAATTTATTTGGCACAAGATTTGGCAACCATTATGGTTTGCAAACTAGAGTTTAGCTGTTTTGTGAATCCATCTTCTTTTAAGTTATTCAATAAACCATGACTAAACATACTTTAGCTGAGCATTAGTACGAAACCAATGACTACGTATCTGCACAATGCAATGTTTTTCATTCAATAAATTAAGCACCATTACTGGGTCACAATAGCATTACTACTATGTAAATGAATAACGTATAAAAGAAAAATGCATGCACAATTGTGCTGTTCCCAGGACTAAAAAAGATTATTGGAATAGACACTGTTACTCAAAGTATGGGAAAAGATTGAAAGTTATATGATGTTAAGAAAAGCAAAATCGGAATACTGGAAAATAGAAAAAAAGAAAAATGGTTCTATCGGCTTGAGAAGACATCAAAAATTGTTACACACACAAGATTGATAACATATGTACATGGCGACACACACCCTTATGGAATGTGTCAGAGCTAGCTTCCTTCTTTAAATAGCTAATAGGTACCTGAAATTCCAGATCTCATCTCTCTATTTAGTCGATTAACCTGCTAAGAAAAACAAGATCCTAATGCATGCTGCAGCATGTTTAATTACCCTTTGTAGCCATTTTTAAAATCGTCATGTTTTTCTGCAGTGAAGTACATGATGGAGAAAATTCTTTTTTTAACACCATTGCTTCAATGCGCAGGGAATAGCTGAAAACAAACAAAATAAGCTTTAGGTCTGTGATACAAGAAATAGTGAATTTATGGTGAATAAAAAGGATTTAACATTTCCTTACTTTGGCACCTGGATTAGCAAATACATAAATGAATCTGCTTGACACAATTTTGATAGATCTCCACTGAAATCCTTTAATTTCTTTACCTAGAAGAGAGGAGAAAAAGATAAAGAAGCTATATACTCTATATACTCTGTGTGTGTGACACAAATCAATCAGAAATGAAGTGAAATGTTAAAAGAGCATATTTAAGAGTTCACCATAGTTAAAAATGATTCCAAGATTAAAATGAAAAGATATGCCATGCCCACACTGTTTAATACAGAGCTTTCCAAACTGTGTGTCGCGACACAAAAGTGTGTCGCCTGCAGGGCCCAGATGTGTCACGTCAAAACCCGGAAGCGCTGATGGTGCGCCATCAGCTTTCCGGGTTTTCCCACGGCGACACACCAACGGCGGCGCGCAAAAATCCAAAAGCACCGCAGCCACGGCGGCGTGCAAAAACCGAAAGCGGCAGCAGCGCTTCCGGGTTTTTGCGCACTGCCACAATGGCAGTGCTTCCGGGTTTTTGCACGCTGCCACAATGGCAGCGCTTCCGGGTTTTCCTGCGGCGACACACCAACGGCGGTTGGTGTGTCGCCGCAGGAAAACTTTGGAAAGCCCTGGTTTAATATCTAGGATTAGAAAATATATTATGTGATATTATTGCCTAAAGTCCTCTAAATTTCTTGTCTATTATTTAAAGGGAAAAGAAATGATACCATGACTACATTTTATGTCAATAAAAGTTTCCAGGAGCAGAAAAAAGAGGTGATGTGTTTGATCGCTGCTTCCTACAATTTGCTGTACAGGTAGTCCTCGACTTATGACCATTTGTTCAGCAACCATTCAAAGTTACCACGGTGCTGAATAAAGGGACTTACAACCAGACCTTGAAATTACGATCGTTGCAGCCTGCCCCCCCACCCCCCGTGGTAACGTGATCAAAATTTGGGCGCTTGGCAGCCTGTCTGCCCTTATGACCTCAGGGGTGCTTTGATTGCCCCACCCACCTATCTCCCCCATCTATACCCTTTTGGCCCCCTGCACTCTGCGGCCCCTGCTGCCCTTCGCCATCTTCTTACTCCTGCTGCTGACCAAGCACACCCGACCTGGCCCTTCGTGAGGCAGCTGCTGGCTTTCTTCCTGAGATTCCATGCAGTGGTTTCCTCATGAGACCTGGGGAAGGCGGCCTCACATGGCCAGCAGCTGCCTCGTGAAGGGCCAGGGTGGGCATGCCTCGTCAGCAGCGGGAGCAAGACAACAACGAAGGTCAGCTGGGGCGGCAGAGCGCAGGGCGGCAGGGGCCTCGGAGTGCAGGGTAGCGAGGGCGACTGCAGCTGGGACTGGGCTGTGGCAGCTGTGGCTTCCCAGGGTGCTGTGGCTTCGCGCTGTGCTGCTAGGGCTTCCTGGGCGCTGCAGCTTGTTGGGGCTTGCTGGGGCTTCCCGGGTGCTGCGGAATGGTGTCATACTGCTGGGGCAGCTAAGACTTCTAGGGGCAGCCACAGCTTTGCGCCACAGTGCAACTCAGGGGCTTCTTGCAGCCCCAGAGCTGTGGCACACCAAGAAGCTCCTGAGCCACAGCATAGCAAGCAGCCCCGTGCAGTTCTGGGGCTGCTTGCCGCCCCGCAAGGCCAGGAGCAGGGTGGCCAAAAGGGCAGAGATGGGGGTACCTAGGAGGGTGGGGGGAGTTAGAGGAGGCAGTCCCTTACCTTACCAAGGCTCGGGGCTGGGAGGGACCAAGACAGGAATGGCTTGGATCGGGGTGGGTCCTCGCCTAATGACCCATGGAATTCACTTAACAACATCAACGGGGATTTCCGGGATTGCTGCCGTTAAGCGATGTGGTCATGTGACATCTTGCTTTATGACATCGCTTAGTGATGGAATTTCCGGTCCCAACTGTGGTCGTAAGTCAAGGACTACCTGTAACATCTAGTTCCAGCCCAGGATACTTTAAGTTTTTGCAAATCATGGCAGCATTTCCCATGCCCCAATATTATCTGTGCTAAGTAAACTAACTTCCCCAGCCTTATGTCTCCACATGAAAATATTACTGTGTGAAGGTTTAAAACATGTCAATAAGCAAATGTACTTCAAAGAAAAACAGCCTGATTTTCACAATAAATAAGTTAATCTGACTTCATTCTGCCTGGTAAGTAATAGACATAGACAAGGCTTCAAAATCAACCTTCATCTCACAAATTCAGTATAATGTACATACACCTGGCAGTTAGCAGCATTCAATGCTACAAAATAGCATGACAGCTTGCCAACTCATTAGCACATAAATAATTAAAAAACAAGTTGTGTCTCATTTCTCTCTCTACATTTCTCCTTTTGGAGAGCAATTCTTGGCCTCTATACATATCAGATGTTTCTTTCATTATATATTTCTTTCCCCTGACATATTTTAGAGTCTAAGGGTGGGTTAACGTGAAGAGGAAACTATTTTTAAACCAAACAAAATTGTACACTTCACAGGTGGCATTTTCTGAATAGATATTGCTAGCCATTTAAAGGAAAATCCCTCCTACAACATGGTATTTGCTTGAAACATATTACAAATAAAGGCATCTGTAATTCAAACTTTTGAAGAGCATCACATTGAAGAAGACTGATCTGGCTTAAAAGACATTTCTAAATTTACAGCACATTAAAAAAAATCTGTAGCAATTACTATGCCACAGAGACAATAACAAAATCACTCCCACATACTATGTAAATGAATGAAAACATAATATGTGTAAGTATTTATAGGACACATCTGAATAAACAGATTCCCTACATATATGGCACTATAAAAACAATGCTCTTGCTAAAGACAAGGTTATCCTTTTTGTGAAATAAAATCACAACGCTAACTGGCAACAGTGATGAGAGAACGTTTGTGACCCTTTCTATCATGACTGTCACCAGTTAGCAGTTAGAGGTATTTTGGTCCATTCCTCTTTACAGAACTGCTTTAACTCACTGATATTTTTAGATTGTCTTGCATTAATGTCTCACTTCAGGTTATGCTACAATACCTGTATTTCATTTGGATTAAGATCAGAGCTGACTCAGCCATTTCAAAAGGAGAAATTTATTCTGTTTCATCCACTCTGCTGTAGATTTACTTGGGTGTTCCGGACTGCTGTCATACTGCATGACCCACATTCATTTAAGCTTCAGTCATGGATCTAGATATTCTCTTGTAGAATTTCCCATTACCCTTGTTCCTCAATGATTGCAAGCCATTTAGGTTCCAAAGCAAACCCAAACCTTCCCATTGCAATGCTTCACAGTTGGGATGAGGTTCTTGATGGTTCATGAAACCATCAACAACATCTTCAAAGGAATAAAATTTACAAGGGAAGAAGAAAACAACAACACGCTACCCTTCTTGGACATCCTCATCAGTAGAGGAAATGATGGCAAGCTAGAAACACAAGTCTACTGGAAATCTACCCACACTAACCAAGTGCTCCACTACCAAAGCAATAACCCTACCTCACACAAGAGGAGCTGTGTAAGAACACTATTCAAACGAGCACAAACACACTGCAGCAACCCAGAACACCAGAAAAGGAAACAGACCACTTATATAGCATCTTCTAGCAAAATGGATACCCATGCAACTTTATCAAAAAGTGCCTGACCGCTCAACCCATCACAGCAAAACCAACAGAAGCTATGAAAAGGATTACACTGCCATACATCAGAAACATCTCAGAAACTACTAATAGACTGTTACAACCACATGGCATCACCGTAGCACATAAACCAACCAAAACCCTTCAGAACATCGTAAGTAACCCAAAAGACCCAGTAGCCCAAGAAGAAAAAACAGGAGTTATCTACAACATACAGTGTAAGGACTGTAGCAGCCACTATGTAGATCAGACAGGCAGAAGACTACAGAACGCATCCACGAACACCAACTAGCAGTCAGAAGACACAATGAAAACTCCTTAATCTCACAACACATGGACAGACTCAACCATACTTTCAACTGGAAAACTGTGAGCATCTTAAACCAAGCCAAATCCAAAAATGCTAGAGAATTCCTGAAGCTTGGCATTCAGACAAAGCAGCCATCAACAGACACATAGAGGTAAACAACATTTACATACCATTCATAAGAGACAATAGAAAAGCCAGAAGACCAGAACACCTCCTTGCCAGCAATCATCACCCAGATATGCAAAGATTAACACCAGGATTAGCACCAGAGGAACAATCAAACAGCACAATATACCCTAATCAAGGAACTATTAACTCAGTCAATCAACCAAGCAGCAAACAACAGCCCAATCAAGGGACTCCTAAGGAGAGAACAACACCCCCATCAACACAAGCAGGACAAGCCATGGTATATAAACAGAAAGCAAGTCCCACTCCCTTTTTGCACTGAAGATGTTGCCTAGTCTGGCAATGAAACGTCTGCAAGAAAACATCAAGGCTCAGAGAGCACCAAGGACTCCACAATTCAACCCTGAGCTACAAATATTCTCTTCGATTGAGGTTCTTTTGGAATGCAGTGTTTAATTTTCTCCAAATATAACATTTCTCATTAGTGCCAAAAAGTTTCACTTTCATCTCATCTGTCCACAGAACATTGTTCCAATAGCCTGCTGGCATATCCAACATGGCCTCTGGCAAACTTAAAATGTGTAGCAACATGCTTTCTGGACAATAGTGGGTTTTTTTGTTTATTCGTTCAGTCGCTTCCAACTCTTCCTGACTTCATGGACCAGCCCACGCCAGAGCTTCCTGTCCGCCGTCACCATCCCCAGCTCCCCCATGGTTAAGTCTGTCACCTCCAGAATATCATCCATCCATCTTGCCCTTGGTCGGCCCCTCTTCCTTTTGCCTTCTACTTTCCCTAGCATCAGCTTCTTTGCATATCACTCCTCTTGTTTTTCTTGTGTGGACTCCTAGCCATTGACACCACATAATGTAAAAGTATCCTGCACAACCTATGACCCTGGGATTATTTGGAGTATTGCTCTTGGGGTGATTTTTGTTGGATGACCATTCTTGGGAAGGTGCTGTATTTTGTCCATCTATATACTCTTTCTTCTTCATATACTATTTGCCAGAGAGTGGATTGATGGAGGCCTTGAATTGATCAATCACACCTGATAGACATCTCATTGATTCAAACAGTTGACTCAACTTACCACCTTAAAAGAGCTGATTATCACATACTTCACATACTTCTTTCAACAAAGACAGTGAATGTGTCAATGTGTTCAATGAAGACATGACAGTACACTGAGTATTATTTCTTTAACCAGAATCTCTTTATCTGTTAATTGGGCTTAGGTAAACTCTGATCATATTGTAAGTCACAGTACTGATAGATTATGGATAGTTCCAAAAGGTTCACAAACTTTTTTCACCACTGCATGTGCCTCCAGAACAGGAGTACTCAAAAGGTGTGATGTGCAGGTATGAAACAAAATACTATCAACTTTCATTCTTCTCCAGTTCTTGCTACACAAACCAGTTTCACCATACACGTTTTGTGTACCTAATGATGATTTCTAAAGCTGTTAGAACCTGGGTGTTACAAGGAAAGAGAGGAATACCTCAATGTGACCATGCTGCAGTCAGGCAAGAGCATTTTGCACAGGTTCAAAGGGATTAGTTACCTTTTGTTATTTGTTTAATGGCCCTTGTTTTGTTTTGTTTTGTGAGTTTTGTTACTAGAACATGTCAGTCCAAGCTATCTGTTGATTTAATATTTCAGCTGTTTTTATGTCTCTTTTAGTTTTGTGCACAGCCCAGAGTCCACTGGAGATGGGCAGCCAATAAATTTAAATGAAATAATAATAATAATAATAATAATAATAATAATAATAATAATAATACTCTATAGAGCCTGTACTTAATTGTCAATTCTTAAAAATTCTTTCTTCAAAAAGGCATGTACCTAATATTTTTTTATATTATTTTAAAAATATTTTTAAAGCTGCAACAACCTTGCAGCAATGCTTCCTTTCCTTTTTATGTTTTATGTTTGAAGCCACATCCATATTTGCTTTATAAAACTTCAGCAAAACACTGAAGCTTTTCAGAGATGCTGCCTAGATCACAAAACTATTTTGCACTTCATTTTAAGTTATTGATATTGATGTAGCATCTACTGTCATATAAATATCCATATAATACTGATATAGCATTAAAGTAGAATCAGCACAGTTGCAATCATACTACACATGTAATATGTAAGTTAGGTCTTTGGAATATACCAGGTTCATAATTAAAGGTATGAAAATACATGCAAGGTAGGATTTGATGAATTTCAAACAGGCATTTTTCTCTTTACTTTCTAAATTCAGAAAGGTGTAATCCTACCTGTTCCTAGCTTTTACTTTTGTTTTTTTTGTTTGTTTGTGTGTGTGGTTTTTTTTTGTTTTGTTTGTGTGTTGTTTAGCCCAGGAAATATGACTGAAACATTAGATAGATCAGCCAGGAAGGTAGACAGTAGGGAGGGGGGAATCATGAAACAACCCACAACCTGTATTAAGGGCCTTACTTAAATAATACAGGATTATGTCACACTCAAAGAATTTCTATGTTCAGTACAATGCAATCTAACTTTTTTGTTTTACTAAAACCCTGTATTACACTACAATTTAATATTCTTTATTACTGACTGAAGAACAACTGTGGGAGTTCAGCATACTCAACTGATATGATTGAGTTCACATATCAGGCAAATCAAGGTTTGTTTTCACCATGGTTTGTTGAGTAAATCCAACGGCCAGGTTCAAACATCATAATAACCATAAGATACATATTTATTGCAAATGTGATTTAGTATAATGTGTGAAGTGGGGTGTATGACTTGTTTGTGATTTCCTGGCTCATTCTAGTTTGATTTTGCACTCAAACTTCTAATCAATCCACAGAGTTTCAGACAGCTATAAAATAGGGTGGGGGACAAACCAGGAATTGGCCAGACAAGCCAGAACTACTTTCCTCATCTGGAAGCCTGATTCTAGCTTATTTAACAACCTCATTGAAACAGTGCATGACATCACTTAGACTGGTGTGTGAACAAAGCCATTTTATTTGACTTCTAAACATTTCCAGCCTTCTTGCATGCCAATTTCAGCACTTCTTAAAACCACTGGGAGATGAAGAGTCATTAAGTGCCCAAGCCCCAACCTCACAGATCACTAATGAAAGAGACTTTGTTACTTGAGCAGATGCTGTACAGAACAGCTACTTCAGACCAAAGAATCAAACTTTCTACTTAAACATAGTAAATATTTCAAGGATTTAAGCTGTAAACTAGGCAATACGTTGACTTACTCTAAATTAACAAATCTGTATCAGTGTAACTAAGTATTCTGCATAAACAAGAGTCCACAAATGTAATCGCCATGGGAACTGCCTGGCCACTTTTTAGCAACCTTCCCTGTCCTTATCTCCACCTTCCTGTGCTTTAAAGGGCAGCCAAGCCCTTGCCGCCACCCTGAGCCTGAAGTGGGGAGAGGGGAAGTTTATAATATTTGACTATATGCTATACTTGGAAGACATTCCAATTGCCTGCAGAGTACTGGGTCAAGTCAAAGATGAGACTGTCCTTTTCCTAGAATCATCTATTGTATCTTATGAGTAAACTTTGGCAAAATTTGAAGCTGCTAGTATGGATTTATGGCAAGGAGCAAGGTGCTATATAAAAAACTCAAGCTCTGTGCCAGCTGTTTTCTGGGATCTCATTGTATTTAAAACATTTACAAATTTTAATCTAAAACAATATAATCAAACTGCTTTATATGCACCTTTTATCACAGGCTATAACTTGCAGAGTGCAACAACTATACAGTTAAATGTTAACACGGTTTTTTTTTTCCCCTTTGGAGTCTGAGACATTTAAAAATTGCCTTATCCTATATGGAGTCTTAATAGCAGCCTTAGTTTGATCATTAACAGGCCAGTTTCTACTTTGCTCAATTTTTAACTAAAACAACTATGTGTCAAAGCAAAGTGTTGTTGAAGAAAGATATCTGTGTGAATACTTTAATGTTTCTAATGTTTCTGCAATAATGTGTTCAAGTTGAAGCATGTTAATGTTGAGTTAAAAGAAAAACATTCATGACACTATACACATTTACTTGCAGTCTTGCTAAATTGAAGTTTTCTCTCTTCCTTGTTCTTTGCACATTGGCTTTCTCTTTCCCCTTCCCATATTAGTTTCATTTGATGGTAAAACAGATTTAGCAATCTAACTGCTTAAGCTATCTTTTACCCAATCCAGTGCCCCCCACATTTATTGGAGTTTAACTCCTAAAATAGCCGTCCAAAAGCCCAGAAGGAGTCCAAAATGTTATATAATCTCTATATATTCTAATGTATAGTCCTGCATCTACCTTAGTATTTTATACTTCCTTCAGATGTATCTTTTGTTTTTGTTTTTACAATATTTTGACTGATACTTCTGAGTGTTTCTTCCTACTGCATCTCAAATTAAATATGGAAGTCTCAACTTTCCTTTCCTCATAAAAAGTAAGCACACAAACACACACACAGAATCCTAATGAAACCACCATGGAGAAACCTATTTCTCTTCATTCCTCAAAGCAGGCTTCCTTAGCAATTCTCACCCCATTTACAAGAAAGGCTGTTATACTGCTTTTTTGTTTTTTCTGCATCTCAAAGATTCCATTTGTATCTGTTTTGGAGCTACTGTTCATGACCTTGAGGACTGTTGCTTGTCCCTTACTATGGTAATGTACAGTATTTATAACTCTGCTACATCTTTTTTTTTAAAGTTCATTTCTTGACAGGTCTATGAAACGTTTCTCATGTTTTTCTTATGCTCAGAACAGCTTTTCCACTTCTGTAACTCCTTCCATACGTTAAGCAGGCTTTTGTGGCCTAAAATAGTCCTAACGGTTTCCTTGTACTTCTCAGATGCAGCCTTTTGCTTGCATTTTATTTTGTCGCTCACATAGCCAATCTCCTAAGCAGGATTGAATACTTAATGTGTTTTCCAAAATGGTCAAATCAAGAACACAATAGAAAGAAAGAAAGAAAGAAAGAAAGAAAGAAAGAAAGAAAGAAAGAAAGAAAGAAAGAAAGAAAGAAAGAAAGAAAGAAATCATCTCTAAGAGTTCCATAATAGCAAATGTTTACAACATCTAGCAATAAAAGCCTCATAAATAATATTTGTTCAAATTTTGATGCTGTTATCAAGATTTGTGACGTTAACCAGCAAATCTTGAACCTAATCATGAAACTAGTTACACAAGACTAACATATCATGAGTGGTACGTTTTCTTTTTATTTCTGTGCTATAAATTTAAGAGTTTGAGTTTTTCTTCCTTTCCCAGAAATAGAACTGTGGGTTTGTTTGTTTATTTATTTACTTCATGCCATTTAGGTGCTGCCCAACTCCAAACCAACTCTAGGCAACTAACAATATAATAAACAAGAAAAACAAAAACACGCCCAACAAGGGGCCCCATCTGTTTCACCCCAAGGCCTGGGAGAACCACCAGGTGTTCAAGGCCTTATGGAATGCCAACAGGGTGGGAGCCACATGGACCTCAGGGGGAACCTCAATCCAGAGGGCAGGTGCTGCAACAGTAAAGGCATGTTTCCTGGGTCCTGACTGTTTAATCCAGAGCTTTCCAAACTGTGTGTCGGGACACATTAGTGTGTCGGCTGCAGTGTCTGGGCGTGTTGCGGCTGCTGCTGCCTCCGAGCCCTGCCAGGATTCCACGCAGGTCCTAGTGCCTGCCTTGTGCCTTGCTGCCTCCAGACCTGCCCTGCCAGGATTCCACGCAGGTCCTAGTACCTGCCTTGTGCCTTGCTGCCTCCAAACCTGCTGTGATTCCGCACAGGTCCTAGTGCCTGCCTTGTGCCCTGCTGTAAGAGTGTGTTGCGAAATGATGCATGTCTAAAAAGTGTGTCACCAACATGAAAAGTTTGGAATGCTCTGGTTTAAACAAAGGAATCTGGAGCACGCCAACTCTGCCGGCATGTATCAGCTCGGCAGAAACCATGGGAGTTAGGCAGTCCCCAAAATAACCTGGCCTAATGCCATGTAGGGCTTTATAGGTAGTGAGCAGCACCTTGAATTGCACCTGGAAGCATACTGACAACCATTGCAGCTTGTGAAGCAGAGGTGTCACATGGGCATACCAAGGCATGCCCATCACTGCCTATGCTGCTGCATTCTGGACCAATTGAAGTTTCCAAGTAGCTTTCAAGAGCAACCTTTCTTATTAACATATAAAAATTGCCAGACAATCCTATTCTTACCTCCTCAGTTTCTGGCAATAACTTAAGAAGTTCACGCAGGGTCTCAGAACTATAGAGGTCAAGTCTTCCAATGTGAAGATCTTCAATTATAGAGTCAAGTGATCTTAGTGAGACAATAAAACAAAAATACATTTTAGTTTAGGAACACAGGATTTCTGTAGCTTAAACAGCCTTTATCAACCTAATTCCTTCCAGATACATAGGGCTTCAATTTTTATAATTTTCAGCCAGTATAGCTAATACTGGCTAGGAATTATGGGAAGAAACCCAGCACATCTGGATGCACCAACTTGGGGAAGGCTGAACCTTTTTAAAAATATCATATGCTGTTCCAAAGCAATATTCAATAGCAAAACAGAGGTAAGTGTACAGCTGCCTCTGAGCAAGTTCCTCTGAAATAAACACAACTGTGTTTCTTAAAAAGACATTAATATCAAGGCATTGTCCTTACCACCATGATGTTTTCATATTATAGAAAGCAAACTTTAAGAAAAATAAGATATAATTTAAAAGACAGCAGCTTACCTTTAACTAAAACTACATCTAATATTGTAATTTTATACATTACCTAAAATTTCAAAATTAGTGCTTAAAAGTGAAATTTAAGGCAAACCTAAGTATAAAGTAAAGTTGTTAACAAGCCTAATTGACAAATAACCTGAATATGTTTTCAAGATAAATTAAGTTTGTAACTATGCTACTCATGGCTGAATATATCTCTTTTCTTGACGTCATGTTATCACCATGTCTAACAATTGCAATAGCAGGAGAATAACTTACTTTTTAAACTGTTTGAGAAAAATCCCAATATTCATACTTCTTTTGGCATCCAAAATATTAATCTGCAAAAGGCAGCAAAATATATTATCCAAACAGAACAAAGTAATCAGGTTGGGTTATTTTAAGTCATTCTTTTGGTACAGTAAAATTATACTGCATAGCAAAAACAAGGATAATTATAATTATCTTAAGAAAAGGTAAACATACTTCCCAAAATAATGAGTTAATATCCACAAAGACCACTGAAAAAAAATCATTATTATACACAACTAATATAGTTCTGCTGAAATATGGACAAAATTGTCACTGAGAGCTCTGATTCAGATCACTATAATAAGAACAATTCTGAAACTTCAGTTGGTGAAGATAAATTAGGCTGCTAACTGGTACAAGCAGATACAAGAATATTGTGCCAGTATTTCATTATCTGCCCTGGCTGTATAATGAGGAAAAATAGGTGGATCATTTTAGTTGTGGTATCATTATGGGCCCACCCCAGCCAGGGTCACCTAGCCCCTACATTGTGTTATTTTTAATTAAAAGTCCTTCTCCTGCCTAGAACTGCAATCCCTCCAGAGCAGTCTGTGGCTTGAATCATGTCAACTGGATTTCTATTTTCTCAGTAGAAACGTTTCACTCCTTATCCAAGGAGCTTCTTCAGTCTGAGTAAAGTTAGTAAGAGAATCCTTAAATATGTTTCTAGGGTGGCTGTGTGACCTTGCACCTGGGGCTAGGTCATGGTTATTTTGAGATGTTTATTTCTAAGTCCCTTTATCATCTAAAGGAGGATCATTAAGATTACCCTGCTGCTGCTGAGCTTGCGAAATGGTCTTAATCTTCCTAGACACAGAAGACAAAGCAGGAAGGAAGATAGGGGAAAGGTTGTTCCTGAGGCCCCCACCTCTATTCAAGGAAGGATTTTCCAAGTTGGCATAAATGGATTCCTTGACCCCTCTCTCAAACCACCTATCTTCTCTGTCTAAAATGTGAACATTAATGCCAATGTTCACATTTTAGACAGAGAAGATAGGTGGTTTGAGAGAGGGGTCAAGGAATCCATTTATGCCAACTTGGAAAATCCTTCCTTGAATAGAGGTGGGGGCCTCAGGAACAACCTTTCCCCTATCTTCCTTCCTGCTTTGTCTTCTGTGTCTAGGAAGATTAAGACCATTTCGCAAGCTCAACAGCAGCAGGGTAATCTTAACGATCCTCCTTTAGATGATAAAGGGACTTAGAAATAAACATCTCAAAATAACCATGACCTAGCCCCAGGTGCAAGGTCACACAGCCACCCTAGAAACATATTTAAGGATTCCCTTACTAACTTTACTCAGACTGAAGAAGCTCCTTGGATAAGGAGTGAAACGTTTCTACTGAGAAAATAGAAATCCAGTTGACATGATTCAAGCCACAGACTGTTCCACCTGGATGACTGAGAACCTTCATCGACATACCTCCAGAGCAGTGTTTCTCAACCTTGGCAACTTTAAGATGAATTCTGGACTTCAACTCCCAGAATTCCCCAGCCAGCATGCAGACATCTTAACATTGCCAAGGTTGAGAAACACTGCTCCAGAGAAATCTGTTGGGGGGTACATAGCGAGTGTGGCTGAAGAAAGGATTGGCTACAGTATATGCCACTTGCAATGGCAGGGCTACCATTCTCTGATACATATTTTCCCTCCTCTTTCTGACTTGCTTTTTTCCCTCTCTCTCTTGTTCTGTCTCTTCTAATGCTGGGAAAGGTGAAAGGGAAGGGAAGAGGATGACCAGCAACAAGGTGGATAGACTCAGTTACAGTGGCGATGGGTGCACTGTTAGAAGACCTGAAAGACCAGGTTAGGGACAGATCATCATGGAGAAAATCTATCTATGTGGTTGCTAAGAGTCAATTACAACTTGATGGCACATAATCAAACAATCAACCAACCAACCTCTTGTTCTGTTTCTGACCCCTTTTCTTTCTCCTAAGTAGCAAGATGAGCAGAAAAGAGAGATACCTCAGCCCAAAGATCCAAATAATTATGACTGAAAGCTAGTTGATATTAGGCTGAAAGCTACATGCAGTCCAAGTGCCACAAACTAATTATGCTGCTTGGTGCACTTAACTTATTATAAAACATTCTGGAAAGTTATTGTATGCTCTGTAAGTATTGTACATAAAATACAGTATTACTTTTAACCAAGAAAATGCCCAATTCATTTCTTTCCTTTTCTTCCTCCACACATTGAACTTTAAGCAGACCTGTCTTAACAATGCAATAATACACTTTAAAGGGTCTCTTTAAACCCCACTACATCTTCATAATGGTGATTAACATCTATCAAGAATAAACAGATGCATAGTGGATGGAGCGATAACACTTCAATAGTGGTATGTGGCTGTGGAAGCCCTTCTTTAGGAAGGATCACCAGGCACTTAGAAGGAACATTTTTCAGTGTCAGGCAAGTCCTCTTTGTTCTTCCATTGATTAACGTTGTATTTTGTTTATACCCTGACAGCACACAACTTTTTACAGTTATACTAATTAATAGTTCATTTTACCTAATATACACAATCTCAGGCTATACACCGCTTCACATGTTATGAAAGATAAAAAGAGTTGAAACTAGAGAAAAACAACTGCGTTGAAGATAGTTCTAGCACATATTCCCTAAGACTTTGCAGAAGCACTCAGACTGACATGCTGGTTCTCTGTGCTGTGTTAACTGTGCCTTGTGTTTTTCACCAGCATTACCTGGATACATTGGGTCAAGAATCCATTTAATTCTACAAAAAGCAATCAAACCTTATAAACTTTGTCAGCTAGTTAAATAAAGAGACTTATGCTTCTCCTACATATGATTTAAAACCAGTTTTTCCCAGAGAATTATCAAGTTGCTACCCAACCAATTAACCCCCAAGGATACTTATACATTTGCCAACCCAGGGTTTTGGCAGGAATATAGCTGAATCCTGATGCTGATTTGTACATCATCAAGGCATTATTCATGGTGTCTATTGCTCTCATATTTGCTTAATTCTTTAGCATCTCAGCTGATGACAGAACAGGCCTGACCTGTGCTTAGAGCTAAACAGAGTTGGACCTGGTTAACATTTGATGAGACCTTCAGAGAACTCCAGGGCAGTAGTTAGAAGTTGAAAGACATTCCAGAGGATGGCAGTGCCAAACCACTTCTATACCATTTGCCTTAAAACACACACACACACAGAGCACAGACATGTCCATCTAGTCACCCGGAGCTGAGTCTAGCCCAAGAGCATCTTTATTTTTAGTGTCCAGTGAAATGGTAGCATTTAGCTAACCCTGGCTGATCTCAAAAAACTAAACAGGGTCATCTCTGGTTAATACTTGAATGGGAGACTACCAGGAATCACTTCCTGGCAAATAGAAGGGGAAAAAATGGAAGCAGTGACAGATTTTATTTTCTTGGGATCCAAGATCACCGCAGACGGTGACTGCAGCCATGAAATTAAAAGACGCTTGCTCCTTGGGAGGAAAGCTATGACAAACCCAGACAGCATATTAAAAAGCAGAGACATCACCTTGCCGACAAAGGTCCGTATAGTTAAAGCTATGGTTTTCCCAGTAGTAATGTATGGCTGTGAGAGTTGGACCATAAGGAAGGCTGAGCGCCGAAGAATTGATGCTTTCGAACTGTGGTGCTGGAGAAGACTCTTGAGAGTCCCTTGGACTGCAAGGAGGTCAAACCAGTCAATCCTAAAGGAAATCAACCCTGACTGCTCATTGGAAGGACAGATGCTGAAGCTGAAGCTCAAATACTTTGGCCACCTAATGCGAAGAGAGGACTCACTGGAAAAGACCCTGATGCTGGGAAAGACTGAAGGCAAAAGGAGAAGGGAACGGCAGAGGATGAGATGGTTAGATAGCATCACCGATGTAATGAACATGAATTTGAGTAAACTCGAAGAGACAGTGGAGGACAGGAAGGCCTGGCGTGGTATGGTCCATGAGGTCACGAAGAGTCAGACACGACTAAACGACTGAACAACAATGGGTAGTCTGAAAGGCAAATCACATCCCAAAAGGCAAACCATTTCTGTATTGTTGCCAAGACAAGTGCATGAGCATGCCCATGGAGTCACTAGGAGGTAAGCTATATTTGAAGACTTTAAGCCTTTTAACATAGCTTTAGTATTGACACACTCAAATGCAATAACGTAGCCAAAAACTTCCAAACTTTTCTTATATTTCTTAAGATTAATATATCTTAATATGTCTTGCTCCATTCTGAGCAAAACCTCAAAAGCAACAAAACTTTTGGTGTTTGATTTGGTGCTGAAATAAAGCCAAGAGCTACCCTAGGGACTAGGCATAAGTTGTGTTCCTTGTTCTTTCATGTTCCCTTGCCACCCAGCTGCAGCCTTTCGCTCAGTACGGAGTCAGGATTTGATCGGCCTCAGACCATTCTATGATCCTTGTCCAACACTAACTCTGCTGTGTGCCTAACCTGCTTCTTTTCTTTTCTTTATAATTTTCCTACTGTAGGCAAATGAGACAGAGAACCTTCATTTATGAACTTTACAGCACCAAAGCTTTATTTACTTGCCAGCAATTTTGGCAGGCTCCTTCCCTTCTCTCCAAGGCTCCCTCCCCTCCTCTCCCCCCAGGCCCTGACCCTTTGCTTCCAGATAAAAAGTTCACCCCTGAGATAAAAGTAAGCCTTATCTGCATTCAAAAGGCTGAGTAGAGAGAAGAACTCTTCAAGGCTTTAACATAGTTTCCCTAAAAGCCTCATCCTAGAATGTATACAGGACCTTTCTTAGGACAGCTGCTGCTAGGGAATGAGGAAGCCAACCCTCCCATCAGCAATGTCAACGAATCCATTCTTGAAAATCCTCCCTTGAACTGGAATGAAAACCTAGTTGCAAAATTTATGTGTCTGTGAGAATGTGATGTATACATTTTGAGGTAGGAAATCACACTGGAACATGCACGTTCATAGTGGGGTCTCCCTGCCTACTCTGAGATGTGTCTATCCCCATCACAGGGATGCATCCTCCAGTCATGTTTGTCCCCTCAGTTCATTATCCAACTCTTGCCTAGGTATCCATTTGGTGCATACACTCAGGGGGAAAAAAGCTTTACTTCTTCCCTCACCATGAGAGAAAGTTGTGTTTTGATTGCTCACCAAGCACTTGGTTCTCCCTAAATGGTTTAAGCGTTTGCCATATTTAAATTCAAATCAAATGCTGAGATGCACAATGGCAGCATACCTTTCCATTAATAGCGTATGCTCTATTTCTCAGGATTCAAGCTTTTCTGCAATTTAGCAACTCTGTTGATATTTTCATAGGGCCTCCTTCCATGTCTTAGTTGGCAAATGAAGATTATCCAGGAGTCCCAAACTGTTTGGTAATTTGGAGGGCTCCCTTATAAAATGCCCGTCACAGTGGAAACACACACTTCCGCCACCTGCTCTAGTCTTCCAGTATGCTCTCCACCGCCTCCACTTAACGTTGCCTTTTTCTCTGGAGAGAGGGACACAATTCTAAGAGCACTGGACTGCTATCCCCACCATTTTTATTCTCTAAGAATGCCTCTGGAGCCCATAAATATTCTTGGAATTAAATTATGTTTGAGGCTGGCCCTTTGTCTGCAGCTTGCTAGCTTTCCTTTAAAAAAATTAAAAGAACCTGAACAAATAAAAAACACACGAGCCTGACAGATACCAAGGAAAGTATTCATCAGGGCACTGGGAGCAGGGGTGACAACCCTGATAAAAAGCCATTTCTAGGAAATTTTAATTGCTTTCTATACAGTAATACATTTGTTTATTGAAATGTAAATTGGGCAAAGTGGTGTTTCAAGATCCGAAAAGCAGACCCCGCGAAAATAGCGGGAAAACGCTAGGAAGATTTGTTTTATGAAATGTCTGCCACTTTGTACTTGAGCAGTTATTTGATCTAATTATTTCCCTCTTATGGAAATATAGTGCCAAATATCTCTATCTCTCTCTCTCTCTCTCTCTCTCTCTCTCTCTCTCTCTCTGTGTGTGTGTGTGTGTGTGTGTGTGTGTACATACAGTATATAGATATAGATAGATATGTAGCATATTTCTGTAAATGGAAGACAGGGCAGTTGCCTCATTTTTATATACCTGTGCCTGAGGTAACAACTCAAGACAGGGTGCTTTAAAAAATAAGAATTTCAAAACAGAAATTAATATGTCAGACCCTGTTTGCTTTAGATGAACTCTCTTAGTACCTGGCCATGGGCTAATTAGTATTCTTAAATTAAGAATGCCATGGGGATGTAGTATGTATAAGGGGTTACTTTCACCAGCAGTTAGAACTCTTCCATTAAAATGGTAAAGGTATTCCATTAAAATACCAGATTCCTATATTTAAAAAGCAGGAATAATCAGTGCTCAGTGCCAATTTTAAAGTTAGCAGAATGTTTATGCATGCAATAAAACAATCACATAATCTCTCTCCTTTCTCATTCTCTCTCACACACACTTAGGTGCATACCAGTTTAAAGCACATCTTTTCTTTAGCAAACGTACATCTATAGTCTGATCATGAAAAAGTTGCAACAAACTTATGTGGGAAAGGGAAAGGAATCATTTGTTCTACAGCCATTATATTTACCACACTTGCACTAATGAGGATTGCAACTATTTTGCTCATCTACAAGCAGTCTATCATCAAATATTCTCTCTGCAGCACTGTCAGTACAGTATTAAAAGGCAAAACTTGGGAACCACTAAGCACCCAACATAAAGGAGCGCAGAAAAGAATGGGACAAGGACAAAAGTTAAAACCTGTAAAGTTACTTTATAAAGTACATATCAATTATAATCTGTCCTTTTACATATAGATGCCACATTTTATCACTCTGAAATCCTGTTTAGCATTCTTGACAACTATGATTTTAAGTCCAGAAACAGTTTTTAAAGCAGCTCTTATCTTCTAAATAAAAGCCATACACAATGAACCAAGATAAAATGATAATAAATAGTTAAGTCATTTCTATTAAACTATGAAGCAGAGTTTAATTTTACTGAATCTGCAAACTAATCCATCAAACCCTTTTCTGATTTCTGGCAGAGAAAATGCACTGTCTGAAAACTCAAGTTATGTTTTCCACTATAGTACACTTTTCATGTATTTTTGAAGCCAAACTGAAGGATCTGCCTCTCTGTATCTCACTTCTGAACACTACTCTCTCCCAAATTTTTAAAATTTGGACTAACTCTACCAATCTCTTTTGATTTACCAAGTGCCATATTTCCTCAGCTTCGTGCTATCACCTTACATTCTGATACCATCTGAAGTTAGTTATCTAGGAGGAGTTTGAGTTGGTCAATTCTAAGGAAGTGGACAGGGTCCTTCTGGCTGTGAATTTAGCCATCTGTGTCCTGGAACCCTGCCCCCCAATTGGTCAAGGCATCCTGGGAATTGTTATGTGGTTGGGTCCAAGCAGTGGTTAATGCTTCTTTGTGGGAGGATGTGGTACCACCTGCCTTGAAGAAGGCAATAGTGTGCCCCCTTCTTAAGAGACCATCCTTGAATCCAATAGTGTTGGATTACTTTCATCCAGTCTCCAAGGGAAGGTTGTTGAGATGGTGGTTGGCTCTTAGCTGCAGAGAGCCCTGGATTAAGGGGATTATCTTGACCCTTTTCAGGCTGGGTTGAATTATGGAGTACACTATGGAGTATACTATGGAGACAGCATTGGTCACGCTTGTGGATGACCTCTGGAGGGCTCGATGCAGAGGTGGTGCAACCATTCTGGTCTTCCTGGATCTCATGGAGGCTTTTGATACCATTGACCATAGCATCTTCTGGACTGGTTTCAGGGACTGGAAGGCACTGTTTTGCAGTGGTTGTCCTCTTTCCTCTGCAGCTGGTTCCAGTCGGTGTTGATGGGGTGGGAAACAGGTCTAGTGCTGGGCCCCTGCAATGTGGACAGCCTTAGGATTCAGGTCTTTCACCACTCTTTAACATGTACATGAAACCGCTGGGTGAGGTCATTCAACAGCAAGGAGTGCAGTATCACCAGTATGCTGATGATACCCAGTTATGCTTCCACCCATAGCTGAACAGGTGATGCTGTTTTGGTGCCGATCCAGTGCCTGGAGGCTGTAAAGGTCTGGATGTGGAGAAACCAGCTCTGACTCAACTCAAGCAAAACAGAGTGGCTTTGGGTTTTGGCTCCCCTGGATCTGGTGATGTGTTATCTCTGAGTATCAATGAGATAGCATTTACCTGGACAGAGCTGGTATGCAATATGGTGACCCTCCTGCACTTGTGGCTCCTGCTGGAGGATCAGGTGGTAGACATGGCTAGGGGGGCCTTTGCTCAGATACAACTTATGCACCAATTGTGCCCATTCATGGTCCAGAAGGCCTTGCTCATGGTCACTCAAGCTTTGGTAACTTCCTGCTTGGACTACTACAATGTGCTCTACGTGGGGCTACCTTTGAAGACCATCTGGAAGTTATAACTGGTCCAGAATGCAGTGGCATGCACAGTTTTGGGCTCCCCTCAGTTTGCCCATATCACACTGCTGTTGCATGAGCTGCACTGACTTCCAGTTTTTTTCCAGGTATAATTCAAGATGCTAATTATTTTCTTTAAGGCCTATATGGCACGGGACCATATTATTTGCATGACCGCCTCTCCCTGCCTGCTCCATACCAGGTCAGATAGGGTCCCTTCCCTTAAATGCTGCCATCTAGTGGACCTAGGATCTAGTTTCTGTAGGAGCCCCTGCCTTGCGGAATACCCTTCCCCCTGGAATCTGGCAGGTCGCCACCCTTTCAGCCTTCTGAAAGTCCGTAAAGGGCTGGTTTTTACCTCAGCTGTTGGGATAGGGGGCGGCTGGAGTCTGGGAATTGCATTGCTCAAGGAATTGGAGATTATTGGTTAAGATGCCAGGTTTTTGATTTTACTGTTTCTTTGGTTTTTATTATTATTGTGAGCAACCCAGAATCATGTTTCATAAAATGGGCAGCCATATCTTTTTAAATAAATAGATTCTTCAGAAAGTCAGACAGGGAAGAGGACAATTCTATTCCGCACATTAGAAAAGATGTCAAAACAGCTAAACGCTTCCAATGGCAATCTTCCCTAAATGTAGAATGTGAATTCTGAAAGAAAGTTTGGAATTGAATATATAGCTCTGTAAACAGATTCTCACTTCATACATTTTATCATAATAACCCCCACTTTTAGTTCCAGAATATAAGCATGTATTATTCCAGGTAGCAAAATCTGAGTGTAACCTTTTTCAGCCACACATTGAACCAGATCCAAGTTCTGGTATGACTCCTGCCTTCTCACAGCAACTTTGCCTGCCACCCTGAAGAGAGGGATAAGTTTCCTTTATGAATGAGGCAAGCTTTGGTGAAGGTACTTTGTGGTGCTCTGCTCATAGAAGGTGCTTTCTGGCATTTTCAGTCATGCTTCTCCCATAACCTACCCCTTTCTGCAAGATGGCCCCATTCAATCTGTATATAACATTTGGGAAATACTAAAGTGATTCTATAGAGAACAGAGAGCAGAGTAATTAATTTTGAACAGTCCTGTTCTAAATTTGGGTTTTTAAGTTGCACTAATACACAAGGCTCTCTTCGGTTCTCTAGCAGCCTCTAAAGCATATTATACATTAAAGATTGTCAAATTCAACTGGAAAGTTTTGTAATTAATTTCTAAGATGGAGTTTCTCCACTCCCAAACCGTTCCCTTCCTCCATAAAAAAGTATCTACCAACCAGTCTTCCTCATCTGCAATATGCACTTTTAACAGAATACTGTGAGAGTTCATAGTTACTCTGACTACACCTTCATTGCGGTAAGTTCTCTTCTTCTGCACAAACATAACTCATATTGTAATCAACCGATTAAACTCTTGGAGCCTTCTTTTAGACAATACCTTCACTAACCATTGAACATAGAGCAATGGATAAACATTGGATAAAGGTACATTTTAAAAACCTTACTTCTTAGAAAAGCTTATATAAATCAGAAGATTTTTATTTATTTCTTCCTATTGGGAGGTTGGTTCCTCCTTTATAATGTTTTAGTTTTTTCCTATGTGATTACTCTTAGCTAGGAAAAGTATCACTAGAACTTCTAATATGATCTCTTATGGAAACGTTTTCCAGGGAATGGGAAGAACGAAGGAAGATTTTGTCTGGCCACAGCCAACCAGCATTCTGTGGCAGCCACTTTTCTCAAAGTTCAACAGTGCTGAGGTACAATATGAATACTTTCTAGAAAGCCCTACTGAAATACACACCTATCTTCTCTTTTAGCGTACACATGGTTAGATACTTCAGAAACAGGCTAGTTCACAGGTCTTAGTAAGCTATAGTTTAACAGTTTGTTTTGAATAAATCACAATTGGCTAAGTTAGCACAACACACTAAGCATACAGCATGGTTTACAAACCACAATAATTCCATCCAGAGAAATGCTAAGTCAGAAAGCTATTATTAGGACATAGTGCAAAGCATGAACTAGAATCACTGCTATGGATCATCTTCTGCCACATATCTACCAGTTCTTAATTGCAGATTTTTCATTGGTATGGATTTTATTTTACAACAGATAGAATACTTTTTATAGCTTTGTTCTTACATTAGAATTGAAATATCAATATAAAGTATCAGACCACATTCTATGGAATAATACAGTTTTCCTATCTGATGCTTTACAGATACATTGAACGTGAACTCCTATAATTCCTAGCCAACACAGTCAACTGAAATAATACCATGTGACATTTATAGACCTAATCCAGAATAAAATGCTTTGATGGTATTTGCTAAACTTAATTAAAAGCTCTTAGATATCGGCCTCTCAATAAATAGTGGTCAGTTTGAACTAACAATGCCAATGTACACATGGCTACAGTTACCCATGCCAGTATACTCATACATTCTTTGCCCTCTCTTTCAGCCTTAACCAAAGTATGAGTTTAAACCATATCAATTCCTTTGCCATCTAATAATAATTAATTGCTATATAATAACAATAACTACTTCCCAGTAGTTTTTAAAAATTTACTTCTAGTGTTAGAAATTTTCTTCACATTTATTGCTATATGCTTAAATATGTCTTTTCTAAGAACCCACATCATTTTTTAAAATTGTGCCTGTACACTATCTTGTATGCTTTTCCCAAACCACATGATAACATTCTCCTGAAGATGTAAATCCTAGGAAAACATTAGCAATGTTCTGTAAGTCAGAGGGTAAATGTAAGCATTACTACTGTGTTGAAATGGAAAGAAGTGAAAGCTTAAACAGGGACAGCGTAAACACATTAGATTTTAAAAATTATTTTATAACTCCCATAAATATTTATGATAAACATACAATATCAAGTAGGGTGCTTTCTTCTAACACATCACATTTGATAAGTATTATACAATGAGATTCCCTCCCCCCACCTTTCAAAATGTACTGTTGTTTTGTGGCTTTTGTCTTTTAAATGTATACATTTATCTCAAGTTGCTTTAGATCTATTTGGTGAAAGTAGTTAAATGGGTTTTAATGTTTTAGATGTCTGTACTTTCCTACAGTATTATTGGAACTTCAGTGTGCTTACTCAGAAGGAAGTTCACTGAGCTCAAAGGAGTCCAATCAGTAGTACACATTATTAAGATTGCAATTTTAATTTTAAAAAGCAAGAGCTCAGCCCTGTTGATGAGGAGGGAAAAATAAACCCAAAACCATATTAAAGCAGTATCTTTATAAAAAAATAAGCTAGTAGAAGGAGATCTAACACATAGTGCATTAGCACGGTGTTGTATTAAAAAAGGTCAAGTTTCACTGAGATGGGGTAAGAAATATTATAATAAAGGACAGAAAGGAGAATATAGACAGTAGAATTCAATAGCCAGAATTATCAACAAGGCGCAGGTTCCATACTTTTGTTGTTCTATTTTACATGGTAAAAGGGAAGGGCAGTTCCTAGTGAGCAAGACAAGGCTGGTCTTTTTTGGTAGCTACAATTAAAATAGGGGCATGGTGGCTCAGCGGGTAAGACGCCAGGCTTGTCGATCGGAAGATCACAAGTTTGGAGGTTCAAATCTCTAGCCTCGCGTGACAGAGTGAGCTCCCACACTAGCCCCAGCTCTTGCCAACCTAGCAATTCGAAAGCATGCAAATGCAAGTAGATTAATAGGTACTACTTTGGTGGGAAGGTAACAGCGTTCCGCGCGTGTCATGCGGCCACATGACCGTGGAAGCATCTTCGGGCAACGCTGGCTCTTCGGCTAACAAACGGAGATGAGCACCGGCCCCTAGAGTCGGACACGACTGCACAAATGTGCGGGGGGAACCTTTACCTTTACAATTAAAATTAGAAGAAAGAATGAAGAACCAGCAAGGTTTCTATTTTAACATTATACTTGTCCTGCACTTCCTACTGTTTGGGATTTATTTTGGTTCTATGCTTGCTGGCACAAGGACAGAGCAATAACAAAACTATACCTGCTATTTCCAAGTCAGACCTAAAAAGGAGAGATGGAACTGTGTTGTTAGCTTTGGGGCCAGGCTGGAATTCAGGCTACAGAAAGCTCTGCTGCACAGCCTGCTAATCAAGGAAAGTAGAAAACAGAAACCATGCAGCAGCAGCAGCCCCGGCCCTGGCCCCCGCCCCCCAACTTGGAAATGTTGTTGGAGGAAGAGTTTGTTTTCTAGCATCTCAGTCCAAGCCTACAGCTAGAGAAGTCCACATTTTGACTTGATAACATCACTCTGCATTTCTGAGATGTAGCAGCAGGCAGATCAAGGACAAGACTTTTTTTTTTTACCTTGCAGAGGTAAAAAAGTTTGGGTAAGCCAATACTGAAACTCTGACAGCAGACTAAGTCTGCCAATCCCAATTTGAGACATGCGGCCATAAAGCAGTCTCTCTGCATTCATGATGACCAGAAGCTTGCCTTTTTATATGGAAGATGACCTTCAAGTTTGTAAATATTTTGTTCAGCAGAATCCTTTAAATATAGAGTAATTCTAGTAAATGCAAGGCATACTTTTTTCAAATGCTTGGTTACAGTAAGGCTGTGCAAATTGATTACCACTCTAAAATTTGTGATGACAATGCAATTTGTATTAATTATATATTAAGGCAATCATATCTGATAATTTGAAAAAGGGTAACATATTCTTACATAGAAGACTCAACTCAATTCAAAAATGTTAGAGAGAAATTTGTCTACCTATATGTTCTACAAAGTCTTCTTCATTCTATATGTTTTCAAGGGCTCACTGAAGACAATATTAAGTTACACAAACCAAATAATTTTACTTCATTGCCATAAATTTTAATGCTATGTGTGATTACTGCTGTTATTTGGCATACATTACATTTAGGCAAAGTCCAATTTTCTTCTCTATCAGAGATTATAGTACAAAGGAGGGAACAAGGCAAACCAGGCTTGCACAAATGTGTGCCCTCCAGCTATGTTGTACAACCACCCCAATCATCGCTAGCCAGCAGGAATAGTGGCTAGCTGAAGGTTGATGAGAATGGCAGCCGAGCACACCTAGAAGGCATGGAAGGCAAGTATCACCCCCTAATATCTAGCCAATAGGCTGCCTTTAACAAAAAGTCAAGCATTGCTTCTTTCCATGTTCATGCTTACCTCTTGTTTGGAATCTTTAAATGACCTTCTTAAAGATCTGCTTCTGGATTCTAGAGGTGCAGCTTCTTCTTGCTGGCCAAAGAATTCCTCAATTGTCTTTGTGTCAATTTGGTAGTTCTGCTTAGCACCAATAGTCCAGATATTGTTTTTACCACGGACTTGTTCTTCAGGGATCGTTCTCCAAAAGAAACTGCGTATTCGTTTCTTCTTGCTCAGGTGGCCATGTCCATTTAGCAGTTGTGGTGCTGAAGATCTGCTTATTATGGGAGGAGGAGGGGGGGGGTGGCGGCGGCGCTCCTGCTAATGAAGGAAATCCAGCTTCTATGGACAGACATGGTGGAGGGGGGGCTGGGGGTGGGGGTGGCCGCTCTTCTGGTTCGTTGGTATCCCCAGTCATTAATCCAGCTTCAGCTGAAATTGCTCCATTTTCCTTCTCATTAACCAAGGAGACACAATTCATAACATGCATTTTACAATCTCTCTCCGTGGAGAGACAGTCTTACTTCCGTGGATGTGCATATAATATTCAACAGCTGAACAACGTATGACTTGCTCATCAAAATTTTGGTCTACCATCAGTCAATGAGATTCAAGAGACCCATGTTCACCTCTGAAATCTGTAATGACATACAACAGAAAAACAAGAAGGCTAGGTCAATTTTTTGGCAAATATGGGGAAGGGTATGGCTGAAGCACCGAATTGTAGGCTATATTCAAATTAAACCACCAATCCAGACATGCCAGTTACTAACTCCACTTTATACCTATTGTAATGCAACAGACAACCTGTCTGAGTTTTGTAAACAACACAGTCAGAAGCCAGTGTTCATAATCATGCCCAAAGGTTCTCCTAACGTGATGTACATTGGACATTGGTACCTCATATGAAACAGCAATAAAAAAACTATATGGGTTTATTGTGCAAAAAGTGAAAGTGCCAAGACATTTAAGCTTTTCATTTCTCTCTCTCTCTCTCTATATATATATATATATATACACACATATACATATATATACACATATACACATATACACATACACACACACACACTGTATATATACGCAGAACACATCATGCGACATGCTGGGCTTGAGGAATCCAAGGCTGGAGTTAAAATCGCTGGAAGAAACATTAACAATCTCAGATATGCAGCCACCTTGATGGCTAAAAGCGAGGAGTAGCTGAGGAGCCTTATGACGAAGGTGAAAGAAGCAAGTGCAAAAGCTGGGTTGCAGTTAAACCTCAAAAATACCAAGATTATGGCAACCAGCTTGATTGATCACTGGCAAATAGATGGAGAAAAAGTGGAGGCAGTGACAGACTTTGTATTTCTAGGTGCAAAGATTACTGCAGATGTTGACTGCAGCCAGGAAATCAGAAGACTGTTTACTTCTTGGGAGGAGAGCAATGGCAAATCTTGATAAAATAGTTAAGAGCAGAGACATCATACTGACAACAAAGGTCCGCATAATAGTAACCTATGGCTGGCTGCGAGAGCTGGACCATAAGGAAGGCTGAGTGAAGGAAGATAGATGCTTTTGAACTGTGGTGTTGGAGGAAAATTCTGAGTGCGCCTTGGACTGCAAGAAGTTCAAACCAGTCCATACTCCAGGAAATAAAGCCAGACTGCTCACTTGAGGGAATGATATTAAAGGCAAAACTGATGTACTTTGGCCACATAATGAGAAGACAGGATACCCTGGAGAAGAAGCTGATGCTAGGGAAAGTGGAAGGCAAAAGGAAGAGGGGCCGACCAAGGGCAAGATGGATGGATGATATTCTGGAGGTGACGGACTCAACCGTGGGGGAGCTGGGGATGGTGCAAGTACAACTTTTGCAAGGACATATATTAACTATACCCCATGTTGAGCAGACTTACAATATTTTTAGCCTATACGTTATATCTTTACCCTATATATTTATATTTAAAACTGAACTACTTGGCTCTAACCCTAAACCCAAGAATAACTTAAAGGGCTGATCCACGCTTCCTGCTTGCCCCAGTGTGAGGACAGGCCACTTGCCATTTTACTAGGGCAGGAATGGACAATGTCCTCCTTAGCCTGCCCAAAGCATCTCAGAAAGCCCTCTCCAGCTGAGCATCCTTACTCTGCATCAAAAGTGGTGGTTTTCTCCTCCTCTAGTGCAAGCAGGCCAGCCTCTGGCTGCACCTCATTCCATCTTACTTACTGTAGCTCCTCCACTCCAGGAGGCTGGTGTGTGCTCTGGCAGCCAACTCCCTTAGTCCCCACTCTCTGCCTTCAATGACCCTTTTGTCCTGGGCTGCTTGGATCCCTGCCATGAAAGGATGGATCTTTATTTTGTTGGTATATTTTGTTCCAGATTCAGTAGGGGAACAGTGAAATGCTGGCTATTTTTGTTTATTTGTTTTAACAGGTTCAGCAGAGGAAGGATGAAAAACTTGTGTTACTGTTTGAAGTCAGCAAGAATTTTGCCGTGTTTCCCCTTCCAGACCCAGGGGGCAGGGAGACCGGCAAAAGTGTTAAATTTTTTTTTCACCTCCCCGGTCTCCAAAGATGCCTGCAGAAGGGAGAGCAATTGGCACATACTGTCCTAGTATGGGAAGGGAAGAAAAAGCAGCAGGGTTAGCCATGGTCCACACAGAAGGTCAGGCCATCACCGGGACCAAAGTGGAGGAAGGGGGTTGAAATCCAGAAAAGGATTTCTCAAGCCAGCTTCACTTACCCATGGGCAGCAAGTGACTGAAGGCTGCAGTGTGGAAAAAAATTAAACTGAGCCAATGTAAAACATTTGCAGTGCCCTAGGCTTTTGCCCAAATCAAACACACCAATACTTATAATCTTATTTGGGCTGCATCACAAGGTTTGGTATCATGATTTGACCACTGCAGATTAACACTGTTATTATCATTAACACAGTAGGTGTTAGGCTACAGTAGCAACACATGCTTTACTTACTACCTTGTGCTATTTTTAATTCCTACCCTTCAATTCAATTCAATTCAATTCAATAGATTGTCATGGAGAAATCTATGTGGGCACTAGGAATCGAAAATGACTTGATGGCACATAATCAATCACAATTCAATTCAATTCATTTATTGAGTTTATATAGCCTTCCATTTCACTTGCATATGACTCTGGGCAGCGTACACAATTAAAATTCACTTGGCTACTTCTCAAAAGTTTGCTATAGGAGCTTAGTGACAAAAAGAAAACAATAGCTACTTGTTTTTTTTTATCCATTCAATCATGTCCGATTCTCAGAGACTGTACTTGCAGTTTTCTTGGCAAGATTTTTGGAAGTGGTTTGCCATTGACTTCTTCCTAGGGCTGAGCGCACGTGACTGGCTCAAGGTCACCCAGCTGGTTTTGTGCCTAAGGCAGGACTAGAACTCATGGTCTCCTGGTTTCTATCCCAGTGCCTTAACCACTACACCAAACTGGCTCTCTACATCGGTACATATGTGTTAATTTAAATTTATAAATAATTTTGGCTTATTGTGAACCAATATTATTTCACTTGAATGGCTAAGCAACTCTTCATGGTTCCAACCATTGTTTGTTCAGTGTTATATGTGAAAGAGGAACTTTTTTAAAAAAAATAACTTTATGTTTGAAGAGGTACAACATATAATTCTTACTTCTACTTTCATGGAACCAAACAGCTCATTCACAGCAAGCCATATTTTTTTTATAATTCTGGTTTACTTTGACTTTTGTGTCAAGCTTTTTTGAACTGTGTTTACTGTTGAGCAACTTTGCATGTATACCATCAATATATTCTCTACATTTGCCAAGTTAATTCACTACCTGCTCTTTGCTAGGAAACCTTTATAACTTGTATCAGAATAGAAAAATTAAATTTGAACAATCTAGATTAAAATCAATTTACTGTATTGGGTTCACATGGCATACTTATTATTATTAATAAGCATGTTATGTGAAACAAACATATTGATTTTAATCTAGACAGTTTAATTAACAAGCCATGATTAATAAAATGCCTTTATTATTAATATAAACCACAACCAGTTTGATTCATATATCACATTAAACCAAACCAAATGAACCACATCATAGTTTATTGTGATGTGTACATTCAGTCATTATATACTTTTTCAGACTGATAGTTGTGTGGAATAGAGAAATTATCTTAAACATTTCTTCTATGCATCTGTGCAGTACCACAGATTTTAGTCACTGAAATTAATATGAACTTTTACTGAATGATCAACTTTTGTGGAATGTGAAAATCAAATATCATAGTTGAAACAATGTTTAAATTACTGATAAATGCCTCAAACTCTCAGTTTAGATTTATAGCAAAAGTCTCAGGGCATCCAGATTAATTTACCCATTTATATCACAGGATTTGAAAATGTAAATTAAATTTGTTTATCCAAATACGTTAGAACATCATTCTTTTTCTGTTGCAGTACAGATGAATACCTTAGGTTGGAATACTTGGGTTGGTATTGTAACAACCATAAACAAACAATTAAATGCAAAGGAGAAGATGCATAAGTACATAAATGTGCAGAGCTAAGTATTTACATAGGCAAACCAGTATGTCCAGATTATCTCATACTGAGATAAGACATTTTAAAAGCTAGAACCACCTCTGTGTAATTGCACCTTATTATCTAGTAAGTAAATACAACATAGACAGCAACTATTTTAGATATCATTTTTTGAAATTCAGTTTTCAAAATCTAAGCTAAAAAGCACAAATTCACTCTAACTGAACAAATGTTTCTTTTAAAAGTGCTTGCAGCAAAACCTAGTTGGATTCAAATGATTAATGGAAAAAGATCTTATAACAAGCAGATCTTAATCACAGGTTTGTTTGTAAATAAGATAATAAAACACAAAAATCACAAAATTTTAAGATAGTACACAGAAAATGATTTAGGAAAAAATATATACAAAGGAAAGTAAATGCTAAGTAAATAAATAAATAATGCAATTGTTAAGAACATTTGCGATTTAATCAGCCTTCCCTCTAAAATAATGTAAACAAGAGCATTCCAAATTTGATTTTTTAAAATATGCGTATGCAGTGTCAGCCCCAATTATGGAAGAAAAGTAAAGGTTTCAGGTACGTTTGGAATACATTGACCAGCCATTTTTAAAACACACAGGAGCCCATTTTTGTCAGTTATCTGGCAAAAAAAAAAAAGACAAAGAATTTGAGTGTTTAGGATTGAAGTCTCATGGCAAAGGATTAAATTATAAACCAGGGACTTCAGCCAACCTTTCAACAAGGTTGAAGGCATCTAGGAACTTCAATCAATTTCAGTACTCCACTCCATAAAGTCTAATACATTTTATGATTGCTCTGAGATTTAAGTGAAGTAAGGATTTATACATATTTGATACAGCTGAGTTTTTTCTTGCTACCATAAACTCTATGTTGTGACACATTCAGAATTATGGACACCATAATTCACACTCACACCATAAAGTTGTAGTTGTCAAGGCTTCAAGATACACTTCTATCAAAGATTTAGAGAAACACATGTCACAATATAAGCATTAATTACAGCTAAAAGACACACATTTTTACCTAACTGAAGGAAAGCAACAGTGTTCTCTCTTGCTAACCCTTTTATTCTATCTTTTGTTCTTTATTGGCCTCTAACTTTATTATTGGCATGTACTGAGGTAAGGACAAAACAATTTACATTAACTACAGATAAAATTATCAGTCAAACTACTTCTACCACATGAATAATTTTTTTATTACACAAACCTACAATGCTGCATTATACACTCTTTGGTTCATGTTCCTTTTTCTATCAATACTGAGATTATCACAGCATTTTTTTTTCTTTTCATAGTCCCTCCCCTCCCCAAGTTTCACTATTAATTTTATTATACTGAAGGAAGACTTTATGTAAAAGTAGGCATGATATGGTAGCTTTCTCCAAATCAATGCTGCCTGAAGGATTATGGAGCTTGAAATCAATCAATCAATCAATCAATCAATCAATCATTCAATTCATTCAAAAGATTTGTATGGCTGCCCATCTTAAAACACAACTCTGGGCAGCTCATAACATAGGGTGGAGGAAAAGTTTTTTTTTTTTAAAGAGACTTGTTCTAAGTTAGGAATCAAGTGGAAGATGACGTGGAAGTAACAAAATATAGGTAGAATCTTTATCCTATGGTATTACAGCCAACATTCAAGTGCAAGACATAATGAAATATGGAATATATTATAATGACTAAGGAAGAGGTGCAAAGCTTACAAGTAAATTCATATTGTGATGAACAAAAAACTGCAGAGGCTTGACTAAACCACGCAACACAGAAAGGGACATAAAGCCAGTGACAGAATCTAGCAGAGAAAACTGCTAAATTGCATTATCAGAATATGGCCCTTTGTTAGAGGAATACAAAAGACTGGTAGGCCTTCAAATGTGATTTTTAAAAATGAAAATGTTTAAAGTTAAATACCTTCCAGACAAAGGAAGCTACTTTCCAAAGTGTGGCAGGTTGACATTTATTATGGACTGATGTTATTAAGCAATTCAAAAATCAGTATTTACTCTTATAATAAACAAATTGGCTTTCAGTGCTATAAAAAATTAAGGAGCCGATAAAACATCAAGTTGATATTCCCCACCTCTCCTCTTCTATTTACTTTCTATGCCTACAATCCATACCAAAATCTCAAAATATTTGTGTGGTTGCCATAGAACTACTTTCCTCTGCAAAGAAACATGTAGGTGAACTTCCAGATTTGTATCAATCGATGAAATAACTTGGCAATTAACAGCAAGAGAAATGCCAATTCCAGAATATAATTGACAATGTAATATTTACATAATTTAACTGGGTTCTTATGATCCAGCTGGCTCCTGAATTAATCACAGGCGTTTTTTTAAAAACAACAAGTGTGTTTGATACTAGATTGCTTATTCAGGAAACAATAAATGCGTACTCAGAATAATACATCTAATTTGGAACATATTTTCTTACAAAAGGAAACACTGAATATGTGAAGTTCTTGTGCACTGGACCAACCAGTTTTAAAACACTGAAGATGTTTCTTAGGAAGTGACAATTCTAAATGCATCATGCACATGCATAACATTCACAAAAGCTCAGTAATCCCAAATTGCCACTTACATCCAAGGTAAACATGAATGCTACAAGCTGGTCTCTCTTCTAGCCATCAGTTAAGAAAGCAGGTAATGAGTGACCCAAAAGGAAGTGATTAATACACTCTTGCATTACCCTAACGTGGATAGTGAGTAGATATATAAGGAAAACAAGAGATATGGAACAGTCTTTTTAGCAGCATCACTTCAAGAAGTGGTGAAGCAAGAGAAGTGAACATTAGTAACTTCATTTTATACATACAAGTTGTCCTGATTTAAATGAAATGAGGAGCAGTTAATAGAACCGTGAACAGATTCTGCTGGTCAATATCAATCTGTGCCTACAGCAACCTTGTCCCAAATTGATGCTCTCAGGATGTGCTGGCCTATCTATTTCATAATAATTGAGCCAGCAACAGCCATGCTGTTTGAGGTGATGGGAGCCATGGTCCAACACAACGGGAGGTCCCCAGTTTGGGAAAGCTGCGTAGAGAGATTACATTAGAGAAGTTGGGAAAAATTAAGCACAGAATTAAAGAAGGTAGGCAGAGCCAAAGACACCACCTAAAACAACACACCTTGCCATCTAAGAGATAAGAAAAGGTATGGTGCAGAGGAGGAAAACTGCACCATGGGATCTTGACTGTTATTGGAAAGGACACAACTGACAGGAAAACGTCTTGTCACCATCACCATTTTTCTTTGTCGAAGTATATTAACTGCAGAATTAAAACGTTTTGGAAAGATCTCAGGTGCAGATGTACACATCTGGCTTTCACCTTCTGCACCAAGAAACACGTTCCAAAACAGGTAGCAAATCACAGAGGCTCTATGACTTACAGGGTTTCAGCAGTGTGCCACACTACCCTTTATGCTGAATAAGAACCACAGTGCATCAGACCCAAAGCCTATTTAGGCCAGAGTTCTGTTTCCAAAATGATTAAGCAGATACCTGCTCAAATAAATGACCATTTTCCAGGAGAGGTTTTCTCCTCTTTCCCAGAAGTTGCACGGCCATCAAAAGAGGAGTAAATTAGAAAATATAATTTGACATGCACTTTCAAGACTACTACTGGCAGTTAGTCAGAATTAAACAGATGGACTGATAAGCATGCCACTTATAGAATTCCAACCAATGGTAATGTAATACCCAAACACTGGCATTAAATATCAATATTACTGGACTTCGTTTAAAGTTCCCAGTTTTAGATCCCTATATCACCCCAGCTTCATATTTCACATGGTACAAATTTCAAGCAAAATTACACTTAATTTTTTTTGTAATGATACAATTAGATAAAAATTTGGGAGATGAGTATTATTGCCTCTCACATAGAAATTTGAGGGTTTAGTTACCCATTTTAAAGAAAAATATACCCATTTAGCAGTAAAAGTAAAAATCAAATACTTTCAATACCATCAGATCAGCAGGATTCCAGAATTTTATTTGGAATATAGTTCAGTTCAGGTCAATTTTATTTTGGGCAAGTTTCTTTGGGAAAGAGATTTGTGTTGTTCCCTGCAGCTTCCCCCCAGCTATCTACTCCCTTCTTATCACTTCTGCTCTAAGTGAAGGTGTACACTTCACCTTGGCAATAGATGGAAACCCAGCAATTGGGGAAGAAATTAAATGGGTTTATTTGAATGCCATCTTCTGACCAAGTGCTCACCTTGAGGCACATTCACACACAGTCCCTGCTAATTAAGAAAGACAAGACATATCACATGAGTGTCTGAAAAGCTATTACGCAATTTGTTTCAGCAGATGTCTCCAGTTTATAATCTAGTGCAAGAATAAAACTGGAGGCTATTGCCACACACTTTGCTGGATGTGGGATTACATCCTGAACAACTAGTCTAAAGGAAACTGGAGTTTTAATCTGAAGAGGTCTTAGGGCCGGTTCCCACACAACCCTGGTGTTCAAGTTGCACAGGGGATGGGGTGTGGTACTGAGCTGCTGATAGACCCTGATTCACAAGGAAGGGTGTGAATGAGTAAATGTGTATGCCTAAGGCATACTCTCACAGCCCCATTGTATAAATCGGCTACACACTTGTGTTGTGCGCAAACTAATACTGAGAATTACTTTGCATGGAAGAATTAATGTGTCTAGAATTAATTAGTGTTTTCTAGAAAGGAACAGAGAGGTACAGAAGACCCCTCTTTAAATTATACCAGAAGTACAAACAGAGCAAGCCACTTCTACATCCTGCTGCTTCCTCTATTTTTGCTCCAGCTAACACAACAACTGAAAATAAAGTAATGCAGGGAGACTGGAACAGGCACCTTCTGTTGTCTTTTGTACTACAACTTCATAGCCATAAGGGCACATATCTTACAACTGTAAATTTTGGGCTGCACTCTTTCTTATGTCCCAACCAATGAATGGTCAGCATTGGACAGCCAAGCCATTTCTCCTCCCTTATGGATGAATTTAAATTATGCACCATTAGTGCCTGATGTGGACAGCAGTGCTAACGCATTCAGGCAGGAGAAATTTTAGTATCTGGAATAACCTTTATACATTTCATGAGAATATGAAAAATTTCTCACTGAACACTCTTTTTACAAATCAAACCAAGCATGCACAATACATCTTAACAATTAAACCTAATGCTTACTAACAGCTAATATGCAATTGTAAGGTATTCTAAAAGCCTTAAGCTCTTCATATATTAGGAAAACAACCATTTGTTTTCAGTCCACATTTTCCAAACTTAAGAGGTTTGTGTTCTAAGTTTTTAAAAGTGTGGGAGTAGGCACATGTGAATTTGGATGTAGCTTGAATCATGTCAACTGGATTTCTATTTTCTTAATGGAAACGTTTCGCTCCTTATCCAAGGGGCTTCTTCAGTCTGAGCAAAGTTGGTAAGGGAATCCTAAATATGTTCCTAGGTAGCTGTGTGACCTTACACCTGGGGCTAGGTCATGGTTATATTGAGATGTAATTTTTAAGTCCTTTTATCATCTAATGGAGGGTCGTTAAAAACACCATGCTGCTGTTGAGCTTCTGAAATGGTCTTAATCTTCCTAGGCACAGAAGACAACACCCACCTCTATTCAAGGAAGGATTTTCCAAGTTGGCATAAATGGATTCCTTGACCCCTCTCTCAAACCACCTATCTTCTCTGTCTAAAATGTGAACATTAAGGCCTGTGGATATCCAAATTGGGCCTTCACCAAATCTAAATCTACCAGACCTAAAACAGCGACAGATAGGGCTGAGACTCAGAGTAAACGAAAGAACCTGGTCATTCCCTACATGGCTGGCGTGTCTGAAAAGATAAAACGGATATTTGGCAAACACCACATACCTGTATATTTCAAACCCACCAACACACTGAGACAGAGGCTTGTACACCCCAAAGATCAAACTCCAAAACATAAGAAAAGCAATGTAGTTTATGCAATCCAGTGCAGTGAGGAGTGCTCTGAACTCTACATTGGAGAAACCAAACAACCTATGTACAGGAGGATGGCACAACACAGGAGAAATAACACCACAGGACCAGAGTCAGCAGTTTATCTTCATCTAAAAGAAAAAGGACACTCATTTGAGGACATTAATGTTCACATTTTAGACAGAGAAGATAGGTGGTTTGAGAGAGGGGTCAAGGAACCCATTTATGCCAACTTGGAAAATCCTTCCTTGAATAGAGGTGGGGGCCTCAGGCACAAACTCTCCCCCATCTTCCTCCCCGTGTTGTCTTCTGTGCCTAGGAAGATTAAGACCATTTCAGAAGCTCAACAGCAGCATGGTGTTTTTAACGACCCTCCATTAGATGATAAAAGGACTTAAAAATTACATCTCAATATAACCATGACCTAGCCCCAGGTGTAAGGTCACACAGCTACCTAGGAACATATTTAGGATTCCCTTACCAACTTTGCTCAGACTGAAGAAGCCCCTTGGATAAGGAGCGAAACGTTTCCATTAAGAAAATAGAAATCCAGTTGACATGATTCAAGCTACAGACAATTCCACCTGGATGACTGAGAACCTTCATAGACATGTGAATTTGGAGTAATAAAGCTTCCTTGTCCTTA
This sequence comes from Charina bottae, assembly GCA_023362775.1. Classification (NCBI taxonomy): domain Eukaryota; kingdom Metazoa; phylum Chordata; class Lepidosauria; order Squamata; family Charinaidae; genus Charina; species Charina bottae. The sequence goes on from JALMGJ010000008.1 coordinate 5,586,923, forward strand.
GGAGACCACCCAGGAGGGGGCTGTCCCCCATGTTACAGCAAGCTGATCATTAAAAAAAGAAGTTAACCTAAGTTTGTTCCAGTTCCCTTTTGATTAACAATAATATCTGAAATTAGGAACTTCAGAGACTAGGAGGTGCCTTATGTTGAAGGTCTGTGTGATTAAAAACCAAAAAAGAATCTATGAGGAGGATCCTGTGGGAATAAATTCCACGCACACTACACACATCTCAGATCAATGGTGACAAAAAGGTGAAATGTCCTTACCTCCTAGGCGCTAGCTGCTGCTGCTGCTATTATTATTATTACTATTATTATGCTGTTATGCTGCTTGCTTTGTTTCTGGACAAATCCTGGACAAATTCTGGACAAAAACGGGGGAGGAGACCAATTAAAAATAACACGCGGAGTAGAAGCGAAATCAAAGGCAGTCGTCTCTAGAGCAGTGTTTCTCAACCTTGGGAACTTTAAGACGCATGGACTTCAACTCCCAGAATTTCAACTCCCCATAGCTGGCTGGGGAATTCTGGGAGTTGAAGTCCACGCGCCTTAAAGTTCCCAAGGTTGAGAAACACTGCTCTAGAGACAGTAAGGGCGAGGTGCAGCGAAGATCGTCCTTTCCCCACAGGGAGGGAGGAACAGATGCTGTCGCCAAAGCTACCTGCCTGTGGATTGCAGTGGCAGCAACAGCAGCAGAGATGGTCGATGTGATGGTACGGGGTCTCTCTCCCCCACAGGAGACGGTGCCTCCAGCAAGAGACATTTTCCAACCACTCCTGTTCCAACCAAATGCAGCCCCCCCCCCTTCCTGCCTGCCTGCCACCTGCTTCTTCCTGCGGTGGGAACAAGCGAGCGGAGCGCAAGGGTCCTCGTCTCTCCCTCCCCGCTCCCCCGGCAACGCTTCCCTCTCGCAGCCGCCACCGGAGCAGCTTCTGCACCAAGAAAGCCCATTGTTTCCATGGCTGCGCCTCGCTCGCTCGCTCGCTCGCTCGCTGGCTGGCTGCAGCCACAACAAGGGACCTGGCCTTCCTCTCTCCGTCTCCACTGAAAGTCCTCAGGGCTCCTTCGGGCACCTTGCGACACCTCCCGGGAGTGGTTGCCGTGGCGGCGGCGGCGGCGGCGGCGGGAAGGCTATTGCTCCTTCTGCTCCAAGGTGGCCTCCAGTCTTTGTAATCAGAGGCGGTATTCCGTTTCCACCCGCAGTCCAAGGGCTGCAGGGGCGGCGGCGGCCGACTATTAGCGGCTCTCACCTCGCTCTTTCGCGCGCACCCTTTCTTACCTCCCCGCCACCCCCGCTTTTAGTTCCCAGGAGCGAGGAAGAGAATCGCTTCAGCCAGCAATCCAGATCTCCGCGTTTCCTCCCGCTTCTCCTAAAAGTGTGTGAGGAGGAAAGGAGAGAATGAAGGGAGCTTCTTCCTCCCTCCCATTTTGCCCCCCCTCCTCACAGAGGGGAAGGGAGAAGAAGCCACCGCCTTTCCCAGCATAGCACCGGACTGCACCTTCCATCACTCCCAGGCAGCATAGTCCAAGTTCGTGGGGGACCAGTGGGAGCCATAAACTACCAGTTCAGCAAAGCTCAGGTCTAGAACTCCTGCAGGAATTCAAGTCTATCTGAGGCCGATACCCCGAAGAAGAGAACGAGCACAGAGAGAAGCGGACCAGCCTCCAACGGGCTTCCACACCAGCTTACGTCGCGAATGTCTGACTGAAAATTTTCTACGGCGAGAGGGAGAGGGAATGTAGCCCACGTTTGAAGGAGAGGTGGAGGAAAAGGCGATTTTCAGAGAACCACTCCCGGCTCAATGTAATTACAGAGGCAACTGTGCTGGAGCTAAAAGATGCCGGACTGGCGGGAATCTCTCTTATTTTGATCGTGGGAAAAAAAAGTCTAACAGAAGCCAGTTATCCCACCCCTTTTCACTCGAAAGAAGCAGACAACCGCTTTCTTCCTCCCGAAACCCACTTGGATACCCCCCCCCACCTCCAGATGGTTTAGCTTTCTCCAAGACGGCGCTCTCCCGACATTGTGGGCCACCACAACCTCTCTAATTCCCAATTAGCACAGCCGCTGGCTCGGATGGTGGGAATTGCAGCCCGACGCGCAGGAAGGGCACCGAGCTGGGGCGCGACGTTCCTTTTACTGGAAGGGGCGTCAGGCAAAGGGAGAGGAGAAAGGGGGACGCCCAGAGGCCGAGAAATCCGGCTCGTGGATCCCTCTGAGCAGCCTGCCTTCCCCCCAAGCAAACGGAAAGGAGCCGCGTCCGCAGGACCCCCGTGGCCTCGCCGTTGCAGGACGTAAAGAAGGAAAGGGGCGTCTAAAGGCTTCGTGGAGCTCCGCATTATCAGCCCATGTGACTCAGACCTCAGTCGAGTCGGAGGACGACCCCCTGCCGACAGCCGCTCCAGGTGCGCTTGGTGGGAACTGTAGTCCAAAAACCTCGGGAGCTGCACATCCAACACACCGAGCTGGGAAAGGCTGATTCCGAGTCTAGAAAACCAGGAGCAAACCTTGACCGACCGACCGACCGACCTACCTGCCTGCCTGCCGCCCCGGAGCTCCACCAGCGAACCCGCAGCGTCCGGACGCCGATCAGGCTGACTCCCCAAGCCTTCGGACGCCGCCGACGCCGCCACCTCTTTGGCTGCCAGGATTGAGCCGGACGAGGAGGAGACGCTGCGCAAGCGCAGCGTTAGGCGGGGCTGTTTCAGGTAGCACCACCAGCCTGTTCTCCAAGTACCAATTAAGACGGAAAGGCAAAGAAATCATCGCGCTCGCTCGCGCTCTGTGGGTGTTTTTTACAGGTTCCTCCCGGCCCTTCGGTTCGACTCCGCTCTTGTGGCCACGAATCGTGAAACTCAGAGGCGCAGAAGCAGACACGGCTCGCGGGCAGCACCTTTTCCTAGCAGCTGCCGCCGCCGTAGCTGACGCTTTGGGAGTAAACCCATTAAACCCCAAAGACTTTCCCGTCGAGTAGACGTGCAGAGAATTGTACTGCACCTGCCCGCCCGCCGGCCCTTGGGCAACTGTAGTACAAAGCCCCAGAGCCAAGCGAGGAAGGTTTATTTCTTCGCGTTATGCACACCCTCCCTGCCTGCCTGCCTGCCTGCCTCCTTTTACCTGTTGGTCCTGTGATGTGCAAAAGAAATAGAGCAAACTGGATCCTGAGGATATGGAGGGGTCCCGGTCCCAGCTGTGGTTCGATGTTTTAAGTGAACAGAGAAATCGATTTTTTTTCATTCAAGGCAGTAGGACTAAGTTCCTAGGTGTTTCTTCAGCATCTTGGATTTTCTCTCCCCCGCTCCTGGTTCCTGGGCCCCCGACTTCAATGAAGAAAAAATCAGTGGAGAGTAAGATGCAAATGCTGTTGGATAAAGTGAGAAGAAGGGAAGAGCTTGTCCCTAGACCTTTAAAGTCCTAAAAGGGCCTGGGGCAAAGAGCAGGCTTGGAACCTCAAAGATTGTAAGGCAACCTTATGCCCTCACATCCCTTTTGTGGACATCCATCTAAACCAGAGCTTTCCAAACAAAAGTGTGTCGCCACACACAGTCTGGTGTGTCGCCACACAACCCGGAAGCGCTGATCATCATCAGCGCTTCCGGGTTTTCCCGCGGCGACACACCAACTGCAGCGCGCAAAACCTGAAAGCGGCAGCAGCGCTTCCGGGTTTTTGCGCGCTGCCGCAAGGACGGCACTTCTGGGTTTTCCCGCGGCGACACACCAACGCCGGTTGGTGTGTCGCCCCGGGAAAAACTTTGGAAAGCCCTGATCTAAACCATCTCTAAGGGGTGGAGGATGCAAACTATATAGTGCACAAAGATCAAGTCTTGGTGGGAAAACAAGTCTCCTGTGACCCCCTTAAGTTAATATTAAAAGATTCTGAATTTGCACAACATGCTGTGTTGAAACGCAGCTGTCTGGTTAGTGGATCACTGTGGAATGCGACATAGACAATAATAGGCAGGATTCTCATATTATGCCAAGGTATAGTGTAGCTTGATTTTCCCACAGGCTGGCTTAGTCTAATACTAAGCCTAAATGTTTTGTGATTCAGTAAGCTACACAAAACCAGGTTAATTCATTATATAATGGCTATTAAGGGTTAACATGTTGTGAAAATACTGCCTCAGTGTGATATGTGAATCCAGTTGCTGGTCAGTTAAAATAATGGCTTGTTCAATTCACGATGGGATCACACATTACACTAAGCCAAATCTCATTATGGCTTAGTGCAATGCAGTGCAATATATGAAACTACTATAAAAGAGCAGATCAAACTCACCATCCACATGAAACTTTGAGAGTTATTTAAATCGAGACAACACAATCTGATATGTAAGAAATATTCTATCTTAACCTATCTAGTTCAACATTCTGTGGTTGTGTTCATAATGCTAAGCCAGCCATAATGCTAAGCCAGACCATGGTTAGCAAGCCACAATGGCTATGATTACATAACCCACTAAGAAGTATGCAAACACGGTCTATATCACACAGAGGGCAGTAAAGCTCACCTGGTAATACTGGGTTAAAACTTGTGGTGCTGAGGGCCCAGAAATAATAAACAGTTTTGCACCTAGTCGGACTCAATTTGTGCGTGAATGAAAGAAACCCCCCATCCAGTTTACATATTTGTAGGGTCAGAATCCATTCTGCTAGTTTGTGCATATAAGACAGAGTTGGAGCTATTACTGCTGCTGAATTTTCCTTAATGGGTATGTCACTACTTCAAAAAAAAAACAGTTCTTTAAACCAGGACAAGAAATACTTTTATCAGAAAAAAGGGAGTTCGTTCTAGCCTCCAGCAGGGTTGGCTTTCAACTTCCAAAATGCCCTAGCTCAGGGTTTCTCAACCAGGGTTCCGTGGAACCCTAGGGGTTTCCTGGGAGATCATGATTTATTTAAAAAAATATTTCAAATTTGGGCAACTTCACATTAAAGAGGTAAGTTGCATCTTTATTTTTAGTTTAAGAACACTGTTAATGCATATATATATATATGCCTACGCATGAAACAAATATAATAATTTTGTAACTTCTGGCCTATATTTGAGCCTGAATGTGCAGGGGTTCCCCGAGGCCTGGAAAATATTTCAAGGGTTCCTCCAGGGTCAAAAGGTTGAGAAAGGCTGCCCTAGCTAGTTGTTGTGGTATTATGGGAGTTGTCCAACATCTAGGAAGAGCACCAGGTTGGGAGAAGTTGGCATTTACCTTGTAAGAAAGGTGACTAGAAAAAGCAAAAGAGGCAACAATTTCAAACAGTAAGAATTTGGAGGTGAAGGAGAAGAATGCTTGATTTCCCAAAAGTAAACAAACACAATGGGTTAAAAATTGCATAATGTGAAAATTAATTATGTCTTTTCATACCTACTTGTAAGGCAGTTGAGCAACAATTTAAATTCTAATTAAGATACATTCCTGACATTCCACACTTTTTACTCAACCATCCTTATACATCCATAAAATAAATGTCTTTGAAATATACGGGCTACCCTTGTAAAAAGGGATCATTAGATAATCTTGAGAGTTAGAAGCCAACCCCATATAGGGGAAGAATTTTCTATTACAACCAGTCTATGAGTGTACATAGATGATTGACCTAAAACAGGCTATTTCACAAGTTCTGTTCCTGTGCGATGTTTGTCTCCTTGCCATTTCCAGCCACTCTTTCCACTAAGAATTGGCGCTTTGTTGCAACTTGAACTCTTCTTCTTTTTCTTTCTTTCATTGTCTTCAGGTGAGACTTGGCCTTACTTAATACCTGCTTTGTTTGGAAAAGAAATTTTGAAAGCTTGTGTGTGAGAACCAGGGGCATCACTATTCAGAAATGGAAACTTGTAAATATGACCTTTATTAACAGTGAAACATCCTCTCTTCCTTCAGACGGAGCTCACTAGCAAACAGGGCTGTTTGTGTGCTTAATAAGTACCCTTATAAACTGTCACTTAATCTTTACTGCCCATGGCCGATTAAGGCAGGTAGAGTGGAGGGCTGGTTAAGGAAAATAGTACTGTAAATGATTCTTTGGAGGAAGGTTTAGTACCATCGAGACAATGGCTGCTGCTAAGGCTAAGTTATAATGTGTTTTTGTTTTGTGTGAACCCAACCATTGTGGCTTTGTGTACAAAGCCAGCCAGCTGTGATTTATTAAGCAACCTATGACAATATAATGTTTGAATACAACCAGAGGGGATTTTTCATTTGAATAATTTTAGTCTCACATCTGCCATTTTTGAATAATCTCGAAATTCAGTGATGTTTCAGAATCCAGGGTGGCTGGATAAAACTGTCTATTATCAACCTTCCCAAAGATGATCCCCTGGCAGATTTGTTTAGATTACAACTCCAAGCATCCTCACCACTGCTCAGTATTTCAATTAAAAGCATGCACCCAACCCATGACATAATGCAAATAGATACACACCATGCATTATTATACCCAGGTTGCATAACATAACCATGTTTAACAAGCACAGTGTGATGAATTAAACCAATTTTCTTGGTTTGTACAATATGCAAGCTTAAACTAGTTTTGCTTGTACAAATCTAGCTTCTGGAAAGCAACTAATGGTACATTTTTAGCTGTTGGATTATTGTGAATCACCCTGTACTCTTTAAGGGCAATACATATTTTAAATAAAATTCAAATATAAAATCCTGACATCTGCTGGTGATCTAATTCTGCCAAGAATCAGAGGACTAACAAATTCTTGCCCTCTCGAACAACACCATTTGTCAGAGAATAGAAGAAAGAACAAGAGATTCTATTTTCTTGATGTCATGATATCGAGGGGGTAGAAGTTATTGGCAAGCTTTACTCCATAAGGCTCTAGTTGGGGAGCCTTTGCCCATTAGTCTTTGAGAATACCACAAGGATCCTCAAGCAATGGGTTTGGGACGCTGATCTTCCAACCATTCTATGTCCAGTTCCCAGCTCACAGCATGTGGGGCCTTTTCAAAAGGGTATGTGCCAGCCTCCTACTTCTCCTCTATCACAGTCCTGAATTGTTGCTGGACCTGCATTTTGGCCAGGCTTATTGCATTGCCTTCTGTCATTCTGTTGGGGTGTAATAAAAATACACCCCTGCATCAATGTATACATGTATACATTTCCTGTGGAAATGGCTCAGTTGTGTCTTTGAGCCATATGCTTTTTTTTTGTTTTCCCTGCAAGGAATCTTGGATGACTTTTATCCATCCTATCCTAAAGAAATTCCCTGGCAGAGAGCATGATTTCTGATTGTCACTTCTCCTTTCTATTGTTCAGCTATATCTTTCTGGATTGCATATTCTACAGTATACTTCTATTTGCACCATGTGCCTGTCTTTGTGTCTGAAAAATTGTATTAATTTATTTTCATTTTTGCCTCATATATTTCATTTTTATCTATTTCATCTGTATCTGACTGCTGGCCTTATGGCTGTAATGAAGGCTTGATTTGAGGAGAGAGGAACTGAAAAGAATTACTGTAGATCAGAGCACTGAGTCTTAGAATATTTTGTTGAACTCCCAGGGATGGTAGGATGGATACAGTGGCTTGAAATCCTGGAGGAGAAAATTGTCTATGAAGGACAGGAAATCCTAGAAAACATAGTAAAAGGACAGTCAACAACCATTTCTGCAAAGGAAATGGGAGGTATCTAAAAAGGCCATCATGGACATATATATATATATAGGTTCCAGAAAATGTAGAAATTGTGTCAGAAAGACTAAAACTTGGAATGAGCTGAGGCTTGTGAGAAATACGAAAAACGATGAAAACGTTTTCTTTCTATAGCTTTTAGGCAAAGAGAGTATCATTGGCGATCACTCGTAGCCGAGTAAGATTGTCTTCCAAAGGTAAAATTTTAACGGTGAATCCGTATGTGGCTATAAAGGCCAATTCTGGATCCGCACAACCTCCCACAATGAGGGCATAGGTTTCCGGGTGGGAGACGGTCATGATGAGGGTTTGCCTGACGTCCCTTCCTTTTAGCTCTCTTCTCCTTTTCGCCCTGTACTCGTGCTTCTTCAAAGTCCATAGCGCCATTAATAAAGGCTGACCTCCAATTGAAACGCTCATGAGTTAGGGCTTCCCAGTTCTCAATGCTGATATTACATTTTTTTAAATTAGCTTTGAGAGTATCTTTGAATCTCTTTTGCTGTCCACCAATATTCCGTTTTCCATTCTTAAGTTGGGAGTAAAGTAGCTGCTTTGGAAGACGATGGTCAGGCATTCGAACAACATGACCAGTCCAGCGAAGTTGATGTTGGATGATCATTGTTTCAATGCTGGTGGTTTTCGCTTCTTCTAATACGCTAACATTAGTCCGCCTATCTTCCCAAGTAATTTGCAGAATTTTTCGGAGGCAGCGTTGATGGAATCTTTCAAGAAGTTGGAGGTGGCGTTTGTAGAGGGTCCATGTTTCACAGGCGTACAGAAGGGTTGGTAGTACAATGGCTTTGTAAACAAGCATTTTGGTCTCCCTGCGAATGTCCCGATCCTCAAACACTCTACGCTTCATTCGGGAGAAAGCTACACTCGCAGAGCTCAGGCGATGCTGAATTTCAGCGTCGATGTCGGCTTTTGTTGATAGATGGCTGCCGAGATAAGAAAAGTGGTCGACATTTTCTAGTGACACACCTTTAAGCTGGATTGATGGCGCTGCAGAGGGATTGGTTCGAACTTGCTGGTAAAGCACTTTGGTTTTTTTAATGTTAATCGAGAGGCCGAGCTTTTCATATGCTTCTGCAAAGATGTTTAGGATGATTAGATGTTTAGCAAAGAGAGTATACATCTATTGAAAGGCAAAAGTAGTGAGAGGGTAGAACTTCTTAGCTGCTGTTTTATATCTTTTCTCATTGACACTGTTATTGAACCATTAGGAAGAAGAGAGAACTATAACTTAGGAAAGAAAAGGAATGGGTAATAAAGAAATTGGCTAATTCAAGCAAATTGAAGTCTCCAGAGCCACACATTACATCCTAAAGTACCAAAGAGCTAGTAGAATCACCCTCAGAAATTTTTGGGATCTCCTGTGGGACCGGCAGTGTTCCAGAAGAGTAAAAAAGAGCAAATATGTCTATCATAGGGTTGGAAGTTAGTTAGTTAGTTAGTTGCCCTGCTCAGGGCATCCCTGAGAGATAGCCAGCCAGCCTCTGAAGACCTCTTGGGAAAAAGAACTCACCACTTCACATGGCAGCCTGTTCTGCTGCTTGACAGCTCATACCATCAGAAGTTCTTGAAGCCTAGCCTGAACCTACTTCCTTATAGTTTTAAATCACTGCTTTTGGTCTTGCTCTCTGGAATAACAGAGGATAAATCCACTCTTAACAATGGGATGGGGCTTCAATCATGTGGTTGCACCTTGACTTTTTGACTCCCCCTGTGGATACCCTTTTCCCCAGAGACCTTTGAGGCTTTGGATTAGAGTGTGAAGTTGAAAAACATACTGAAAGACGACAAACAAACCACTTCTAAACTCAAGAAAACTGTATTGATGTGTCCATGTAGTCACCAGGAATTGAGCTGGAATTGAGAACTTTTCCCCTTCTTTCCTTAATAAAAAGAACACATTAAAAATTAATTTTGAGAATAAACTTTTATTGAGCACAGTGTTTATTGAGCACTGTTTGAATGTGGTATGTGTAAATGATTAATAATGTTGAGAGAATGTTAAGACAACTCAATGGCTGAGCTACAAGTCACAAAAGCTTTACAGTTGTTGACAAATTTCAGAGTATCTGGGAGGTGAGAGAAGGCTACAGGGAAAGCTGAAACCCACTTCACAGCAGCAGTTGAAAACCAAATGAGAAAGATCAACATTTTGTTAGCTATGTAGGAACTCCTTGTGCTGTTTCTGAGCAGGAGGCTGTTCAAGGTGAGCCATGGGATCCTGGGGCTTGGTTGCTCCTTGTTCTGCCTGATATGATGCGGCTTCTGAGAATTTTATTTTCAGATTTATGAAATATTTTTTGCTCCTGATCTAAACATCTACATGTATATTCCATTCAGAGCACTGAAACAAACTACTGTATACACTCAAAGATGCTATAAGACTTCTCTGAAGACTATCAGTGATCATCCTCCTAGATTTTATTTACAGGGACTGTGATGTTTACATCAAAATTACTATACTGCCAATATAAACATAAAGCAATGACTTAAACTCAGAATTATTACTGGGAAATTAGCACAAATCTGCTGTGAACATGAGGATATAGATATCCATTTTTAATTTCTTTCCCTGGATAGGAAGATGATAATCCTCTTGCATATAACAGCAGCCCTGCTGGATCCAGGCCAAGACCCATCATAGTCTAGCATTTGGTTTCCCACTGAGGCCAACCAAATGCCTCTGGGGTACTTGCAAGAAGAGGCAGAGCCATGCCCTCCTCCCACCCTTGGCCCCTGCAACTGGTACTTGGAGGCATACTGTCCCAACCTTCAAGTAACAGTGAACCTTAAAGATCAATAGCCCTTGATAGACTTGTCCTCCATTAATTTATCCAATCCAATTCAAAGCTGTCAAAAACGAAGCTAACACACTTGTGCAATCCATTACGAACTCACCATGTTTTTCCTGGTTAGTGATATTCAGACCCCATCACTGTTAATATGAAGGTAGGTAGTTTTGCTTCAATTGCATTCTTTACATTTAAAGTGAATTGTGTCTGTCATTGGTTGACATTCACTCTAAATAGACCCTTCGTGAGTTGTTCAAATTCTGTTTGTTTACCAACCCAAATTGCTTAATTTCATCTGCAAACTTGGCCGGTTCACTGCTTACCACTAAGTCAAGATCATAAACAATTTGAAGCCCAGTGGTCCCACCACAGATCCTTAAGGGAGTCTCGCTTCTTACTCCTCTCCCTAAGAAAATTGCCTATTTATTCTTATTCTTTGCTTTCTGTTTTTTTAACCATCTGCAGTCCATTAAATGACAGATGTTTTAATTTCTATGGGAACTAAATTAAGCAAGAGCCTTTAATGAGGTACTCTGACAAAGGCATTTGAAAATCCAACTATAGGTTATTAACAGGGTCCTCTCCAACTATTTGCCTCTTGACAAAAGAAAAAAGTCAGACGGAACTTATTATAACTACAGTATGCTGATTTTCTTTCAGCAAGGTTTATTGTTCTATGTGTCTAGATATTTTTTGATTACCATTTCTACCCATTTGTCTGAAAGGGACAAAACAGTCCCTTTAAAAAACATTGTGCCACATTAGATGCCTTCCAATCCTTTGGCACTGAGCCTGATTTGAATGCCTAGTTACATATTTTTGATAGGTCAACAAATTCACATTTGGGTGCTTTAAAAACTTCTGTATGGATGCTTTCACGACCAGGTTGTTATATGTAGTCTCTCAAGATGCCCTAAAATATCTATTCTTATTTCAGTTTGATTGAATTGTTCCATTCAGGCTTAGGCATCTGTCTTAAAAGACAGATTTCAGATTACAACAAATTCAGATTCTCTGCAATCTCCATATCCTATGAAGCACTGCATTTTTTGGTTATCTAATGACCCAATCATTTCCTGGCTTTGTGCTTCAAATAAACATAAAAACATATTTATTTGACCAAGTGACACTGGTTAGCCCTGGTGTGTAAATGAAACACTTAGAAATCACATTCAGCTGCACTAAGTGGCCATTGGTCACCACTGGTTGTTTCCTCCCAATGTGCCTGTGCGGCTCACAAATGGTGCCCACTGGTTTACGGCAGTGGCAGACAGCCATCTTAACTAGGATCAGATCTGAAAATTGAAAAGAGTTTGCAATGAGTGCATTCAAGTTAGGTACTATGGGAGCCTTGCCTATTCTTAAAATGGCCACTGAAGTGAGTTTAGCAAACCGTTTAACACTAATTTACCAGAAGACCAACTCATCTCCAGGGATGCTGCCTGCCATGCCAGTGGGGCCTGTGTCAAATTGTGTTTGCAACCATTTACTATTCTATTCCATTTTCAGATTGCTTTTTCCTTTACCTACTCAACATGTCCCACCAACTCTGTCTCTATGTCGTTGCGCTGGTTCACTTCCTATTTTTCCTTTATTTTAGAATTTTATCTGTGACATCATTAAACTGTCCTACTGTGTATGCTACCTCACCTATATTGTTTCATGACTCAAAGGAATTTCTGGACATGCATATGATGCTAGAGGGTAGTATTTCGTTTTGCAACATTCCAGCTTATTATTTTTAATCAAAATTATCTTTGTAAAAAGTGGGGCAAGCAGCCCCAAGGGAGGCAGTCTGGCTGCACACGGAAGCTCCCAGGCACTCGGTTGTTTATCCTGGATGTAAGGTTTTGATGTCGCAGTGACTTCCATCCCAGCTAATTAAAACAACAATTATATTTGTTTCTCCGGCAAAAGGCAGGCAGAAGTTATTGCTATAAAATAATCTCCAAACAAGACAATGATAGCCATGGGCAAGCCATGTGGGATTGCAGAAGCCAGAACATGCAGGATGCTTCACTGGAATTCTATCATAGTTACAATGAGGCAATACATTTTTACTATTCCAAATGTATGGAGGATGAAATAATTTGTCCTCAGTAACATTTTGTAATTCCTTCTAAAGAAAAATTGTTCCTGATACGTGAATGAATACTGTATGAGATAAAACCCAAAATTAAATAAATCTTACTGCATTTCAGAGTTAGGTGTTGAAATATCTATCACTGAAATCAAAAGTTTAAAAATACACTTACCGTTGCTATAGAATGTGCATGCAACACAACTAAGTTCTAAAATTCATAGGACACAGATCAGCAAGTAGTCCATCTATAGGAATCTGCATGAAACCAAACACTGTATAGCCAGAGACTCATGAAACAGACATTATAAAAGAATATCTGAGTTGAGGTCATTAAGAAATCAGTTTCTTTTAACATGCTACAAATCTTTTGTCAGAAGCAAAAGTATTTACTATTAGTATAAATATCCACATTGCTATAGGTTTAATTCAGAAAAACAAACCAAGAAATAAATCCAGAGTAAACTGTTAACATTTATAGCTGCTTTGAGGTTTTATTATATTTCAGAATGTGGAAGATACATGTTTAGCTATAACCATTCTCTTTCTATCCATTTGGAACATCTTAGCATCTAAACAACACCCAAGCTCTAAAAAAAACAACCCATATACATGAAGGGTTATTTTCTTCGGACTAATAAACTCCCGTTAACATCAGTATATCATTTTGGCTATAATATGGAACCATATTATATTATTATAAGCTGCTCAAAAAAATAAAGGGAACACTGAAATAAGACATCCTAGATCTGAATGAATGAAATATTCGTATTAATTACTTTGTTCATTACATAGTTGAATGTGCTGACAACAACATCACACAAAAAGCAATGGAAATCAAATGTAAGCAACCCCTGGAGGTCTGGATATGGAGTTACACTCAAAAATTAAAGTGGAAAAGAACACTACAGGCTGATCCAACGTTGATGTAATGTCCTTAAAACAAGTCAAAATGAGGCTCAGTAGTGTGTGTGGCCTCTACGTGCCTGTATGACCTCCCTACAACGCCTGGGCATGTTCCTGATGAGGTGGCGGATGGTCTCCTGAGGGATCTCCTCCCACACCTGGACTAAAGCATCCCCCAACTCCTGGACAGTCTGTGGTGCAAAGTGGCGTTGGTGGATGGAGCGAGACATGATGTCCCAGATGTGCTCAATTGGATTCAGGTCTGGGGAACGGGCGGGCCAGTCCATAGCATCAATGCCTTCGTCTTGCAGGAACTGCTGGCACACTCCAGCCACATGAGGTCTAGCATTGTCTTGCATTAGGAGGAACCCAGGGCCAACCGCACCAGCATATGGTCTCACAAGTGGTCTGAGGACCTCATCTCAGTACCTAATGGCAGTCAGGCTACCTCTGGCAAGCACATGGAGGGCTGTGCGGCCCCCTAAAGAAATGCCACCCCACACCATTACTGACCCACTGCCAAACTGGTCATGCTGGAGGATGTTGCAGGCAGCAGAACGTTCTCCACGGCATCTCCAGACCCTGTCACGTCTGTCACATGTGCTCAGTGTGAACCTGCTTTCATCTGTGAAAAGCACAGGGCGCCAGTGGCGAAGTTGCCAATCTTGTGTTCTCTGGCAAATGCCAAACGTCCTGCACGGTGTTGGGCTGTAAGCACAACCCCCACCTGTGGACGTCGGGCCCTCATACCACCCTCATGGAGTCTGTTTATGACCGTTTGAGCAGCCACACGCACATTTGTGGCCCACCGGAGGTCATTTTGCAGGGCTCTGGCAGTGCTCCTCCTGTCCCTCCTTGCACAAAGGCGGAGGTAGCGGTCCTGCTGCTGGGTTGTTGCCCTCCTACGGCCTCCTCCATGTCTCCTGATGTACTGACCTGTCTCCTGGTAGCACCTCCATGCTCTGGACACTACGCTGACAGACACAGCAAACCTTCTTGCCACAGCTCGCATTGATGTGCCATCCTGGATGAGCTGCACTACCTGAGCCACTTGTGTGGGTTGTAGACTCCGTCTCATGCTACCACTAGAGTGGAAGCACCGCCAGCATTCAAAAGTGACCAAACCATCAGCCAGAAAGCATAGGAACTGAGAAGTGGTCTGTGGTCACCACCTGCAGATCCACTCCTTTATTGGGGATGTCTTGCTAACTGCCTATGCTTTCCGCCTGTTGTCTATTCCATGTGCACAACAGCATGTGAAATTGATTGTCAATCAGTGTTGCTACCTAAGTGGACAGTTTGATTTCACAGAAGTGTGATTGACTTGGACTTACATTGTGTTTTTTCAGTGTTCCCTTTATTTTTTTGAGCAGTGTATTATATTATATTATATTATATTATATTATATTATATTATATTATATTATATTATTATATTATATATATTATATTATATATTATATTATATTATTATAATATAACGAGTTCCCCGTTGGGGGAGATGGGCGGTTATATAAATTTTATTAAATAAATAAATTTAATTAAATAATATGGAACCATATTATAGCCAAAATGATATAAAGCCTTCAATTGCCCATAGAGCATCCATGGCAGTGACTTGTTTTGTTTTGTTTCTACTGATGTTAACGGGATAATACAATTACCTACATTTGACATATCATTATAATATTCAAATGTAACAAGGCAGAGAGCATGTGGGATGACTTGAGAACCTATCTCCAAATGTTTCCTTGGCAATTCAGGGCAATCAAGTTCTTGCAAATCTGACCAGTTTTTCAGGAATTTAAAAATTGCATTAATCGGTACAACTGAGTCTAGATGAAGATATGAAAGTAGCACAGAATTTCATAAAAGTAATATAGCCTCCTTAGAACTAGCTCGACTCCTTATGGCTACTTAGAAATGTCCAGATAATTGGTCTTGATGAAAATATAGAAATGGTTTGCCTTCTTCCAGGATGATGATCATTGTAACAATTAATTATGAGGATGTATTTATGATGTTAGGCCATTTTGTTGTGCAACTCTTTAGGTCACAATGGTAATTTTTTTAAAAGTGAGATCACAGTATTTATTTTCTATATAGAATCAAATGTTTCTAACAAAATTAAAAGTAGCCTTATAAACCATCCTGACTCTAGCTTTCTAAGACATGTAGCTACTACAATGAAGTTACAAGCTTTCAATAGTTTCTTTAAAAAAAAGAATTAAAATAAAAGGCCTTAACCACCTTTGAATGATCTATTTTATTGTGTTTACACCAAGCTGGGTCTGATCTACTCTCAGTCTTTGATATAGTCACAAAGTTTCCCTTAGCTAAAGTGTGTGGTTGACTAGAATACCTCCAACAGAATCAGGAAGCTTGCACCAGAAGAGTGATGGAATTCAGTGCATTGATGGAAATGTTCAAGTCTGCCTTATACTTGGAGAATAAGTGAGGTGCGGTTTGCTTCTTTTATTATAGTTACTAGAACCACAGAAAGAGCACAAGACACATTGTTCCTTAGGGTTAATGAAAATAAAAGCATTTAATCGCTAGTTACAAGAAACAAACAGTTTTTCAATGCAAACTCCAATGAAGTAAATGGAAAAGACTGCAACACTATTTTCATTTATTTTAGGCAAGACCCTAGATGGACATTACTTCTAGGTATATATGTATTGGGCTTATTCTGTTAGTATGAATATGTACTAATAATGAAATACACTCTGGGGAACAGCAACCAACTTTACTTCAAGAGAGAACCCAGCAACAAAAACATATGGACAAGAATGCAATGAGGAATGATTTAAGGTATACTTGATAAACATTTTACTTTAAGACTGAAACAAAACCATTTAAAGAAGCAACTGAATCTGTTTCAACATATAATACATAATTATACAATTCATTTAAGCTGAGATAAGTTACTTTAAGTACTTCATTTATATAAACAGAAAAAGCAGTAGAAAGTGTGCAAACAGTGATGCTCCAAAATAGTTAAATTTTGAACTCCTACGATAAGGTAACAAACTTGTACTTTTCACAGCTACTGATTAAAAAACAGACTCTGTCATAGTCAGGTGACATGGTCTGCGAGTCAAACAGAAGCACACAAGCTAGACTGGCCTTAATCTCTTTAAAAAGTCATAAATCCAGAAAGGGTTTTGTAAAGATATTATACTTCGTGTAGAAGAGTAAAAAGAGTGTTTCAAAAGGCACTTTTGAATTTAAGACAAGTAAAGGTATGATTTCATAGAAAGTTAAACATTAAAGTAGTACAACTAAGACTCCTTCCTTAAGGTGGTTCCTTTATAATGATAAAAAATGTATTCGGGTCGAAATGGGAACTCCACATCTAGTGTTTTTTAAGCATACAATGGAAGGATCCAAGTGTAAAAAAAATGATTTGTTGCAATTCCACATTACCAGCGAGTCACTGATTTTGTGGATGAAGCTGTTTGAAGGCCTTAATTTTTTAAAAAATACTTTTTGAACACAGTTACATGAAAAAGAATCTGTAGAGGTTTAATACATTTATATAAAATATCAGATATTGATACAAATCACGAGCATCTTCTTTGGAAAATTTCTCACCTACTCGCCACAGTTACCAAAGATCACAAATATTTTTGTCAGTGCAAATCTATATTTCCCTACTACAGAAAACCATCCACCCTTAAATACAAAACATTTTGATTCTGAAATGACAAATTAATTTGGTTACATCCATCTGCCCTGCCAAATTACTATAGTATTCATTATCAAGGGGGGGAGGGAGGAATTAAAGCTGCTTGTGCAAGTATCACTACAAACAGTCCTTCTTATAGAAAAAGCTTCTTGATTCTCCCTAGATATAGATGATCCTGGGCTGAACAATGGATCCCTGTGCTTGGTTCGATTACTGATCTTCAAGCCAGGAAGGAGCATCCACTCCAGGTGTTTTCAATTTGATATGGAATAGTTTAAGGGTCTGTTCAAGCTGTTTTTGATTCCCTGCAAAATAGGCTGCAACGGCATTGTGGAACAGAACAAGCTGATTGTGCAGTACCTTCACCTGTGGAGAAAGATCAAGTTGAAGATGAAAATATATGTAACAGAATATTGAAAGTTGACACCCAAGGGATAATGTATACTTTTTGACAAACATTCTCTAAAGTGAAAAGATTAGATTTAAAACAAAAATCAGTTTCACCAACAGAAGCAAACGTCAACTACCATTAATACCACCAACCAAATTAAATGAAGAGGCTCTGTATGACAAATAGAACCCTACCGGCATAGCTGCACCTGACTACTCACATGACCTGCTAAGCATAATTTGGCTGAGTGACGGATGAGCAGAACCCTGCCCACAGGCTCTTCCTGTGAGTGGGTGCACCCAATGAACTATGAATGACAAAGATCATAGCTTTATCTGGAGGGCCATGTGAAACAAGAATTCTGGCTTGTTCTGAGAGGAATAGGACAGGGAAGCCCCAAAGCAACCATTGTTTCATTCTAAAAAAACTCAAGACGGTAGCTGTGATTGCACAATTAAAGCCTGCCCCCTTTTTATGTGCATCACAACACACATAAAAAAGGGACAGGGCTTTGACCGCATTGCTGTCATCAAGACTTTTTTGGCATCCCCCTCCTCAAAGCCTGTCTGTGAGGTTCATAGTCTGTAAATCCCAAACCCAGTAACTTCATCCACAAGTCATTCAGAATATGGAAAGGATTTAAGTAGCTAGATCCGAATCGAAGCCACGAACGGCTGTTCCCGCACAAAGCAGTTAGAAAAAGCACTCCACTCCCCCCCTGTGCCAGCCCCCTTTACTCTTCCGTGCAAAGCAATTACCGTATTTTCCGGCGTATAAGACGACTGGACGTATAAGACGACCCCCAACTTTTCCAGTTAAAATATAGAGTTTGGGATATACTCGCCGTATAAGACTACCCCTCTGCCCTGCCCTGCAGCTGCCCTGCCCTGCCCTGCCTCTGCCAAAAAAAGCTGCGGTCGTGAGGCGAAAAAGCCTCGGATCACTGCAAAAAGTGACGGGGGGGGGGGTGCCCCGGGGTGGAAAATATCCACGCCAATCAGCTGTGCGGTGGGGAAGCGGAGTAGAAAGTAAAAAACTGCGGGGAGAAAACAGGGAAGCGGAGTAGAAAGCGAGTGGTAATGTGAAGCGTGGCAGCGCAGGGTGTGTGTGTGAAGGAGAATATTGTGGGGAGGGGTGAGAAAGCTTTAATTACCTAGACAAGGCAGAGGGGTGAAGAATACATTTCCAAGCTTTAGCGGAACAAACCATGAAGGAGGAGGAGGAGGAGGAGGGTGATGGGGGGAAGTTTGAAAAAGCAGATCCAAGCGCAAAAATTAGTGAGTCATTTCAGCGGCGGCTGGAACAGTTTTCTTGACTCCGGCCTCCCTCCCTCTCGTTCTCTTTCCCTGGCGATGGATCAGTGCGGGGGGGGGGGGGTCGGGAGGGAAGGGAGGAAACGGCAAGGGAGGGAGGGAGGGAGCGGAGGGTGGGACCAGAGGGGGGAGCGTTCAAGAGGAGCAGATTTAAAAGAGCGGGGGGTGGCTTTAAAAATAAATCAATTAGGGGCGTGAATCACATCACCGCCGGAAGAATTAACACGCGGGCATCTGTATACAAAGCCCCCCCCGCTCTTTTAAATCCACTTCTCTGGAACGCTCCCTCCCTTGCCTTCTCCTCCCTTCCCTCCCCCCGTACTGATCCATTGCCAGGGAAAGAGAGTGAGAGAGGGAGGGAGGCCAGAGTCAAGAAAACTGTTCCAGCTGCCACCGAAATGACTCACTAACTTTTGTGCTTGGATCTGCTTTTTCAAACCTCCCCCCATCATCACCACCACCCTCTTCCTCCTCCTCCTTCACGGTTTGTTCTGCTAAAGCTTGGAGATGTATTCTGGGGGGGAGGGCCCGGGTGGAAAATCTCCGTGCCGATCAGCTGTGCGGCGGGGATCAGCTGTGCGGCGGGGAAGTGGAGTTGCACCCGTGCGGTGCGCCATCAGCGCTTCTGGGTTCTCGTGCGACACACTTGGGCCCCCCAGGTGACACAGTATTGTGCGACACACAGTTTGGAAAGCACCCGCCCTATAAGACGACACCCGGCGTATAAGACGACCCCCAACTTTTGAGAAGATTTTCCTGGGTTAAAAAGTCATCTTATACGCCGGAAAATACGGTAAAAAGAAAACAATAAAACAATTCACATTCCCCTGTCTTTCTCCTTCAGTACTTTTCCCTATCTTTCTCCTGTACCATTCACAGGGCTTCCCAGATGGTACCATCCTGCCTGACCTTGGCTGTAAATTACCCAATTTCCAAGGTTCCCTCTGGAATGCTGGTGCTCCTTCCTCCCTCCCCCCAACCTCTTGCCATTCCCTTGTAGCTCTACACACATCTACCCAGAACTAAACCCCATGACAGGATCTTGCCTTTAACCACATTTAACTATTGTGGCTAACGGCTCAATTCTGACACTGTCTGAGACCTTTACATGGTACTCTAAACCAGTGTTTCTCAACCTTGTCAACTTTAAGATGTGTGGACTTCAACTCCCAGAATTCCCTACCAGCCACGCTGGCTGGGGAATTCTGGGAGTTGAAGTCCACACATCTTAAAGTTGACAAGGTTGAGAAACACTGCTCTAAATAAATATCAGACATAGCAGTTCACAGTTAGGAATACTGGCTTGCAGAAGAAACCATAGGTGCAATCTTGCTCATTTATTTATCCATGTTACAGCTTACCACCGCACACAAATACGCCCGTTGTTTTGTTTGCTCTTTGCTCTAAGAGTTAGGGTTGCTCATCAACATGTCAAAAAGACTGTTTAGGTAGGTGATTATTTTATTCAACAGATACACTGATCAGGTGTCTGTTTTCATCAGTTGCATCTGTTTCTCTATTTTGTTTTCTGATAAGGATATTATTG
The DNA here is from genome assembly GCA_023362775.1 of Charina bottae. NCBI lineage: Eukaryota > Metazoa > Chordata > Lepidosauria > Squamata > Charinaidae > Charina > Charina bottae. Next base: position 5,607,292 of record JALMGJ010000008.1, read on the forward strand.
TATTTAATTGTTAGCAACCATCAATCAATTAAAGAAAATATTGGCTTAAGCTTATCAGTTGGATAGAGCTATGTAAGGATAATTTGTAAATAATGAACTTGTACCAATTACTTGAACACTGGTTGCTATTACATTCTGAACAAGTTTCAATTCAGCCAACAGAAAATAAAGAAAAAAATGAATGTTTTGTGGAGTCCTAGGTGCTCTCTGAGCTTGGTTGTTTGCTTGCACACGTTTTGTTGCCTGACTAGGCAACATCTTCAGTGCTAGAAGGGAGTGGGGTTTGCTCTCTCTCTAAAGTAAAAATATGTTTACTTTACTACCCCATTTAATTTAAATTGGTTAGGATACATATTCCTTGATCCTCTTGCTAATTCCCTTTTGAGGCAATAGGGAAGTGTCTATCTGTTTTTGTGATGTAGGAGAAACATACTCTACTTTTAATATTTTGCAGATATGTACAAAAATTTTAATGTTTTCTAAACCACAACCCTCTTTCCCCAGCTCTGAAAAGTCCATTACAAGATCATCATGGGCATTGCAACGTTACCATCAAAACTCTTTCTCCCTTAAAATACAGGCCTAAGATAATTGACTCCTTCGAGCAGGAGATGGGAATCCAGGAGGACTCCCAGATTACGCACTGTGTCTGTCTGAGGCAGTGCCACCCCATCCAAGACCAACAATGGAAGGTTCCTGGCACCAGAAGGTCCAAACACCCAAAGCCATTCAGTCTTGTTTGGGTTGAGCCAAAGCTTGTTGCACCCTATCCAGGCCCCCACAGCCTCCAGACATTGGGTTGGACATCCACGGTATCACTCAGGCGGCCAGGGGTAGATATAAAGCTGGGTATCATCCGCATATTGGTGATACCTCACCCCAAACCGTCAGATGACCTTACCCAGCAGCCTCATGTAGACGTTAAACAGGAGGGGAGAAAGGACCAAGCCCTGCGGCACCCCACAAAGTAGCTGGGTCCATTAGTTGCCTGGGTCAGACCAATCAAATAGGCCCAGCCTCCCTATGGTGGGGGGTGACCCCAGAGAACTGGATGCTCACCAGGGAGTGATCTGACCATGACAGGGGAGAAACCAAAATCTCCCCCAAATTCAGAACACCTTGCCACTGCTCTAACAGAAAAACCAGGTCAGGCGTATGACCACTATTATACATCAGACCCTGGATGTCCTGGGACAGGCCCATGGCTTTCATGGTGGCCATGAACTCCTGAGCTACCTCAGACCCTGCCTCAGAGAAGACAAGTTGAAGTACCCCAAGACTATAAGCCTAGAGAACTCCACCGCCAACCCAGCCACAGAGTCAAGGAGCTCAGGCAGGAAGGATGCTATGCAGCAGGGGGACCGGTACAATAGCAACAGTGCCTACTGATCCCCAGAGCCCAACTTAACAAATAGGGTCTCGTACCCAGCAATCTGTATCTGTGGGGCAGCGTCCCTGGATGCCTCCCAAGTATCTTGGATGACTACTGCCACCCCACCACCCCTACCCTGGGATCTTGGCTGATGCCACACCTGAAAGCCAGCTGGGCACATCTCAGAAAGGGGACCCCCCCCCCTCGCCCCAGCCAGGTTTCAGTAATACATGCCAGGTCAGCATGTACTGTATTAACTACACTTACTACGCTAACTACATTTTAATCTTACGCCATACTATTTGAAGATCTCATTTTGTAACTGTCTTTTAGGAAAAGAAAAGAATGAAGAATGATACTTTGCTCTTACATGTGTGGTATTAGATCTGTCCTCTTTAGAGACAGACCTTGATACAGAGGTAAATCATGCTAATCTTCCATTCATGTGCATTTTGATATTTTTCACATTATCATTACCTAAGCATCTTGGGTCAAAAAATTCAATTTCTCTTATTGAAAAAAAAGGAAGCTTATGTAACCATGAAATCAAAAGGCGGTAATTTGTTATTGCTATATTTTTGTAGTTGACTGAGCTAAATAAGACTTTGTGCATCCTCTAATAAACCAGACTGAAAAGAATTTCCCAGAGAAATGCAAGTACCTGAAATTGACTTTGCAAGCCTCCACCCTGCTAGCATAACACAAGGGAAATCTTCATGTCAGCCAATCTAGCTTAATCCAGATACATTGCCAACTTCCTCACAGATCAAAAAACGATGAGTAACATTCTTATTGTGTTAAATCTCAGTTTTCAAATCTAAGATCAAACCTCTTAGAAAATCCTCTTTCAACTGTTTAGCTGAACCTTTTTTAAACCCACTCTTAACACATCCCTGGACTTCTTGAGTACTTTGTAGTCTTTGTTTGAAATCTTAAAAACAGCAATTGCCTTTGAGCTGAGTTTGAGACAAATATGCTTCTTCAGGACATTCCACTGGAATGTTTCAGTGTTCCCTGTTCTGATGGACAAGCTGGAGATTGATCGTTCTATCATCTCTAGCCAACCTCATGATCAAGTTAATATGTTACAATATAGCTACTCATCCTAAATCTTTGCAATAGCTTAGATTACAAGATTTTAGTCAGCGTACCTTCAACTGTGTCTTCTGTATTACAGAAATGTTGCAACACATCACAGTAAGACTAAATGTGAAAAAGAGCTTCTGGAGTGAGGTGGTCATAAATCAAATACATTAAAAAGTGTTTATAATCCATAACTACTTCTTCCACAATTTTTGCTATTCTTTCTCTGTTAGATGCTTATAACTACAGACTGAGAAAGCAGATTTGTGTGTGAAATACGTGGGATGGCCATACTTAAAGTAATTTGCAATTACAATAATCAGACAGCAAACCTAGACACCACTATGTTTTACTGACTGAACAGGATTTTAAAATCCAGTTTTATGAATTAGACATATGCATGCAGTTATAATGCATTATGCAATTAAGACACATCCCGTAATAGTTCTGGCAATACTTCTACATACCTACAAAACATCATGGATAAAAAAGCACATGCAAAAAGCTCACAGGAACTTGATAAAGTTACATTCCAGGCAGTTAAACAACTGGTGCCTCCACAATATTGGCTAATTGGTGATGAAAGATGAACTATTAACAATCTAGACAAACAGGACATAAAATAATAGTACAGCACAAAATTGAATCAATTCAACTTGTTCCAACATTTTTTCCTTTTGCTTCAAATTTTAGCTGAAATAATTTTCATGTCATCCAATTTGCTGTCAATGAAAGTTTCCTATTCTATTTAACTATTTCAGGTAGTTGATACATTCGTAAGGTCCCTCTTACACTGTCCCTTTTAGATTGTACTACCTAGTAACTCAAACAAAAGACTGTGTGTATATGTGTGTGCGCATATGTGCATACCTTTGTGTGAGAAAACCATAAGCTTGAATACTATTACAAAAGAAAATCTTCTCTGGCTGTTACATTCAGTGGAAAGATTTTTGCCTAATCCTTCCCACCCCCCATTTTCCTCCAAAATTCAAATCTGAATTTTCATATTCTGTTTTCTAATTACCCAGGACAATGCTATATCAAATGCATCAACACCCTTCCCCAAATCCTAACCATCTTTGAATGTTAAGTGCTTCCCTAATATATGGTAAAGAATCCTATCCAGCCACTTGAGGTATATGCAAGTTTATGGAATCAGCAGTATGGACAGTGTTATCTGGAGTTACAGCTGAAGCTAATGTGTGACTTAATTTGAATTAACTTTAGAGTTAATTTAGAGTTAAGAATTAACTTTAATTCTTCGTCCAAACTAGACGAAGAATTAGAAGTAACTTTTTACTGATTTTTCTCTTGCTTTTCAACTGAATCAGGGAGGTCCTATAACATCCGTAGTGTCCTTTTCCAGCAATCATTAAACATGGATTCAACCTATTTTAAAAAGCATTATACTCAATCATTTATATAACAAAACATATTTACATGGCTAGTTTTAGGTTTCTAATTCAACTGCTTGATTAGAAAGGCTTTCAGGGCCCAACTCAGTTTTATCATTCAGCATTCCCTTGAAAGCAGTCACCCAAGTGGCATTTCTGGAACAAACAAGGCACAGGAAACAATAAGCTGCAGCTGATAGCGGTATTCCAATCACAGGGCTGGCAATGCCTCCTGACTAAGAGAGCTGGTTGGGCACTGCAATTATATAAATATATGCACCTTGGAACTGGAAGTGAGCTAGCAGGTGGAGTATTTTAGGGTGAAGCTCATTTTTACACACACTACATGACGGTATAGGGGCGTGGTGGCTCAGCGGGTAAGACGCCAGGCTTGTCAATCGGAAGATCGCAAGTTCGGAGGTTCGAATCCCTAGCCCCGCGTGACGGAGTGAGCTCCCGCACTCGCCCCAGCTCTTGCCAACCTAGCAATTCGAAAGCATGCAAATGCAAGTAGATTAATAGGTACCACTTCGGTGGGGAGGTAACAGCGTTCCGCGCGTGTCATGCGGCCACATGACCGTGGAAGCGTCTTTGGACAACGCTGGCTCTTCGGCTAACAAACGGAGATGAGCACCGGCCCCTAGAGTCGGACACGACTGCACAAATGTGCGGGGGGAACCTTTACCTTTACCTTAATAATGAAATGAAATGAAATAAAATGAAGTACAGATCTGGGCAAGGAAATAACCCTATGAATTCCCCTGCCTCACTTTCTAAGTCTGAAGTATGAACCAGCCAGTTTGGCACAAAGATGGGAAACCCCCCTAGCATAAAATAAGGCTTAATATTCAGGACTGGGAGAAGTAAGTACCAGAAATGGGGGGGAAAACCCTAAATAAATCTATATTGCATATAGCCTTACCCAGTTAACAGTAACCTAGTTGTGAGTTTCAATTAGATGACCAACACAATACAGTTCAAAAGCTCCTTTATGATTGTGAGGGAAGAAACTTCAACATGTGAATCAAGGTTCCAGTTTTAGTGTCTTATACACACATAGGCTGCTAATGAGCCCTTATTACAAGTCAAAGCAAGACATTTGGGAAAGGTGTGAATTTGGATAGACTTCCTTTCCTGCATCACCAAAGCTTAACACACAAATAGCATTTCCTGAAGATTTGCAGCCAAAACAGGACATACTGTATGTGCCTTTTTTGCTTCTTTGAAGGAAGAAAATCTCTTGAGGCAAGCATAAGGTAAGAAAAACAGGCTCTCTTATTTCCATAGACCTTTGAGTTTTTAGATCTTGATTTTGGGGGAAAAAATCCCATCTAGCAGTAACCAAGAACAAATTGGATGCTTCATTTAACAATTAAATGCAAAAAAGTCCACAAATCTATCAAGCTTAATTATTCAAAACTGTGGAACAAAATTAATCTGAAATGTTTCTTTATACATGCACAGAGAACCGGTAGCCGTAACTCACTTTGATGAGACTGCAAAAAGCACACTGTTCCTAATGGGATTGCGAAGAGCAGATTATTCTAGCAGTTCCATTATATCCATAAGAAAATTACTTGAATTGAAAGTTTTACAATCTACAGATCAGCACAATTACTTTAAGAGAATTTTTAAAATAATCCCATATAGTTCAGCAGTTGGGATCTTCCTTTCAGTTACAATTTCTGACTTTGAGAATTCCAATAAAATCTATAATTTCCTTTAATATATGAATCATCAACCTTAGGTATCTAAAGATGTATCTATATTATTTTAGACTAGAAGTAGGGATTTACAAGGAATGCTCCTTCTGAAACTTATGAAAATCAACCATATCGTAGAGAAAATTAGGGCAGCGTTTTTTTGTCTGCTGTCTGCTCTTCTATTCATCAGAAAAATATGTGGAAATGAGCTCACCAGCAATATCACGTTAACTGTGGAAATTGTAGTGCAACATGTCTTGAGGCCATCAATTCACTGAAGACTTCTCTATAGGAATAAACTTTGGCGCTTAAATGTCTTATTATATGACTTGTGCACACAGAAATAACACTTTGAGGATTTTCCCCAAGCCTCACAGGACTACACTTAGCTGGAAGCGCATACCAAGGCTTCTAAACTGGCACTCATTGCTTCACTAGAAAACTATTTCTACCACATGTGGGAATACTGACATTTCAGAATACTGTATTCATTTCTTTCATGCTTGCTATGAAAAATTACAGATACCTGACTTCCGGTGGGAATATGCCGGACTGACCAGCTGTGCCTGCGAGCTCCACGGGCAGAACTGGCATTGTGGCAGTTTTTTCGGGCTCAGGCTGGTTTCTCCTGAAGCCCAGAGCATTTTTCCGGATTAAGGAAAACACTTGGAATTGACCCATTCGTCCTCTGGACGGCGAGTTGCAGCCAGGAGATTGTAAAAAGCGTGCGCAATTGACAGGCAAGACTTCGCCAGGAGGCTGGGAAGACACCATTTCCGAGCCGCGCTGCAGCCTTAATGGGACATTAAGTCCAGCTACCCCATTTCTAAAGCACTCAATTTTTTTTTTAAAGTATTCGTACCCTAAGAGAGGCTTTCTATGTTAAGGAGAAACAATCTCTCTTGGTGCTTATCGTTATTTTTGTGATTAATTAATTTTTTTTTTTTAAAAAAGCTTTGGATTTTGCTTTCCATCCAATGCTAAGGAGGGTTGAGAGTATGCTATCGTCTCCCTGTTGTTATTTTTGTGCTAATTTTGAAGATTTTAGCATTTTTCCTACACGTTGAATCTGCGGTTCTGAACTTTTACTTTCCTGCCACTACTTTCTGTGGGGACTGTCTGTTATCTTAACTCAGTTTGGAAATTTTCCATTACCTTTCACTTCTGCCGGTTAATTATCTAGGGGGCGCCATAATTTACTCCTTCAGAAATGGAAGATCTCAACCAGGCTTTCTCTGATTTTCACTGAGACATTAAAGCAGATATTAAGCAGATTCTTTCTGATTCCTGCCAAGTTATTGTGCAAGACATTCGGAGCATTGTGGAAAATATGTGGTCTGAAATGTGTTATTTGGTCGAGGATATTGTGGATAAACCTGTAGAATTTAACAGTGACGGAAATGTCCCTCCCAAGAGTGAGATTCGGGCTTCTGTTGAAATCCTGGATGAAATTGGCAATGCTGAATCGAAGAAACGGAGAAATTGAGCTGCAAGACATGAGTGAATTTGATTTTCTGACGGAATGTTATGGAAAATAAGGGGTTATTATGTATGGGAGGTTTTCTGAAGAGAAGTCTGTGTTTGTGAGGGGAGCAGCTGGGCTGTTTGATTTTTTTAAGAAAATAGCTCTGTGCCTATTATGGGGATATGTAAATGTCTTGGTCTATTTTGAAGTGGGTTAAGGGACTAAAAATATTTATCTGGATGGTCTTTTGGCTTTGGACGATTTTACTTATTGTTAATGATTGGGATTATGGCTATTAAGGTTTTTTCTTATTCATGTTTTTTGTATTCATTTTTTGTATTATTAATTATACTGGTAGACAATCTATATGATCTTTTATTTTTTATTTTTATTATAGTAGACAGGAATGTATAGAATAATAGTAGGAAGGGAATAATTAAGTAATTGCTATTTTAGGGGGGATATTGATTAGGTGATTTATATTTTTTCTTTTCTTTTAATATAAAGGGAGGGAGCAATGGTATTTAGTGATTTTTATAATGTGCTAAGGGGTTGACTTGTAGAAATAATGTGATTTTGGTTTAATATAGAGTAAAGGATTGATTATGGGAAATTGTTGTATATCCTTGATGTTTAAAGTCAGAAGTCACTTCTTTTTGTAATCTATCTAAAAAAAATTCTCTTCTGCTTTTATACTTTTTAGTTCTTTTTTTTTCTGGTTTTTTGTTTTTCTGTATCTTTTCTGTAAATTATTCTTTAAAAAAAAAGAATAATTACAGATACCTGTAAATATGGATATGGGAGTTTGCACTTAATAAAGCATAAGCCCGGAAAATACAGATTAGGCTCATATAATAGTGTTATTAATTCTCAAGGATTCTTGACATTATTTGTGCACAGTTTGTGTACATTTATTATGAAGACAAAAATAATTTATATTAACATTGAAGAATTGCATGATTTATTGGTAACATATCAATGAAATGGAACAGCATTGGAAACAGACTCATCTTCTAATAAAATGTTTCAAATTGATCTGTTTTCCTTTTCGTTGAACTCCATGTATCAATCACTTATATTGATTTAATTATTGCTATTATTTTATTTGGTTTTGTTATGATTTGTTTTACTTTCATTATCACTATTATTTTAATAATAATAATAAACAAATGCATAAACAATATTAGAATTGTCAGATTTAAATTAGTCCTGTTTGGGTCACATTCTCCTTTACAATATAATAGCCATTACTTCTGTTAATAACTATGTTGAATTATTATGACATGCTTCTGATAGAAAGCCTACTAATGACAGGGAATGAAACGTTTGTCCTTGTTCCTATAGCTTAGCCTCTTAAACTATTTTTATTTACTCATTTATTCAATAAATACTTATTTTTTTTACTTAAGTTAGTATTTGAAGAATTTTAAAAGATAGTTCTTCTACTGTGAACTATTACAATTTTGAGCCATTGTCTTTAAAGGTTCAAAAGTAGATATCAATCCCTATCCCATATCTTTTATTTACAGCACTGTAAGTACTTAGTGTTGATGCTTTTGAATGCTGGTGTTAGAGAAGACTCCTGAGAATACAGTGGACAGCCAAGAAAACAAACAAATGGATCATTGAACAAATCAACTCGAGGTACAAATGACCAGGCTCAAATTATCCTACTTCAGACACATTATGTGAAGGCCCAGCTCCCTAGAGAAGGCTTTAAAGCTGAGAAAGGTAGAAGGAGAGAGAAGAAGAGGATGACCAGCAGCATGGACTCAGTTACAGTGGCAATGAGTACACAGTTGGAAGACCTGAAAGATAAGGTTGGGGACAGATCGTCATGGAGAAAAACCTATCTATGTGGTCACTAGGAGTCAAAAATGACTTGACGGCACATAACCAATCAACTACTTAGTAATATTTATGCACAGCAGGCCCATATGAAAATGGAATTTATTTGAGGCAGAAACAGACCCAGTGAACTCAAGGGTTAGGGTTATATTTCCCATGTTATATTATTCAGATTTAAAAAGTGAAAATTAACTGACCTCTGCCTCTTTAATGCAGTTTCTTACCTTATTTTCCTCCAAAAATTTCAATTTAACTGATACATCATTGCGCATTTTGTCATATTTCTCTTTATGTACTTGGAAGAGTTGTTGGGATTGCTCTATCTTCGGCAAAGTGTTAGCATCACGAGGGCCAAGATTCAGTTCTTCTAGATCTGTACGGTAAGCATCATATTCAATCCTGAGAATAAAAGAATTAACATGATCTGCACATATATTCACACAACTGCAACATTTAATTAAAGAGCTAATATGGAATAGTGGTTAAGGTGTTGGTCTAGAAGTGGGGAGACCCACGTTCTAGTCCAGCCTCACCCATGGCAGCTCACTGGGTGACTTTGGACCACACACTCTCTCGGCCCAGCCTACCCTACAGGGTGGTTGTGAGGAATAATAGGAGGCGGCAGTACTATGTATGTCGATGAAGGTTCTCAGTCATCCAGGTGGAACAGTCTGTGGCTTGAATCATGTCAACTGGATTTCTATTTTCTCAGTGGAAACGTTTCGCTCCTTACCCAAGGAGCTTCTTCAGTCTGAGCAAAGTTAGTAAGGGAATCCTTAAATATGTTTCTAGGGTGGCTGTGTGACCTTACACCTGGGGCTAGGTCATGGTAACATCTCAAAATAACCATGACCTAGCCCCAGGTGTAAGGTCACACAGCCACCCTAGAAACATATTTAAGGATTCCCTTACTAACTTTGCTCAGACTGAAGAAGCTTCTTGGATAAGGAGCAAAACGTTTCCACTGAGAAAATAGAAATCCAGTTGACACGATTCAAGCTACAGACAGTACTATGTATGTTGCTTTGAGCTTTTGTTGAAAAGTAGGGCCATAAATCTAATAAACAAACAAACCAAGCTTTATATCATGGGTATAAAAGCTTGTAGTGACCAAGGACTACACTCTGTTGCAAGGCTGTCACTACCTTGTTCAACTTTTTATTATTTTTAGCACTTTTTACTTGATGTTTTGATCCTATTGTGTAAGCTCCCTACAGTCACTTTGTGATTAAAGCAGCAAACAAATAAACTGAAAACGTTTGAAATCAGCTGTACCTATATTGTTCATGAGTTACTAAATTTCTATTGATTTTAACAGGACTACTTTAGAGTATGTCTAAGCTCTGATCCAACACTGTGTTGCAACAGGAATTAAATTCAATGTTCAATAAAAAAACTGCTTAAATTAAAATAGTAATGTATAAACCATTACCTGGCACTTTCATACTGCTTCACCGTCAGTAAGGTATCCTCAATAGTTTTGTTTACCAAAGTGTTCACACTAGCTATAAAAAAATTAATTGCGCCAAGCAGAGTTTCCCCATTTTTAGCAAGAAGCTTCTGAGTATCCGCGTTGTATCCAAATTCCTCCTGTTAATATATAATTTTTGAACACTTAATTCTTCTTGATTATACTGTACTGGCATTATAACAGCAATCAAGATATTTCAATCCTCAATCTGAAAACAACCAATCCAGTTATCTTACTGATCTGCAGTAAGTTTCTCTCATTGCAACTATGTCCTTCATTCTCCCAGTACCTTTGGGGAAGCATAGCACATGCTTCTTGATTTAAATACAGCATGAATGGCTTGTTTTTTCCTGGATATAAAATTCATGAAGTACAGACTGCCTTTACAAAATGGTGAAGTCAACTTCTTCAACTGTATAATACATTATGCAAAAATTGAAATTAGTAGTATTAGGTAGCATTAGTACTCAACATGGAAGGCATGTAGTACTGGATTTATTTCAATTAAGTTATCAGTTATTCGCCAATGGCTTTACAAGTTGGATTTGTAGGCATTTTCAGCAGAGAATGAAGATAGTTAACACAAATGAAATCTTACATGGAGTTCTAATGATTTCAAACTTAAGTCTGCAAAAGCATCTCCGAGCTGTCTTTGAGTATGCACCATCTGGAAAAGTTGAGTTGACAGAGTTTGTGCCAGTTTCAGGACATTCTCATACTTCTTCTTGTTATCTCTCAATATTTCTATTTGAGCTTCTAACTCAAGGTCTACAGTTCGTGATCCACGACCCAGCTTCTCTGAGATTATTTGACGAGTACACTGTAAAATTTAAGAGAGAAGTTTAAATGAAGTTTTTTAGATTCTCATCCATATAGTTTACATGCATCATTTAAACTAATATCATTCATGTCACAGAGTTATTATAAAATTATTCTGAAAACATTACATTCGCTTTTTAAAATTCCCATACACCTTCCTGAATTCTAACTATTCTAAAAAGTAAATTAATCTACTATCAGAAAAAAGAGCTGTACTGCAAATCAACTGAACAGTATACTGATAAAACCTTCTAGTAATGAATAAACGAAGATGTATTATGCCTTTTTATTCTGTTTCGAGTATTTTAAAGGATTAAGAAGTGTAGAAATGAGTCCTTCTAAAGCAGGGGTCCCTGCTGTGTTAGGAAGTGGGCCGCACAGTAGGAGGTGAGCGGTGGTGTCAGGAACGAGCCTGTCCCTGCCATGAGTCGGAGGAAGAGCAGCCGGTAGCAGGAAGAAGCTGGGAAGGTGCAAAGACAGCCTGAGCCGGAGCAGCTGATTGGTGGGGACCCTGAAGGGGAAACACCTCCACCTATCAGCATGCGGCAAAGAAGGGCGGAGAGGCGGGCCAAGGAGCGCGAGGCCCAATTGGCCCCCACTCGCAAACCCTGCCCCTGGTCCACGCGATTGGCTCCCGCCTGCAATCCCCGCCTCCCTGTCCGCGCGATTCGCTCCCACCTGCAATCCCCACACCCCCGTCCGCGCGATTGACTACTGCCTGCAAACCCCACCCCCCGGTCCATGGAAAAATTGTCAAAAAGGTTGGGGACCCCTGTTCTAAAGTAAAGCCTTTAATTTATTAATGCGATAAGATGAAAAACTAGGCTATAAAGCTATACAGTGCAAGGCATATAATCTGAACCCATTCCTTTTCCCTGCCTTTTTGAGTCACAAAATAGTGAGGCATCTTTCTGTGCAAAGGGAGCTAGGGAAAGAATTAACTTTATTAAAAAGTGCAATCATGCCTGAATTTTATCTTCCTTTTAACATTGATGGAGGACCTGTGCTTGCATTTCATTCCTCTGCAACAAGCATTTCAAGGCTTTTGATTGTTGCTCTCATTTTAATAACTTTCTGCAAAGGCAAGAAGTCTATCACCCTTCTTTATTAGTCCTCCCCTACTAAGGCTGTAGGTATACTGTATGGTTCCCATAGATTCACTCCCCTAGAAAGCTGTTATTTGCCAACTCCAGCTGCAGTAAAAAAATAAATTAAAAAAATCCATCTGATTTAAAAAATGCAATAAGTTAGGATTTGAAGTATTCACTAATACAGTAATTATTTATCTGAGAAAACTCAAGAGAGAAAATAATCTGCATGATTACACTAGAGCAAAGAAACTAGACATCAGATACTATAGAAAGAAGGCGGTACTGAGTTAATTTTCCAAGATTTTTTTAACATGGTGATTCTATATGCTTTCCCAAAGGCAGAGATAGGCTAAGGGACAGGACATGAAGATAAAGTACATTTTTTTTGCGTGACCAAGCTCTTGTATGAAAGGTCTTGAACAAAAAGAAAATATAGATAGGATGGACGGACAGACAGACAGGAAGAATCCTGTATGAGGTTTATTTTTAAAAAATGCATACAATTCTTAAGTGATTAAAATAATATGCTGCAGGCCATAAATATGGATACAGTATTTGCAATATAGGAAGGATAGGCTATGTCTGGTTTCAACATCAATATATCTGGTTGGCAATTGTATTTGACTGCAAAATAGTATGTAGTCCTAAGACTGGATAAAAGAGTAACCTATTTCTGTAGGATATATAGCATCATTCAGTCACTCCATTACTGACCATGCATTGGGAAGAACTGTTGAATCTTGTTTTCAAATCTGTTCCCAATTTGGGGGCAGGAGCTAATCAACTGAGTAGTTTAGTGGGAGATCTTCCTTCTGTTTAGAGATACTGTTTTTGAACCACCCAGCATTAAATTTTTGAAAGGTTCATCCTCTGCAGAATTATCTTTGCAACTTATTACAAATGCCTTCTAAAAAACAACACTTCTATGCCATTTGTTGCTGATGCTTAATGGTACACATTATATAAAGATCTAATTGACAAACTAAGAAGCAGTAATACATTTCAAAAGCTGGGCTAGTTTGTATGGCTGTAGGTGGCCCTTTGGATTATCTTGAATGCATTACCATAGTAATTCCAGTTTTGATCTAAACTGAATTTGAATAGAGACATTACAGCTCTTATTGCAACAGAGCTGCCTACTGTATATAAAAGGCAAACATCTACAGTGGTAATTAAATATAGCAAACTGGAGAGCCAGTTTGGTGTAGTGGTTAAGGCATCAGGCTAGAAACCAGGAGACCATGAGTTCTAGTCCCGCCTTAGGCACAAAGCCAGCTGGGTGACCTTGGGCCAGTCACTTTCGCCCTAGGAAGGAGGCAATGGCAAACCACTTCTAAAAAACCTTGCCAAGAAAACTGCAGGGACTTGTCCAGGCAGTCTCCGAGAATCAGACACAATTGAACGGATTAATCTCTCTCTCTCTCTCTCTCTCTCTCTCTATATATATATATATATATATATATACACACACACACACACACACACACACACACATACATACACACACACACACACACTGTATATACAGTACTGTGCAAAAGTTTTAGGCAGGTGTGAAAAAATGCTGTAAAGTAAGAATGCTTTCAAAAATACAGTACAGTATATATTGTAATTGTTTATGTTTATCAATTTACAAAATGCAAAGTAAGTGAACAGAAGAGAAATCCAAATCAAATCAATATTTGGTGTGACCACCCTTTACCTTCAAAACAGCATCAATTCTTCTAGGTATACGTGCACACAGTTTTTGAAGGAACTTGGCAGGTAGGTTGTTCCAAACATCTTGGAGAACTAACCACAGATCTCCTGTGGATGTAAGTAAAGTAAAGGTTCCCCCCGCACATTTGTGCAGTCGTGTCCGACTCTAGGGGCCGGTGCTCATCTCCGTTTGTTAGCCGAAGAGCCAGCGTTGTCCGAAGACGCTTCCACGGTCATGTGGCCGCATGACGCGCGTGGAACGCTGTTACCTACCCAGCGAAGTGGTACCTATTAATCTACTTGCATTTGCATGCTTTCGAATTGCTAGGTTGGCAAGAGCTGGAGCCAGTGCGGGAGCTCACTCTGCACGCAGGGCTAGGGATTCGAACCTCCGAACTTGCGATCTTCCGATCGACAAGCCTGGCGTCTTACCCGCTGAGCCACCACGCCCCCTGTATGTGGATGTAGGCTGCCTCAAATCCTTCTGTCTCTTCATGTAATCCCAGACAGATTTGATGATGTTGAGAACAGGGCTCTGTGGGGGCCAAACCATCACTTCCAGGACTCCTTGTTCTTCTTTACACTGAAGATAGTTCTTAATGACATTGGCTGTATGTTTGGGGTCATTGTCCTGCTGCAGAATAAATTTGGGGCCAATCACACACCTCCGTGATGGTATGGCATGATGGATAAGTATCTGCCTGTATTTCTCAGCATTGAGGACACCATTGATCCTGACCAAATCTCCAACTCCATTTGCAGAAATGCAGCCCCAAACTTGCAAGGAACCTCCACCATGCTTCACTTTTGCCTGAAGATACTCATTATTGTACCGCTCTCCAGCCCTTTGGCGAACAAACTGCCTCCTTCTACAGCCAAATATTTCAACTTTTGACTCATCAGTCCAGAGCACCTGCTGACATTTTTCTGCACCCCAGTTCCTATGTTTTCGTGCATAGTTGAGTCGCTTAGCCTTGTTTCCACATCGGAGGTATGGCTTTTTGGCCACAATTCTTCCATGCAGACCACTTCTGGCCAGATTTCTCCGGACAGTAGATGGGTGTACCTGGGTCCCACTGGTTTCCGCCAGTTCTGTGCTGATGGCACTGCTGGACATCTTCCGATATCGAAGGGAAGTAAGCATGATGTGTCTTTCATCTGCTGCATTAAGTTTCCTTGGCCGACCACTGCATCTACGGTCCTCAGCGTTGCCAGTTTCTTTGTGCTTCTTCAAAAGAGCTTGAACAGCACATCTTGAAACCCCAGTCTGCTTTGAGATTTTTGCCTGGGAGAGACCTTGCTGATTCAGTATAACTACCTTGTGTCTTGTTGCTGTGCTCAGTCTTGCCATGGTGTTTGACCTGTGACATGAAACTCTTCCACAACCTCACCTTAGTGGCAGAGTTTGGCTGTTCCTCACCCAGTTTTAAGCCTCCTACACAGCTGTTTCTGTCTCAGTTAATGGCTGTCTTTCAAACTACATATGACATTGATGATCATTAGCACCTGCTTGGTATAATTTGTTAATCATACACCTGACTCTAATCCTACAAGATCCCTGACTTTGTGCAAGTGTACAAAGTGTGCAAGTGTAAGACTTGCTGTTTTGAAGGCAAAGGGTAGTCACACCAAATATTGATTTGATTTGGATTTCTCTTCTGTTCGCTCACTTTGCATTTCGTAAATTGATAAACATCAACAATTACTATATATTTTTTGAAAGCATTACTTTACAGCATTTTTTCACACCTGCCTAAAACTTTTGCACAGTACTGTATATCTCAGCAGTAGTTATTAAACCAGTTGATAGTATGCCACTAAAGATATGGAACATGCAAAACATGTTTCCCTTGAACCAATTTATCCAAACTATCTTCTAGATATGTTAGGACAATTTAAGTTGATTCAGTCTGCAAAAAACAAATATGCATATTTATCTGACTAAAAGTTAAGGGTCATTTTGGATTATTGCTGCTATGCAGGAGATTTTTAAGATAGAAAATGCTCATTAGAATATTATCTCATCCTTTAAAATGGGACTTAGATGACTTTAGTGTTAAGTCTCTCTTCTGGGTGGATTTAAGTAAAAAATCTATAACTGAGTTCACTAATTGAACAGTAATCCAAGTTGTGAAGCACAATTAATGTACTGACCATTTGCAATTCGTTTTTTAAGAAGCAGAAATCCTTTAATTTTGTGTTTAATGATTAAAGCAAACTATCTCAAGTAATGGACAGACAGGTTACAAATAAATATTCTCACCTGAGTGACTATGGTTTTCCACCACCACATTTCTTATTGGAAATGGGCAACAAAATTGTACCAATTCTGCACGGATATAAATAAATCATTCAGATCGTCCTCCACAACATGCTAACATGTAGAGCACAGCTTTCCAAACTGTGTGTCGCGACACTTTAGTGTGTCGCAACACACAGTTTGGTGTGTCACCACACAACCCGGAAGCGGTGGTGGGGGCGTGTATGGCGGGGGTGGCAGCAGCATCAGCGCTTCCGCATTTTAGTGGAGGCCGCCGCCGCGCACACTGCCGCCGCCGCGCCCCCCGCACCGCCGCCGTGCGCGCCCCCGCCCCCGCTGGTGTGTCGCCAACGGCGGCAGATTGAAAAGCACTGATGTAGAGGGAAGGTGTATATGGATTTTTAAAAATTGAATTGTACTTCTCTTTAAAAATATAACAATTAACATTTTAACAATCTCTGTTGTTAAATATATATTTTATTACAATATAACTACATGAACTTTATTACTATTGAATAAAAGACAACATACTTTTAAAAAGGAACCTAATCTGTTATACATAAAAACAGCTTTCTGGTGAGAAAAAAAAAGGAAAGAAGGAAAAAAACCTAGATTGAACTACTTAGGAAGTGAAAAGAAAAGAAAAGAAAAGAAAAGAAAAGAAAAGAAAAGAAAAGAAAAGAAAAGAAAAGAAAAGAAAAAAGATACCCCCTTCCCAAAAGTAAAACAAATAAAAAAACTTTTAAGAAAACAAGAAAGGTCACACATCATTTATATAAGACAGAGCTTTCCAAACTGTGCGTGGCGACACAAAAGTGTGTTGCCACACACAGCGTGGTGTGTCGCCACACCACCCAGAAGCAGCGGCGCGTGTGTGCACGGTGGCAGCCGCTGCCGTGCATGCACGCACTGCCGCACGCCCCCTGCGCCGCCGCACGCCCCCCCGCGCTGCCGCCGTGCGCGCGTGTGCCGCCGCACGTCCCCTGTGCCGCCGCCGTGCGCGCACGCTGCTTTGTCTTCCTGTGTCGCCGCCACGCGCGCGCCCCCGCACGCTCTTCTGTGTTGCCGCCGCGCACGCGCGCCCCCGCCGTACCGCCGCTGCCGTGTTGCTAGCGGCGGCACTTTAGAAAGCCCTGATATAAGATATAAACTATCTCAATCTATTTAAACTATGCAACTTCAAATTTGACATTATGATTTCATTTTTAAACAGTGAATTAAACCTAGACCTTATGCACTCATTCATAAATGATACATATTCCTTAATTTTTTTTCACATGAGCACATAAACATGGGATGTTGTGACTTTTTGCCAAGAAAAAATATTAATGTGAATTAGATATCATAACCCCTCCAAACACAACAAAACACAACACAACAAAACAAAACACCACTTGTGGCTGCTTATACTATACCTTCCTAAGATGAAAGGTTTAATAACTCCCACAGAGTATTTCCAGGTTGGGAAGAATATTTCCATTGCATTAAGTATTTAGATTACAATTATGCTAGATAAGACGACTATAATCTGGAGGAAATAAAATGCTTTTCACCCATTTTGATTGTAGATACAAGAGTATCTTAAGGGTAGAAGAGTTGTCACAAAGAACTATTTCTTCCAAATTAAAGTAGTGGCAACAAACCTCATTGGAAACCTTCTGCATGGTGACATAAGAAATTCTCTACCCTAATTATTAGGCAGCAACATGGAAACACAAATTGCCTTGTCCTTTTTAATTTGGTCTGTATGCACTATAATACCACATACACAACAATGAAACTTGCTACGTTATAGTGAATATGTTAAAGCAGAGCTTTCCAAACTTTTCATGTTGGTGACACACTTTTTAGACATGCATCATTTCGCGACACACTCTTACATCAGGGCATCATTTCGCGACAAAACTCTTACAGCAGGGCACAAGGCAGGCACTAGGACCTGTGAGGAATCACAGCAGGTTTGGAGGCAGCAAGGCACAAGGCGGGCACTAGGACCTGCGCGGAATCCTGGCAGGGCTCGGAGGCAGCAGCAGCCGCAACACACCCAGACACTGCAGCCGACACACTAACGTGTCCCGACACACAGTTTGGAAAGCTCTGTGTTAAAGTATGAGCAATGATACAAGTTTCAGCAATTCAAGGACTGTCAGGTGAATATTTTGAATGACTTCGTTTCTTGCTTTAAATCATTTATCTATGGCTGCTCAGTGACATAGTTTTTTTAATATCTCAATGTCTCATTTGAATCCAAGGAAATTACACATAATCTTAGAAAAATAAACTAAAGAAAACAAATTATGTTCCTTATTAAACACCACTGCTCCAAAAATCTCTTCCCAATAAATTACTGTTGCAGAGGGAGATTATGCATATCAGTCTCATAGCCTTCAAGTTCTGATAAAATGCAACATTTCTTGGCATATGAAATACCTGAATCATTTGGCTACTACAACGAACCTAATACAAACCTTGTACGTGTTTAAGCTCCATCTTCTTACAAGCTCCAGTTTTTCCATTGCTGGATTCTTGACTTCCTCTGCTAGAACAACTGGCCCACTGTTCTGCTGCACTCTTGGATTGCCTATTTAGAAACCACAAGTAAGTGTATCAAAGTGTATTTAGAGCTCAGGTAAATGTATTACAGAGATAGCTGAAATGGCCTAGGTGCAAGACTCCAACTTTATTTTCAGCATCATACTAAAGAAAATAGCACAGTAATCTGATTATGGTAAAGTTTGAAAAATAACATTGCTTGCATTTAAATCACAGCTACCAGTAATTTAGACTTACTAAATTACTACCAGTAATTTAGAATTAAGCAACTTCAAAATATTCTGCAAGATACTCACATTTTGCATTACGGGATAGTTTTTCACTAAAATGATTAAACCATAAATATAAATTAAATATAAATAACTCTTCCAGAAATGTGGGGAAAATGCGCATCATCTCTATTTTCATCACATGCTCATGTTTCACCAGGACTGACAGGCCAATCCCTTTCAGATCTGTAAACAGCAACTATGAATCCAAAGCTATGTTCATTAAATTAGGAGCAATCCCATTCAATTCATGGGGACTTGTTTCAGAGTTCTAAGGTTGACAATAAGTATTCTGGGTGCTTTCTAACCTTGTGTACTTAATATCTTCCCACAAAAAAATATCAGAAGGGAGAACTGATTTTATTCATTAGTAAAGCACAGCAAAGGTAAGGAATAGCTTTGCTTGACATTTAAGTAAATGCAGCTTGTACTTGATTACTGCTTCAGTCTCTCAATGAAACAGACACCTCACCTCCAATCCCATCCGCCCTCTGTAGTATCAATTCACAATTTCAAGAAGAATTAAGAAAGTTCATAATTTATAGATGTCTTTCAATCCAATACGCACACCTAACTATACAATTATTTTTTCAGTTCACAATGTGTGTTAAACATAACGTGGCTAGTTTGAATATGACTTATTGTATCATGTGAATTCAGTCATAGTAGTCTGTAAATCATGGTTTATGCCTTTGTGTGGTATGAATCCAACTACCAACTGACCATTTCAAAAGCGCATGGTTAAAACAAGCAATGGTTAAGCATAATGTATAAATCCAACAACATATGAAGTAATCATTTATGAAAACATACTATTTATCAAAATATTCTGGAATGCATGCTGGGAACTAGCACTTGACTTCAGTTCAGGTCTCCAAGTTTTGCTTATCATATTTGTGCAGATGATGCAATTATTTCCTATCAGTGTTTTTATGTTCAATAAGACATATGTGACATACACATGGATGGGGAACTTTTTTCAACCCAAGAGTTGCATGGCAGGTGTGCCCACCTTTGGCAAAGAAGCAAAAGCCAACCTACAAGTGGATACAGCAACCTCCCTCCCAACACACACAGGTGCATTCACCCACTCCAGTCTTCCGCTGATGCCAGTGAGGTGTAATTTTTAGGTGGGGTTGCAGATTAACAGGTCTTTCCTCAACTGCAATCTCCCCTGATCTAAACAGCAATTTATCTATTTAAAAGCATTTAGAAAAGAAAGGCAAGCTCAGCTCTTTCAGGTGTGAATTGAGAAGGTAAATTGCAATAAGCTGGAGATTTCCCATCCCTGTTCTAAAGTGACTCCAGTGATTGCTACAAAGACACTGTTATGCAAGAGAGAAAATCGTTGCTATGATTTATTCTATTAGAAAACAATAAAAGCATAATTACATATCAGAATAATTAACTTTTCCACAGTGTTCCACTGTACCAGATTCATACCTTTTTATAGCTTAATACCCCTTAATTTTTTCCATCATCCTCAAAATCAAAAGAGAGCAGTGTAACCCAGCTATTCACAGAAGTAAGTGAAAAAGTGCAAGTAAGATTGGGAATATAATATTTAATTCAAATAATGATAGCAAACTGTAGGTAGAGGAAATTTCTTCATTTTAGAATTCAGTATCATTACAAATTTACAGAAAAAGCTTCAGACAGCCAAATGAGATTTGGGTATTTTAATACAGAAAGATAGTGGCTCTACTGCTATTTGAATGACCGATCCCTATGTATTATTGCTTTATTTTTGGCAATATGTTGTGCATTCCAAAATAGCATATTTTAATTCTCAGTGTTATTTAACATCTACATAAAACTGCTGGCTGAAATGACATCAATACATGAAGGGAACATAGCCGCCTTCCTTTTTTCATCTAAAAAGACACTGGGTGCTCTGAAAATGTGTTTAGGCATGGTGATGGACATAAAAAAACTGATAATCCAGATTGCCAATAGATGGTTCATCTGTTCAGGTAGCTGATACATAATCTGTTTTGAGGGTGCCTGAATTCCACCTAAAGCGGCATTTCCCAAATTGGTGACCTCTAGATGTTTTGGACTATAATTTCCATCAGCACTGACTATTTACTATAATGGCTAGGCCTTTTGAGAAATACAAGTCCAGAACATATGGAGGATTCTAATTCAGGGACATCTGGAGACACTGTTGGATCCAGCAGCCACAGAAAGCACAGGCTACCTTGGCAGGCCTTTTGATTTGTTTAGACTAGTGTTTCAATGCTGGCTGGGGAATTCTGGGAGTTGAAGTTCACACATCTTAAAGCTGACAAGGTTGAGAAACACTGGTTTAGACTGATATATGGATAGAGATAACCTAACTATTGTACTCACACCCTGATTACTTTTAACTTGACACCTGCCAATGTGATTATAATACATCATTGCTTTCCCATTTGCATTGGTTTCTAGTCCATTTCCAGATCCAATTTAAAATGCTAGTTTTATTTTTTAAACCAAACATTGCTTGGAATCAAATCAGTTTAAAAATGTTTCCTTCAACCTTTATTTAAAACCTAGAAGATTTTTTTTCCAAATATGCTTATCAAATAAAGTCAAGTCGGCGCCTACAATACAGTGTTTCTTTTGTCTTGGCATTTGCGTCCCAGAACGTTCCAGAAAAGCTTGCTTGGCACCTACATTATAATCTTTTCAACACCAAAATAGTATTAGTGAAGTGCAAATCAGTTTGAACGTCAAACATCAGTTTGAATTTGAAAAAGTTGCTCTGAATGCAAGGCTGGCTATTTTGACCATTTCTGCAAGTAGTTTTGAATTCAAAACATCATTGTTTTGAGCTTGAAATACTTCCACCTAGTCAACTTTGATTCAACTCCAAAATGACAGTTTAAAACTCAAAATAACTGCTTAAAATTTGAATGTGTTGAATTTGAAATGGTTTGCACATACCCAGGAAATTCTTTTTATTTCCCTAGCCTTTTGAAACGTTAATATTTTAGTATTTTTAAAGTATACAAGTGGTAACTCTTCCAGGAGTTTTACTATCTTTTAGAATCTATTTTATTCATCTTATAATGCATTTTTAATAGTTTTAGTATGATCTTCGTAAAACCCAGAAACATTCTGTTATTGATTAATATCTAAGTATAGTAAATAATTTACTATATTTTTATATAGTTTTATTTTTATATAATTTGTATATATAATTTATATATATAATTATATAATTTGTATATAATTGTATATAATATAATTGTATATAATATAATAATTACTGTATATAATTTGTATATATAATTATATAGTTTTATTTTTATATAATTTGTGGGGCGTGGTGGCTCAGTGGATAAGACGCCAGGCTTGTCGATCGGAAGATTGCAAGTTCGGAGGTTCGAATCCCTAGCCCTGCGTGCGGAGTGAGCTCCCGCACTAGCTCCAGCTCTTGCCAACCTAGCAATTCGAAAGCATGCAAATGCAAGTAGATTAATAGGTACCACTTCAGTGGGTAGGTAACAGCGTTCCGCGCGTGTCATATGGCCACATGACCGTGGAAGCGTCTTCGGACAACGCTGGCTCTTTGGCTAACAAACGGAGATGAGCACCGGCCCCTAGAGTCGGACACGACTGCACAAATGTGCGGGGGGTACCTTTACCTTTTTATAGTAAATAAAGTGTTGGAAGACAATATAAATTGCAATTAACATTTAAGCTCTATTTAAATCATATAAATTAATAGGTGTTCACCATTCAACTCTAACTTTTAACCTGATAAAATTTAAGGCCTTTAAATTTAAATAAAGTATCTTCAGATATTCCTTTGCAATGCTGATCATGAGTACATAAGAGGAATTTCATCACACTTGAAATGTCAAAATGAATATAGGGCAACCAAAGAAATGACTTAAAAAAATAAATAAAGGTACAAACACCTGCACAAATTCTCATAGATTTGTAAATTATATTTACATTACAGTGAATTTCTCAACATAATCATTATTTAGTTATATTATGACAATAAAATTTAACACATAATTTTATTCTAATTAACATTTCTCACAGTTCATTTTACTGAATGCCTATGTGAGCATGCTTAATACTGAAGGAAGATAGTATGCAGAAAGGAAAATGTAATTGTTTGCCAAGCCAAAGCAGCATAAAAAGGCGGCATTATACTTAGCCATAGCAATAAATCACAAGTCAGGTAAGTGTAGGCAAAGGTGGGAGTTAGTACTGTATCAGCAAAGTCATTAACTGCTTAGACCTCTGAATACCTTTGGGAATAACTAAATCACTCCCTTGTCCAGCCAGTCTGCTAGCTGCTGCACTGCTAGGCGATATAACGGGTGACACGGGGAATGATGAGGGACCTGGAAATGGGACATATACCATGAACATCCATCTTCATTTAATCAATGTATTTTTAATGCACAAAATATTGGTGAAACGCAAATCTTGAAGTGAATTAGAGTTTGAATTTAGGACTGCTTTAGACAAAAGGCAATCTATTATATCCTCCTTATGGTGACTGCATCACAAAGGGAGCCATTTTGTGTACCGATTGGATTCTCAAACCACTGTTTGTCACCAATGATTGCCAGCATGTACATTCTACTGCTGAAATCATTGTTTTAAAATCAAGGATACAGAATGCTTCCTATTCTATCCTATACATATTTTTTTACCAATAATAAAATATTGAATTCTGTTACCTTGAAAAGGTCCAACTTCAATAGTCCCCTCCTTGGTACTGTCAAAGCCATGAGATGTGATCTGGGTTTCTGAAAAGCCAAGTCCAGCTGGCAGAGAACGCTTCAACTCCTTAGAAATATTTGAATAAAAAGGAATATCCATGTAAAAATCCCAAACAAGGGAACATTTAGGCATAACAGCAGACTTTCAAGGTCATCTTGAAAAATGTGTTCTACAGTTTGGAATCTATTTTATTCTGTCATGACATTCTATTTTGATGACAACACAATGCTCCATTACAACAGTTTCCAAGTCTGAGAGACCTGTTACGTTTATATAGCCTAGATATCTCCCATGACCTTGAAGAGAACAGCCAAACATCCACTTGGAAAAGCAGGAGGAAAAATTCTAGAGTTTAAACCCTGAAGCGCTGATTGATTCCAAACTGTAGAATGCATTTTTTCAAGACTGAGGCTTTGAGTGCTATGCAGTGCAGTAAGCAGATCTTCTGTGAATATATGACTTCATTTTCACCTCCAGTAAAAGAACTAATCTAGCTATCCCATATCACTAAGCCTTTTGCTAGGAAGCAAGTTCCTGATACAGGGTTAACTGTCTGAAGAGCGGAGATCTGTTGTGTGAAGCCTGACACTATATCACAGACGTCCTTATATTTGTGGATCAAACTTCTATTATCCAATGGTTTAATCAAACAATTGTGGCAGCTTAGATAGAAATGTTGAGCTTTTAGAATAAGTCTTTGGATCCAAAGCTCAATACAAACTTATGTTGATTGCTGATACAGAAATCTGATTTTTTACAAATGTTTTCTTAGACCATTTAAAATATACTGAGAGTCAATTTTTAACAGTCCTTTTATTTCATCTGTTCTGAAAATAAGAAGTATCTGAGTAGTAAACGGGCCATCTTATTATTTATTTATTTATTAATTATTGGAATTTATCATCTTTGTACAAAATCTAGCACTTTGTTTCTGTTGAAACTTCTCCATCAGCAAAACTGGCAGGGGGGCAACTTTTCCTCATCCCTATTTACCATAAAGACTACAGAATCTGCCCTGAGAACTGTTCGGAGAATTATTGGCAAGGAGGTGCTATAAGGAGAGAAATGCAAAACATTTAATTGTGTGAGCAGACTTTTTTCATGCAACACTGAATTCTACTCTATGTTTCGATGTGCTGGTCTAAAGCCTATGGCCTCCAACGCTATCAGTACTCCCTGTCATTAACTTCATAAGAGTTGGGGGCTAACAGCCAGAGTTGATGACAATGAACTGAGCAAATTAAATCTGAAGTTCCTATTTGGACACAATTCAAAAATAAGCCAGAAAGTTGCCTTTTCAATTTCACCCACTTACCCTGTTCTGGCAAACTTACAAATAAATATTAAACTACAGTAACACACACACACGATTGTAGAGAAATTTAAATTCATGCCACAGATTGCGATTAACCTCTTAGGAGCCTCAGGGTTTCAAGTTTCTTCTACTTCATGCTTCTAATTTCCTATATTCATGCCTTATTTGCTGCAAGCCATAATTTGCCATTTCATCCATTCAATGAAATATTGAATGGATGCAATTGCCAGCAGACAAAGATCAAACCACAGATTTGGAGAAAAGGGATAAGCAAAAGACAAACAAGGATCAAAAATAGGAAATCTCCATATATACAAGAGGAAGGAGCAATTCTACATTTGTTTACTTAATATAAAATACAATGCAAACAATGAACTTTACATTTGCGTGAGCCATAATACTTAATCCAGTCATCAAGCTAAAACAATGTTTAAAAAATTGAATGATGGATAAATCATTTGCAACTGGCAGATAAAGCAGAATATGACATATAGGTTTGAAGTAGGTTCGCAAAACCAGGCTTTGATAATCTACTTGCGTGGATAAATAACTGAAATCCTGCCATATTATAGCATTCCACTGAGGCTACAGATAGAACCATTAAAGAACAAAGATCTATATAATAAGTTGCCAATATCTGGCATGTGCAGACATCTCTTGGAATTTCTTTAAAAACCTAAATAGTTATGGACAAATAGCATATGCAGGTGTAATTACATAGTCAAGAAATTATCATTATTTAGATAGAACAGCTGTATGCACATTAACAAAATTTAAAACAGGTTTAAACTACAGAGAAATCCACAAAAATTTACAGAAACAGGAATATTGTAAAGCAGCGGTCCCCAACCTTTTTGGCACCAGGGACTGGTCGTGGAAGAAAATTTTTCCACGGACCGAGGGGGGGCGGGGTTTGCAGGTGGGAGCCAATTGTACGCACCTGGGGCGGGGTAATTGCGCACACTGGGGGGTGGGGTTTGCAGGCGGGAGCCCCACGGCCCACTTCCTAACAGGCTGCGGCCCACTAGTGTTGGGGACCCCTGTTGTAAAGGCAGTGTTCTGTTTAATTGCACAGCAAGAAGAAACCAGCTTCTGCCACTAAGCATTATTGCAAAGTGAAAAGATGTCTTTAAAATAAACCCTAACATTATTTTATAAATGAATCAATGAAACAAGGATTTTTCTATTTTTATCTGTTATGCTATTTTTGGTTCAATTGACTAAAGTACTTACTACTTTGACTTGCATGGTAACCAAAGAATTTCCCTAGATTTCCCTGTTTCTCAAATATGGAGGGCAATGCTTTCCCCTACCCCAAATGAATTAAGAGGATTTTTATTTTTAACTGAAGTTGAATTATGGTGTCTCTGCCACATATCTACACAACTGATACAGATATGGCCAGTGTTAGATTTTTTTTAGAAAGTTTTTTAAGTTTGGGCACAACAATGTACCCTTTTACTTTCCTGGATCTTTGTATTACTTTAATTTAAGCTAATGTTCTGTGCTGTTTGGGGGATTTCTATAAACACATATGCCAGATTCTCTCTCAACCCTTTCCACACCCATGTTCTGGCAATTACAAAACATTTTCTTATTTTGTACAAAGTGCCAAAGTTTTACAGTAATGAACAATAATCAGGGATTAAGCTTTAATCACTTACAAGATTCAGTCTTTATTGAGAAAGGCTGTCAGCTTTAGTTTCAAAGCCATAATGTTAATGACCATAATAGGCATGAAAGTATGCCAGAAGTCTGCCTTTGACTGCTTCCAAAAATTAGAACAGATACATAGTTTCACTATTTTTTTCTCAAGCTCTGGTTGGCATGGAACACTTGCTAGTCTTATATTTATTCCATTTTAAACTAATTAAAAGGCCACTTTTCAAAGTGCAGAGCTGACAATATTCAAACTTGGTATATATTGCTGAAGCTGTACTATCTCTTAATTCTTCATATATATCTCTATTCTTACCTCTTCTTTAACACAAATAATTACTAGCAGGACATCTGCTGCATCACTTAGTCTGCGAGACAACATTAATTATTAGTGACCTGGTTTGTACATAACAGTAAAGTATAAAATAATTTCTTTGTTCCTTCAGAACAACTTTTCAGCCTGGGCCTCACTCTCTGTATAAAACTAGCTACTGAGGGCCACATCCAGGGATGCAGAATTGACAATTTTAGACTTGCTTCTGCTAAATGTGTTCTCAGGCACACTTAACAAACTAATCTTTTTGTAGTTTTTGCACTTACTCTTGCTATATTTCCCTTTGCGTAGGAAACAACATTTTTCCAAACATCAGGCACAGGTACAGTCTTCACATGCATGTTAAATAAGTTGCACACCCCATAAACACCCCATAAACAAATCGTATCCATATTTTAATATTGTTCCAGTTACATAATCTAACTTGCAACATTACCATTTTTCAACATTCTCACAGCATTTATTACTTCCTTTTCATGATTTTTTTTCTTGGACTATAACATTTAACAGCATTCATTTCAGTTCAACTCTTACACATATCATGAATGCAAATCTCTAAAATACTCTTTCCAGCATTTCCCTCACTTCAATTTTATCTTCATCAATTTTATTTTTAATACCACTCACTCTGCTAGAGTGAGGCTCCTTTTTAAGCCCTCTTCACTTTCAAAACAGAACAAATATGAATGATAAAATAATCAAAGATCGTCCAGTTTTACTTCATTCTATTCTTGTTGTTAATCTTATTTATAGTTCTAGAAATATTCATTCTTAATTAATAAGGCTTCTCTCATCAGCAAAATCTGGGCTAACCTAACTGATACAAGTTCTCCATATCTTGGGTTGCTTGAGCATTAGTAAAATTGGATTACTGCCAAGCAATTCAGGGGATATTTATAAATTCATACCCTGTTACAGTTGTGCTCATGCATATCTTCCAGTTCTCCATTGCTTGTCACAGAAATCTCTGCTGCTGAAGTTTTGGGGGACTCCTGAGCCATTGAGCACTCCTACAATATGAAAAAAGTGCATTAGCTTCCTCAAACATAATCAACATTCAGCTTTTGGACATAAGCTTTTTTCCTGGCAGGCAGGGCAGACATGGAATAAATTTTGCTGTGTCCTAGGGGTATCTTCAGACTCTTACATAATGGTTTTATGAAACATATACTATTTATTTATTTTTTATCCCGCCTTTATTATTTTTATAAATAACTCAAGGCAGTGAACATACCGAATACTCCTTCCTCCTCCTATTTTCCCCACAACAACAACCCTGTGAGGTGAGTTGGGCTGAGAGTGACTGGCCAAAGGTCACCCAGCCGGCTTTCATGCCTAAGGCGGGACTAGAACTCACAGACTCCTGGTTTCTAGCCCAGCACTTTCTATTTACTAAGGGTTTGTTTGTTTTTTCTGGTAACTTCAAGTCAGTGTTGACTCCTGGTGACTGCCTGAACTAGTCCTTGCTGGTTTTTTAGCAAGGTTTTTCAGAAGTGATTTGTCATTGATTCTTCCTAGGGCCGAGAAAGAGTGTCTGGCCCAAGGTCACCCAGCTGGCTTCATGCCTAAGGAGGGACTAGAACTCATGGTCTCCCAGTTTCTAGCCAGGTGCCATAACCATTACACCAAACTGGCTCTCTGTTACTATGTTACTGGAATCCAAACAGACAAGTATGCATCTGGAATCCAAATAGACAACTATGCATCAATTGTCAAGCTTCCCCACCACAACATTATACAGTCTAAAGTAACTGCTAGCATATATAGAATGACTTCTGTCATATAACCACTAGCATAGTAGTTATGAATAAATGATGTTGAAAGAATGTAAGTGAATCACACCATGTTATAAGTATTAATGCCAATAAGCATATCTGATCATGCATAATAGACAGTCTCAATGGAACATGAAACTGTATTGCCCAATTTCTTCCTTGAAACTTACATATGACTAGAAGTCAATCACTATAGTTCTCTTGTATCCCATGTGAGCCTTAGGATGCTTATAATGAACCACAACTACCAGCATCCATTAATATTAGCTATTCTGACTGGTGCTGCTAAAAGATATGTATTAGAAACATCAGGAGGGCTACAGCTTCCCAGTTCTGAACAAATAATAATGTTTACTACAAATGTCACCTCATTGGGTTTGTGATGGTGTTCACTGGGATGAGTGAAGAATGCTGGGAGTATACACCAAGAGTATATACTTCCAGCAGGATCACACAAGGCAAAAAGGTCACCCTAGGTACACAGCTAGAGCAAGCAGGCACCTACACCAGGCAGCAACATCATTTGATACTGAATGGGGGAAAGCAGTGGTAAACCACTCCTGTATTTTACCAAGAAAATTACATGGATAGATGAGTTAAAGTAGCTGATAATATAGTGCCAGATGTCTGGCCTCTCCGTTAGAAGGTACTCAACATACTACTGAGGAAGAGCTGAGGACCTTTTTACAGATTACAAAAATTAGATTTAATTAATTTGAAACTATTCTAGAGTTACTGTTTGTAGCAATGGCTCATTTTACAAAACATGCACATAGATGTTGATCTAATATTATTTTTTTTGCCTTTTAAGTCCTATTAGCTTGAAGGAGAAACTAATAGGCATTAGTTGCAGTTATCCAAACCTCATTTAAATATATGGAAAAACTTCCTGATGATATCTGTCCAACAGCCTACCTATGGAACTTGTGGTATCTCCATCTCTGGGGTTTTTATTTATTTATTTATTATTCAAATTTATCACCGCCCATCTCCACGACAGTAGACTCTGGGCGGTTTACGACATTAAAGAAGAGTTTTTAAAGAAGAGTTTAATGGTTTACAGGTAGTCCTCATTTAGCGACTGCCTCGGACAGCAACCATTCACAGTTACGATGGTGATGAAGAAATAACTTTGCAATCGATGCCTGCACTTACAACCTTCGCAATGTCTCTCAGTCACGTTCGCCATTAGTCAGTACGCGTTGTCCTGTGCCTGACTTTTTTTCCTTTCCCCCCCCTCACAGAGCAGAGAGATTGCCTAAACAAGCTATCTCTTCCTGAGCTGCCTTTCTCCACAGCACTTCCCTAAAAAGTGCTAACCACAACAAACTCAGCTCTGTGACCTTAATTAGTTGATTAGAACCCTCCCTATCTGAAATTGACAAGACACCTGCCTTCCTTTCAATGTGTATTCCCCATGGTGTGCCTGCCTACTCTCTTGTAATCCATTCCTCTCCAATGAATGTAAATGCAAACATTAATTCCCTTTTTGCTAATTATCTCAGTGCTGGGGTGAGCATTCCAACGGGCAGTGGAGTGGGGAAAAAGGGCTATAAGTTTTGCCCTTTTACCCGGCTTCCTTATGAGTCAAGTTCTGGAAACCTTCCCCATTGTTTGGGCTCATTTGGCTGTTTGGGTTGTATCCTTCTGATGCTGTAAAGCAAAGGAAATCTCAAGTAAAATCATAAGCAGAGTCATAGTCACATGATTTTTCACTTAGTGACCGCTTCGCTTAATGACTGAATTGCCAGTCCTAATTGTGGTTGCTAAACAAGGACTGCTTGTAATTGGTTTTTCTGCATATTGCAGGGGGTTGGGCTAGCTGATGCTGGTGGTACCATCCAACTTCATGATCCTATGATTTTCAGATATGTTTGGTTTATAACTCCCAGAATTCCCAGCTTGTTTTAGCTGTATCCATAACTTTACATATATTCCATGCCTTAACGTGGAGTTTTTAAAACCTACAGGATCAAATTATTTTTTTCCCTCTGAAATATTGATAATCCCTAATACAGCTACTATATATTTGACACTACTATCTAGTTATAAATGCTAATGAAGTTTGTGGGAGTTTACAACCCCTTGCTCCTGAACCTAAAAGTGCCACGTAAGGACAAAGATCTCCAAGAATGGGATGAAATCCCTTATTGTAAGCAGCTCTGATCACATCTTTAGGTAATAGGCCCCGGCCACCTTTCTATTCCCGGCTGCCTTTCTATTCCAGGTTATCGGAGGGACTGTCTCGTCCCTATTGAATCGACCCGTCCCACCCGGTCATGCAGAGAGGGCATGTTACGGACCCCATCTTTAAAAGAATTCCACCTAGTGGAGTCTCGGAAGCGTGCCTTCTCTGCAGTGGTGCCCGCCCTCTGGAACATCCTTCCCCCAGGGGTGAGACAGGCCCCCTCACTCCTGGACTTCAGGAAAAAACTGAAAACCTGGTTTTGCCACCAAGCCTGGGACGGGAAGGGAAATAGTCATTCTTGGGGATGGCTAGCGCCCTAGAATAGATTGAGAACGGCCTTTGCGTTCTGGATTTGAGGAAGAACTATAGCCATCTGGATTCCATTTTATTTTATTTATATCTTTTAATAATTATAACGATATTATATATTTATTTCTCTTTTATTGGGATTTGTTTTGTATTTTAACTCCGGTTTTATTGTAAACCGCCCAGAGTTCCCCCTTTGGGGGAAGATGGGCGGTAATATTAAACAAACAAACAAACAAACAAACAAATAAAAATAATAATAGTCACTATCTTTTGAGCCCACTCTATTCAGCATTATTTATTTCTTGTGCAGTACCTGTAGAATTTTGGAGCTATCGTGAAGGGATATCTTGCCATCCCTTTTATGCAGGCGAAGCTCTGGGCTCCAACTTTCTAGATCTTTTCTTTTAAAAAACACAGATGTTCCATTTAAATATATTAAAAGATATATTTTAGAACAACTGGTTCTAAATACAATGCTGTTGAATATATTACGGAAGTGCAGAATACTTTCCTCCTGTTTTGCTTGAATTCCCAGAAATATTTTTTGAAATAGTTCAATGCCAGACTAAGATTATAGGGGAAATATGCCTTAGCAAAAAACTGCACATTAAAAACTATGTATTTGTTTGTCCAACCTGTTTGTAAAAGAAAAAAAGTTTTCTAGTGATAAACAGAATGTATCACAGGATATCTGTAGCTTGAATCATGTCAACTGGATTTCTATTTTCTCAGTGGAAACGTTTCGCTCCTTATCCAAGGAGCTTCTTCAGTCTGAGCTCAGTCTGAAGAAGCTCCTTGGATAAGGAGCGAAACGTTTCCACTGAGAAAATAGAAATCCAGTTGACATGATTCAAGCTACAGACAATTCCACCTGGATGACTGAGAAACTTCATAGACGTATCACAGGATAGTTTTCATAAATAGTCTGGCAAACTACTTGGCCAGGAGAAATTATTTGCTCTAGACAAGCAACTAATGACAAAGGTTGTGCGTGGTTTAACATCTCTCTCTCTCTCTCCAACTCAGAAATATGGAATTGACACCACCTATAATAACTGAAGATGCCCTTGAATTTATTAATGTAATGAAACTACTTATTTAAAATTTAAAAATACACAAGTTTTGCAGTTCATATTTGTAATTATTATTACTACTATTATTCATGCTTCTTTCTCTTTCAATGTCTAGGCTATTTTCCAAGAAAGCAGTTTCTAGTTTGGTGTACAATTTATGTAACACAAAAAAATACTATATGTTATATATAATGGGCTGAAACCAGCTAAAAACTCTTATGAACATACAATTGAAAACAATTTATATGGTCCCAGAGTGCCCTCATGTGGAAGCCCTTGAATATGCAGCATTTTTATTTAAATATATAGTTGTAGCGTTCCAATAGAAACAGAATGAACAATTCAGGTGATGGAATTGTAAGACCCAAAGCAAAGGTAAATTTTTTCAGGCTGAGAAGCATATCAGGATCTGTATTAAAACAACTTAGTGGAATCATATGGATTACAGTTTATGAGATTATTCCCACTGTATTTAATAATTTAATAATACAATTCTTTTATTCTAAGCCGCTCAGAGGCACTCATATAGTGAGATGGGTGGTGTATAAATTTGATTAATAAATAAATTTCCATCTTCTATCACATTGAATATTGTAATTAGGTAAAAACTTCTGGGCCACACTCAAGTCTTTGTAGAGAACCACATTTCGCCTTGCAGCTTCAGTGTGTGTATCTCTTCCTTAGATAGTACCAGAAGACCCTAACCTGCCTTGGGCTCCGAGTTCCTCAAATATTATTTTGTAACACATCTTCTTGTTGTTGTAGACATTCTAGGCCGTTTACACCACGTAGCAATCATGGTACTCACACTAAAATTAACAGCAAGGTGGATCTCTGAGTTTATGGCAACGCCCAAGAGAAGGAATTTGGAACTGCCAACCAATTAAAAGCTTCTAAACGTTACAGGACTGTACATTAAAGTTAGTCCTTTGGTGGCTTTTCCCACCTATCCAGTTATTCCATATTACCACCATAATGTTGGATGGAATGTGGTCAGTCAGGCATTTTTTTTCAAACATGTGCTCATGTGCCCAAAAGTTTCACTTTTAGAAAAAAGTTATATATTATTTCCAACAATTAAACTTTATGATGGATATAATGTTGTGGGACATGTGGAACATTATTTCCACAATAATGAAAACATGTTTTATAATTATAATATTTATACCCACCCCAACCATAAGACTTTGGACAGTTCACAATCAATAAAACAATAAAACAGTACATAAACCTCCAAACCCAAAAATCTTAAAGAGTATACAGATTAAAATAAATATAAAAATTAAATTAGAATTTAAGAAATAAAACCACAGCCTCTGTAAGGCAGCCAATTAACTCTTACTCGAACAGAAAATGCTTAGTGAAACAGAATAATCTTCATGGTCTTCCTAAAAATAAATAGTGTAGGGCAGTCTCTCTCAACTTTTTGGCCCTGGAGGAACCCTTGAAATATTTTTCAGGCCTTGGGAACCCCTGCACATTCAAGCTCAAATATAGGCCAGAAGTTACAAAATTATCCTATTCGTTTCATGTGTAGGCCTGTATATATGCATTAAGAGTGTTCTTAAACTAAAAATAAAGAATGAAACGTACCTCTTTAATGTGAAGTTGCCTGAATTTGAAATAGTTTTTTAAATAAATCGTGATCTAATTTGGGGAACCCATAGTGACCTCTCACGGAACCCTGGGGTTCCACAGAACCCTGGTTGAGAAACCCTGGTGTAGGGGCTGTTTGCGCCCCTGATGGTAAGCTGTTTCACAGTGACAGCATAACCACTGAGAAGACCTATCTCTAAGTTCCAATCCCTCTGTCCTCTTGTAGAGAAGAACCTGAAGCATTCTCCTGGTTTAAAAGTACAAGATGGGTAAATTCTGTATTTTCATTTAGTTTGTATTTAAAATAAATCTATCAAACATGATGTCTTCAGCTTTTTTCATTTACTTGTATACCTTTCCTATAACTACTACTTAAGGGACCACAAAGAGCTCCAAAGGGATCTCTGCACATTAGGAGAAGGGGCATCAAAATGGAAGATGTAATTCAATGTGAACAAGTGTAAAGTGATGCGCATTGGTGCCAAAAATCCTAAAAACTCATACAAACTAATGGGGTCAGAGCTAGCAGTGACTGAGGAAAGAGATGGGTGTCCACTGTAAAAAAGGCCAACAGCATGTTAGGGATAATAAGAAATGGTACTGAAAAGAGAGATGCCAATACCATAAGGGCCTTATATAAATCAGCGGTGCAACTGCATCTGGAATATTTGTGTGCAGTTCTGGTTGCTGCACTTCAAAAAGGACATAGTGGAGCTAGAGAAGGTTCAGAGAAGGGCAACTAAGATAATGAAGGGGCTGGAGCAGCTTCCCTATGAGGAAAGATTGTGACATTTGGGGCTTTTTAGCCTAGAAAGGAGGCAAATGAAAGGGACCATGATTGAGGTGTACAAAATTATGCATGGTGTGGATAAAGTGGAAGCTATTTTCCCCTTCCCAAAATACTAGAACCAGAGGTCACCCCATGAAATTGAATTCTGGAAGAATCAGGACAGATAGGAGGATTTTTTTAAAATCCTTTAATCCTTTAAAACACATAATTAAACTTTGAAATTCGCTACCATGAATGTGGTGCTAGCTATCTGCTTGGCTGGCTTCAAAAAAGGGTTGGACCAATTCATGGAAGCCTTGGGGATTAATGGCTATTAGCCTTGATGACAGTGTGACTCCCTCTGAAAGCCATCTGGTGGGAGACTAGTGGGCTTACTTGTACAGTTAGTTAGGCGAAATATTATACAATCTGAAGAGAAACCAGCCTCTGTCCGTTAGTGTTTGAAAATGTCAGGAGTCATCTTAAGCAGCGTATCTGGTATACTGATTTCCAAACCAGTCTAAGACTAGTATCCAACCCCACAGTTCATGGAATTTCCTCAAATGGACGGGTTCCATCATCATATCTCTCAATTTTAATTCTGAAATTGTGTTGGGCCTTCACCTTGGCCAGGTTGGATGCACTACCCTCCTTGGTATAAAAACATTCCTCTTCAGCAGCGTTTATGCCCATGTGGGGGATGGCTCTGTGGAATCCCTAAGCCACAAATATGTAGCTTTGGATTATTTTCCTCAATAAATGAATGAACAAGTATAATGTTTTTGATTCATTTGTTTAGTTGGATTCTCTTTATCTAGTTTTGGGACTTGTGTGTGGAGAACAGATCACGTTTTAGGTCATATTTATGCAGAAATATTGAAAATTCAAAAGGGTTCCCAAACCTTTAAGCACCACTGTATGTATTTCTATCTCCTCTTACTTACTCCCCATCTCAGTCAGGGCTACCTTCCACTGGCATTGGGTCCAATGGAATACCGTATATTATTGTATCACTGTTTGTAAATGTTATTTTTTCTATGGTGCAATTAAAGTTTTTATTATGATGTATTTTAATTCAAGGGATCCCAATCTTTTGGGGGTCTGATGCAGCTTATTCACTCACAAGATGGCTCTCAGAGGGGACCCAATAATTATAACGCGTCAATTTATCAGAATACTGCCTGTCACTCCTTCTAGCAATCACTTGTGCAGGACGCTCCTACTATCTTCATAATTTTTGTCCTTCTACCAAGCAGGTACACTTAATTGCAAACAAAGCACTGGATTGTAGCTGCCCATCATTTTATTTCTCTAAAAAAACTTACTGAATCCATTTGGCTTCATAAGCATTTTTTGGAAATTAAGATTTTGCTGGAAGTTGATAATTTACTTCCTGGTGAATTCTAATTTTTAATTTAAAATATGTTTTAAAATTCAGGCAGGAAATGGAGTCTAGCAGGCACTAAGAATAATGACTGCAGCACAGTCATATTCATAGAACACAAGTTGGGGGCTGGGGGGATCAAGCTTTATATCAAAATAATTCAATAGAGGTTTGTAATACATAATATAATCTCCATGTCCTCTAATGTATTATGACACTTGTTCAAATAGCATTTACTAAACTACAAAATGAATAGCAAATGTACAGTATCACAACTGTAATACCAGAAACAACAAAAACACTCAGTTCATATTAACCAGTCCCAATTTAACCAGCCATGATTTTCAGTATTTATTAACCTTGTTTATTAAAAATCATATTTCTTGCTTTCTCAAACTCAAAGGTCAGTTACACCACCAAATAATACTAAAGTTTGATTCAGCCTGAAGAGTTTTTAACAAGTTTTTCAAATAATGTTTAAAAGAGAATCTCAGAACTTTCCAAATGCTATACATTTAAGTCTAGATAGACCAACTACAAAAGACTTCCATAATACCACAATCAAAGAGACCCTATCCTTACATTTAGACACAACGAGCACAACTGATACAGCAACAGTGTTGTATAACTTGAAGTACTATATTTTTTGTCACTTGATCTGAATGATGTTTAAAACTGTCTTTAATACTGGAGCAGAATTTAGTCTTTTCTGCGCATCTCAGTAGGTTACTTTGCAAGAAGCTATGCAGGGATCAGATGAGATATTCTTCAAAATAAGGGAAGCTGACCCTTCTACAGAAACAAAAACAATAACCGTTCCCCAAACATGGGATGAAAAGAGCCAAACATCCACCTCATGAGAATGCACCCAGTACAGCCCACAGCCCAGCCATACACTACATACTATACATTTTTCCAAGTATCTAGCACCCAAATCCTGTCAAAGTGGGAGAGTGAACAGGTTTACCTAAGTACAAATGAGTTCATTGGTAAGCATTGAAACAATCTGGATCAATATGCACCCATTTTGCAAACCTGCTAGGTAACACCAACACTGCCTCCCTCTAATGTAGGATAAGAAACACTGTCTGAAATAGTTCTAAAAACCCCATTACTGTTGTGCTCTGACAACATGCCCTGTTTAACAAGACACTGTAAAATCAAGGAATATTTTCAGGTAATTGTTTTTGGATTGCTATCCATATAATAAAAATAGAGATTGATTCCAATTTGTTTTTCCAGTCTGAGCCTGTTAATGGATTGGTTGATTTCTGAATAGCTATCATTACATGTATCACCCAATCACCTCAAAGTCAGACTGGATTTCTTCTGGAGCCTGGTGAAGGTCATCAACCGTTGTGGAACTCTTGCTGTGTTCTGACATACCTGAAAATGAAACAAGTTGAGCATGCATTATTTTTAAAGTAACTACAGTAAATGTATACTAATGAAGCTCTTCAAGAGCTTTTGTCTTCCATAATATAATATCATATCATATCATATCATATCATATCATATCATATCATATCATATCATATCATAATATAATAATATAATATAATATAATATAATAATATAATATAATAATAATAATAATAATAATAATAATATAATATAATATAATATAATATAATATAATATAATATAATATAATAGCCAGTTTGGTGTAGTGGTTAAGGTGCTGGGCTAGAATCCAGGAGTCTGTGAGTTCTAGTCCCGCCTTAGGCATGAAAGCCAGCTGGGTGACTTTGGGCCAGTCACTCTCTCTCAGCCCAACCCACCTCACAGGGTTGTTGCTGTGGGGAAAATAGGAGGCAAGAGTATTAGGTATATTCACTACCTTGAGTTATATATAAAAAAGGCAGGATAAAAATCTAATAATAATAATAATAATTCCATTATACAGTCCATCAATTAACAGCTCTTGGATGGGTTATGGCTGAGGGGACTGAAGAGGAAGGAGAATATTTGCAAACCGGACAGAGGAAATCTTTTCAGATATTGTCCCTACTTCATTTAAACAATAATCTATAGCAATCAAAGGAGGGGGAGAAGGAAGTAAAGAAAGTTGTTTATGGCAGTCCCATTGTGTTTGATTTGACTGGGAAAAAAGCCAAAAAAATGCAAGTTCTATTTGTATATCAAAATGACTAAACAAACAGAGAAATACAACATTATAACAAGAGCTGGAAATGTTCTGCTTCAGATACTCTAGTATTTCATTATCTTCTTCCATGATTGCTATATGTTTATAATTTCTGCTCCATGTTAATTCTAAAAATCCTGTTTAACCATTCCATGCAAAATAATGCATGCTATACATTCAACTTTATGTACTGCACACAGCAATGTATACTGCCCCTCAAAAACATATATCGCTCCCACTTCTACAGCTAAAGTTCATTTAGCTATAAATTATAATGTTAAACAATAAATGAAACCCAAAAAGGCAATTTTGGGAGTGGTAGTCCAACCATAGTAGTGCCAGTTGCAAAAAGAAATTGTCCAAAATGAGTCGTAAAAGCTTATAGTCTAGAACTGGGCACTCTCCAGGGGTGTTTGACTGCAACTCCCAGTGGTCCACAGCTGGCCTGGCCTTGTTGATAGTTCCTATCATGATATCATCTGAAGATGATTCCTCAGACAATCCTCCTGAGCCAGCTGAGCAAGGCCCAAACCCTGAGCTGAGCCAGAATCACTCCACACTAGATCTGGAAGACTCTGATTTAGACTCACCTATGCAAACACTTGACCCATGTGAGAAGTGCTATGAGAGAATTTCTGAAAGGGAGCTGCCACAGAGCTGACTTGTAAGACAGTGCAACTTGGAAATTAAAATCAAGTCAAAAGATTTGCCTTTTTTTTTTTTACTATCAGTAAACTCTATGGAAGAGCTTTCCAAACTTTTCATGTTGGTGACACACTTTTTAGACATGCATCATTTCGCGACACACTCTTACAGCAGTGCATCATTTCGCGACACACTCTTACAGCAGGGCACAAGGCAGGCACTAGGACCTGCATGGAATCCTGGCAGGGCAGGTTTGGAGGCAGCAGCAGCCGCGACACACCCAGACACTGCAGTCGACACACTAACGTGTCCCGACACAGAGTTTGGAAAGCTCTGCTCTATGGGGTTGTTTTAAAGATCATTTACCACTCAGCCACATGTATTACATTTGTACAAGATCTGTATTTCTAACACCTTTGCTACAGGAGTTATTGCATATTAAAAAAATATTCCCAAAGTTAATTAAGAACCCAATATTAAACAAACCCTCTAATTTCATAGAAAGGAACACCTGGCTTCATTCACATATAATGCCAGACCATAACTTAATTTTCTTTTGGCTTCCAGCAAAAATGAACAAGAGCTATAGCCTTTAGTAGCATGTCAAGGTCCATATTTCAAGAGCGGGCAGAATCAGGATCCATAGTGGGACTAAGCTGGGGGGGGGGATAGGTTTTTAAGAGGTGAAATAGGTGCTATAAACAGACTTTTCAGCCCTACTCATTTGGGAGACTGCAAAAGGGAACTGGTGAGCTACATGAGGCCTGTGGGTTGCAGTTTTTGCATTATTGTCTTATATTGACCATTGCAGCTATTAAGTGTGAAGCAGGGCAGATGAAGGCAAGTAAACACAAGATGTTTACTTCTATTTTATCAATAAGATGTGGTTTTTGACTGTCACCAGGCTCTATACAATTGATCTATAAGTTCATCAGTGGTCATTAAAAAAATGCTAGCTGTATTTTTATGAGTTTAGTTTAAAACTGCTTAACATTTTATTTTTGGTCTTTTATTGTAATGGATAAAAAGGATGGCCTTGAAGGACAAAAGGAAGATCTGCTATCAAGGCAACAATCAGATAAACGAAATCTGAACCCAGGCCAAAAAAAGTACTGTAACCTGTGAAAATGGCTGTGTCTCCCCCCTCCAAATTTTCATGAAGATAAAAGGGAGGAAAGGTAGCACATTCATACTTGCAAGATTCTGTTACTACAGCTGTTCTAATAAAAGTAGTTTAAATCTGCATGGTGTCTGTTTCTTAGTCTGGTCTATCTGATAGGGCTGACATCTATGCTCTGTTGATGCCATACATTTTTTTTACTTTGGTTGGTAAAGGACCATAACAATAGTCACTTACTACATTTAAACAAGGCCACTGGTGCACTTAACACCATTTAAAAAAAATCTGGCTCTGCATAGTGTGAATGAAGTCAGCATGTTCTCATTACAATAGGAAAAATGGCAATAAGAGTCAAATTAATGGGAAAGTATAAATAAATTCTCTACATCTTAAAACAGGATGTTAAGCAAAACTGTGTTAATGTTACAACCTAGGAAATTTATTTGTCGGCTTTTTATAATTCTATACATGCTAAGATTCATAGAAATGATTAACAGTAAGTCATATAACAAACACTGAAAACCAGCAATATATTGTTCTATGACAGAGATGCATCTGGTACTGTATACTGTCTTCTCCTAAGATTAGTGTTGTATCTACTGACAGTTAAAGCCTTATTTATTTGTCTGAACATGCGCCTGGAACACCTCTCAATCAGCCATCACTAATAATTATTGAGCATACTCTTTTTTTATTGACTGTTATGGTATTTAATAGTAAACTACTGTAAGTTTTTTAATTGAATGAAAAACAGTGAATGTGTGCATATACAGTTGTAATTGAAATTATTCAACCCCCATTGCAAATCAGGTTTATTGTCAAAATTTACAGACTTTCAGCTGTTTGCAATGAACAAATCAAACAAAAGCAATTGAAATAGTTCAACACAATGAATGCTTCAAGTGGTTTCCCCAAATTCAACTGAAAATGCAACTTATAATGACTTCTCCAGTCTCAAAATTATTCAACCCCCTGAACAGAATCCATCACAACAGCACACATACAGTACAGTATGCAAAACAGGTGTCTCAAGCACACCTGATGCAACTAATCAAGGGCTTCATTAGTTACACCAGGTGTGCTTGAGCTGCAACACATGAAATACCTGAACTGGCTAGGGGTTTGTTGAGTGTCACGTTTGATTGCATGTTAGAAATATGGCTAAGTCAAAAGAATGGTCCAAAAAGGTAAGAGAAGAAATCATCACCCTTCACAAACAAGGAACAGGATACAAAAAGATAGCAAAGGCACTGGATGTACCTAGAGACACCGTTGGAAGCATAGTTTGCAAGTTCAAAGTTAAAGGAACAGTGGTTACACTACCTGGATGGGGCAGAAAAAGGAAGCTGTCAATGGCTGCAACCAGATTTCTGAGAAGGCAGGTTGAGAAAAACCCTTGAGTGACTGCAAAAGACCTGCAGCAAGAGTTGGTGGCAACAGGCATTGAGGTTTCAGTGAGCACAGTAAGGTGCTCTTACTAAACACAGAAGGTTGACTAAACACAGAAGGTTGCTATGCCAGAACTCCAAGACATACACCACTACTGACCCAAAAGCACAAGAAAAGTCGGCTCCAATATGCTCACAATCATATAAATAAGCCACAGAAGTTTTGGGATTCTGTTCTGTGGAGCAATGAAACAAAACTGGAACTTTTCAGCCCGATGGATCAGCGGTATGTCTGGAGGAAGAAGAATGAAGCATATGCTGAAAAGAACACTCTGCCTACAGTTAAGCATGGTGGTGGCTCGGTGATGCTCTGGGGCTGCTTTGCATCCTCTGGCACTGGAAACCTGCAGCGTGTGGAAGGCAAGATGGATCCATTGAAGTATCAGGAAATCCTAGGAGAAAACGTCATGCCGTCTGTAAGGAAGCTGAAGCTTGGGCATCATTGGACCTTCCAACAGGACAATGATCCCGAGCATACCTCAAATTCCACTAAGGCTTGGATGCAGAAGAAGTCCTGGAAGATTCTACAGTGGCCATCACAGTCACCTGACTTGAACCCCATAGGAAATCTCTGGTGGGATTTGAAGAAGACGGTTGCAGCACGCAAACCCAAGAATATTACTGAACTGGAGGCCATTGCTCATGAGGAATGGGCTAAGATTCCTCAGGAACGCTGCAAGAAGCTGGTGTCTGGCTATGCATCTCGTTTGCAGCAGGTCATAACAGCAAAAGGGTGCTCTACTGAGTACTGAAGATGCTTGCCATGAAGGGGTTGAATAATTTTGAGAGTGGAGAAGTCATTATAAGTTGCATTTTCAGTTGGATTTGGGGAAACCACTTGAAGCATTCGTTGTGTTGAGCTATTTCAATTGCTTTTGTTTGATTTGTTCATTGCAAACAGCTGAAAGTCTGTAAATTTTGACAATAAACCTGATTTGCAATGGGGGTTGAATAATTTCGATTACAACTGTAGGTATACACAGGGTAAGTGTATCCTGTACACAGGATATGTGTGTACACAGGATAAGCAATGTATATACAGTATGCCTTTTTGAAATATCAACCTGCATCTTATAATAGAATGTAGCAATCAGTGTCTGTAGGTAAATAAGGAGTTACAGTTGATACATATATTTTGTGTTGTATCAGATGACAGTTCAAGTCATTTTAAGTCTCCATTCAAAGCACACACATAGTGTAATTGTTACAGCCATATTATATCAGTTTAAGGCATTAAAGAAGCACAATCAGCCTAATGAAATTAGAGTTTTATGCAATTTCATCCAGAAATGTTGATGGCACTATTTGAAGTAAGCCACTTGCCTAGCATTACTTCCTATAGGATGTTCTCATGCTGTTTCCTTGCCACAAGATATACTGCAATACTTAGAGCAGAGCTTTCCAAACTTTTCATGTTGGTGACACACTTTTTAGACTTGCATCATTTCACGACACACTCTTACAGCAGGGCATCATTTTGCGACACACTCTTACAGCAGGACACAAGGCAGGCACTAGGACCTGCGCAGAATCCTGGCAGGGCTTGGAGGCAGCAGCAGCCGCAACACACCCAGACACTGCAGCCGACACACTAACGTGTCACGGCACACAGTTTGGAAAGCTCTGACTTAGAGCATCTCAGTGGATATAAATCCAACTAGACTATCTATCTTACAAAAATTTTGCAACTCCTTTTTACTTATCTTATATGTAACATGAAACATACAACAGTCCCATTTCCTCAAAGACTTAGTAATTTTTGCAAAAAAGATATGTGACATATACCTACTTTCTCTTTATCGTAGTTTGCCTCAGTTTTTCCTTATACCTTTATGGGAATATAAGTCATATTACAATTTTCTTTAGAGAAGGTGACATACATCTTCCCTTATACAAATGAGGCTGCAGTTTTATGCATGCCCATTCAGAAGTTAAGCTTTATTAAGATTCAAATAAACTTAGTTCTAAGTCTAATAAGCATATAACATACATTTCAAAAACAGTGTCAGACTTAATCTCCAAGCTGCTACTGATGCAAGACTTCTTTTAAAAATACTTAAGTACATTAAATCCTTACTTTAACTGACCTTAGTTTAGCAGGCTCTGGACACAACAGAGAAATTTATCATTTGGAGTTCACCCCCATTTAATGTTAAATTGAGATTTTACTTCAAATAATGCCTTTACATAATTATCCAGATGACAGATTAATTCAAGTGATATGAATTCAGATTTAACTGATTTTGGATCTAACAGAGACCCCCTAGAATTCTAGAAAGCTAGAATTCAGACATATTGTGAAACTGTAATTAAACTACAAAAGAATATGACTTAGGCACTTTCTACTTTCCACATGGTGCTAATACACTATAACACAATAG
Organism: Charina bottae; assembly: GCA_023362775.1. Taxonomy (NCBI): domain Eukaryota; kingdom Metazoa; phylum Chordata; class Lepidosauria; order Squamata; family Charinaidae; genus Charina; species Charina bottae. The sequence continues at coordinate 5,651,191 of JALMGJ010000008.1, forward strand.
ATATTCAAAATCAAACAAATCTGACTGGGTGCAAGATTACAGCTTATTCTGTTCCTAAGCAATTGCCACTTTTTGTGCTTTACAACAAAAGCTACTGCCAACTATCCTACAGCAACTTAGATGACTACAGCACACACATCACCAATGGTAATCAGAAGGAGAATGGTAATGAGAATGCAAAGACATACTACCTTAGTGAAGCTTCACTCTTAATGCTATAACAACTACACAATTATTCAAACTTCAAATTCCATCCAATAATTAATTATAGGCTTCACCTGAAAATGACCCCCAAAACCCTTTTCTGGAACAAAATATTACTGTTCCAAAAATATAATGTAACTCAGCAATTTAGTAATATAACCCATGCATTTAACAGCAATGGAGTCAGTCTGAGAAGCAAGAACAAGTGAATTTCTCACCAGAAAATAATTGCAAAATATCGATCAATTTCACTCTCAAACTTTTGATCAAAGTGCCTAAACACCAAGCATTGAAAAGGCAAAGCAAACAGGAAGGAGACGGAAAACCATTCAGGGCATTCACAAGCAAGCTCAGATCTGCTGGTCAATGGAGTACTTCCTGCTATTTCTCCATCAATACTGCCCCACCTGCTTGAAGGTAGATTATGAATCCGGGTGTGTAGCAGGATTGCCTCTTCCCCTGGCAAAGTTCCCGTTGTTTTTTTTTAAATGAAAAGCAACTGTTTGTAAAACGAGCCAATTTTTTTTCCTTCAGTGCGTCTTCATGCAAAAAAAAGCTGCCCATGATGAGCAGTTACTTTCGGGAATCTTACAGCTAATAAGATCGGAGTCCTGCCCGAGGAAGGGCATAAAAACCACCCCCAAACCACCTTGACCGCAAGCCTTGGGCCGTGTCCACGAGTGACGAAGACACGGAAAAACTTCATAGCGGCGGCTCCGGCGTTTATTCCGCCGCCCCACTGCCTCCCGGCCCCCCGCCTTTTCCCAGCTTCCATCCCCGGCGAAGAGCAGACTGCCGCTGACTGCCTTCACCCGCTCTCACCGTCGCTCGCCCACTTCCTTCCTGCTACTCCGCCGGGAGCGCAAGAGAAATCTGGAGAAAACTCCGCTTAGGCCGGTCGCCTCCGCCCTTTCCCTTTCTCGCCCACAACTCCGGCAGCGATCGGAACTGAGTGGACGGAAGTTGGGCATCAAGTCGCAACTCTATCGTTCAGCTCCCTCCCTCCCAAGTGGGGCCCTTCTAGGAGACCGCTACGCGTGGCACAGCCTCCTTTCCGCGGAGCTGTAACCAAAGTAACAATATCCGGGTCTACCCCATCACATGCGCTCTTTTTCTATTCCTTAGAAGAGCCCAAATAGAAATGGTCATAGACTTAGTGAATTATAGAGACGCTTCCGAATCGCAAGGAAATAAGCAGAAAGTGGCTTTCCTAGGATGTACTGTGATTCAGCTTCATCTAGGGCGGCGTTTCACGGGGAATAAGAAGTTATGGCTGCATGTTTTTTTTCCAGAAGAGAAGCTGCGGCTGAGATTTTATAAACAGCCTCACGAGATGGAGAACTATTTGTCTGCAGTGGATGGTGGTGGTGGCAGCAGCAGCAGCAGACTGGTTGGGATATTTTTAAATAACTGTAATCTACTTAGCAGATCTACAGAATCCACTTAATAAGAAGACAGGATACCCTGGAGAAGATGCTGATGCTGGGGAAAGTGGAAGGCAAAAGGAAGAGGGGCCGACCAAGGGCAAGATGGATGGATGATATTCTGGAGGTGACGGACTTGACGGTGGGGGAGCTGGGGATAGCGACGGCCAACAGGAAGCTCTGGCGTGGGCTGGTCCATGAAGTCACGAAGAGTCGGAAGCGATTGAACGAATAAACAACAACACTTAGCAGCACCGAAACGATCTTGACTGATCTACAGAGCTAAAACAGGGCTGCACCTGGTTAATACTTGGTGAGAGGCTACCAAGAAATTGGGAAGTTGAAAAAGTTTCTGAAATCAGGTAGTGACAAATCACTTTAGATTCATGGTGAGAAAACTCCATAGTTATGCGCATATAAATCACCTGGAAACTTTTATTGATTATGTGCCATCAAGTCAGTGTCAACAGTACCTACCACATAGATAGATTTTCTCCATGATAATCTCTCCCTAATCTGGCCCTTCAAGTCTTCCAACAATGCACCCATCACTAATCCATCCATGCTGCTGCTGCTGGTCCTCTTCTCTTTCCTTCCACCTTTCCCAGCATTACAGCCTTCTCTAGGGAGCTAGGTCTTTGCATAATGTGTCTGAAGCAGGGTGATTTGAACATGATCATTTGTGCCTCAAGTGAGAACTCTGAATTGATTTGTTCAATGATCTGTTTATTTGTTTTCTTGGCTGTCCATGGTCTTCTCAGAAGCCCTTTCCAACACTAAAGTTCAAAAGTGTCACAAATGGCCCCTGCCATGGAGCCATTCGTGACAGGAAGTTAGCCAGCAAGCGCTGGCGGACGTGCAGGAGGGAAACAGCAATGTGGATTCAGCACCACGCATACTGGACAGGGGCCTCGGGGGATTAGGTGCGAGACCAGAGGAGGCTGAAGCCGGCACGCACTCAATGGGAAAAGGGGAGGGGAAAGAATGTACCTAAGTTGTAACGTTAAGAAATGTAGCCACTTGAATCTTTAAAGTGTCATGAATCACGAACTGCAATAAAGATTCCTTTTGATTCTAAAGTGTTTCGGGGGAGGAGTGCTGATTGCTAGCTCAGGATCATCAGAGAAAGATTCAAGTCAGCAAGAATGGACTCAACCCACTTTCACTTCCGGGTGTTGGAGTGAGCGGAGCGACGAACCAAGGCTCCCAGCCTCGATTCCGCGGTTTGCCGTTTGCGGCGATAAAAAAGAAAAAAAATAGCTGAAAAATCACCCTCGAAGAGAGGGTGAGCAGAAGATCTCTCACAAGGGTCGCCGGATTCGCCACTCTCTACCGACCCCCGTATTTCCACCATGGGGGAAGGGAGATTGAAGTGGCGAAGGGCGACTGGAATTGCCATGAAGCTCTGCAGAAGCCGCGAATCTGAATAAGATACAGTAAGTAGCTCCTCACCCAACCTTTTAGATGCACTTTTTAGTTTTTAAATATTACTTGCCTTATTAATCTCTAAGATTTATCTCTGGACTGGATATATAATTGCTGGAGGTTTATTATTCTTTCCTGTCAAGAACTGTCAAAAGGTGGGAATGAAAAGCCAATTGACTTTGCTACAAATGAAAGTGACTTTCCTTTTACTTTTACCTTGATTTAAACTTTCTACTTATTGGCAGTTGAATACATTTTTATTCTGGAATTATTTACTTGGATTTTGACTTTATATGGAATAATTAATACTCTGCCTTTTATGCTTTTTTGGTGATTACTGCTGGGGAAAAAAAGTTCCTTTCTTTTTTACAAGCCCTTCTTTAAATTTTTATGCTTTGTTTGGACTTTTTATATAGAAATCTGATTCCTTAATATGTGCTTTGGGTGAAGAAGTGACTTGGATTATTGCAGCCTTTTTTATATATACTTTATATAATTCCTTTTTACTTCAGTTACTTTTGGTTGGATTGAAGAGTTACAAGTGGGCGTGAGAAACCTTGGAACTGTTTATCGTTTCCATTAATATTTTGACTACAGTAGAAAAAAATTGCCATCTGCCTTCTTATCTTTTGTTTTTGAATTCACCTAGACTTATATATCTAATGGATTACAAATGAATTATGAAGACTATTATTTTTAAAGGACTGCTTTTATTTTTTGTAATTTTTTAGTCTCCCTATTTTTTTAAAAAACAATCATTGTCTCCCTTCCCTTTTCTTTTCCTCCCTCCCCCTTCTTCTTTTCCTTTTCTCCTCTTTTTTTTTTCTCTTACAGGAAAATTACCCATACCATGGCGTCTATGGCACTGAGGAGGAGAGATAAAGATAAATAAAAAGAGACTGGAAGAGCATCTGTTGAGCCTGCAACGCCTGCACCATCAATGGAAACTCCACTATCAGAAATGAAACAAATCCTTGAAGCAATTGCAGCATTAAATAAGAAAGTGGAGGATTCAACAGCTAATTTGGGTCAACAAAATAAGCAGATGAAGGAAAAAATTGCATCTTTAGATAAAAAGATGGATAAGAAGATGGAAGACATGAAAAAAGAAATAACCCAGGAGATAAAAAATGAATTTAAAAAAGAAGTACAAACAGTTAAGGGAGTTGTGAACTCTCTGTCAGGAGAACTTAAAGATATGCAAGGTCAGATACAAAAATTAGAGACTAAATCAGAATATGCTACCAAAGAAATTGAACACAATTAAGATATTGCAGCATTAGCAGAAATGAGAGAGAAGGAACATATTTTGAGATTGAGAGCAGTTCCTGAGCAAGCAAATGAAGATGTAAGAGAAAGGATTATCTCTATATTGGCTAAATTTTTAGAGATAAAAGAACAAGATTTAGATTTGGAAATAGATAAAATTTTTAGAGTGAATTCACGTTATGCTAGAGAAAATAAAGTCCCTAGAGACATACTGATATATTTTGTGAGAAAAGTGGTAAAGGAGCAAATTTTGAAGAAACATTATAATATTAGATTAAATATAGAAGGGAAAGAAGTAATTATATTAAAATAAATTCCTTTGAGAATATTAAGGAAAAGAAGAGATTACTCCTTCCTTACAGACAAATTAAAACAACACAATGTTTCATTTAGATGGGAGAAATTAGAAGGTGTATCTTTTACATTCAAAGGGCAGAGGTTCAGAATAACTTCCATTTTAAAAGCAAAAGCATTTTTAGAAAAATATAATACAGAAATGGGTGTGCCATCTGGAGACTTGGAAGAAGGAGGAGAGACATCTAAAGACAAAAAGAAGAATGAAGACTTATCTGAGATGGGAGCTGCAGGTCTGGACTTGAAAAAGGGATTTTAACTATCAAAACAATTATGGATTACAAATATTTGACATGGAATATTAATGGTGATAACGCCCCACAGAAAAGAAGAAAGATTTTTCATTTTCTGAAAAAATTGAGATTGGACATAATTTGTTTACAAGAGACTCATATTTGTAAAAAAGACACTAAATATCTGATTCAAAAACAATTTGGAGAAGAATTCATTTCGGCTGGAAGTAAAAAAATGAAGGGGGTAGTTTTATATATACAACCAAAGTTAAACCCAAAATTGATATTAACTGATGATGAAGGTTGTTATGTTGCAGTTGAAATTAATATACAAGGAACTAAAACACTGGTTGTTGGACGTTATACACCGAATATGGACAAAGGAGTATTTTATAAAAATTTGATGGATAAACTTTTGGATCAAACCTATGAAAATTGGTGTTTCATGGGTGACTGGAATGGGGTAATCTACCCCAAGATGGATAGACAGTCACAAAAAGAAGTGAAGTATACACAGGGAAAATTGCCACAAACATTTTTTGACTTAAAAGAGATGTTGGATTTACAAGATATATGGAGACTTATGAATGGGACTTCCAGAGAATATACGTACTATTCAGAGAGATTTAAATCATACTCCAGAATAGATATGATTTTGATATCTAAAAGTCTAATGATGGACATTAGTAAAGTTGAAATACTACCCAAGACTTTTTCAGATCATAATCCAGTAATGTTGACTGTTAAAGGAAAACGGAATGTATTCAGATGGAGTCTAAATGAGTCAATATTTTGGAAAAATGATATAGTTGATGCATGCAAAAAAGTTAAGGGAATACTTTCAACTGAATTCAAACAAAGGCACCAATATTCAGATTGTATGGGATGCCAGTAAAGCATATATGAGGGGTTATTTTATCCAATATAATGCTCAGATGAGGAGAAAGAAACAAGAGAGAATCCAATTGATTTTAGATGAAATAAAAAGTAAAGAGACATGTTTAAGAGACAAGTCAATGGACGATACTTTGCTTACTCAAATTAAATTTTTACAAAAACAAATATCAATGATATTGACACAAGAGATAGAGACTCAAATGAAATTTACAAAGCAAAATATTTTGAATACGCTAATAAACCAGGTAGATGGTTGGCTTATAAATTGCGGAAACAAAGACAAAATAACCTAATTTCTAATATACAACATGAAGGAAAAGTTATGGTGAATAATATAGATATACAAGAAGCTTTTCATGATTATTATTCAAAATTATATAAAAAACAAGAAGTTAATTTAATTGACATTGATGATTATCTGAGTAAACAGAAATTAACTGTTCTTGATGATCAACAAAGATTAATACTAAATAATCCTATAACAACAGAGGAAATGGTAAAGGCTTCAGGAAAATTAGTAGTGGAAAAGCACCAGGACCGGATGGCCTGTCAGCAGCTTACTATAAATGCTTCGAGGATGAATTATGTCTACCTTTGCAGAAGACTATGAATTCGATCTTGGAAACAGGAACAATGCCAGAGACTTGGAAAGAAGTGCATATAACATTGATCCCTAAAGAACAACAAGATTTGACTTTAACTAAGAATTATAGACCAATATCTTTATTGAATAATGACTATAAGATATTTACAACTATATTGGCAGAAAGAATGAAAAATATTCTTAAAAACTTTATCCATCAAGATCAAGCAGGATTTTTACCTAAGAGACAGATCCGTGACAATGTCCGAAATATATTAGATATAATGGAATACCTGGAACAACACTATGAAAAACAAGCTGCCTTGATATTTATAGATGCTGAAAAAGCCTTTGATAATTTAAATTGGCCTTTTATGTTTAAAGTATTGGAAAATATGAATTTTGGAGGAAACTTCACTAAGTGGATTAAATCAATATATACTCCCCAATTTGCAAAAATAATTGTTAACGGAGAATTTAGTAAACCATGTGAAATTCAAAAAGGTACAAGACAAGGTTGTCCATTATCTCCACTTTTGTTTATATTGGTATTAGAGGTTTTATTGAGAGATGTTAGACAAGATGAAGGTATCCATGGTATTAAGGTTAAAAAAGAAGTTTATAAATTAAGAGCCTTTGCTGATGACTTAGTCTTTACTTTGGAGAATCCACTAGATGGAATTGAATTATTGATACAGAAATTGAAAGACTTTGGATCGTTATCAGGGTTTAAAGTGAATCTACAGAAAACAAAAGTTTTGACCAAAAACATGGACCAACATCAACAAGAGAAATTGAAAGAAATAACGGGATATTCAATGGAAGAAAAAGTAAAATATTTGGGAGTATATTTAACAACTAAAAATGTTAAGTTATTTAAGAATAATTATATTCCGCTTTGGATAGATATTTAAAAAGACTTGGATCAATGGGAAAAATTACAACTATCATTATTAGGTAGAATCTCAGCAATTAAAATGAATATTTTGCCAAGAATTTTATATCTTTTTCAAACATTACCTATATTGGCATCAGAAGAACCTTTCAAACAATGGCAGCGATATATTTCTAAGTTTATTTGGCAAGGGAAAAAACCAAGAATAAAATATAAAGTCTTACAAGATTCAAAGGAAAGAGGCGGACTAGGTCTACCGGATCTGAAATTATATTATGCTGCTTGTTGCTTGGTATGGATAAAAGAGTGGATAGTTCTGAAAAATGAAAAATTATTGAACTTGGAGGGTCATGAATTAAGATATGGATGGCATGGGTATTTGTGGTATGACAAAGTGAAAGTTAATGTGGACTTTAAAAATCATTATATTAGAAGATCTTTGCTAAGAATTTGGAATAAATATAAATTAACTTTATGTTATAAAAGACCTTTATGGATTTCCACACAAGAAGCATTTCATAGAACAGAAGTAAGAGCTAAAGATAAATGGCTGACTTATAGAGACTTTTTTAAAAAAGAACAAGGACAATATAAAACTAAATCAAAAGAAGAACTGGCCTTAGAAGGATATACATTCCAATGGCTTTCTTACATGCAACTTGTAGAAAAATTTAAATCAGATAAAAAAGAATTTGAATTTGAACAAATAATTTATTTTAAATTATTTTAAATTATAGTAATTGTATAAATTGTTGGTTTTTATATTTTATATTTTATGCTTTTATCTAATTTTATTTATTGTAAACCACCCAGAGTTCCCCGTTGGGGGAGATGGGCGGTTATATAAATTAAATAAATAAATAAATAAATAAATAAACCAAATCGGAATTTGAGATACAACTATGTGAGACAGATGATCATTTAATAACTAAAATGTATAAATTATTGTTAAAAGATGAAATGGTAGAGGAACAAGTTAAAGACTGCATGATCAAATGGGCAAAAAATATTGGTCACAATATCCAAATGCAACAATGGGAAGATATGTGGATTAAAGGACTAAAATTTACTTTGTGTTATAATTTGAAGGAAAATTTCTATAAGATGATGTACAGATGGTATATGACCCCACAAAAATTAGCTAAAATGTATGGGAATGTCTCCAACCTGTGTTGGAAATGTAAAAAAAAAGAGGGGTCATTTTACCATATGTGGTGGACATGTGAGATTGCAAAGAAATTTTGGACTCAGATACATTCATTGATGCAAAATATTTTACAAATTCGAGTTCCATTTAAACCAGAACTATTTCTATTGGGAATATCAGAAGAACAAATAGGAAAACAATATACAAGAATTATGCAATATATGATTACAGCAGCGAGACTTGTATATGCACAAAATTGGAAAAATCAGATTACACCTACGATACAAGACTGGATGTTAAAAGTGATGGATATGGCAGAAAATGATAAATTGACATGTTTATTAAAAGAACATTCAAATTATTACTTTCTTAAAGAGTGGAAACCATTAACAGACTATTTGCAAAACGCAGGAGGGGCAAAGCTTATATGGGGATTTGAAGACTAAAATATATATAAATTGATATATTAGACAAGAAATGTTTTTCAATGTTATATATAGATCTAGCACAAGGGTCGGAAATGGCTCGCGAGCCAGATGCGGCTCTTTGGCCCCTTGAGTGTGGCTCTTCCGCAGCTGAACTCAACCCCGCCCCTTCCACGCGATTGGCCCCCACCTGCAAACCCCGCCCCCTGGCTCTCGCACTGAGCGAGGCCCGGCGCGGAAGGGAGGCGCTGCTGGCCCAGGACGCGGCGCTGTCGGAGGCGGCGCAGGAGCGGCTGCAGGGGCTGCTGTGGCTGGAGATGGCGCTGCTCCGCGGCATCCAGGCGAGGGCGCGGGCCCGGGACGCGAGCGGCAGGGCGGCGCAGGGCGAAGAGCCGCCTGCTCTCCCCTTGGCCGCCTCTGCCACCTGCAGGCTGCCTGCCTGTTTGGGGGGGCCCGTGCACACTCCAAACGGCGCCCCAAAGACTGCTTTGGAGCACTGGGATAAGCTGCCTGCTTTCAGCTGGGCGTGAAACAATCCCTTAAAGGGATAGCAGTCTTTTACGTTGCCGGCGCTGCTCCCAAACGCTGGGGCTTCTGTGCTTCGGAGAAGGTGGGGGGGCAAAGAAAGTCATGCCAAAGCGTCCCGGGGCTCCCCCCTTGCCGCCTCTGCCACCTGCAGGCTGCCTGCCTGTTTGGGGGGGGCGTGCACACTCCAAACGGCACCCCAAAGACGGCTTTGGAGCACTGGGATAAGCTGCCTGCTTTCAGCTGGGCGTGAAACAGTCCCTTAAAGGGATATCACACTTTTACTTCGCCGGCGCTGCTCCCAAACGCCGGGGCTTCTGTGCTTCGGAGAAGGTGGGGGGGCGAAGAAAGTCACCCCAAAGCGTCCCGGGGCTCCCCCCTTGCCGCCTCTGCCACCTGCAGGCTGCCTGCCTGTTTGGGGGGGGCGTGCACACTCCAAACGGTGCCCCAAAGACGGCTTTGGAGCACTGCCCGCTCTCAGCTGGGCGTGAAACAGTCCCTTAAAGGGATAGCAGTCTTTTACTTTGCCGGCGCTGCTCCCAAACCCCGCTCCCTTCCATGCGATTGGCTCCTGCCCGTAAACCCCACCCCCTTCCATGCGATTGGCTCCCACCCACAAACCCCACCCCCTTCCATGCGATTGGCCCCTGCCCACAAACCCCGCCCCCTTCCACACGATTAGCCCCCGCCTGCAAACCCCACCCCCTGGCTCTTGAGCATTTCAAAATGTGCACGAGCATGCCAAAATGGCTCCCGGCATAAAAAGTTTGCCGACCCCTGATCTAGCATGTAAGACAAACTCTTTAAATTACTATGACCAGAGATAAATCGGAAGTTGACTAATTTCTGTTTCATCTTTCTCTTTTTTTTCTTTACTTTACTACACTTTTTCTCTTCTTTCTTTGATTTGTATTTGTATTTCTTTTTCTTTTTCAACTTTTATCTATGCATATTTAAAACTCAATAAAATATATGAAAAAAAAAAGAATGGACTCAACCAAGAGCAGCCAGCTTTTCGAGGAGAGTCCGCGGATGGGAGAAACGGAGCCTGAAGGCGAAACCTCAACCCCGGCTGGGGAGGCTAGCGGAGTAGGCATCCAAACCCCACCAACTCTCGGCACAGTAGCAACCACATCCAACTAGGGAAACACGCTACAATGGCAACTAGCACTGGGATATGATCCCCGCTGGGCTCAGCACGTCGGAGGAGACTACGAAGGGGGGTTGATCTCAACAACACCCAGTTACGGAGGAAACTCCAAATTGGGAAGGTTGGCAGCGAACCGAGCAGCAGACGAAAGGTTTCGGCAAATGGAGGAATGAATGGATCACCTGCAGGGAATGCTGGAAAGAGTGCTACTGAGAATAGAATCGCCGGTAATGGCAAGCACAGGAATGAGCTCACAACTGGCAACAGGTGAGAGCACTGGAAGTTCGGGGACAGGAAGGGGACAGCAGGTGGCGGGAAGAGCTCCCAATGACCACCTTTTCCCGAGAGCTTCTGTCAGGGAGGCGAGCCAAGCATGCAATACCGACGGCCACGTCGGAGCCAGGGAGCTAAAAACAAAGTTCGTTGGTAACCCAAAAACGTTAGCCTGCTTCCTGACTCTAGTAAGGGGCTTTATGAGGGAGCATGGGGATTCGTTTTCCTCCAAAGAAGCCAAAATAAACTATGTGTCCACCTGCCTAGAGGGAGAAGCCACGGATTGGTTAGTGGAACTACATGATGTGCAAGCTCTAGAACTGAGGAACTTTGATGAATTTATGAGCGCATTAAGAGAAAGATTTGAAGACCCTTTACTAAAATTGAAAGCCGAGGCAAACCTAAAGCGCCTCAGGCAAGGAGACAGGTCAGTTTCCAAATATTCATTGGAATTCCAAAAACTGCCTGGAAGGCTATCAGACTGGCTGGAGTCTCTGAAGGTGCAATGTTTCCAGAGGGGCTTGCAAGCAGAAATCCTGCAATGGGCCTTAATGCGAGGCAACCCAAAGACAGTAAGAGAATGGATTTGCCTGGCAGGAGAAATAGAGAATTTACAGGTGCAAGTCAAAGAGCAACAAAGAGATGAGGTGAGGAACAAGCGTGCAACAGGGAACAACCCCCAATCTGAGAACTGCGGAGCTTGCAAATCGTGGGAGGAAGAGAAAGAACATCGGACAAGAAAGAAAATCTGCTTCAAGTGCAGCAGACACCGGATCGCCAAATGCCCACAAAATGCAGCACCCAGAGGAAGCAAGAAAAGGGGTGGCAGCTCAAAAAACCCATCTACAAAAATCAGGGCAGCCACAGCTGTAGCAAAAGGGGGAAAAACCCATGGTCCTTTATGGGAGGAAGGGAGCTTGTTTCAAGAGGAATGCAGACAGGCGGGAAATGACGACAGCTTGTTCTGAGCACCGATGAGCAGGCTGAGAATGAAAGGCGTGCAAACTGGATGGTGAGTGGGGACTGCCCAGCAATGCTAGTAAAGTTGTGGATAAAAACAGCCGGTGGGAGGGGCAGTCTGGAACTCATCGGATTGCTGGATTCGGGGTGTACTTGAAACCTCATACACCCCAACGTTGTAACAAAATTGGGGTTAAAGGTGGAGAAATTAAAACAACCAATTGGCTTTGTACAAGTCAATGGGTCTGAAATGAAGGGTGGGCCGGCTAAATATTACACTGAACCAGCCCACATAAAAACAGAGGATCATGAAGAGATGTTGCGCTTTATAGTGGCTCCTGTTTCAGACCCACCAGTAGTTTTGGGGTTAGCATGGCTACGAGCCTGGAATCCCCAAATTGACTGGGTGAGAAGCAGCTTGAAATTTGGAACCGGGAAGGGCGAGGGAACCCAGCTCCCAGGACAGTCAAGCAACCATGAACTGGTAGAGGCAGCCTCGGAGCTAAAGGCAGAGGCACGGGGGTGGGAGAACAGAAACGGAGAATATCCCCAAACAGTACAGAGATCTGAAGGAAGTGTTTGGGGAGGAGGAATCAAATCAGCTTCCCCCACCCCACCAAAAAACTGACTGTGCAATTGAATTAGAACCCGGGGCAATGTTGCCTAAACTGAGGCTATACCCATTGACTCCCAAATAATTGGAGGCACTGAGGGAGTTTGTAGACAAGAATTTAGAGCGCAGATTCATCCATCCAGCCAACTCCCCAATGGCAGCACCAGTGCTGTTCAGAACAAAGAAGGACGGATCCTTAAGAATGTGCACAGACTATAGAGGTCTGAATGCAATTAGCATGGCAAACAAGTACCCATTGCCACTAATAAAGGACATGTTGGCTCATCTATCAAAAGGGAAAATATTTACCAAATTAGATTTAAGGGAAGCGTACTTTAGGGTACAGATTCGGGAGGGGGATGAATGGAAAACAGCATTCAATTACCAACTGGGATGTTTTGAATTTTTGGTTTTGCCCTTCAGGCTAAAAGGTGGGGCTGGGGTATTCATGCAATTAATTAATGAAATTTTACATGATTTATTGTACAGAGGGGTACTTGTGTATCTTGATGACATTTTGATATTCACAGAGACAATTGAAGAACATGTGGAGTTAGTGAGGGAGGTCTTGAAACACCTGAAAAAAAATTAATTGTACACCAAACTTTCGAAGTGTGAATTTCAGAGGGAACAATTAGACTATCTAGGTTACAGAATTTCAGGAAAAGGAATTGGCATGGACCCGGGTAAGGTTCAGGACGTAGTAATGTGGGAGCCCCCCAAAACTAGGAAACAACTCCAAAGTTTCCTAGGGTTCACAAATTTTTATTGCCAATTTATACCACAATTCGCGCAAGTGGCAATGCCCCTCACTGATTTACTCAAAACTAAGGGTAGGGGAGAGTCAGGGAGAGCAACAAAACCTAGCGCACCTATAAAATGGACAACAGAATGTCAGGAGGCATTTGAGCGTTTAAAGGCATTGTTCACATCAGAGCCTATACTTAACACCCAGACCCTGACAAACCCCTAATTGTACAGATGGATGCATCAGAAATGGCAACGGGGGGCTATTGTTACAAAAGGATGAGGAAGGGAAATTATGGCCCTGTGCTTATCTTTCCTGCAAATTCAATGACACGGAGCACAGATGGCATGTTTGGGAAAAAGAGGCATATGCTGTCAAATCAGCATTAGAAACTTGGAGGCATTTACTAGAAGGAGCAAGACACCCATTTGAAGTGTGGACTGACCATAAAAATTTAGAAGTGCTACGAACTCCAAGGAAACTAAACCGCAAACAGATTAGATGGGCTCAATTCTTCAGCCGATTTGATTTCACATTGAAGTATTTGCCAGGGGAAAAAAACTTCCTGGCAGACGCTTTATCACTGCTACCGCAACACAATAGCCAAAGAGAGGTGATACATTCAATCATCCCCACCAACCAAAAAGGCAGGGCAGCAATAACTAGAAGCCAAGGGAAGAAGCCCAATTTAGAAGCAGCAGAAGGGGTGAGGGGGGAGTTAAATGAAGCGCTGAAAGCCGATGACTGGCTACAAGCCAACAAAGGCAGCCTTATAGAAAAGGAAGGATTTTGGTGGCAGGGACACAGACTATACATCCCAGAATCCATTAGGGAAAAGATTTTAGAAAGGTGCCATGATGCAAAATCAGCCAGCCATTTCAGATTTTTGAAAACCATGCACCTCATAAGGAGGCAGTTTTGGTAGCTCACCCTTCGCAGGAATGTAGAAAGCTACGTGGCCAGCTGCCTGACATGCGTCATGGCAAAACGCGTGGGGGGAAAACCTAGAGGGCTACTACAAGAAGTAGCCAATCCCACACACCCATGGAAGCAAATATCCATGGATTTCATAGATGATTTACTGGAGAGTCATAAGACAACAGTAATTTGGGTGGTCACAGACTTATTCTCCAAGCAGGCTCACTTTGTACCCTGCACCAGTATCCCACAGTGGGCCAGCTAGCCAAATTGTTTGTACAGCATATATACCGGCTGCACGGGTCACCTGAACGAGTAATAAGTGATTGAGGAATGCAGTTCACTTCTAAATTTTGGAAAGCTTTTTTAAAACTTATGGGGGGGGGGAGCAAGGCCTGAATTTGAGTCACCACCCTGCCATGAATGGAGGCTGTGAACGATCCAACCAAGTATTAGAACAATACCTTAGATAAGGGTTCCCAAACCTAGCAGGCCACGGCCTATTAGTAAGTGGGCCGCACAGCAGGAGGTGAGCGGTGGTGTCAGGAACGAGCCTGTCCCTGCTGCCATGAGTCAGAGGAAGAGCAGCCAGTAGCAGGAAGAAGCTGGGAAGGCGCAAAGACAGAGCCTGAGCCGGAGCAACTGATTGGTGGGGACCCTGAAAAGGAAACACCTCCACCTATCAGCACGCGGCAAAGAAGGGTGGAGAGGTGGGCCGAGGAGCATGAGGCCCAATTGGCCCCCGCTCGCAAACCCCACCCCCGTCCGTGAGATTGGCTCCCACTTGCAAACCCCGTGCCCCGGTCTGCGTGATTGGGTCCCACCTGCAAACCCTGCCCGCCCCTGTCTGCGCGATTGGGTCCCGCCTGCAAACCCCACCTCCCGGTCTGTGGAAAAATTGTCTTCCATGGAACCGGTCCCTGGTGCCAAAAAGGTTGGGGACCCTTGCCTTAGATGCTATGTTAATTACCAACAAGACAATTGGATTGAATTTGCAGAAGTAGCTTTCAACAACTCAGTACATCAAAGTACTGGATTCACATCTTTCAAGATAGTAAATGGTGAGGATTTCATAGCATTTCCAGATTTATCTAAGCCTAATGAAATCACAGTCCCACTGGACGAATGGGTGAAACATATAGCTGAGGGATGGCCAGCAATACAGAGAGCACTAGCACACGCAAAGGAAACTTACAAAGGTTATGCTGATTGAAAGAGGGCACCGGAATGGAAGCTAAATGTGGAGGATAAGGTATATTTATCCACAAAGTTTTTAAAGTCCTCACAACCTTCCAAAAAACTAGGTCCAAAGTTCATAGGGCCCTTCCCAATCACCAAAGTAATCAATGAGGTAGCAGTGTGACTACAACTACCAAAGAACCTCGAGAAAATCCACCCTGTATTTCACTGCAGCCTACTGAAACCAGCTAAAGAGTCAGAACGCTGGCACCCACAGCAAAAGGTGCCTACTCCAATAATGATAGATGGAGAATGTCATGAATCACGAACTGCAATAAAGTTTCCTTTCAATTCTAAAGTGTTTCGGGGGAGGAGTGCTGATTGCTAGCTCAGGATCATCACAAAAAGTGTCAATACTCTTTCTGTCCAGCTTCCTCAAATTCAGACTTCTGATGAAACAACATGAAACTTCCGCTTTCTTTCAAGGGCATACCCTGAGACTTGTCTCTGAAGGAATGAAACAAACTTGAACCTCTCTCCTCTGCAAAAAATTAGAAGGAACCATTTAATTAACATTGTCCATGTGCCCAGTTATCTGATTTTGAAAACATTGCCATCATGATCCAGTGTTGAAGGGAATATATATTCATGATGCTTCTACAGTTTCAATATAAGAACCAACATATTTTAGACTGTGTCATGTGAACTCCGCCCATGTGATATGCATATGGTTCAAGGCATTGTACAGACTGAGAAAGCTGAATTAATTCAATAAATCATAATTGAAGCTAAACAGGTGGATGTGTATCTCTGCCAGAGATCACCATCTTGATGTAGCGGGAGAACTCAGTAGCTCCAGTGATCCTGAACAGTGGCAGGGGGACTGTGAGCTCCTGGTAAGAAGTGACAGCACAATGCATATTCCCATACCTATTTAACTTGGGCAGCAAATATAACAATGGAAGAATGGGAAGAGACGACAGCTGAAATTAAAACCTAACAGTTTGAGATATACTGACAACACCACTTTATTAGAAGAGTAAAAATGGAAAGTGAAGAATCTGGTGTAATACTTAATAGTAAAAAGACAAAGGTAGTGCCAGCCAACATGCTTAGTGAATTTACAGCTGACAGCAAAGAACTGAAAGTTGTAGTAGATTGTTTTATTTTCTTGGACTTTATGCAGCATGCTGGAGAAGTAAAGAGGAGACTAGTTTTAGGGAAGAAGACAATAACATATTTAGATGAGATCATAAAGGATATTTCTATGACAATAAAAGTCAAAACAGTTAAAGCAATCATGTTCCTAGTGGTAAGGTAAGGCTGGAAAAGCTGCACGTTGAGAAAGAGTAAGAGAAAAGATAGATGCCTTTGAATTATGGGTTTGGAGATTATCTAAATCCTAGGATTAATAGGATTACCATAGACTGCAAGAAAATCCAGTCAATCAGTTGTGGAAGAAATAAAAAATGACTGTTCCCTTAAGGCCATGATCAGAAGTCACATATTTTGGTACATTCTCTCTCAGCCCAACTCACCTCACAGGGTTGCTGTTGTGGGAAAAATAGGAGGAGGAAGGAGTATTAGGTATGTTCGCCGCCTTGAGTTATTTATAAAAAATAATAAAGGTGGGATAAAAATTAATTAAATAAATAAATATGTTGTGAATGGATGATGGACTAGAAAGAAACAAATTGAGAGAAGTAGAAAAAAAGAAAGAGAAGAGAAAACATAGATGGACAGAATTACGGTTATCACTGGCAAGTTTATGGAAGAACTGGAAATTGTCAGTAGGGTCAAGATGGTGGGCATTTGTCCATATTGTCTTCAGGAGTTGGGTTGAATTAAATGGCATCTAATTAACTTAGTCAATATGGTATGCAAACTCAGCTTCTGACCACTAAAACTGAGGTTCTGTAAAAGTAAACAAAGAGTACAACATTTCCCATGTGGTGAGCGCCTTCATTTGTTTATGTCTGTGAGATACTTTGACCTTGCAATAAAAGTGACAACAATGAAATAGATACTCCTAGTGGGGCTCCATCTCCAGTGCCTAAAGTATATATCTTTATAGTACTCTTCCTCACCTAATGCTTTACAGGTGTGTGGAATTTCAATTCCATTCCCCAGCCAGCATGGAGTGGGGGTGGGTGCTGCCTATACTTTTCAGTAAAACTATTCACAGCCTCAGTGCGACTTGAAAATTCTACTTTTTGGTCCATTTTCTTAATCAACGGGCAAAGGTAATGTCTTCTCTGAGTCAAGCTCAGTCTCTGGTAACTTCATGAAAACTTTTAATCAAACCTTATTCAAATGAACTTAGCTTCTCACCTGGGGTGTCTTACATAAATCTCAAGTATGATCACCATACTCGGTTTATGTTCTTTTTTAATTGTCACATAGCACATGGTAGTGATCTGGTTCAAAAATGTCTACAGTAGTACTGGCTGTGATATCCGAAATTGTTTCTCCAGTTGCTACAGAGGAACATACAGTTTTCTCATAAATTAAAAGAAAAATGGTTAAGTCTCCTTTGGGTTGAGCTCAATACCTGGTAACTTTATGGACACTTTATATTGCTTTCTTCTCAACAATATCAAAATGGTTTGCTGCTGTCTTGGTTTTTGACCTCCTGGTCTAGCCTCCAGTATTTATATTCCCAGTTCATTTTCCATCTAAGTATTAACCAGGTTGTACCTTACTTAACTTCCAGACTCAGAGTAGGTGTCAGCCCTACAGGGTGGACCAGACTAAGGTGGACCTACTATGTAAGTCAGTACTATTTTTATTATAACAGCTATAGTAACAGCATCTGAATGAGCTTCCCCCTCCATCGCTTTATCTTTGTCTGAATAAGTGGGGTTTGTCTGAGATGTTTTCTCAAGTTACTTTCTTGGCCCAGGCTCAGGCCCCTTTCATCTGACTGTTGCCTTGGTAGCTGCTCTTCCTCTTGTCCTTCAAGGCCATTCCCTTTGCCCTCTACAATAAATTAACTAGTGCTGCCAGCTGCTGAGGTTAAATAAAGAAACAAACAAACAAACAAATAAAATGTTCTATTTTATGAGCTCATCCACCTATCCTCTTTTTCCTGGCTCTGAGACAACCTGCCTATGGTTTTTTGAGGGCGTTTCCTCACAATGGCACCTCTATCTCTGTGCCAGCCTGCTGCCGAGGCAAACTGAAGCCAGATCCAGATGATCTGACAGGAAATCAGTACTTTCCATTGGTAAATGGAAGAAGCAATCCTATACATTTTATGTTGCAGGGAGGAGAAGTTTTTGGAAAGTGAGCAATCCTCTTCAGGATTTTATCTTCCCATGTGGCTGTGGAGCTCTGTGATTCTCTAGTCATTTCTGTCTTGGCCCCTGGAGAGACAGTTGCTCACCTGGTAACTATTTTCCTTATGATAGACCATGTAGAAAATCTGCCATGAGGTTGATATTCCCTTTGGTAAGCTCCTTGCCAGCAAAGCAACACTGAGAAAGCACAAGACAACAGCACTGCTGCTACCACTCCGGATAACTTCCCCAGTCTACTAAGGCAGTTCGCACAACGTAGGCAGCTGAAGAACATGCTGCTGCCCAGGCACTGCAAGCTGTCAACTGAGGCTGTGGGTGGGGGGAGTAAAGAGGAGAGGAGGATTGATTCTGGCAACAACAACAACCAGCAACAGGGCCAAAACTAAGTGGGATCAAGAGTGTGTTTCTGAGGATGAGGATGACTATATGAATGTGATAGCAAAGAGTTGACCACTACTACATCTGCTACTGTCCTCTCCTGTCTCCTTCACTTATTCCTTCTGCATGTCATCTGCTGTGGTAATCCTTCACTGCCTTGACTGATACCCCCTTTTATTCTCCTATGGGGCTCTGTCCAATGAAGCACCGGCGCCTGACTGAGCCACAGGCTGCTGGGGGAGAGCAACGCTACTGGTCTCGTTCCTGTGTGGCAGTAAAAGGAAAATTGCTGGGGGTGGGGTGGGTGGGTTATTTTTGGAAGTGACATACTTTTTTTCCATGTTGAGGATATGAGCAGATCTTTGTGGATGAGTCTACATGCCTGTATTTTTCTTCAATTAACATGCAGGCAACAGATGAAAGAAGCTCCCCCAAAACACGCAGATGTTCACTCAGATAACTTAGACAGTTCATAAATGTGGAATGTGATCCCCATATGTTTCTCTTGCTAAATCAGATTTTGCAAGTTATCTAGTCCAGGTATGAGCAACTTGTGGCCTTCTGGACCGGTACTTCCCCAAACCCTCTTCCTATCCCATGTTTGGGGGGGGGGGGTTGGTGTCTCTAACTTCACTCTACATCAGGGCTTTCCAAAGTGCCGCCGCTGGCGACACACCCGGCGGCAGTGGCGACACGCGCGTGCACGGCGGCAGCGCGGGGGGGCGTGCGGCGGCGCGCGCGCGCACGGCGGCGGCGCGGGAGGGGCGTGCGGCGGCGCGCGCGCGCACGGCGGCGGCGCGGGAGGGGCGTGCGGCGGCGCGGGGGGTGTGCGGCGGCGCGGCGGCGCGGGAGGGGCGTGCGGCGGCGCGGGGGGCGTGCGGCGGCGTGTGCGTGCATGGCGGCCACCGTGCACGCGCGCGCCGCCGCTTCCGGGTGGTGTGGCGACACACCACGCTGTGTGTGGCGACACACTTTTGTGTCGCGACACACAGTTTGGAAAGCTCTGCTCTACATGCTATTCTAAAATGGGGTGCTGTGTTTCTGGCATCAGTACTGAATCAATACTCCAGACCAATCTACTGGATTTCGCACCCCAGAAAGATTTTCTGCCACCTCAGAAGATTAGATTTAGGATTAGTGTAGAGCAGGATTTCTCAACCAGGGTTCCGTGGAACCCTAGGGTTCCGCAAGAGGTCACTAGGGGTTCCCTGGTAGATCATAATTTATTTTAAAAATTATTTCAAATTTGGGCAACTTCACATTAAAGACGTTTCATTCTTTATTTTTAGTTTAAGAACACTGTTAAAGCATATATACAGGCCTACCCATGAAATGAATATAATAATTTTGTAACTTCTGGGCTATATTTGAGCCTGAATGTGCAGGGGTTCCCCCAGGCCTGAAAAACATTTCAAGGGTTCCTCCAGGGTCAAAGGTTGAGGAAGGCTGCTGTAGAGTAATTCTAAATCCAGTTTTATGCAGTGGCAGGAAATCTGTTTACTGTGGTAAGAAACTGGACACTAGAGGGTGCAGTTAAAGCACATTTATTTATTTTAGTAATGGAGGGCACAGCTCCCTGTCTGGTAAAAGTTGTGACTGACTGCAAATCTCCCAGTAAGCCACCATGAGAGAAATTGAACTTGAACTCGAGTCTCCCCTGATCCTAATTCAACGATACTAAAACAATATAAATATTACAACTATGTTATAAACCAGAAAATGTAAAATATGCTACAGTTCTTACTTATTATTGCTTCATATAATTTTCTGAGATGAAAACAGGTTTTCAGATTAACTGAGAACTACCTGAGGGAGAGAATTCCATAGCTGGGGAACAGTCATCTAAATATATATTTCTGCATAGAATAAATAAATGGTGCATGAGTACATGACTATGACACTCTCCAGAATGGAAGGCTTCATGTTTTTAATTTATTCCAAATATGTGTATGTCATTTTTATATTGCAAGGCACAAGGTAGCTATTATGGGTGAAGTGCTTCAAAAAATGCCCTTGGTTCATTTGAGATATTCTGCCAGGAGAACAGGGCAACAATTCAAGCCATGCATATCAAGAACACAAATGTCATTGTGGACATTAATCATATGCACTTGTGCAGGTAACATCCTGGCTTTTGCTATTTGGTTATCCTTGGCTATAATTGTAACATCCAACAATCAAGGAATCAGAATCTGAGCACTATGTGTTTGTGCAGCTCATCCTATGCCAAGAAAATCGTAATTTTAAGCCTACATATTGCAATTCCTTATCAAGAAAATATTGGCTGTGTGACCAAAAAACCCCCATAAAATTTGCATAATTACTCTTATTCTGCAGCTTTTCTATTCTACTACATTTGTGGAATGGATTATGCAGATCACCGAGTTTTGCAGAGTACCGAATTCCTATGCCGTAGCCAAGTAAACCTTCCTTAGCAGTCCCTCTGCCTTCTGTTCTATTTTCATTAAGCGTTGCCTGCATGTGCAGATACAGCTTCCTGGATCATTCAAACATCTGCTTGGGTGCAATGTTTAAAGATGACCTTTTCAATTTTATCTTGGAAGTTCAGGGTTGTTATGAGGATAAAAGAGAAGTGCCATGGAAACCACCCATGCAAACCTTGTAAAAAGGGTGGGAAATATTAAATACAATGGAAAATGGTTTTAAAAGATGAACACTGAGTGTCCAGACCTCACATAACACAATTATGTAGAATAAATACACACATGCATTGGCTTTACCCTTTGCCTCTTTCGCCTCTCTTCAGGCTTGTCATCAAATGGTGTTGGCCTGATTATGCATCAGTAGGATGTGTTAAGCAAAAAGATTGGTTTAACCCACTGACTCCACTGCCCTTGTCTCTCTTAAGCATCACCAGTGAGTGGAAAAATATCTACCAGTGGTGACAGTGATATGGAATGGGGCAGGGTTTGACATCTAAAGTCTGACATCTTTGAGAATTTATCCCCTTTCTCTTGATCAGTAAAGACGAAGTACTAGGCAGTGACCATGATCACATAGGAGCCAAGTTGCTGAAGCTTATGCACAGGTCTACAAATGTGCAAAGACATAAACATCAACTTCCTCTAGTTCAAAAGTCAGGGAGGGGACCATTAGTCATTTCATTGTTCCGTAATTTTAGCTTTGTGCAAAATCTCCTCTTTCTGAAACTGCACCTGGGAGCACAGTTAAGCAAGCGAGTACAGCTGTAGCCCTCTTAAGGAACTGCACAAATCTGCTTTACACAGTTGTGATCCCACACCAGCCTTTCACAGAGAGCAGAAAAGTAACATGGAAGCAAAAACTCCCACTGCAACCTGTTCTGTATCCCACTACGGTGACAGCACACAGAGAATGGGGACAGGAGAGGCTGCCTGGGCACTGGCTGGGAGTGCCATCCCTGCATCATCCTGAAACAGCCAAATTGAGTCCAGCTGCTCCCAGCTGCTTTATGTCACCTTACCTTGCCACCAATGGAACAGAAATGAAAGACATTAAATTTCATGCATCTTGCAACTGCTGTGGTTGCTTTTGCAGGGGGAAAAACACTATATAAACAATGTTATAGCTGATTTAATTGCCTGGTTATAGCTGCCACCTCGCCTTTTCTGAACCTCTCCCACAATGCCCTTGTTTCTATGATCTTAAAGATTCTATGATCTTAAAAAGCCAGGTGAGGTAGAGAGCCTGCTGGACGCCAAGTGAGGCATCTTTGGATATTTGCTGATGAAGCAAAAATCACACTGGATGTTATGCCTTTTGGTGTCCTTGGGATCACTCAGGATGAAGGCCTAATTAGAGCTAAACATAGATGTTGCCTAGCAACTTGGTAAAACCAAGAAAACTTGCTGTGTTTCTCGTGTCAATTCTGTGTTGCGTATGTTACATTCTATAAACTACGTAGCTTTCAAACTTGTTCTGGCTGCTGAAATTCTATTTTTTAAAAATGGTACTAAAATGTACAAATTCTAACTTAATCTGGTTCTTTAGAGACACTTTTGCTGGCTGTTTTCCCAGGTTATTTAGTTCCATCCTAACACTATTAAACTTACAACAAACAAAAAGCAAACTGATTAACAATACAAATCCGTAGTCCCCAAACTATTTGGAATGATGCCAGATGGCTTTGATTTTGTTTTAAGTCATGGAATGCAGCACCTAGATGATCTTGGGCAATCCAGAAAGCTAAACAGGGTTGGCCCTGGTTAACACTTGGATGACAGGCCATTTGGGAAGTCTAGGGCTGTAGGCTACACTGGTAAGAAAAAAAACATCTCAGAAGATAGCTCTAGTAAAGCACTTCTGTACTGCTGCCAGGAAAACAAACTACGTGAATGTTTCCAGTCTCTAAGAGCTGAGCTCAGCTAGAAGGCAGCTTTATGTTTAAGCCAAACAGTAGTCAAAGATACAATGGTTGCTAGAAAGAAGTCTGATGATCTGTGTATCTATTTATCTGTGTTTTGTTTATTATTTGCCTATTATTTATTTTATTCTTAAATGAATTTGGCAAGAGGGAGTGCTGAGATTCCATGTGAAATGTTAGCCTCCAGTCCCCTGCCTCTTTATTCCCCAGAATATCTCTAGGATCCCAGTGGATCAAAAGAGAAGTTAAGGAAGTAAAAGATGTACAGAAAAGATGGGCACTTGCAGGTCAGTGGCTGCTTCATTGTGAAACCTTCCTGTTAAAACAAGACAGGAAAACTGGAGTTCCCATTGTTATTTTATTTTATTTTATTTTATTTATTTATCTATTTATTTATTTATTTATGTTTCAACTTCTATCACCGCGCCATCTCCCACGAGGGGACTCTGGGCGGTTTACAAACATAGAGATTAAAATTCTGTTGTAAAAACACATAAAAATACAATATACAATTAATTATTATTATAAATTAAGTAGAAAATCCAAGAAGGCAGCCCACGATCTTTAAAAGGGCTCTATGGCACCAGCCATCCCCACGAAGAACTATTCCTGTTCCCATCCCACGCGAGGCGGCAAAACCAGGTCTTTAGGTTCTTCCGGAACCTACCATGCATGTTATTGCATGGTAGAGAACCAGGGATGACGGTAGGTGAATTGGGGGAGACGTGGAGTTAACCCAAGGGAAAATTGTAGAGGTGACTGGTCAGGTTAAGAGGAAGGCTGCTGGAAAAATGTCAAAAATGCACCTCTACCTGTGGATTAGGTGTTGCCAGGCCTATCCTCATACACAGGGGGACAGCTTTATTAGAGGAAAGGAGGGAGGGGGGAGGAAAGGTCTTCAGCTGTCTGTTCTCTGGTCCCACCGAGTGATCACATCATAGGATGAAAGCACTGACACCAAAGGAGCTGCTCTTCATTCTGCTCCTCTTGCCATTCAAAGTTAGAGAAGCAGGGAGTGGGAAGAGAAGAGGGGAAGTGAGTCTTTCTGGTGGCAGTTCTCTGGCACCAAGATCTGCTTCCCCTACCTTTCACCATCCCCCCCTTGAGCCACCATTCCTGTCTGTTAAAGCAGGAGAAGAGAGTAGGAGAAGTGAGAGAGTTCCCCTTGCTGGCGGGAGAAGTAAGAGAATTCCCCTTGCTGGCTGGGGAATTCTGGGGGTTGAAGTCCATGCATCTTCAAGTTGCCAAGGTTGAGAAACACTGCTGTAGAGTGTAGACAATGGAAGATCTGCTATAGACTGTGTAGACAATGGAAGATCTGCTTCTCCTGCCCTCCACCTCCAGAGAAGGAGGCAGCAGAGTTTTACACAATGTTGCTTTCTAGGAGAAAAACACTTCGGTGCTGTCACACTGGAGAGCCCATAGTGTGTAAGTAACCCTGTCCCTAAATTCAAACTCCAGTGAAAATGCTTCACAACCCCACCCTGATTCTGATCCCAATCTTGCCGAAACTTGTACTGTTAGCAATCTGCATGCTAACACATATATATGAAATAAGACCTGAAATGTCAAGTACGCAATGTGAATTTCAGGGAGAAGGCCAGGGAAAGAACGGTAAGGTTACTGTGAAGATAAAGCTGTATTTTCACTTGCAGCTACATTCTTATCATACTTCGTCAGTCTATAGTATTGTTGAAAATAAGCCACCAGCACCGGAGACTTACATTTAGAAATGACTGAACGGATCATCTAATTCTCCAATTATATTACTGCTATAACCCTCCCTCCCCCAAACTGGCAGAAAATTCTATGAATTTTGTACTGCTCTGAAAAAATCATGCAACAATATCCCTCTTCCATATTTTCAATTTAACTTCATAATGTTTGGGTTCAAACACCACCCTAAGCCATAATATGATTTATTTGGTTTTGGCTTAGTTATATACATGAAAAGATTGTGGTTTATAAACCTTGGTTTATGACTAAAATAAGTGAATCTGACTATTATGAATTAATCAATAGCCATTGTTAAAACAGACATGGCTTAGTGCTATGTGTGAATTCAGCCTGTGTGTATTGTTGCCCACTTGTGCAACTCATAATGGGTTCTGCAAAGGTCAAGACAGCCCCCTAATCTATGGTCTGTCATAGAACAAGAAAGATGTAACCATTTTATTATGGTTTCAATAAAAAGTAAGCTTGATCTACAAATTTTCTTTTCTTTTGAAAATTTAAAGTATAGTTTTTCTTAAATGAACTATAGAATAGATACTGTTTTAGGCATTAGATGATCAATTAATTATTGTAAAAGAAATAAGTGAATATTTGATAATATTGCTTTTAATTTTTAGTCCTTTTAAATATTACTGTAAAACTGAAGTTGTAAGACATCTCTTTTATATACCATTAATGGAGGTCAAGTGCATTAGCATTAATTATTTTTATTAAAATTAGCTTCTGTAAATGCTACATATTAAATTATGAATGACATTATTATCTATATTATAGATTAGATGTGCCCTGAATCTAGTTCAATTTCCCACTACAGAAAATGGAAATGCTTCCTCCCAAATGAAATATTGTTTGTTTATTTATTTATTTAAATTTGCTGTAGTCACCCACCCCAGCAGACTCTGGACGGCTTACAAAATCCAAAAACAGTAAAAACAATTGAACTGTGAATTGGATTCTAGGGATAGTGGTGAACGTAAAAGTTATAATAGTAATGTTTATTGTAAGATAAACTTGTTTTGAGGAATGCAGAGAGACTCATAGTTCAACATTGGAGTGCCTGTTTGGCCATATATGATCTTGGGCCATTCATTGGCTAAATTCTCAGATTGCCCTAAGCATGGTTTTCTTAACAATTGTTTCTTGAGTAAACAACAACTAGCTAGGTTAACACTACACAGTAAGCTGTAAAACATAGCTTACAAACCTGGGATTACACCTGTAATCAAGGCTCTGCACATGTTACTAGTAGGCTTCTGAGTACAACTCAAAAGTGCTGGGTTTCGGCCTACCAAGTCCTTTGGTAGGACTAAGGGCTTGCACTAAGGTATCTTCAGGACTGCCTTCTCCGGCAAGACTCAACTCATCCTGTGCGTATATCACAGGAAAAGCTGCTGATAATCTCACATTTCCATGAGTCATTGGGGGGGGGGGGGGAAGGAAGCTGAAAGCTATAGGACAGTTTTTCAGTTGCAGCACCAACACTATGAAACTACCTTCCTTTGGATATTAGATTAACCTTCTTTGTGACATTCATCCAGAAAGCATTAAAAACAGAATAATTCCAAAAGGCCCTCAGGAGTTAAATGTTTTCTTGCTGTTATTGTCATTGTGATCCGCAGGATGTGGAGTATCTATCTTGTAATCCTGTAATATGGATTTTATATTTATTGTGGATGATTTATTGTTTGTAGTATTATCTGCATTGTGGGCATTTGCTGTAAACCATCATGAGTCAGATGAAACTGATGGTGTACAAATTTAAACAAATAAATAAAAAATTCACCAAAGTGTAAACTTAAAAACTCTGGTTTCCAGAAATCCAAATGGCAATTGACTTGGAGTTAGATGATATGGTAAACTTAAGATTTTGATTATTAAGTCATGTGCAATAGGAACTCAGATTTACTTATTGTGTTTTTTAAAAAATACTTTTTGCATTGCAATAATTAACAAAAGAAAGGTATATTCGGAGGCCCTCCGAACAGTCACTCATGCCCTTGTCATCTCCCATATAGATTACTGCAACGCGCTCTACATGGGGCTACCCTTGAAGAGTATCTGGAAGCTTCAGCTGGTCCAGAATGCGGCTGCACGGGTAGTTCTGGGTGCTATAAGATCAACACATGTAATACCGCTACTCCGTGAGCTGCATTGGGTACCAGTTTGCTTCCGGGTCCAATTCAAGGTGTTGGTTATCACCTTTAAAGCCCTACATGGCATGGGACCAGGGTATCAGAGGGACCGTCTTATCCCGATTACATCCACCTGCCCCACCCGATCATGCAGGGAGGGCATGCTTCAGATCCCATCACTAAAAGAATTCCATCTAGTGGGGTCCAGGAGGCGTGCCTTCTCTGCGATAGCACCCACCCTGTGGAATATCTTGCCTCCTGAGGTGAGACGGGCACCCTCGCTCCTGGCCTTCAGGAAATCTTTAAAGACCTGGTTCTGCCGCCTTGCCTGGAACGAAGGAAATAATAGTTCATCCTGGGGGTGGTTAGCTTAGAAATATCCTCTTTTTAAGAACATACCATCTCTTGGATTTTTATTTTTTATTTTTATAATATATTTTAGATGTATAGGTTTTTAACTTTTTATAATGTGATTGTAAACCGCCCAGAGTCTGCCATGGTAGAGATGGGCGGTGATAAATCCAAATAATAAATAAAAAAAATATTTGCTTACAACAGTGTTAATTAGACGATATAACTTCAATTATAAGGACAGAAGGAGAGGGAGAAAAAAGAGGGGGGAATATGCAAACCAAGCCAATACACTGATGAGGAAAAAAAATGGAGAAACTGGGAAAACACATGGAAATCTATAGCTCAGTAACAGAGCACTGACATGTCATGCAGCAGATTCAGGGTCAGTCTCGAGGCAGGACCAGAAAATGCCTTCCTGCAGCTTCTAATCAGTCTTTATTAGTTAATGGTCTGACTTGCTATAAGGCAGCCTCCTACATAACAAATGGGAAGGAATCTAGTCCTATAGAACAGTGGTCCCCAACCTTTCTGGCACCAGGGACCGGTCGTGGAAGAAATTTTTTCCACGGACTGGGGTGGGGTTTGCAGGTGGGAGCCAACCGTGCG
Source organism: Charina bottae (assembly GCA_023362775.1). Taxonomy (NCBI): domain Eukaryota; kingdom Metazoa; phylum Chordata; class Lepidosauria; order Squamata; family Charinaidae; genus Charina; species Charina bottae. Next base: position 5,679,279 of record JALMGJ010000008.1, read on the forward strand.
CACTGGGGGTGGGGTTTGCAGGCGGGAGACAATCGCGCACACCGGGGGGCGGGGTTTGCAGGCAGGAGCCAATCACACACACCAGGGGGTGGGGTTTGCAGGAGGGAGCCCCGCGGTCCACTTCCTAACAGGCTGCAGCCCACAGGTTGGGGACCCCTGCTATAGGTGGTGTGAAAGAGCTGGATAACAAAACCAGCACCCACATGTTCCTGCACTGGTGTTTTTTGGATCTGAACTTCAGTGCATTATATCCACAATGACCCACATTATATTGGTCACACTTTAAAATGCTTTTCTCTCTCTCTTAAATACTATGATCTGGATAGCATTCAGGTTACGAAGACATAAGAGGACTGCGAGATTCTCACAGAGAGATTTCACTGTTAATTTTTTTCAGTTGAATCAGTGCTTTTCCAGGAACCTTTTGCAATTGCTTGCTCATTTGACAGGCCCAAACTGAATTACATCACTTCCTAAAAGTAACTGAATGTAGTACATCTTCTTAAGGCAACTTACACTTCCACCACAGAAGCAGTAAGCAGGAAATGTACATACTCTCTAAAGCAAAGAATGAAAGCAGTATCGCATCTGGTCACAGAGAAGTAACTTGAAGAAGTACAGCTTTTTTTTGTCCTCCTTTCTGTTGCTGAGTGAAGTATCTGGCTTCTACGGTAAGTAGGAACATGCCTACTGCATTGTAAAGAATAACCATGCAGACAATGTTATGCTCCAGGCTATAGAACTGTTTTTGATGTGTCACACCCAGAAAATCTGGTCCCTGCAAAGACTATACAAGCCTGCACCATTTCTTTCAATGTTGTTTCCCAACTGCATGCTGGCTTCTCTTTCCATGGATCCAGTTTGAACTACAAATCTGAGGTGTGTTAATCTGTGAATGAATTTTTTGTTTCTGACCCATTCTTAACTGTGCTTTGAGTTATTAATTCATTTGGATGTTTTAAAAAAATGCCTGTACTCCTATTACTGTAATACACACTTAATAAATCCAAGTAATTTCTTTTTCTAAGTTGATTTCTAGGATAAAGTTGTAATATTAGTATTTCAGAGGCAAATGAAACAAAATTGTAATGATCTACTAACATGGTAGTTGAAAGATACACAATTGTAAGGAACAATTGATTAAGTTCCTAAAATAATATGTAAGATGGAGCCTTGCTGTTTAAGATAGTATAATCTAAAAGATATGTATTTGTCTTTCAGAGAGGGACTCTCTGTAAAGAGCAACAAAAATTTGTTGGGTATTTTTGTCCCAAATAAAAATCATTAGAAAAATTATTGGCCTAATTTTATTTTCATATATGTAGGATTATATACTAACCGAGGTTTTCTGATGTGCTTTCCAAAGCAACAGACTGTAACCATCATCATCTGTGGCCATATAGTTCATAATCTAAAATGTGCAGAACATAAGGGTAGGGAAGGTGGACCAAACATTTTTATATTAAAAATATTAATTATTTGCTTTTCCTTTTAATTTTAAAACAATGTCTTTAAAAGGACAGTCTAAATATACTGGACCTACATTAAGCAAATTTGATCCCTAAATTAGGTGAGACATTTGGTTTCCTAACATTTATAGACTTACCTCTCAACTGTTATGAAAGAAAAAAAATCTCTAAAAGTTTGATGTTAACCACAAAGGACAAAATATGCCAGTCTGCTTCACGTCTTTCACTGCCGTAGATGTCATCGTGCTTACCTGGTGAGTTGCTTTCTGCACGTCCTATCTTGCCATTTAGGATAAAAGCAGTATCGGTGCATGCTAGGCAGGCAACCTTTTTGTAGGTGGGACTGTACTTGCACTGTACGAAACAAAACTGCAGTTCCTGAGGACTATCGGAACAGAACTGCTGATGTGATGACATCACAAGAATTGGTGGGGCTAAACTTTCTGATCCTTCTTTCTGGGGTTAAATAGCTTCAATCAGGTTTAAAGGCTGAAATAGGCACATGGTCACAGAGATCTTACACACTCATTTTGCCCCTCAATTTAGCAGGAAGGCTGCAGAGTAGTGGAGAGAGGCAGGATGTTCACACTCACCCATTGGCCACTCACAACTAATTAAGTTTAAGAACATCATATTCAGTTTATGAATATTTATCTGATATTCTCTTCTCCTCTGTAAGTCATTTTGAAAGCAGATTCTCCTGAATCAAAATGAATGAGAACTGGTGTAAAAAAAAAGTCAAAAACAGTTCATTCTACATCAATAAATGTTGATCCTGAACTCCTGGGCCTTTAATGGCATTGGATTAATGTCTGTAGAATTTTAATTACCCTCTTTTATTCATGAAAACTTTGTTTTAACTATCTGGTTTTATTGTTTATTTTTCACCTTTTAATTGTCATTCACTGTAGCTTTTATCATACAAGAATATTTCCATCCTCTGCACTTGCAAAGTAGTACATCGAAAATGTCTTTTGCACAAAATTCTGAAAGTATAAATGTTTGTGCATGTTATCACCACATTCTTACAAAAGGTATGATTATAAGCTTCTAAACTTTTAAAACTGTTAAAGGAAACTCTTTTAAAAGAGAACTTCAAAAGAACAACAAAAGCAGGCAGTTCTTGCTCAGGCAAGTTCCAAAAGGGATAAAGATTATTTGACATACAAGTCAAGTTAGTTTATACAAACATGGACACAATGTCTACACCTTTCTATGAGAACTGAAAAGTGTCTCATGTCAAAATAGCTGAGTGTGAGAAACCCTGATAAGTAGAACCCCAAATTTTTAAAATATCTATTTTTAGTAGCATTGCATTGCTCTATATCAAACTGCTTAAACATATTTGATCAATGCCATGGTTTGGATCCCTCCATGATGAAACACTCTTCATATGCTGATTTGTTGGATCAAACTGAACAGCTAGAGAGTCATAAGGAACCTCATAGATGAAGGTTCCCCATATGGATTACTAGCCCTTTGGAAGTCCTGTTCCCTTTCTTCAAGTTCTACCTCCTCTGAGGTTCCACCCTTTCCCCAAAATTTTAACTCCTCACCTGTACATGCAGATAAAAAGTTCCTCAAGGATAAACAGGCTTAAAATAGGTTCTAATTGATTCCCACAGGCTTAAAATAGGTTCTAATGGGTGAAACTGGATGTTTCCCATATCTCTCTTGTCTTTGCAGCCTCTGCTTCTCCTGGGGTTTGAGAGCTCTTTAGAATAAGACATGGAAGGCTGCAGGCAAGGAGATCAAGAGAAATCCCCCCTAACATGCACAGAATGAAGCCTATTATTTTAGCAGATAAATGAGGGGGAAGATAAGTATCTATACTGGGTGTCTTCTAAAATGGGGTATTTAACATGACCTTGTGCAAAAAAAAAAAGCTTAAAACAAATATCATTTACTTCATTTTTAAAAGTCTCATAAAAGCATTGTAATATGGTGCTCTATACAGTATGTATTTATTAATCTGTTCCTATGGCTTAGTGTGTTAACAAAAATACCATGGATTTCTCCTTGGCCTGGAGCAGCAGCAGGTTTCATGTGTTCAATCCACGTGGGTTCAGTCCAACATGAAAGAACTGGGGAGTTCTCCTGCCCTCTTCTAATCACCCCAGATATATACACAGAGAGTCTCTATGTCTGCAGCAGTATTATCAGCTTCAGGGAGCTGTTGCCTAGATGCACATGCTTCCATGAGAACTGGAACTGTCCACTATCAGGACTTCAGCTCACACAGAAGTGATTGCTGATAGGGCTGGACTTTCCACAGCCATCACCCATGCTGTAAGCATGAGCCTGTCTTTTCACTTACGTCACTCCCTCATCTCGCATGTTGGCTTGAAGATGCAAAGACAAAGCCTGAAAATGGCTATTTAGAGTCTACATTTATGCTGGGTTGACATGGTTCTGTAAATCACATGTTTCAGAATATTAGGCTCTAGGGGAGCATAATTTTAATGTTTATAAAATAAAGGAAAAGGATACATTTCGGCTTAATTGGTTTAGTTCAAGCTATTACCAAGTCCAAGGATCAAGATTGCAACCCTTATTACATAATACTCATAGAAAGACGTATTTAGTAACCAGCAGGTTTCAGGGACTGAGCTCAAAGTATGTCAAGAGTTAGAACCTGAGGTCTGTTACTTCTGCAGTTGGCAACAGCTTCCATTCATGGAAAGAGGAAAGGCAGGATTTCCATTAGGGGTTCTTCATACAGAAGTCTACTACAAGAGGATCATAGGTCTCTTGTGCAACTGCACACAATCCTAGCCACCACATAACTCAGGCTGCAGAGCAGCAATAATGCACCATAAAGTCTTAAATATTTTGTTGGCTCACTACCCTTTGAGTAGTAGAGTTTTACTGTGGCTAGGTGCTTCTTTGTATTGCTGCTGGAGGCTGTCCCGCCACACAGGATGAAGCAATTAGGATATTCCTAGAATATGGACCAATCAAGAAATATTTTTAAAAAACCACAGGTGGGCTTTACAGTTCCTTGGGTATGCTTTGTAAATCCATTGGACAATGCTGTGGCAGAGCTCAGTGATGGACAAGAACTGCTACAGAACGGTAACCACATACAGCTGGACATGATTAAAATACTTAATGGAAGTCAATCCCTGATTGCACAGGATTTCTGATTAAAGTATAGTAATCATGGACAGCTGGACATGTTTATAGCTTCCTTGCATATTTTCCACATCAATATTAGGGCTCATGGGGATGAAGTCAGGGTTATATTCTTGTCTCCTCTCTGTTAATTAAATTTGTTAATCCCTGAAGAAGGTTTTTGCTTGGTGTTCTTTTCTTTAACAAAGAGATGGGCTGCTTTACTTGCCATAATTTTGTATACATTTTGAGATCCTTATGTTAAGTTCAGAAAGGAGAAATAGAAGTTTCTTAAGACCCTTGCCAAAATTGAGAGAATTCATGAGCCTGTCATTAATTACAACACTTTTATAGAGATAAAAATATGGGAGAACTTGTACAGAACAGTATTTCATTTTAGAAGTTAGTTGAATTATGCATATATTATTGTACAACATTCCATGCCAATTACAGTATTTTTTTTCCTAAGAACAATACAGTGATGGCCTTTTTAGGGCAGAAGATGTTGATTCATTTAGAGTGTTTATACCCAACTTAAAAGAAGGATTTTATCTACCTAGACTACAAGATGATGCTATAGTATAGCTCTTTCTGGCTTGTAACCACTGCAGCTGGGAACTCACAGGGTGGGATGCTTCGCTGTGTAAATAATTCATTTCACAAGGAAAGCTTTTATATTTGGGGGAAATGGAGGCTTCATTTTTCTTAAAAATTAATTGATATATTTAGCTCAGTTCATCACCACTGTCTCAAGGTCAAGACTATGTATAAGTACATTTTTAGTTCCAAAAGTACAAAAACTGCTAAATGGGGCCACACATATTTGTGCATCCACTTTGCACACACCTTTTCCATATACGCCTAATATCATTAACACATGCTTCATTGCTCTCCATCCTTCATCCTCCCAGGACCCATTGCAGAGCATTTTGGCTTGCTCCTATTATGCATTTCCTGCTGCCATGAACGTTCCACTCCCCATCAGGCATATGATTGTTAATGGCAATAGGAAACCAGTTGGGTACAGGGAAAAGTGTCATCGGTTTTATTGGGATGGCACCAGACAGACAGGAAGAGAAAGAATCCCAGCACAAATAGGATTTTATTAAAAGTTTTACGAAACTAGAACATTTCCTTTTAAAAGAAGAGTTTTGCCTCTGTTCTTGTGTCTTTAATAGTTGTACTTACCGTCTTACATTATCCTTCCTAATTCCTATCATTATTTCTATTTTAATCATATGTCCTATTACTTATTTATGGTTCTTTACAATATTATGTTCTCTAGTCCTATACTCTTATAAATAGAAATACTCTGATATACTCTTTTAGAGTATACAGTAGACCCTATATTCTTATTCGTATTCTGCTTCCTGTCTTCTCTGTTTCTATTTTCTTTTTCTTCCTAGAGCCTATGTTATATTTTGCTTCTACTTTCCACTTACATGGGTTGATGTCTTGGGTCTGCTGCTTGCTGGATGCTAGAAAGAAAGTTGATTCTGCTAGTAGGCTGCAGCTGTTATTCTGAGGCCTGGCCCACTTTTTGAAGGCCAACACTACTCCTTTGTGATGAATAGTACCCTGGGTCTGTACTAGTCTGTTTTTAGATTGCTTCAAGATGTCAGGACTCCAGAGTTTCTGGAGAAGCTTGCCAGTAACTGGATCTTCATGAAGACTTGGTCAACATTTTTCTTGGATGGCCTCCCTCTCATCATTGCCAAGACATGCCTGCTGTGCCCACCATTGCTCACTCTGTAGTCATTGTCCTGTCACGGTGTAGTGCTCTTTCTTCTTTCCTCCCCCTGGCACCACCTTGCATAGCACCACAGCTAAGATCTCTTTGAATGGCTGGTTTGATCAATCTGCAAGCCAGCACCCTTAAAGGAGACTGGGAGAAGGAAGGGTATGGGCATTCTACTCGCATATGTCCTTCCTTCCACACAGGGCTCAATGTGGCTCATCAAGCAGCTCTTAATTGCAGACTGTCTACTCATAACCTAGACAAGGAATAGACAACCTGATGCTGTGAGAACATTTCAGAGTTCAACCTCTATCTTCCCCAGCCAGGATGGCCAATGGCAAGAGATTGTGGGAATTCTCCAAAATATCTGGCCAACATGCAGCTTTACATATTTTCCCCAGAATGAGATAGCTTTTAAAGATATTCTTTTGCTTCCAGACAGGTTTTCCAAAACATTAATTTATGAATTGGTTATACGGAGTTTTCTCTGGAAAAATATATGATATTCATATAGCTGGGTTTTATTGATCGCTTCTGGGATGAATCTTCCAATAAATTTGGTTAATGTAATTGTAATGGTTTTATTTCACTCTTCTTAGTGAACTCATTTGACATGGTCATTTCTGTGTCAAGCAAAGATGGATAAAGTTATCAGAATAGTCATGTAGTCTGAAGATTTTTAACCATAATATTGGTATGGTACAGCAAACAACTGTTGCATATTTTTATCTCTTTTCTACATCTCTCCCTAAGGATCTGGCAGTATAAATGGGGGAGTGATAGAGCTCAGACTGAAGTTATTTTGGGAGCAATTAATTTGCAAAGTGTCTGAAGTATGTGTTTCTGTTGAAGGCAGGAACAAATATTTACTTCTCACCAACCATAACATCAAGCTTTCAGAATGCATTCTGAATTCAATCCTTGGGAGAGAATGGATTTATTATCATGGCATATTACTGGTTAATAAATCAGAATATCTTTAAAAAGACTTCTTGTGCATTAATTTCTCTTTTCTTTAGAGCTCCAGATCCAGCGTTTTGTTAACAGTAAGCTTTTTGCTATGAATTTGAAAGTATTTTTCCTGAGTAATTACAGTTATTTCAGAAACCACCTGTGTTTGTGAATGTAATATAGAGATACACACAAACACAAAGAGAGAGAAAGAGAGAGAAGAAGGAAAAGTCTCATTTGTTCATTCATTGTTATAAAAATCAATGGGAACAACACAGTAATAATACAAATACTGTAACCAAATGGGCAAGGATTTGCTCAGTAGTTCAGTTATTTAAAACAATCTATTTGATATCTGAAATGTTATGTGTCTAATGTTCTAGAAAGAAAATGGTGGTGGTGGTAGAAATAAATTAGGTACCTACAAAGGCTGGCTTGGCATACCACCTAGACATTATTTGTTTTTAATTACTAATACCCATTCCTGCATGTTCTCATAGAAGGCTTGGGAGAGAAAAGAGGGGTATTGTTTTATTATTGTAGGATGTGAAGAACATACAAATAGTGGGAGTCTCTCCCATTGCTTAAAATACTCTTGATGTTTTCTGTTTGTTTGAAAATGCAGTGGAAACAGACCTATGTGGAAAGGATTTCTTGCAAGATTTATAAATACCTAAGCAGAAAGTGAACACTTATACTATTTGGATGAAAAATATGGAAAGCACAGAAAAGATTTATTACTTGAATGAAAAAGCAAATAATGCAATTATAAATACTCAAATCCTAAATTAAACTTCAAAAAAAAACATTAAAAAAATGTCAGTTATGTGCATGTATTTAACTGAGAAATTTCCAGTAATTTTCCTGCTAGTCTTCCAATTTAAATTTTTGTTACTGCCGTCTGGAGTTTTATACAATTTTGGTTTTATTTCATTTTCCTGAATGCTTTGTAGTTACTTGCAAAAAGAACATTCGATTTAACAACCCTATCTCAAGATTATTACTTTACAAACTGTTGCCCTTGATCAATCTTTGTGGAAATGAATATCGATTCAGAGAGGAAGTATAAATCATATAATTAGGGGAAGAGAGTTTCAAGAGAAACCCCAAGATTATAATTTAATTGTCAGTAGCGGTTCTTGAAAAGCTATATTGTAAGGATGTTAAAGATCAAAAGATAAATATTCAAAAAGACTAATGTTTTTTATGTTTTTCCTTTTTGTAGATTCTATAACTGCCATGGCAGATCTTGAACATTCTGGTGATGGCATACCATCTTCTACTGTCCCAACTACATTAGGATCTACTACGTCTGTTTTATTTTTGACCACTGTTTATGAAAAGGAACAGCAAAATGCCACAACACCAACTGAAACTGAAAATCCTGCAATGGGAATTACTGCTACCACAGAAAGTAATGTGGATATGGCAATATTACATCCTGCTGTGATAATTGGAGTTCCTGCAGTGTTTCTCCTCATCCTCTTGATTTTCCTGGTCATCTTTATTATAAGACGTCGCAATCAGAAGCAAAGCCAAGAAGGTAAATACTAACGTAACTTGAGTAAAAGAGAAATAAGGGTCATGTGGGAGAAGATAGGCATTCATGCTGCGAAGGTAATGTTCAAATTAGTTTTATGTCTTATAAAGCTCTCTAAGCTTAGACTGTGTGAAAAGCCTTGCTCTAATTATAAAATAGATCTGATATGTTTATCACTGAAGTTTGGGGCCTTTATGTAGCTGGAAATATGGTTACACCTGATTATTAGAATACAGGGTCCATGGAAACACAGTAAGTTGTATTCACACAAGATTCTAAGGTGTAGTTTGTTTAAGTATGTCACAATGGCTTGGTTCATGCATCATGCATAAAGAAAAAAAACTAATGAACTCTTTTATGGCACTGTAAAACACGTGAAGCCACTTATATCTAGAACAAACATCTCTGCCATGGATACTGGCCTTATTTATTTCTATGACAGAACAGGCTTCCCAGTAATCCCACACTATCCAAAATTTTAGTAACGGATCACAAACAAAAGTCTTTTTCTTCTTCTTCTCTGTTTTCTTCTCTTACTGTTGATAAAGTGCACTTTGTGGCTGTCACTCCCCAGATGTTATAATATAGAACAGAGCTTTCCAAACTGTGTGTTGCGACACAAAAGTGTGTCACCTGCGGGGCACAGATGTGTTGCGTCAAAACCCGGAAGCGCTGATGGTTCCGGGTTTTCCCACGGCGACACACCAACGGTGGTGCGCGAAAATCCGAAAGCGCCGCAACCATGGCGGCGCACAAAAACTGAAAGTGGCAGCCGCGCTTCCGGGTTTTTGCACGCTGCCGCAATGGCGGCGCTTCCGGGTTTTCCCGCGGTGACACACCAACGGTGGCATGCAAAAACCGAAAGCGGCAGCAGCGCTTCCAGGTTTTTGCGCGCTGCCGCAACGGCGGCACTTCCGGGTTTTCCCGTGGCGACACACCAACGGCGGTTGGTGTGTCGCCGCGGGAAAACTTTGGAAAGCCCTGATATAGAATCTCTGAACAAGCTGTTGAGCAATGCTCCATTCTCACTTTTCCTTGGGATACCCAGTGACCTGCCTTTGCAATATAATCTGGGCAGAGATCCAATTTTGAGGTCCCACTTGGCTCCTAACAAAATAAAACAAACAGAGGGTTTCTTTTCTACCCTTCTGCTCTTTCTTTGTGTGTGTGTCAAAGTCCTCAAATTTACTTCAGCCATTAATTTCTACTTGGGATTAAAATCCTTTTTATTTACTTATCTTCTTTTATTTATTCACCTTCTTACTAGTTTAAACAGTACATCTAATATTTTACTGCTTTACATACATGCATACCTATCACATTATTCCCCATCACACAGGAGTATGCAAATGTGGCAGGACTGCAGCCCCCAATTCTCAACCAGTTCTTGGAATTGCAGTCCCAACTTCTCCGAGAAGCACAGCATAAGGCAATGCTTTTAGCAGACAAATATGAAGGTGGACTGAGTAAAGTAGAACCTTGTTTCTTGGCTACTATCATTGTGGAGTGCCTTGGTGTTCCCAAGAGCAGCATGAAGGGACATTGCAGGAAATTATCAAGTTGTCTTTGCTGCAACACAAAAAACTCATATTGGACTCAACTTGAAAAGAGTAGTGAGGGAGGACTGAGCATAACTGCCCATTCCTTGCAGTGCACTCTCATAATATCTGTGTGACCATCACCTTGGCACTAAGGAGTCCAAGAAAGGAGGCTAAGGAACTATTCTATGCAAGGACATTGTTCTGATTAAGCAGGCCTATTGTTTCTTGATGGGGCTTCAGTAGAGGTGAACAAAGAGATCAATCTAATGGGAGATGTAAATTATGCCAGCATAGGCCCCATCAGTTCACTTTGAAAGGGAAATGATGTTTTAACTACTACTTTTCTAAGGGCAAAGGAAAGTATATTCTGCCTTGGGACGGACGGACGGACGGACGGACTCACTCACTCACTCACTCACTCACTCACTCCATATCGCCCACCTTTCACTTAAGTGACTCTTGGCGGCTTCCATAATTAAAAATAACAACAAGAATTAAAAACAAAAACAAAATAAAATCAATTAAAACCAATTAAAACAGATTTTCCGTTGGGTAAGAATGGTGAGAACAAATCTCGTGACATGACCAAATAAAGTCTCGCAAGGCAGAGACATTCTTACCCTATCTGCATTCATTTTTTGTCAAAGTTGAAGACAAGTCATGTGAAGGGATATTTCTTCTCCTGTATAATGTGCTTCAGGTTATTTAAAGTTTCTTCACCAGTAATATTGCTGAATAGTTTTCATGAGCTAGCCTTTCCCAAACCAGTGCTCTTCTAATGTGTTGGATTTCAGTTCCAGTGATTCCCATCCAGCTGGCTTAAGTACATGTCATTTTTTTTTTCCTCAGATGAGCTAGGAAGTGAAAATGGTAAAAGGTAAGAGATTTATAGATTTGCTTCTTGTCGTTTGTCATTTTTTATATTTTGGTATGAATTTGGAGGGCCATTATCTTTTTTTTAAACATAATTTTATTGCAAGTTTTAGAAACAAGAGTAAAAATTAATACAAACTAAAATAGAATCAGAAAGAAAAAAGAAAATGGAACAAATAAAAGAGAAAAAGAAAAAGAAGAAAAGAAAAAAAGGTAGAAGAAAAATAGAAAAGAAAAAAAAGTATAAAGAAGTGGCTTCCGATCTTCTTTATGGCAGTTATAGGTACAATTGTAAACTTACGTCTTTCTCTAAAGTTACATCATGACTCCATTCTTTCTATAACCTATCCTATCTAATCATCAAACCATAGATCATAAGTTAATTTTTTCTCTTTTACGCAAAAAGTCCATAAAGGGTTTCCAGCCAACAATAAACATAGATACTGCCTTTTCTAATCAAACAGGTCAATTTGGCCAACTCAGCAAGTTCTATCATCTTCACCAGCCATTCCTCTGTTGTAGGTACTTCTAAATCTTTCCATCTTCGTGGTACAATAACCTTGCTGTGGTTATCGTATATAAAAACAATGTTCCATGACTCTTATCCAACTGTTTATCCATCAGTCCCAAGAGGAAAAGTTCTGATTTCAGTTGTATATTAATCTTTAAAATCTCTGAATCAGTGTGTGCATTGGGACCCAAAATCTTCTAGCTCTTTTGCATGTCCACCAAGCATGATAAAACGATCCTTCTTGTTCACATTTCCAACATAGATTTGAAGTACTTTTATACATTCTAGATAATTTTTCTGGTGTCATATACCAACGGTACATCATTTTATAAAAGTTATCTTTAAGATTATAACATAGTGTAAATTTCAATCCTTTCAACCACATATTTTCCCATTGTTCCATCTGTATATTCTAACCAAAATCTTTAGCCCAGTTTATCATACATTATTTCACTTGTTCTTCTTCTGCTTCCAATTTCAATAAAACTTTATACAATTTAGCAATCACATGTTCATCATTTGTACACAATTCTGTTTCAAAGTCAGGCTTAGAATATTCAATACCATAAATTCTTTTGTCTACTTGGAATCTTTCTGACAACTGTAAATAGGAAAACCATTGACAACTATGTCCCTCTGCCATCAGTTGTTTTCTTTATTTTTTTTTGTCCTCCCCTTGACAGAATTCCAATTAGTTTGTTAAATCAGATCAGCAAAATGTATACTAAACAACTTCAGGAGAAACTAATTGACTGGCTTGAGTCAGAAGACATTTTGCTGGATGAACAGGCTGGATTTAGAATAGGATGATCAACATTAGAGCATGCTTTGGTGCTGCAACATTTAGCAGAAAAGTATACCTATAAATCAGGACAATCCCTTTATGTAGCATTTATTGACTTTAGGTCAGCTTTTGACACAGTATCTAGAATCAAACTGTGGTACAAACTGAAAAATTCCACAATTGACAAATGCCTACTTTTGCTGCTCAATAAAATACACGAGAACACAAGTTTGAAAGTCAGGTGCAGTAACCAAGGACATGTTACAAAGGAAATACCTGTAAGGAGGGGAGTCAGACAGGGATGTGTATTGGCCCCCGTTTTATTTAACTATTATATAAATTCACTGGTCCCTTATTTAAGTAACTCCACTTTTCATCCCCCCCAAATTAGCCCAAAGACATGTCAATTTATTACTCTATGCCGACAATGCAGTGATTCTGTCACTAACCCCTATTGGCCTTAAAAGAGCTTTGAGATCACTCATGCATTACTGTTCTGAGGAGGAATTAATAATAAATTACACAAAAACTAAGATACTTACTTTCTCCAAATGTCCAAAATGGAGAAACTGGAACTTAGGTGAGCAACCCATTGAGCAAGTTAAGTTATTTAGATATATCGGGATAGTGTTCCAAGCTACAGGAAGCAGAAATGCCCACCTGGATTATGTAACTCATAACGCATAGAGATCTGTATCAGCTATCCAAACATATTATTTTACCAGAGGAGTGCAGTTTATCCCTGCTGCAATTAAGTTGTTTGCAGCTAAAGCTCGAGCACAACTACTATACAGGGGTCAACTGGGACCATATAACAATATGGTTGCCCTAGAAAGAATTCAAACAAAATTTCTAAGACACATCTTTCAGGTTACCCGCTGTGTTCCAAATGCTGTACTTCGATGGGAAGCAGGAGTTAGTAAACTTGAATCTAACCTCTGGATAAATATCCTTATCTATTGGCTAAAATTACTTCATAACCTTAGGGGACTGACCCACCTAATATTGGTAGACAATTTTAAATCTTCCTGGAAGACAGCTATTCAAAAGAGACTGAGCCTTTATGGTTTCTCCAGTGATGCCATCTTAGCCTTAGAGTCAGATCAAGTTAGATCACTACTAAGGCAAAGGATCTTAGATATAGAAGGCCAAACAGAAACTGCTACTTTTACCAGTAATATATTTGTCAATAATCAAATTTTACTGCCCAAACCAGCCCCATACCTATATTATATTACAGTTCCCAAATTTAGGAGAGCCCTATTAGCCTGACTGAATGCCCTCCCTACAGCTGTTTTAGAGGGGAAATATAAGAAAACCCCATATGAAACCTGTCTTTGCCCCTGTGATACGGGTGCTGTAGAGACCACGGCCCACGTTCTCTTATATTGTCAGTTTTATAGGGACATTCGCCACCAGCTGATTACCCCCCTTTTGCTTAAATTCCCGGATCATTCTGATAATTTCTACTTGCGTTTTCTGTTAAACAACAATGACAAAGGTATCTCCTTGATTGTAGCAAAATTCTGCTACATTTTATGTAAGCTTCGCTTACAAATGGTTATTAGCAGTCACTGATATTAGGGGATAACTGTTTGCCTTATGTATTTGACTGGAATAAAGTTTATATATCTTAATATAAACTACCATAGCTTTACATTCTCATAAGTAAAGTAAAGGTTCCCACACACAGTCGTGTCCGACTCTAGGGGCCGGTGCTCATCTCTGTTTGTTAGCCGAAGAGCCAGCATTGTCCGAAGACGCTTCCGCGGTCATGTGGCCGGCATGACAGGCACTCCCACCGAAGTGGTACCTATTTATCTACTTGCATTTGCATGCTTTCGAATTGCTAGGTTGGCAAGAGCTGGGGTGAGTACGGGAGCTCACTCCGTCATGCGGGGCTAGGGTCTCAAACCTCCGAACTTGTGACCTTCCGATCGACAAGCCTGGCATCTTAACCGCTGAGCCACCGCACCCCCTTTACATTTACATTTACATTTACATTTACATTTACATTTACATTTTCATAGTGCTCTATAAATTCTAGTACTACTAATGTCATTTTGTAGTTAGCCATCTTAGTAATTTATAGCATTTATTCTTTGCAAAGCCAATAGTAATTTTATAGGATTTTTTTGCTTTTTAATATCTGCACTCTGTAATTTTACTTTAATAATTTTATTTTTACCTTATTTTATTCTATCAATATGTTTTTATTCTCCAGCAAAGGAGATCGTTACCTTGTCGTGGTGCTGGAGCTTGAGCACCTCAATGAAACCATGAGCTAAACCGTGAAGGGACACCCAAGACGGGAAGGTCGTGGCAGAGAGGTCAGACTAAATACAATCCCTGGGGAAGGTAATGGCAACCCACCCCAGTATTCTTGCCGTGAAAACTAAATGGATCAGTACAACCAGAGATATGTCGGTATACCATCGGAAGATGGGACTCCCAGGTCAGAAGATGGTCAAAATGCTACTGGGGAGGAACAGAGGATACGTTCAACTAGCCCCAGATGTGATGACGCAGCTAGCTCAAAGCCGAAAGGACGGCTAGCGGCCGATGGTGCTGGTGGTGAACGACGAATCCGATGTTCTAAAGATCAACACACCATAGGAACCTGGAATGTAAGATCTATGAGCCAGGGCAAATTGGATGTGGTTATTGGTGAGATGTCAAGATTAAATATAGACATTTTAGGTGTCAGTGAACTGAAATGGACAGGAATGGGCCACTTCACATCAGATGACCACCAGATCTACTACTGTGGACAAGAGGACCACAGAAGAAATGGAGTAGCCTTCATAATTAATAATAAAGTGGCTAAAGCAGTGCTTGGATACAATCCAAAAAACGATAGAATGATCTCAATTCGAATTCAGGGTAAGCCATTTAACATCACAGTGATCCAAATATACGCCCCAACCACAGATGCTGAAGAAGCAGAAGTAGATCAGTTCTATGAGGATCTGCAGCACCTACTGGATAATACACCAAAAAGAGATGTTATTTTCATTACAGGAGACTGGAATGCTAAGGTGCGTAGTCAGACGACACCTGGAATTACAGGAAAGCATGGTCTGGGAGAACAAAATGAAGCAGGACATAGGCTGATAGAATTTTGCCAAGACAACTCACTGTGCATAACAAACACTCTCTTCCAACAACCTAAAAGACGACTTTATACATGGACTTCACCAGATGGTCGACACCGAAATCAGATTGACTACATCCTTTGCAGCCAAAGGTGGCGGACATCTATACAGTCGGTGAAAACAAGACCTGGAGCTGACTGTAGTTCAGATCACGAACTTCTTATTGCAAAATTTAGAATCAGACTAAAGAGAATAGGGAAGACCCACAGACCAGTTAGATATGAGCTCACTAATATTCCTAAGGAATATGCAGTGGAGGTGAAGAATAGATTTAAGGGACTAGATTTAGTAGATCGGGTCCCAGAAGAACTATGGACAGAAGTTCGCAACATTGTTCAGGAGGCGGCAACAAAAAACGTCCCAAAGAAAAAGAAAACCAAGAAGGCAAGATGGCTGTCTGCTGAAACACTGGAAGTAGCCCAAGAAAGAAGGAAAGCAAAAGGCAACAGTGATAGGGGGAGATATGCCCAATTAAATGCAAAATTCCAGAGGTTAGCCAGAAGAGATAAGGAATTATTTTTAAACAAGCAATGTGCGGAAGTGGAAGAAGACAATAGAATAGGAAGGACAAGAGACCTCTTCCAGAAAATTAGAAACATCGGAGGTAAATTCCAGGCAAAAATGGGTATGATCAAAAACAAAGATGGTAAGGACCTAACAGAAGCAGAAGAGATCAAGAAAAGGTGGCAAGAATATACGGAAGATCTGTATAGGAAGGATAATAATATTGGAGATAGCTTTGACGGTGTGGTCAGTGAGTTAGAGCCAGACATCCTGAAGAGTGAGGTTGAATGGGCCTTAAGAAGCATTGCTAATAACAAGGCAGCAGGAGACGACGGTATCCCAGCTGAACTGTTTAAAATCTTGCAAGATGATGCTGTCAAGGTGATGCATGCCATATGCCAGCAAATTTGGAAAACACAAGAATGGCCATCAGATTGGAAAAAATCAACTTATATCCCCATACCAAAAAAGGGAAGCACTAAAGAATGTTCAAACTATCGAACAGTGGCACTTATTTCACATGCCAGTAAGGTAATGCTCAAGATCTTGCAAGGTAGACTCCAGCAATTCATGGAGCGAGAATTGCCAGATGTACAAGCTGGGTTTAGAAAAGGCAGAGGAACTAGAGACCAAATTGCCAATATCCGCTGGATAATGGAGAAAGCCAGGGAATTTCAGAAAAACATCTATTTCTGTTTTATTGACTATTCTAAAGCCTTTGACTGTGTGGATCATAACAAATTGTGGCAAGTTCTTGGTGGTATGGGGATACCAAGTCATCTTGTCTGCCTCCTGAGGAATCTGTATAACGACCAAGTAGCAACGGTAAGAACAGAGCACGGAACAACGGACTGGTTTAAGATTGGGAAAGGAGTACGGCAGGGTTGTATACTCTCACCCTACCTATTCAACCTGTACGCAGAACACATCATGCGATGTGCTGGGCTTGAGGAATCCAAGGCTGGAGTTAAAATTGCTGGAAGAAACATTAACAATCTCAGATATGCAGATGATACCACTTTGATGGCTGAAAGCGAGGAGGAGTTGAAGAGCCTTATGACGAAGGTGAAAGAAGAAAGTGCAAAAGCTGGGTTGCAGTTAAACCTCAAAAAAACCAAGATTATGGCAACCAGCTTGATTGATGACTGGCAAATAGAGGGAGAAAAATTGGAGGCAGTGACAGACTTTGTATTTCTAGGCGCAAAGATTACTTCAGACGCTGACTGCAGCCAGGAAATCAGAAGACGTCTACTTCTTGGGAGGAGAGCAATGGCAAATCTTGATAAAATAGTTAAGAGCAGAGACATCACACTGACAACAAAGGTCCGCATAGTTAAAGCAATGGTATTCCCCGTAGTAACCTATGGCTGCGAGAGCTGGACCATAAGGAAGGCTGAGCGAAGGAAGATAGATGCTTTTGAACTGTGGTGTTGGAGGAAAATTCTGAGAGTGCCTTGGACTGCAAGAAGATCAAACCAGTCCATACTCCAGGAAATAAAGCCTGACTGCTCACTTGAGGGAATGATATTAAAGGCAAAACTGAAGTACTTTGGCCACATAATGAGAAGACAGGATACCCTGGAGAAGCAGCTGATGCTAGGGAAAGTGGAAGGCAAAAGGAAGAGGGGCCGACCAAGGGCAAGATGAATGGATGGTATTCTGGAGGTGACGGACTCAACCATGGGGGAGCTGGGGATGGTGACGGCCGACAGGAAGCTCTGGCGTGGGCTGGTCCATGAAGTCACGAAGAGTCGGAAACGACTGAACGAATAAACAACAATGTTTTTATTTCTATTTCTATTTTAGCATAATTGTTATGTTATTAGTTCTATGCTGGTCTATGACCGAAATAAAGATTGAACTGTAAATAGGAAAACCATTGACAACTATGTCCCTCTGCCATCAGCTGTTTTCTTTATTTTATTTTGTCCTCCCCTTGACAGAATTCTAGTATCTCATGGTATGTTAACCATTTGTGTTTGCCTATTATTTCTCATCTATAAAATGCTTCTTAGCTGAGAGCCACAAAGCATTTTTGAACACAACCTGGATTTGATTCTATTCCATATTCTCAATATGGCACTTCTAACAGTGATTTTTAAAATCTACATTAACCTTGACTTTATTGTACCACAAGTATCCATGACACCCAAATCTCAGGTCATGTCCTTCTAACTCTAAGAGTCTTCTATTTCTCAGCAATACCCTCTCTTTCATCCAAACCAAACAGCAAGCTGCAAAATACAATTTCAAATCAAGTAAATCCAATCCTCCTCTTTCCTTTGCATCCTGTAACACCTTATATTTAATTCAAGGTTTTTTTCCCATGCCATACCAACTTAGATATATCCTTTTGCCACTGTTTAAGTAGTGCATCAGTTGTCAAAACCGTTATTGTCTGAAACAAAAATATCATTCTAGGCAAAACATTAATTTTTATCACAAAATTTCCCCCCAAAAATGACAAATGTAATTTCTTCCATCTTAACATATCTTTTTTAACTTCATTTAATGTCTTAACTTTATTATTTTGAAATAACATACAATTCATATTTGTCATGGTGATAATCAGATATTTTACTTTTTTCTCAATCTTAAAACCCATTTTCTTCATCAATTCTGTTTGATCCTCTATTTTCATGTTTTTTGTTAACATCTTCGTCTTCTGATTATTAATCTTAAAACCTGCTAGTGTCCCAAATTCTTTTACTTTTTACATTAATGTTTCTATTCTCTTTAGCAGATCCTCTAAAACCAACACCAAGTCATCACCAAATGCCCTTAACTTATAAGTTTCTTTTTTAATCTTTACTCCCACAATTCTCTCATCTAAAATAAACAGGAGAGGAGACCACAGGCATCCCTGTCATGTCCCTTTTTGTATCTCGCAGGGTTTATTTATTTATTTATTTATTTATAATTTTTATCCTGCCTTTATTATTTTTATAAATAACTCAAGGCAGCAAACATACCAAATACTCCCTCCTCCTATTTTTCCCACAGCAACAACCCTGTGAGGTGAGTTGGGCTGAGAGAGAGTGACTGGCCCAAGGTCACCCAGCCGGCTTTCATGCCTAAGGTGGGACTAGAACTCACAGCCTCCTGGTTTGTAGCCCAGCACCTTAACCACTAGACCAAACTGGCTCTGGTTTTGTTAGATCTCCATTGACAATTATTTGTGCTTTCTGTGAAGTGGAAATTGATCATACTCATTTAATAAAATTATATAATTCGTATCTTCCAAAACTTTCGTATCTTCCTATATGTCTATGAAGGTTCTCAGTCATCCAGGTGGAATTGTCTGTAGCTTGAATCATGTCAACTGGATTTCTATTTTCTTAGTGGAAACGTTTCGCTCCTTATCCAAGGAGCTTCTTCAGTCTGAGCAAAGTTGGTAAGGGAATCCTAAATATGTTTCTAGGTAGCTGTGTGACCTTACACCTGGGGGCATGGTTATATTGAGATGTTATTTTAAGTCCTTTTATTATCTAAAGGAGGATCGTTAAGATCACCATGCTGCTGTTGAGCTTGTGAAATGGTCTTAATCTTCCTAGGCACAGAAGACAGAGCCGGGAGAAAGATGGGAGAAAGATTGTGCCTGAGGCCCCCACCTCTATTCAAGGAAGGATTTTCCAAGTTGGCATAAATGGATTCCTTTGAGAGAGGGGTCAAGGAATCCATTTATGCCAACTTGGAAAATCCTTCCTTGAATAGAGGTGGGGGCCTCAGGCACAATCTTTCTCCCATCTTTCTCCCGGCTCTGTCTTCTGTGCCTAGGAAGATTAAGACCATTTCACAAGCTCAACAGCAGCATGGTGATCTTAACGATCCTCCTTTAGATAATAAAAGGACTTAAAATAACATCTCAATATAACCATGCCCCCAGGTGTAAGGTCACACAGCTACCTAGAAACATATTTAGGATTCCCTTACCAACTTTGCTCAGACTGAAGAAGCTCCTTGGATAAGGAGCGAAACGTTTCCACTATGAAAATAGAAATCCAGTTGACATGATTCAAGCTACAGAATTTCGTATCTTCCAAAACTCGTATCTTCCAAAACTTTAAACAGGAAGGCCCAGTTTAAATTGTCAAAGGCATTTTTGCATCTAAGAAAATCGATGTGGCTTGTCTTTCATTATGTTGCTCCAAGTATTCCAAAATGTCCAACACATTTCTTATATTATCCTTTAAGTGTCTTTTAGGTAAAAACCCACATTGATCCTCATAAGTCACTCTTAGTGAGATGGGCGGTGACGAAATATAAATAAATAAATAAATTCTTGCAGAATTATTTTTAACTTCTCAGCCAAACTCATTGTAAACCACTTATAGTTGTTATACAATAATGATATTGGCCGATAGTTGCTTCTTAAAGTCAAATCTTGTCCCTCCTTAGGTATTAATGCTATATTAGCCTCTTTCCAGCTCTCTAGTCCCCTCTTTCCCCTCTTTCCCCTCTTTCCCCTCTGTAAAATAGAATTCATTGTATTTTGTAAAGGTTGTAAAGGTTCGCCCTCAAAGAATTTATAGTAAGAAGCCAGTAACCCATCTGGTCCAGGAACCTTTCCTGTTTTAGTCCTTTTATAGCTTCCCAAACTTCCCTTATTGTTATGGGTCCATTCATAATCTGTTTCTGTTTCTCTGTAATCTTTGGTAAATTTTGTTTCTTTAGATATTCATCTATTTTCTTCAGGGAAATTTCTTGTCCTTGGAGGGCCATTATCATGGCCAAGAACCACATGGAATCTAGTGGGGAAAGAATAGAATTATTTCATCACAAATGGAAAAAAGGAATATGTTAATAAAAGAATTCCACATCTGATAACAATGGGATTATCACCCTGATCTTTCTGCTGCGTTGCTGATTTATCTAGATTTGAGCTAGACTTCTATCAGTCAAATAGAAAAAGAAGGAAGAAGAGGTGATGTGGATAGAATTTTTTTTTCTCCACAAGTGTCAAACCTTTTTCGACCTTCTTGAGTAGGTAGGAGTAGTTGGTTTTGTGAAGAACATAATTAAGAAAAAAAATGGGCTGGAGTTTGCTTGTATCCTGCTCTATTGAGATTTTAAAAGATTTTTTAAAGCAATTTAGCAGCCCTAATCTCCTTTTTAGGGTAGTGGAACTATCCAGGTCTGGAAGTTGTAAAGGGAGCAGTTGTCTTGGTGTCTTGCAAAGAAACATCCAAGTACCTTGTGACATCTGAAAGGCCAGCAAATAAGCTTTCATGGATCTAAATTAGCTTCATCAGTAACATAGAGATTGGTTTAGGGAGCACCTTTTTATTGATCTTAATTGCTGACAAAGTAGCACAAAGCCTAAGTGATGGCTAAGTTTTTCCTTGGAAGAACCAGTAGAGTGGATCCTCACCCTCACTATTTAGGACAGGGCTTTCCAAACTCTGTGTCGCGACACAGTACTGTGTTGCCTGGGGGCCTCAGGTGTGTTGCGCGACAACCCGGAAGTGCTGGTGGCGGGCCATCAGTGCTTCCGGGTTGTCGCGCAACATACCAGGACGCCGCCGCTGCTGTGCTGCCGCCACTGCCACGGCACAAAAAACCCCGAAAGCACGGCGGTGGCAACCTGGAAGCGCCGCCGCCGGGGCTTCCAGGGATTTGCGCACCGCAGTGGCGGTAGCGGCACTTCCAGGGTTTTGTGCGCCGCGGCGGCAGTGCTTCCATGGTTTTGTGCGCTGGCCGTTGGTGTGTTGCCAACAGCAAAAGTTTGGAAAGCCCTGATTTAGGAGCTATCTCAGCAGAAACATTCACAACTGCCTTTCATGATCTGTATAATGTTGCTTTTTTCAGTGAAACTTGCCATACATGGTTACATCCAGAGTTAGAGTTGAGTCTGCTCTGTTGTGAAGTTCTTTAGCCATCCAGTAATGTTTGCTAATTCAACAGCAACCGTGTAATGAATAATATTTTTTCTAAATTAAAGCCACTGGTTGGTAGCCACTCAGCTATCCCTGAGCATGTGCCAGATATAAAAAAAATTATTTAAGAAAATCTATCTTAAGAACAACAATTCTAAATTGCCAGCTGTAAAATATTTTTTGTTTGTTTTCTTATTCAGTCCTATTTTTGAAGAAGACACACCCTCTGTAATGGAAATTGAGATGGAAGAACTGGATAAATGGATGAATAGCTTAAAAAGAAATGGTGTGTATTTATCCCTATCTGACCCACAAACTTTTTTCTTTTCTAGTATGTCTGTCTCTGACATAGTTAAGGGGTTTTAAAGTTTTAGATAATAATAACACATCATAAAATGAGACTAGCATGACATGCTCTGTATTTTAGGGATTCTTATTTTTAAAGATGAGCTAATCCAAAAAGGTGTCCCTTTATATATGGAAGCTTTTATTCTGAACATATAAATGTTTATGATATTTTTAAATGTACCAGGTATTTCTTGAGTTTGGCAGGATTTTAATGTTAAAGGGAGGGTGTTGGCATTAATTTATAATATACTTCACAATTGACTCACAACTTCTAAAAAACTTCTTTTTCTTCAGTCCTCTCTTTGGGATAATTCTATAAAGCAGGTGATGACCACATTGGGCCTTTCGTGTAGTCCTTTTAGATCAGTGTTTCTCAACTTTGGGAACTTTAAGATGTGTGGACTTCAACTCCCAGAATTCTCCAACCAGCCATGCTGGTTGGAGAATTCTGAGAGTTGAAGTCCACACATCTTAAAGACGTCTGCAAGAAAACAACAAGGCTCAGAGAGCACCAAGGACTCCACATCTTAAAGTTCCCAATGTTGAGAAACACTGTTTTAGATTGACTACCTAACTGCCATTACCTGGAACAAAATCTTTTTTTCCCCTCCATTAGCAGATGGCTAGCTGTGATTATTGTCCAGTCTGGAAGAGAAGACAGCATATCCAATTATTTTTAAAGCTTTGTTTCCTGGCTCCTTTAGTTTAATCACCATGTGTGTTTGTCTCTCTTGCTAGATTAAATCTGAAGATCATTCAGTGGCCTGTTAGAACCAGTGAATGGAGCAGAGCTTAACGTAGTATAAGCTCGTGC
Source organism: Charina bottae (assembly GCA_023362775.1). Lineage (NCBI taxonomy): Eukaryota > Metazoa > Chordata > Lepidosauria > Squamata > Charinaidae > Charina > Charina bottae. The sequence goes on from JALMGJ010000008.1 coordinate 5,702,497, forward strand.
ACAGAAAACGGATATTGTTTAAAAACAGAGCCAGTGAGCACGTTAGAGAGATCCAGGTTCTTAATCTTACACTTTTAGCCCACCCAAGCATAAAGAAACACACGCTTAGACATAGTAGGTTCAAGAAGTAAGTACAGAAGAGTTCTTACATTTATTCGGTCCAGGTATATCCATTTTGTTAGGAATGATTCTCCTTCTGTGTTTTCCCTATACTTTGTGGACCTTTGGCTCTAATTTGCTGCCAGAGCTGTGTGGAGAAAGAGGGGCTTGAGGCCTAGGCATGGCCTCTCGATGGAAGGACCAGCAGCCGCATGGTCCTTCTTCTCCGGTGGAAGAATAAAGAGAGCTGACTATGAAGGGAGAAGGAGGAAGTGGGAGTGGAAACAAAACAAATTCCTCAAAGACACGGAGAATTGCATCCTGGGATGAACTCATCTACATGCAAATGAGGCATGTTGATTTGGTGAATTTCCGACAAAATCAAGCTGCTCGGCAAGGGGAATGTGGGATCAAGCTGTTTGTCCAAAAAAGAACTGTAGCAATGTTTGGCTTTTAGGGAAAAGATGACATAAAATATCAGAAAAGGAGTGAAACATATGTGGGCACCAAGAGGCTGAGTACTGTTTGTGGCTGGTTTGTTGGGGCATCCCAAGAGGATGATTGGGGTGTCCGGTTTAATTTTGTTTTTATGGTTTTTACTGTGTTTGTGGCTTTGTTGTTGTTGTGGGCCACCCAGAGTTGTGCTCTAAGATGGGCAACCATACAAATCTTTTAAATTGTAAAAATTGTAAAACAAAAACAAAACCGGTGGTTTAAAGTCCCTTTCCTAGCCTGGCACCTTCCTGATGGGTTGAATTATAACTCCTGTGCTGGCTGGAAAGCTATGAGATTTAGTCCAATTGTTCAAACCCTGTACACCAAGAATCTAGTTTAGAGTAAATGTAAAAAGGCCAGCCATGTAAGGAGGAAACTGCATGTGTCAGTACAATTCTTATGTAAGTTGTGCATCAACTTTTACACTGGAAAGCACAGTCCATATAAAACCTATGCCTTGTTACTTGAAACTGTTGGGAACCTTTTTGCACAAAAGTTATCTTTTGCTCAATGGCCGGTTTGGTTCCTCCCCCCCATCCTTTTATAGTAGGATTGAGGACATATCTCTACTTGCAGATCATCAAATGTGTTATTGTTCCTTTGCACAGTAGGAATCCATACAAGTCTATTTGCATAAGAAAAAGCAATGGAGGCAGGATATTAGAGGATTATTAAAATATGTATTATTGTTATCATTGTAACCCAGTTGTAGCAGATATCCATGCAGACAGTGGGAAGCAGATACAACAAAAGTTCTATGTATGCAACTTGCTCCAACTAAAGGTGGAAATGTTTAGGCTTTATGAATCTCTTTCTCTAGTCCAAGATTGATAAATTCCATGCCCTCAGGGCCACAACTAGGTGGGGGGGGGCAAGCAGGGTACGTGCCCCGGGTGCCGCGCTGGGGGGTGCGCCAAAATGACACCCGGGGGGTGCCAAAATGACAAAATAACCCATGGGGGGGGCAGAATCCATGTTTGCCCTGGGTGACACAGACCCTAGTTCCATCCCTGCATGCCCTGGCTAAAAAATGTGTATCCTTAAAGGGGCCAGCCCACTAATTCACAGATGAACACTTCTCCTTTTCCTATGGTCATCTGTCCAGGCATGTTAGTCCAGCAAATACTGAAATGACTTTCAGATAAATCAGGCTTGAGGGAAGGAGTATTCACAGATCTCGATTAAGCTCTATGAGCAACTAAGCCTAAGTTTTCAGAATGCAGACTAATTCCTCAGTTGTTGGCACAGCATCTATAAACTTGGCCATCTCATCCTCTAACCCTGAGCTCCAGACCAGAATAGCAACAATTGCTACAATAAAATGACTGACTTGCTTAGGTCAACTTGAAGACTGCATTACTAAGAATTTCTATAACTTTGCGGGGTGGGTGGGTGTTGGTGTTGCAGCATTTTCATTTTCCTCACCTGAGAAATGCACAACTATTTTGGAACTAAATATGTGCTTAATTTGAATACCATGCCAGGACAAAACTAAACTAGACTGAATTTAAGTTCAATTAAAAATATACAGTTTAATTTAACACTCCCCATGTATTTAATCATTTCCCCCTTTTGCAATATTTCAATTTCTAATTTGATGATAACTTGCAAAGGAGTTCTGAGACCATATACAAGACTTCTGGAGTTGCATGCTACAGGGCCACAGGTAGTATACCCACTCAATTCTCTGATACTGCATATATTTTTATAATGTAATAATGATGATATTATTCCTCCCTCCAAAGCTTTCATGTATCTTGAAACAAATAGATTTCCAGTATCCAACAGCAAAATCCCATGAAACACAATTGCATTGTGTCCAGCTAAACAGGCTTCATGTAAGCAAACTAGTAAATGTTCCTTGCTAGGTAAATCATTTTGGAAAACCACAAAATATCTGCACATATAGCAGAGGAAATAAAAGGAGGAAGTGTTTGCACTGCACCAAAATAACAAAAGGATCAGAATTTATAAAGGCTGAGAGCTTTCACTAGGGTTAAAGCTCCATTCTATATCTTTACTCAATATACTCTGCAATGTCACTTATCTCTGGTTTGCAACACTACCTCTTGCCAAACAGTATGAGCTACTTTGTATGAGTATGAGAACTTTGCTCAGACTGAAGAAGCTCCTTGGATAAGGAGCGAAACGTTTCCACTGAGAAAATAGAAATCCAGTTGACATGATTCAAGCTACAGACTGTTCCACCTGGATGACTGAGAACCTTCATAGACAAGTATGAGCTACAGCAAGCCTGATCGTCTACTATGCAGCAAAAGATGGAGTGCTAGGCTTTATGTGTGATGCTACTTGCCAGTGATCTTCAATGGGCTTGGAGCATCAGTTTGCAGCATCGTACTTGATAGGTACTACTAAGCCACAGCATGAAATCAACAAGAGCCCACAAACTCCCCAGAAGAGCAGTCCAACAGAATAACATATGTGACAATTCACAATAGTACAATGGACAGTTTATTATTATCCATTTTATTTTTAGCTGGTTGGCAAAAGCAAAATACTGGAGAGGAGAGCTGTTTATATATACAGATAATGCATTCAGATAAATGAAACAAAGGCTACTATGGCTTCTGAGACATTCAGAGGGTTTCTTTTTTAATATAAACATCATATTTTTAAAAATTATGTCCATGTTCTGCAGGAGCCCATCATGCCGTCCCCCAAATTCCCAAGGCTAATAGTTCATTGTCTCTTCACAGAAGAATGTGATTGTCTGCCTCCTGTAAAAGAAGAGAAAGATTGTAACACCAACCCAAGGTATTTGTAATTCTTAATTTTTGAAAATGACACTGTCAGTAGATCCACAATTGCAAAATTGTTGCATCATCCTCTTTCCCCTTCTTCCTTGAAATCTCTTTTGCTTCTAATATACAAACTTATTCTCTTGCTTGAAGCACAGGATATATTTACTTTGGTTCCTCCAGAGAATGATGGAAAGTTGAATTCTTCTCTTGGTGAGATTGAGCAAAAGCTTCCTTTTGTAAATGGTGAGCCATAAATGCAACATCTTTTCAGGGCAGAGACCTTCTCCTTCCGCCTGTTCCTTAGTTCTATAATCACTGAACATGACATTGCATCAGTTTTCCAGGGACAGAATCAGTTCTGTGGTACTGGAAAAAATAGCATTTCTCCTTTCCCCTGTAATTCCTTCCTGCGCTCTCGAAATCTGCTCCTGAGAATTGGGGTGGGGCTGGGGGCTTCTAGAGCAGTTTTGTGGTAGGGGAGACCTAAGAGGAAAGAGAAGGGCAGAGGTTCTCTGGGTTGCTCTAGTAATTAACACATTAAATGGATTTGCACCCAATTATGCATGCTATAGAAATAGGGTGACCATACGTCCCGTTTTGAACGGGACAGTCCCGTTATTTTAGCATTTTTGAACCGTACCATCTTTTTGACAAAAATCTCAGTATTGTCCTGTTTTGGGAGACAGCCTGGAAAATTAAGCCCTCCCGCCTATCAGCGCGCAGCAAAGGAGGGTGGAGAGGCGGGCCGAGCAGTGCGAGGCCCAATTGGCCAAGACGCACAAATGGCGCAAAATGCGAATAATAAAAGGGGCAGCGCAGCCAACATGCGCTGCCGGAGACACCCGTCTACACCGGTCTTCTACGCTGCCCTGGAAGCCCGGTTGTTTCGCCATGTGCGAGCCCATCGCCAGAACTAGCACCACAGTCCACCCCATTCCTGCCTCCTTACCTGATCCTGTCGGTGCCGCATGCTCCAAAGCCCTGCAGTGGTGAGTCCTGACCCTGAGCCTTGCCTCCTGACCAAAGTTCTGGTCCCTGAATCCCATCCTTGCCTCTCTGCCGGGAGTTCCGCTGCCAAGCCTTGCCTCGCTGCCAAGAGGCCGGCGTCCAAACACCCACTCAGCCTTCCCCCCTGGAATCCGCTGGGCTCTCTGCCGCTTTTGCCCAATTTGTGTGCTCCAGTCTTGCCGCCTCGCCTCGCCACCGCTCTTGCAGCCAAGCCAAGCCTCACGGCCCCCAGTCCCTCCGCCCCGGCAGCCAGCCTAGCTTACGTGCGATCACACACCCTTTCCAAACTTCCGGGCAGGCAGAGAAGTTCCTCTTTCAGCAGCACTGCTGAGCCGAGCTGTCCCGGGTCCCTGGGAGGACTGAGCGAGGCACGGCAGGAAGCCTCCCGGCGTGGCGCTCTGAGCTCCTCCACCCCGGTAGCAGCAGCGGGCCCCGGGATGGGAGGAGAGCACTCTCACCACCTGTCCACGCCAGGCAGGAGGAGCCATCCCAGCCAGAGCAAGCCAGGGAACCGGTTGGCCGGGGCACCGCCGAGCTATGCGGTGGGATGCAACCCCTCCGGGTACGGAGCTGCCTCCGTCTCCTGGAGCTGCTGCTGCTGCTGGTGGTGATGCCAGCCCTTGCTGGAGGTACGCACGATGGCGGTGGGGCCGGCTACATCCTGTCCTGTCCCTTCGGAACAGGCGCGGGGAGGCAATGTTTGCGTCTGCGGTGCTGGAGCTGGTGCTGGCGGGAGAACCCCTCTGGACAGGCACAGTCTACCATTGGGGCCACGGTGGGCTGGCCACCCCTTCCCGCCTGAATAGACGCAGCTGATGAGATCTGCAGTCCATAACATCTTAGGATATCAAACTCCAGTATGCCTTAGTTAGACCTTGTCCTATATTTCTAGTCTTGCCGTATTGTCAAACTTTGACAATATGGCAAGACTAGAAATATAGGACCAATTGGCAGCAGGGCAAGGTCTGGGTCAAGGTTCCCTTTGACAGTCAATATATATATTTCCAGTCTCACCCTATTGCAAAAGGGAACCTTGACCCAGACCTTGTGGGTGATCGCAAGTCTTTTTATACAGTATAAACAGTAATCTGTTTAAGCAGGGGTACCCAAACTTTTTGGCACGAGGGACCAGTTTCGTGGAAGACAATTTTTCCACAGACTGGGGGGGCGGGGTTTGCAGGCGGGAGCCAATCGCACATAACAGGGGGCAGGGTTTGCAGGCGGGAGCCAATCGCGCATAACGGGGGGGCGGGGTTTGCAGGCAGGAGCCAATCGCGTGGACCAGGAGGCGGGGTTTGCAGGTGGGAGCCAATTGCATGGATCAGGGGGCGGAGTTTGCAAGCGGGAGCCAATCGCATAGACTAGGGGGCAGAGTTTGCAGGCGGGAGCCAATCACGTGGATCGGGGGTGGGTTTGTAGGCAGGAGCCAATCGCGTGGACCAGGGGGTGGGGTTTGCAGGTGGGAGCCAATCGCACGGACCAGGGGGCGGAGTTTGCAGGCGGGAGCCAATCGCACGGACTAGGGGGTGGAGTTTGCAGGCGGGAGCCAATCACGCGGATCGGGGGTGGGTTTGCAGGCAGGAGCCAATCACGTGGACCCGGGGGGCGGGGACCCCTGTCCCGTTTTTTCCATCCCAATGTCCCGTTTTTGTCTCAAGGAAATATGGTCAGCCTATATAGAAATAACTTCATTTTTTCCCTAAGGCGACTTACAGTAATAACTACTATAGATATTGTACAATATGAAAAAGAAAACAATTTTAAAACATGCTTTTAAAAAAAGCTTTTTTCTTGCCAACATGTCCAAGAATGGGCTTTTACAAATCCAACCCTTAACTTCTCAAAAGCCACAGCTGTTTTCAAGTTTATTTAAAAAATACCACTATATTTGAAGAGAAGGCAATAGTCAAATTTATTTTCCCATCTTAGCTACATTTTCAAGTAGAAATTCCAGTAGGAAATGTTGGATGATGCTCCTTGACTGTGTGATAAAAGAACCAAGTCGATGGATGGGAGGAAAAGAGAAAGGAAGAATGGTTGTTACCACTAGATGGCTCTACCTTATTATAAATTATGGTGGTAGTATAGGCTCATATACCTTTATTCTAATTCCCAGAAATTGCATGTTTTGCTAAAGCAAAAGATGTAGAAAATAAGCTTACTGCAGCATGAGAGGTGAGGACAAAAATCTTGAATAAAATCTCTTGGGAGGCAAGTCTCTTACCATTTGCTCTGGTGTAGCTTTCTACACCTAGTGCATGCCAGATATGCTGGAAGTATACCCCCCGCCCCCCAATTTTCAGCCACCATGGTCAGTGTTCTGGGCATTGTAGTCAAAACACAGCTGGTGCTGCTACCTGATGTGACAGTTATGTACAACATGATAACCTGGAAGTTGTCCCAATTAACTATTATACCACATTAACATACACTGTGATGACCTGTGAGTAAAAAAATCTTCCGAGTTTACTACAAATGAGTGCTTTAAACACAATTTCTAAAACTAGCCAAAAGACTTACATAAGAATTCAGTCCAAAGCAACCAAGTAATGCCCATATTTTATAGATGAGACATGAAGGCTGAGATACAAGTAATCAGTTTAAGTGCAGTCATGACAGGTTTAACAATATGGGTAATTTTGAAAGAATGGCAAACATACAGTAATAGCCAGCATTACAGCTGAGAAAGATAAAGGTTCATTGCCCATAGCTTTATAGTCAAATTGTTTTGTTTTGCTCCTTTAAGAGATAGGCAAGTATTTTTGTATAGCACCTAAAAGTTAAAACCTTTTGCCACATTACTGAACCTAATCCATTGCTTGATCAGTAAATTATTTTCTATATTCTGCCTGACGTCTTCTAGCTCCTGGCCATGAGATCATTGGACAGATTTTAGAAATATAATTACAAATATGCACATAGATAGATAGCTCCAGACAATTGTATCTGTGGGGTGGAGTAGAAGGAGGCATGTGGTAAAGAAAACAAGAAATAAAGATTCAGGAAGGAATCTGGCATGTGGAAATCTTTTTCCAGTATAGAACTCCATAGAAGATATGGTAGCTGTATAACTAATGAAGTATTGAAGGAAATATGATTAACTTTATATTACAACCATAGATTCTTATTAGAGGGCTGTGGGTTTCAGGTTGTCCCATAATTAATGTGTTTTATCTTATATTATTTTTTACTGGAAAAAATGAAAAGAATTTATGAGAAAACAGATAAAGGCAAGGGGATCTCTTGGCTCAATGTGTGTAAGCATCTTAGATATTTAAGTGTGTGCAAGCATACAAGATTGTAAATCCATTCTTGCTTAATCACAACCATTCTAATAGTTGCAGGAAATCAATAACTCTCTTATTCTGTATGATAGTAGGTTCTGTGTCATTCAGACATATATATACTCATATATATACTCATATATATACTCATATATATACTCATATATACTCATGGCTTATAGTTCAGTAATGACAAATAGCCTTTTTTTAAAAAAAAAAAAAAAAGTCTCAGTTAAACATTGGAACTGTGCTGGCCAAGACCTAGATAGAAAGAAGAAATGAATAGTGAGCATGTTTAAGAAAAACTTTGCTCAAATGTTGAGATGAATGTTAAACTTTAAGAATTTCTTATACAGTGACTGCGAACCTTGAGATAAAGAAGAAATTGTGTGAAATAAAGGAAGAAAAACAGAAGTAATATCGCTGAGTTCCTAGATGCTCTGGATATGAAACGTCTTCATCTCAACTAGTCATGGATGCCATTGTTACTTTTTCTTTAATTGTTCCTGCTGGTTTTGTTCTATATATTGATAAAATTCTGCAAGATGGAAATCCTGAAATCAACCTTTACCACTGTGAAAGTCAGGAGGCATGTGTAGAGAACAAAATTCTTTCAGGTATTTCCTCAGAGCAATTTGTTCTCTTTACCCTTTTTATTGACACAAATGATATATTTTGTAAGGTTGTCCATTACAGTAATGCCTGCAACTACAAAGGTTCTGTGCCCTTCATGCTGACGTTCCTTGCTCTGGAAAGCAAAATTCACAGTTCCGAAATATGATCCATGGCATTGATTTTGCTGATGGTGAAGATGTGTACAGATGAGGGCAGCAGAAATGCAGCTTGTACAAAGAATGTTGCACCAACATTTCAAATACTTAGGTGCAATCAGTGGATTTGGAATAAGCAGATAACTATGAGGATTTGTAAAAAAAAGTATGTCTTTGTGGATACTGTCATTACCCAGTTTAGTCATTAGATGGCACTGGCTTTAATTTTATCTGGGAAGAATCTAGAGTTTTCTTTTCTGTTCTTATTTAAGAGAGACAATAAAGTTTCTGTCTAGTTTTTTGACTGTATGTTTTCTAAGCCTTTTATCTTAATAATCATAGGGTTTCACAGGGCATAAAGTTTTACTGCAAATTTCAGCCACAAATCTGCTCAACATGTAAAAGCCAGCAGTGGCACACATTCCAATCTCTCTAAGAGTAGGATATTTCTTTTGAATAGTCCTTGATAAAAAAAATATTTAGAGAACTGGGCCATAATTGGAACATGCTATGACGGAGGCAACACTGTCCATGGTAAATCACTAGCTGGTATAATGTCCTTCCTTCAACCTGGGTAGAAACACACACACACACCAGAAACAAAACAAAATAATTCACCCTCTGCCTTCTAGGATACTAGAAAGTGGTAGAATGACTTTTAGTACATTGTAGTACATTGCTCAACGCCACTTGTGTTGAGCTAAGAATCATATAATTCCTGACCACTAACCATGCTGCGATGTGGCTGATGAGAATTGGAATCCAATATAATGGAAGTGTACAGATTTTCCATTCCTGCAATACTGCTCTTGGATTGTGATTTGTGAAAGTTAACAAACTGTGGGTCCCTTTGCAGCAGGTAAGCTCCAGATAGCTTCCCTACCCTAAGTCTTCAGTAGGAAAAATAACACCAAGAATGACCACTTATCAGATTGAGAGTCCCCTTACTATTGTCCTACTCACTTCTTTAGGATAAAAAAGTACCAACTGAGCTATTCATCTTTTTGTTGTTTATTTGTTCAGTCGCTTCCGACTCTTCGTGACTTCATGGACCAGCCCACGCCAGAGCTTCCTGTCGGCCATCACCATCCCCAGCTCCCCAGCACGTCGCATGATGTGTTCTGCGTACAGGTTGAATAGGTAGGGTGAGAGTATACAACCCTGCCGTACTCCTTTCCCAATCTTAAACCAGTCCGTTGTTCCGTGCTCTGTTCTTACCGTTGCTACTTGGTCGTTATACAGATTCCTCAGGAGGCAGACAAGATGACTTGGTATCCCCATACCACCAAGAACTTGCCACAATTTGTTATGATCCACACAGTCAAAGGCTTTAGAATAGTCAATAAAACAGAAATAGATGTTTTTCTGAAATTCCCTGGCTTTCTCCATTATCCAGCGGATATTGGCAATTTGGTCTCTAGTTCCTCTGCCTTTTCTAAACCCAGCTTGTACATCTGGCAATTCTCGCTCCATGAATTGCTGGAGTCTACCTTGCAAGGTATTCAAGCATTACCTTACTGGCATGTGAAATAAGTGCCACTGTTCGATAGTTTGAACATTCTTTAGTGCTTCCCTTTTTTGGTATGGGGATATAAGTTGATTTTTTCCAATCTGATGGCCATTCTTGTGTTTTCCAAATTTGCTGGCATATGGCATGCATCACCTTGACAGCATCATCTTGCAAGATTTTAAACAGTTCAGCTGGGATACCGTCATCTCCTGCTGCCTTGTTATTAGCAATGCTTCTTAAGGCACATTCAACCTCACTCTTCAGGATGTCTGGCTCTAACTCACTGACCACACTGTCAAAGCTATCTCCAATATTATTATCCTTCCTATACAGATCTTCCGTATATTCTTGCCACCTTTTTTTGATCTCTTCTGCTTCTGTTAGGTCCTTACCATCTTTGTTTTTGATCATACCCATTTTTGCCTGGAATTTACCTCCTATGTTTCTAATTTTCTGGAAGAGGTCTCTTGTCCTTCCTATTCTATTGTCTTCTTCCACTTCCGCACATTGCTTGTTTAAAAATAATTCCTTATCTCTTCTGGCTAACCTCTGGAATTTTGCATTTAATTGGGCATATCTCCCCCTATCACTGTTGCCTTTTGCTTTCCTTCTTTCTTGGGCTACTTCCAGTGTCTCAGCAGACACCCATCTTGCCTTCTTGGTTTTCTTTTTCTTTGGGACGTTTTTTGTTGCCGCCTCCTGAACAATGTTGCAAACTTCTGTCCATAGTTCTTCTGGGACCCTATCTACTAAATCTAGTCCCTTAAATCTATTCTTCACCTCCACTGCATATTCCTTAGGAATATTAGTGAGCTCATATCTAACTGGTCTGTGGGTCTTCCCTATTCTCTTTAGTCTGATTCTAAATTTTGCAATAAGAAGTTCGTGATCTGAACTACAGTCAGCTCCAGGTCTTGTTTTCACCGACTGTATAGATGTCCGCCACCTTTGGCTGCAAAGGATGTAGTCAATCTGATTTCGGTGTCGACCATCTGGTGAAGTCCATGTATAAAGTCGTCTTTTAGGTTGTTGGAAGAGAGTGTTTGTTATGCACAGTGAGTTGTCTTGGCAAAATTCTATCAGCCTATGTCCTGCTTCATTTTGTTCTCCCAGACCATGCTTGCCTGTAATTCCAGGTGTCGTCTGACTACCCACCTTAGCATTCCAGTCTCCTGTAATGAAAATAACATCTCTTTTTGGTGTATTATCCAGTAGGTGCTGCAGATCCTCATAGAAGTGATCTACTTCTGCTTCTTCAGCATCTGTGGTTGGGGCGTATATTTGGATCACTGTGATGTTAAATGGCTTACCCTGAATTCAAATTGAGATCATTCTATTGTTTTTTGGATCGTATCCAAGCACTGCTTTAGCCACTTTATTATTAATTATGAAGGCTACTCCATTTCTTCTGTGGTCCTCTTGTCCACAGTAGTAGATCTGGTGGTCATCTGATGTGAAGTGGCCCATTCCTGTCCATTTCAGTTCACTGACACCTAAAATGTCTATATTTAATCTTGACATCTCACCAATAACCACATCCAATTTGCCCTGGCTCATAGATCTTACATTCCAGGTTCCTATGGTGTGTTGATCTTTAGAACATCGGATTCGTCGTTCACCACCAGCACCGTCGGCCGCTAGCCGTCCTTTCGGCTTTGAGCTAGCTGCGTCATCACATCTGGGGCTAGTTGAACGTATCCTCTGTTCCTCCCCAGTAGCATTTTGACCATCTTCCGACCTGGGAGTCCCATCTTCCGATGGTATACCGACATATCTCTGGTTGTACTGATCCATTTAGTTTTCACGGCAAGAATACTGGGGTGGGTTGCCATTACCTTCCCCAGGGATCGTATTTAGTCTGACCTCTCTGCCACGACACCTTCCCGTCTTGGGTGTCCCTTCATGGTTTAGCTCATGGTTTCATTGAGGTGCTCAAGCTCCAGCACCATGACAAGGTAACGATCTCCTTTGCTGGAGTATTCATCTTTAACCTGTTTCTAAATTTTCTATTTATGCTAGATTAACTTTCCCTTCCTCCTTGGCTACATACATTAACAATTTCCTAGAAGTGCATTCTCTAGACCACTCATCTTCCATCCCTGAATATGAACCTGTATCCATCTAACATCTACTGTTCTGTTATTATACTGTATATAATATTTTCTATGCTAGAAAATAGATAATCTAGCCATTCCCTAGCCCAAGTGAAATGATAGCAGTAGCAATAATACCAAATGGCAAATATAATCTATAAATATAAGAATGTCCATGTTCCCCATAGTTTATAGGTACTTATCATACAGAGGTAAATTATTACCTGAATTTATATATTTAACTCAGTTCTGTATTTATAATATAACTCAGTTAAGGAACACTATAAAATATGGTGGAACAGAAGTTAGAAAAAGTTGCTTATATGGTCTAGACTTGACTTTATTACTTAGATCCTCTTTCATGTTACTGCTGGCCATCTGACTGAATATATAATATATAATATTTATATTTATATATATAATATATAAAAGCCTCTTTCAACATAGTGGACCTCTTACTTTTCCATTCCAAATCATTTTAAGGGTGTGGGAAAATGAATGGGGAAATCCTATTCAGATGGAAATCCACTTAGGGTTAGGGTTAGGCTTCCCTGAAATTGGTCAGAGAAACCATCATCACAGTTATATTTCTTGAGCCTCTTTATGGGGCTGAATTGGGCTGAATTGGAACCTTATCCTGCCAACCTTATACTGCTGAATCCAAATGCATCTGTAGTCCTGGGAGGGGACCTGAATGCTAGATTGGGCCCCAATGACCACACCCTCTATGCACGGCACAAATGTCCCCCTCCCAACCCTGAAGACAATGGATTCCTCCTCCCCCATTGCTCAAAAGATTGGAAATCAAACTTTGCAGGTCTCTGCCTGGCTCAAACAGCCTTAAAGCTAAACCTTCACATTCTAAATGGTGCCCTTGAAGGTGACCATCCAGCTGAATTCACCTACCTATCTGGCTGCAGAATGAGCGCTACTGACTATATAACCGTCTCTGGGGACCTTCTCCCTTATGCCAAAGCCCTAGAAGTTATGCCTAAATTTGACAGTGAGCACTTCCCAATCCTGCTCCAATTAAATGCCTTCACTCAAGAAGCACACTCTGAGGACTGTTACCAACCCTTTTTAATACCAGCAGGAAGAACTTACTGCCGAGCCAAGTGGACCCCCATCTAAATCAAATGATAACTGAGCTACTGGCCTCAGATCACCTACAGAGTCTTCAGTCTGCCCTGACATCAGCTGAGTCTCCTGATGCACTCATGGAGAACTATAACACCCTTACCCAAGAGTTCCATCAGCATCTAACCCATAGTAACACTGCACCCTGGAAGCAAGAACAATACCACTCCAAGCCATGGTTTGACAAGGACTGTGTCAATGCCAAAAAAGCACTTGCTACCACTTACCAGGCCTATGTATCCAACACTACACCAACAGCTGCGCAGGACCTCCTCCAGCAGAAGAGATACTACAAGCAACTGCTGGCATGCAAGAAAAAGGAAGTCATGAAAAACAACTGGACACGGCTTATTCAAGCAGTCAAATCCAAAGACTCAGCCACCTTCTGGCATATCACATCAAGCTCCCAAAGCAATGGCCCGTCCATGGTGGACTGTCACATCCCCACAGGGACCTGGGAGCCATACTTTCAGGAACTCTACATGGACACCTCTGTTGGAAGTGGATTCCCCAGCCAAACTATAGAAAATCTGCTGATGTGGGCACCAGTGACAGTGACAGAGATCAAGAATCTTGTTGCTCAGTTAAGACTAGGGAAGGCCCCAGGAGAAGACCTAATCTCTTCAGAGGCCATAAAAAACAATTTGGACTTCTGGGCCCCCACTTTAGCCTCACTTTTTATCTGCATTGACACTTCCTCCTCAACACAATCAGCAAACTCTATGCAATACATCTACTGTATAATGGAAATTCCAGGACTGGTTGGAACAAGAAAACATACTTGCAGAGGAGCAAGCCAGCTTTAGGAAAGGTTGATCCACCATTGATCAGTGCCTAGTACTCTAACACCTTATTGAAAAATACTCCTCCCATAACACAACCTCCCTTTATGCTGCCTTCATAGACTTCAAAGCAGCTTTTGATTCCATATCTCGAGCCAAGCTATGGGAAAAACTGGAGGCCTCCTCAACTGACTGACGCTTACTTTATTTAATATGTATGCTCCATGAAGGGACTTCACTCAAAGTAAGATGTAACTCCCAGGGCCATCTCACCAGTGCCATTGGAACTGAGAAAGGCGTCAAGCAAGGCTGCATAGTGGCCCCTCTCCTATTCAACTTCTATATCAACTCCATGGTGGTCCATCTCTGCAACACGAACTTTCACTCCCCAAAACTTGCTGGAAGACATATCTCTGTTCTACTCTATTCAGACAATGTAGCAATACTTTCATTGTCTATTGGCCTTAAAAGAGCACTGAGTGCACTAACATAGTATTGCAAGGAAGACCAGCTAGAACTCAATTATCAGAAAACTAAAATCATGGCATTTGCCAAAAGGCCCAAGAGCCACTCCTGGAGCATAGATGGCCATAAAATTGAGCAGGTCTCATGTTTCAAATACCTGGGAGTAGTTCTCCATTCTGCCAGCAGTAGAAAAGCCCATGGGGACCACGTTGCTGAAACTGCACAAAGGAGCTCATCTGCCATTCTCAAATACCTCAAGTCAAGAGGTGGCCACTATATACCTGCAGCACTCAAACTATTTGAAGCCAAATCAATAGCACAACCCCTGTATGGAGTCCAGATTGGCCCTTCTCCAATTTTGCACCATTGGAACTTGTGCAATCCAAATTTCTAAGATCAGCCCTTCAAGTCCCAAAATGTGTCTCTAATGCCACCCTGAGACAGGCCTTATGAAAGTGAAGACTAGGATGTGGGTGGTCATACTCAACTATTGGCTTAGATTATTCCTTTTTCCCCTTGGCCTTGCCACATTAACTATAAGGGATGACTTTCAGTCCACATGGAAACAGGCAGTGGCAACTAAAATCTCATCCCTGGGATTTTCTGCAGGTCTACTACTCAGCACAGGATATGATCAGGCCAAAGCACTCATTAAAAGGGGAGCGGTGGCTCAGTGGGTTAAACCGCTGAGCTGTTAGACTGCCGACCACAAGGTTGGCAGTTCGAAACCGCGTGGCGAGGTGAGCTCTCGCCATTCACCCCGGCTTCTGTCCACCCAACAGGTCGAAAGCTGAAAGCGAGTAGATAAATTGGGTACCACTCACGTGGGTCAATTTGCTGGCGTCCATCGGAGGGTCGTCCTCGAGCCAAGAAGACCTGGAGAATCCCGATAATGGCGGCGGAGGACGACGAATTCGGAAACAACAACTTCCTGGACGTCAGCAGCCGGCTCGGAGCGAGGCATTCTGGGGCATGTAGTCCGATGCGTGCAGCTGAAGAGCTGGTTCCCTCTCCTCCTCCCGATTGCGCGGTAAAAACTGTAGTAATATATATGATTGTATAATATATATGTATTTACATGATTGTAAGCCGCCTAGAGTCCTCCATTAGGGAGGGGATAGGCGGGGTATAAATAAGATAAAATAAAATAAAAATAAATAAATAAACAGCATGTAGCAGACAGAGTGCCAATTGGATTTAGCCAGGTCCCCAACCTTTATTGCCGGTGAATCCAGCAGGCATTCTGCCTCCCCTATGACATACTTATCTAAACTCAAGGTACCCAACCATTGGAGGGTCTTTACTCTAGCACGATGTCATACCCTCCTCTCAGCTGTCCTTGAAGGCCGATACAGGAAGATTCCTTACCTGGACAGACAATGCCCCTGTGACTCTGGTCACACAGAAACAACAGAGCATGTGCTCCTCCAGTGCCTGTGTTATAGAGACATTCATACTAGCCGCATGTTACCATTATTGGTGCTTAAAATTCGCCACATGATGACCGGCGCCACAAACTAGCATTTATTTTAATATACTAGAGTACTGTAATTACATATATACTAACCTTAATGCTCCCCCACACTCATCTAATGCTCCTGTCTCTCCCCCTAGATTTCCTTTCCTTTCCTTTTTCCTTTCTCCTTCTACTCTATACTTTTGTGTTTCAGTTTTCATGAGATTTTAGTGTATTTTTTATTTTTGTGTTTTAGCTTTTTATATTAGATTTCAAAATATTTCAGTGTTTTAGCTTTTAAAAATAGATTCTAATGTACATTCTATGTTTTTAACTGACTGTACCCCACCCTACTCATGCTGGTCTTTGACCATAATAAAGATTTATTTGTTTGACACTTAGGGTTAGGGTTAGGCTTTCTTGAAACCAATAAGAAAAATGATCATCATAATTATATTTGTTGAGCCTCTTTATGGATAGTGAACCTCCAACTTTTCGATTCTGACTCACTATAAGGATGTGGCAAAATGAATGGGGAAATCCTATAGGGAAGGAAATCCACTAGGGTTAGGGTAGGCTTCCTTGAAATTGGTCAGAGAAACCATCATCACAGTAAAATTTGGTGAGCCTCTTTAAGGATAGTGCACCTCCAACTTTGGTTTCTCTGACCGATTTCAAGGAAGCCTAACCCTAACCCTAAGTGAATTTTCATCCCTACAGGATTTCCCCATTCATATTGTCAGATCCTTAAAATATGTCAGATTCAAAAAGCTGGAGGTATGTAAGAGTTGGTAAGCCTCTTTATGGATAGTGAACCTCCAACTTTTATAATCTGATGCATGTTACGGACTTGCGAAAATGAATGAGAAATCCTTTCGGGATGGAAATCCACTTAGTGTACTCTCCATTTCACTTTGTTCCATGCCTGAATATGAACTTGTGTCCATCTAATATCAGTTGGCTACATTGGATTTGAATCCTGGGAGCTCCTGTCCTAAACACCCAAAAGATAACTCATAAGGGGGAAGCTGACTTTCAAGAAAAGTACATCCTTATATTCAAGGTAAATAGCATTCCTGTCAGGTCAATCAAGAATTTATTCTGCTACTCAGAGTTGACAGTATAGGATTTAAAAGATTTGAGTCTTGGACAGATATAAATTAATTTGTATAGTTGCTATAATTTACAGTACTTTGTCTTTCCCAGAAATCCCTGAATAAAAAAAGTGAGACTTGACGCAAGTTATATTTTGCTTTTACTTTGTTGCTATGTTGAGGCTCTGAATTTGAATTGGCTATTGCTGCCAGGCAACAATTTCTTACTTATTTATCACAATACATTTTTTTCTCAAAATCACATTTCTTAGAATTGGTATTAATCCTGCAGTTTGCAATTCAGCAATCCACGAAGAGTTTCCTGATATCTAAAAGAATCCTGGCACTAGGGCTGCAAAACAATTGCACATCAAGGGCTGCATTTGGCCTTTGGATTATATGCCAATAGGCATATTTTAAAAAGTAATGTTTCCAAGACAAAGAAATAGATCAAGGTTGGGCCAAAAGTTAAATTAAATGAAATTAAAATTTAATTATGAGTAAATGATTACTCCTTATGCATTTAATCATTTTCTTTTCTGTTACATTACAAATGGGCAACAACTTTTGGAAGGACTCTGCAGTCTACACCAGGGCTTTTAACAGTCTCTTGCAGTCTTGGACCAACAACTTTAAATGAGGAAAGGCATAATGAAACATGAAAGTCCTGCCTCCTGGTTAACAAGGCCCAGTGGATGGAGTAATGAACTTGAACAACTAAGATCTAGATTAATATTCTCAACCATGACATGATGTTCACTGTATGGCCTTGGATAATCAAAATAATTTAACTAAACCTATGTCATAGGGTTGTGATAAGAGTAACATGGGTTCATCTTATTTTGGTTGCCTTGAACTTTTGAAAGGAAGATACAGAGTAAATAAGTATTAACAGAATGGGGAATTAAAATGTTTATGTATGCATGTGTGTATACAATCAGTTTTATGTCACTTTCACACGAGACTCTATGTGGCTCACAATTATAAAAGTGTAACAACAATAATCAGTTCAAAATACACATTAAACTCTGTCAACTGCTGTTAGGCAAAGACTGTGGAAAACCACATTTTTTAAAAGGCTTCCTAAATATTATCAGGGAGGGAACCATTCTGACCTTGGGAAACAAACTCTTGAAGAATAAGGGGACTGCTCCTGGAAGGACCATCCTCCAGGCTCTGGCCCCATGATCTCTTAGGTTGGGTGGGCAGATTCCACTAGCACAAACGATTGCAAAAATAGTGATGACCCAAGCTATAAAAGACTTCATAATTAACAACTGTAGCATAGGCTAAAACTCTTAAATACGTTGGCACAAGTCAGCAGGTTGATAGCCACATTCTGTGCCAATTGCAGATTCTAGGTCATCTTCAAGAGCAGCCTCATGTATATATCCTTGCTGTTAAAAGTCGGAAGTCACTTCTTTCTGTAACTTTAAAAAAAAATTCTTTTATGTTTTCACATCTTTTCAGTTTTTTTTCTTCGCAGTTTTTTATTTTTTTGTAGCTTTTATCTTTGTTTGAAACTTAATAAAATCCTTATTAAAAAAAGAGCAGCCTCATGTAGAGTAAATTGTAGTAGTCTAATTAAGAGAGGACCAGGACATAAGTCACTATTTACAGAGCCTATGAACTATATCTTTCACAGAAATCCTAAGAAGAAAAGGTATGACTGAATTGTTTCTGTCAACTATTAAACCACAACACTGATTTTACTCCCCAAAACCTATGTACAGTACATATATACATATACGTACATATACAAATGCCTCAGCAATATCTGCTGCAAGATAAATGAAGCATGCTTGACAACCATTTGGTAATGTTTGTAGAAACCAAATTAAGAGTAGCATATTCCATTTATTATTATTCTTTATTTACATCTCGCGTTTTTAATACTGTAATCATATATAAATGCAATATTATTAAGAATAAAATATTTGTTTATACTTATGTATAAGGTACTCTGGGTTGTTTTATAGGAAAAACTAAATTAAACATATTTACAAGTTTAAATGAAACATTTCCAGATATTTGCTAGTGGTGTTAGGAGAATCTCTTTTGTTGGCTCAACTGCAGATGAACTCTCTCCCCTGCTGTTGGACTGTGGCATCCCTCTGAAATAAGAGAGGACCTGTCACGACCTCCAGCTGGAAACCAGGAGACCGAGAGTTCTAGTCCCGCCTTAGGCATGAAAGCCAGCTGGGTGACCTTGGGCCAGTCCCCGTCTCTCAGCCCTAGGAAAGAGCCAATGGGAAACCAGGAGACTGTGAGTTCTAGTCCCGCCTTAGGCATGAAAGCCGGCTGGGTGACCTTGGGCCAGTCCCTGTCTCTCAGCCTCAGGAAGGAGCCAATGGGAAACCAGGAGACTGTGAGTTCTAGTCCCGCCTTAGGCATGGAAGCCGGCTGGGTGACCTTGGGCCAGTCCCTGTCTCTCAGCCTCAGGAAGGAGCCAATGGGAAACCAGGAGACTGTGAGTTCTAGTCCCGCCTTAGGCATGGAAGCCGGCTGGGTGACCTTGGGCCAGTCCCTGTCTCTCAGGCCAACTCACCTCACAGGGTTGTTGTGGGGAAAATAGGAAGAGGAAGGAGTATTAGGTATGTTTGCCGCCTTGAGTTATTTATAAAAATAATAAAGGCGGGATAGAAAATAAACAAAACAAAACAAAACAAAACAAATAAGACAAAATACTGGGATAAGCAGTCCTCAGCCCCATATTCAGAAACCTCCTGGGCAGAGGACCCAAGAGGACCCTTCAGCAGAATCTCCATCTTCCTTTCCTTTTAAAAGCATGAGGTTGAAAAATGAAATGAGGGCTCTTTAATAGTTTAGACCAGCCTTTCTCAACCTTTTGACCTTGGAGGAACCCTTGGAATATTTTTCAGGCCTGGGGGAACCCCTGCACATTCAGGCTCAAATATAGGCCAGAAGTTACAAAATTATTATATTTGTTTCCTGGGTAGGCCTGTATATATGCACTAACAGTGTTCTTAAACTAAAAATAAAGAATGAAACTTACCTCTTTAATGTGAAGTTGCCCAAATTTGAACTATTTATTAAAAAATAAATCATGATCTCCCAGGGAACCCCTAGTGACCTCTTGCGGAACCTTAAGGTTCCATGGAACCCTGGTTGAGAAATCCTGGTTTAGATGGTTTAGACATTGATGCTAATCAAAATAAAATCCTTGCTATCTAATGTAAGTCTTCACTGTGTAGAAGAGAGAGTATTAAACTATTGCTGTAATAGAAGCTCAGTCAGCCCAACTTATTTGGTGCTCTCCAAGGTCCTGGGCCTTGGGTTTTGCCATCTTTCTCTCTTTACTGAAGGTTCTTTCCTCACCTTTCCTGCTGCTTTAATTATTCCTTCAAGGGTAAAGGAGTGAGATTTATATTTTATATTTAGAAATCAGACAGAAATAGAAAACTGGCTGAAAGTAAGTCACCTTACAGTACAGAAACATTCTCTAGCCAATATGCTAATATGCTATATGTTATTACAGTATCTATTTGCCTCAAGCTGACTTTGATTATAAATGCACAAATACATACAAAAGGATGACAAATATTTGTCAATGTATTTTCACTCAAAGGAAACTTTGCAATGCTCTTTGGAACTTGCACCATCATGGTTAAGTGACAGGTACCTAACAGTCTGTTATCATTATATATTAGAATTCAAAAAGCTGCTTCATAGTCATCAAAGCAACTACAGTACATCTTTTGTAAGGCTTGCATAGTTGTTTTGGAAGCTGTTCCAAATTCTAAATAAGATAAAATACCAAGACCAAGTGGTTGTGGGTGTTTGGGCCACCCAGATCAGGGGATATTTTATCTCTGACCTTAGATGGGGTGGTTCTTACCCATTCAAGGGTGATGTGGAACTTGGGGGTGTTCTTGGACTCACAGCTCCTGCTCAATGAGCAGGTGGCAGCTGTGGCCAAGAAGGCCTTTGCACAGCTCCATCTGGTACTCCAGTTGCACACTTTCCTAGATTGGGATCCCTTCAGATAGTCATTTCTACCCTGATCATCTTGACTACTTCAATGTGCTCTCCACAGGACTGCCCTTGAAGAGCACCCAGAGGCTTCAAATGTTCCAGAATGCAGCAGCCCAAGCAGTGATGGGCATGCCTTGGTATGCCAGTGTAACACCTCTGCTTTGTAAGCTGCACTGGTCACCAGTTTGCTTCTAGGTTAAATTCAAGTTGGTGGTTGTTACCTATAAGCCCTACATGGCATTGGGCCTGGTTACTTGAGAGACCACCTATCTTCCATAATATTTGCCCAGCCAATTTGATCTGGCAGGGTTGGCACGCTTCAATTAAGAGTGCCTTCTCTTCTGCAGCCCCTGTCCTATGGAATGAGGTTCCACCCCAAGATCTGACTAACCCCCACCCTACTGGTATTTCAAAAGGGTCTGAAGACCTGGCTCTTCATCCAGACCTTTAATGAGGATGACTGAAGCCTCCTTTTAACTTAGGTTGTTGTTTGTTTTGTTTCTACCCAGTTTGTTATTCTACCATTTCTACCCTTTTTTGTTTCTTGTTTTTTTAGTGTCTTGTTTTCATGTTTTAAATCATTTGTGAACTGCCCAGAATCACTGGGAGTCAGGAAGCATATACATTTTAATAATAATAATAATAATAATAATAATAATAATCTTTCATTATTAAATTGCTCTTACCATTAGGATATTTTGTCTATTGTTTAATTAAAAGCTACCTTCTTCTAACTTAATGGTTTCCAACCTGTGGTCCAGGGACCATTAATGAATGAAAGTATTGCAGATGGTTCTTCATGTGGGCACCAAATAAAAATATTTTTAAAAATAATAGCTAAAATTTCAGGACATTTGTCAATCCCTTGAAAAAAAGTCAAGCAGGAAAACCAAATCTTGTAAGATTTGACAAACTCATGAGACCTTGGCCACTTAAAAAAAACCCTTTAATGTTTATTCAATGTTGGGATCAGTAGATATCATGGGAGATCATGTATGCTCTGGCACCTGCGGATGCCATTTTGCTGACCCCTGGGTTGTGTAGTGGTCTTCAAAAGATTTCAATTGTCATGTAGTGGTCCACATGATGGAAAATATTGGGAACTGCTGAGTTAACTTATTAACCCTGTTAAAATTAGTTCTGATCTCTGGCCCTCAGACTTTGCTCTCTTCTGTCTCACAGTTCTTTTGGCATTTGAAGAGTGCTACTGTATAAGGCCTCCACCTCAATAAATATGCCTAGTTAATGACATTTTTCCTCATAAGGTCTGGTTTCTATAACATTAAAGAAACTGCATACTTTTGAGGCTGGGAAGTCTATATTAAATTTCAAAGGGAATAAAAAAGTCATGCTGAGTCAAAATATATAGTATTAAAAGGTCTTTATTACAAGAATATGGTACAATTGGCAGATTGATTTCTGTCAAATAAGTATTCTACTGTGTTGGGCCATCCTCAGGAGAAGTAACACCACAGGACCAGAGTCAGCGGTTTATCTTCATCTAAAGGAAAAAGGACACTCATTTGAGGACATTAAAGTTCACATTTTAGACAGAGAAGATAGGTGGTTTGAGAGAGGGGTCAAGGAATCCATTTATGCCAACTTGGAAAATCCTTCCTTGAATAGAGGTGGGGGCCTCAGGCACAATCTTTCCCCTATTTTCCTCCCTGCTTTGTCTTCTGTGCCTAGGAAGATTAAGACCATTTCGCAAGCTCAACAGCAGCATGGTGATCTTAACGATCCTTCTTTAGATGATAAAGGGACTTAGAAATAACATCTCAAAAAATAACCATGACCTAGCCCCAGGTGTAAGGTCACACAGCAACATATTTTAGGATTCCCTTACTAACTTTGCTCAGACTGAAGAAGCTCCTTGGATAAGGAGTGAAACGTTTCCACTGAGAAAATAGAAATCCAGTTGACATGATTCAAGCTACAGACTATGTGTAATATACAACTCTCAAAGTGTGAGAGTTGTATTATTGTGGTAGGACATAATCCTAATAATTAAATACACATACAAATAAATAAATGGGAAGCTGATCCCTGTAAATAAAGACTGAGCTCATCCAAGACAGTAAATTAAAAAAAAAATCCTGTTGTCAGTGAAATGTGTCTGCAGCCTTGCTCTTGAGAATTGAGTTGGCCTGGCTGCTGAGACAAAACTGATAAGGCCTTATCCACAGGCTAGTCAGTTTCACATCTTTTCTCAATTATCTCTTCACAGAATTTGCTTCCCCAGTCTGTATTTTGCAATGAGCCTCTTGGACACCTGCAAAAAACCTTGACCGCAGTGTAGGTCTTCCCTTCTCTTATTCTGCTCATTCTGAATTGATCCTACTAAATTGTGGTAGAATAATATTTTGAACAGGGATGCCAGTTGAGATTTCAGTGAAGATGTAAGCACCATAGCAAGGTTCAAAGACTGTTTTTCACTTGATTTTCTAAAAGCAGAGTGTTTTTTAAGAGCATTTGTGATTGTAATTTTCATGCCATTATAACAGAAATGTAGATGTTTCAGAAGTATCACCCTAAACTGGAAAGATGCTAATTGGTGCTCGAGTGTTACAGTTGCTAAGAAACCTGTGCAGTTGCTAGTGATGTGTGGTAAGAAATAGTCCTGGAATTTCATTTTCTCAGAACTCTCTTTCAGTCCAGATGAAATTGGCCAGCAATCTCCCACTGAAGAGCTGTTTTCTTATCAACCACAGGCAGGAATCCTGAAGCATCTGCTTGGACTAAACATAGGCTTGAGCTGTTTGTGACATAGCCCATGCATTGAGTCAATTGCTTGCTCATTTTGCTATTGTCATCTTGTCATTTATTAGTTGCATTTGATTGTTTTACTGTTTTCCTCATTATTTTAAAAATGTTTTAGAAGCTTTTCATATTTCAAGTGATTTTGTGATCTGCTCAAAGAGCTTCAATTAGAAATATAATTAATCTTCATCTGGCAATGCAAGTCCCATGTCCAGAAAGAATACTGTATTCTTCATAACTCTTTAAATCTTGATATCATGATTTTGAATTATTTGGGGACTTTAACTCTCAAAGTTTGCTTAGAAGGTTCTTCCATCCTGTTCTCATACTGATAAGAAGTCTACTGCCCATTTCCAAAGGTGCAGATTGCCCTACCTTTCACAAAAGAGACAGGTCTTCTCCCTTTTATACCAAAAGAATAACAGAGCCAGAATCAGAATCTTCCTGCCCTAATTTGCCTATAAATAGCTTTGTCATTTGAAAGAGGAGTAGGGCTGGAATTCTTGCATTGTTACTAATGAATCTTACAATAAAAGCTCTCAGAGACTTGCTCTTTGAGATTAACTGTTTCCAGGTTGCTATAAGAGAAATCTGACAACCCTATTTCCCATTTGTATACAATATATTTTGAATATAACTTTAGGAAGAATAGACCTGCAATTACACTCAAATCCTGCTTGCTATTTTGATCCTTTCTGTATGGGAAAATTGCAAATTTTAATGTCTGGATCGCTGCAGAGGATTTAACAATTTAATGTAACCAGGTTTCTTATATCTGCTTTTCTGCATTCTACCTAATCTGGCAGAAAGTTTATTTTTCTTAGTGATCAGATCTTGGTATATCCATATTGATACACAACTGTCCTTAAATTTTGGAAAATTAAGCAAAAAGTTAATATGCCTGGTAAGACTGAAAGAATATGCTTGTGGTATGTAAACAGGTCTAAAATTATTATTTTCTAAATGATAGAAACAATTATACTAAAATCCTATTCAAGTCTACTGAGAAAACTTAATGAGATCAACAGAGTTTACTTCCAAGTGCTATTTACATATTTACCCAGGAGAAAGGTTTATTGAACTTAGTTGGATTTACTTTCAAATAAGGTTGCATTTCTTGCTCCATTAATTATTCTTCACTGGGGGGGAAAAACAGGCTTATATTTTACTTAATAGTAGAAAAGCAACTAGGACAAATGAAAGAAAAAATAACTAGGCAATTATTAAATGATGATATCGTAGAACATTTCCTAAAACTGGGGTGCATAACTTTGGGCTGAAAGTTGTATTCTAGTCATTAAGTGGTAAATAAAACTGAGTGAGTCCAAAACAAAGTGGCAGACCCAGGACAAAAACTAAATGTAATTAAACTTAATTCCAAACAAATTAAGTGCAATTAATGTGATTACTCCTCACATAAAATATCACAATTTGGCAGCAATTTTTGGAAGGGCTCTATGATTTTGAAAGCGTCCTGGAGCTCAGATTGTTCAGAGGGCTTTGAAATCCCTGATCTGGAAAGAATGTGTTGCCATGCTCCATGCCTCTAGCATTTTGTGTTTGACAATCTCAGCTTTTCTAACAAACAAAACAAAAGCAAAACTCTAAATACTATGATCACTGTAATATACAAAGTAAACCTTTACATAATTTAGTTTTGATGCATACTTTCTGGATACAGTCCTGTGGTTAAACAGATTGTCATTTTAAATGAGAGGTCTTTGAGGTTTTTCTAACTGCCTTTGGTGTTCCTTAAATATTTCTGACATGTTCTAAGGCATTTTTAATTTTTTTCCTGATACTATTGTTTTTTGAGACACACTAAAACTCAATCATTACATTACCAAATAATTCAGTCAGAACTCTAGATGTTAGAACCAAAGCAGAGAGCATTATGTTTATAGATGATGATTCTGCATTTTTATCCTGGGTATTCCTGAATAATGTTTTAGCTATGCATATTTCCTATTTTTGCTGCTTCCTAGCCTACAGTAAACCTTCAGAATATTCTGAATTCTACAATCAATTTCATTACAAATATTTATCAAATTAAAGTTTGCAAGTTCATATAAAACAACAGAGATAGAATACTCACATCTTTCTGGATTTAGCTGTTGATGAAATCTGGGCATTCTAAAAATGTCTCAGAACTGATGGGAAATAAAGAGATGGCAAAGATTATTATTAAGATGTACAAGATCGGAAATCATGGAGAGAGCTGGCTTATGGAATCGCCAAGGGTCGGATACGACAATGGATAATTCGATTTGATTATTAAGGGAGCAAAAACTTAATCCTGCTGTATAGTTTCTTAACATAATGTATCTAAGCTGTGAAGAGTTAAAGATGGCAGGAAATTCTTATGGATAATCTAGCCCAGAGCTTTCCAAACTTTTCACGTTGGTGACACACTTTTTAGACATGCATCATTTCGCGACACACTCTTACAGCAGGGCATCATTTCGCGACACACTCTTACAGCAGGGCACAAGGCAGGCACTAGGACTTGCACGGAATCACAGCAGGTTTGGAGGCAGCAGGGCACAAGGCAGGCACTAGGACCTGCGCAGAATCCTGGCAGGGCAGGTTTGGAGGCAGCAAGGCACAAGGCAGGCACTAGAACCTGCTCGGAATCCTGGCAGGGCAGGTTTGGAGGCAGCAAGGCACAAGGCAGGCACTAGAACCTGCGTGGAAGCCAGGAAGCAGCAGCAGCCAAGATACACTCGGACACTGCAGCCGACACACTAACGTGTCGCAACACACAGTTTGGAAAGCTCTGATCTAGCCACTATCCTTTGGAGTTACCGGAGCATTCAAACAAATTAGGGAATTAAATGACACCAAGGACTGGGAAAACAGATCATGTACACAAATCCAGAAATCTACTGTAATGTATACTTATTGTGTTCAACTTAACAATAATGGTGAATTATCTTGTGCCTGCATTTTTAAAGAGACTAATCCCATCCACACAGTTTAATATTTGTCCATTGGACTGTGTACCTTACCAAATATAGCAGTGCACTTTGGAGCTTAAAGACTGGGTACAAAAATATGCTTTTAGAAAAGTTACATATTTCCATTGTATACTTTGGGGAGGGCTTAACACAAAAACATTATGTTAAGGAAAAATACATATGAAAATATACATTTTCTTCCTTTTTATTCTTTCCAACCCAGTAGAATGTTGGAAATAAATTCTGTACAGGGGCTCAGGACTGACTATATATCATCTGGATAACTCCAAAAACAGAACTGGACCAAATTTGGTGTTCCAGGATAAGCTGGCCAAAGACAGTCAAGTTAAAAAATGGGATAGATCCACCAAGAAACTATGGGGAAAAAAACTAGAAAAAAATCTCCGCAATGCATCTC
Organism: Charina bottae; assembly: GCA_023362775.1. Lineage (NCBI taxonomy): Eukaryota > Metazoa > Chordata > Lepidosauria > Squamata > Charinaidae > Charina > Charina bottae. Next base: position 5,729,583 of record JALMGJ010000008.1, read on the forward strand.
TATTGGAAAAGGCAATTGGATGGCATTTTGCTGACTGTTCCATTCACAAACCATCCTCTTCCCTCCCTTCTGATCATGCAGCTCAAGGCAAAGCTACTAAGGGCTTGGAAAGAAGCTGAGAAACATGCTCTGTATGCTTTCTCTGTCTTTATTCTTTCCAACCTGGTGAAATGTTGGGAAAAATTATGTAGAAGGCTCAGCGCTATGCATGTCTATCAGCAAGGTAACTCTCTGAATACTGGGCAGAACAGGACCAAATTTTATGTGAGGGAGAAGACAGCAAAAGAAAGACCAAATTCAAAAATGGTCACAGTCCAGCCAAGAACGGTGAAGAAAAGAAACTAGAAACAATGATGCCAATGGATCCCTATGGGAGTGGCCGTTGAGCAGCAGCTCGGAATGTTGCCGACTGCTCCTTTCCAAGGCCTCCTCCCTCTTCCCCCCCCCCCCCGTCGCGGGAGCTCGAATGGGGCTATTTTTGAGAGGGTGGAAAGCAGTCCAGAAACCATGCTTTGCATGCTTTCCCGGTATTGTTCACATCTGCAGAATTTTTTGGAAATGTGATGAAACATACATAAAATTACTACATGTAAAACAGATATCAAACAGATAAAAACCTGCTTTATCCATTCCAAGTCTAAAGTCAGCTGGGCATAGCTATTTTAGTTTTTAAAGAGATGTGGTGAAAGTGCAGCATGGCTGCATGCGCTGCTCTAGAAGCCATTCCTAGTTGTCCCACAGGATGGGCCCAGTGTAAATAATTGGAAACATCTTTCTGAATCATAATGTGTAACAATGTGGCAGAAGAAACAGACTGGGAGAGCTTTCTTTTTATTGTTGCTGTTAAATTTTTAAAAAGCTAGAACAATGCAAGGCCAACATCTGAAGTAACCACAGTCATAGAAGAATTATGAACTCCATAAATAATTCAGCATTTCTTAGAAAACATGCAGCTATTTTCTGGGATAGGAACAATATAGTATGTCGAAAATCTGCTGCTAGGGGGAGTGGGTAGTGAGGAAGGGGTCCTTAGCCAAAATCTTTCAGCTGCAATTCTTAAAAATGTAAGAGAGATCAGTTTTGTTTGAAAGTTTCCCATCATAAATTCCACTTTTGGGAATGGAATAGCTTTTACCAGCTTTCTGGAGTAACCAATGATAGCTGGTAGTGTATATGTGTATCCGTTAGGCTGGGTTAATGCATGTAAGGCAGTCTTTCCCATCCAGATGTCTTCCACATGTTTAAGACTACAACTCTCCAGATTCCCAATCAGTATACAAAGGCGTCTGTGGGCCTTGATATCCTTCAGACATTGTCTAATTACCCAGGACAGGAAGATTATGGCTCTTGTTACAAGAAATGCTATTCAGCCTATACCAGGGGTCGGCAAACTTTTTATGCCGGGAGCCATTTTGACATGCTCGTGCACATTTTGAAATGCTAGAGAGCCAGGGGGCGGGGTTTGCGGGCGGGGGCCAATCACGTGGAAGGGGGCGGGGTTTGCAGGCGGGAGACGGCGTCCACCCGGCCCAGCTGCCCGGGGTCCAGGGAGATCAGCTCCTGCGGGATCTGTGGCGAAGAGCGGCTGTGGGGGGGGGGGCGGGCGGCGACGACAAGCGACGCGCTTCAGGCTTTCAGCGCTGGAAGGAGGCCCGCCTTCCAGCGCTGAAAGCCTGAAGCTCGCCGCTTGTCGTCGCCGCCCGACCCCCCCCCCACGGCCGCTCTTCGCCCGCCCGCGTTGAAGGAAGAAGACGATGGAGGGTGGGAAACGAGGCCTGCCCGCTTACCTGCCTGCTTGCCTCCCTCCGCGAGGCCCCCGCTGCCTTCCCGGGGTCCAAGCCGGATCGGGGGCCTCGCGGAGAGAAGCAGGCAGGCAGGTAAGCGGGCAGCCCTGGCCTCCGCCGCCGGGCCCGCCCCCCTCGGCCGCTTCCGCCTGCCCGCGTTGAAGGAAGAAGACGATGGAGGGTGGGAAACGAGGCCTGCCCGCTTACCTGCCTGCTTGCCTCCCTCCGCGAGGCCCCCGCTGCCTTCCCGGGGTCCAAGCCGGATTTGGGGCCTCGCGGAGAAAGGCAGGCAGGCAGGTAAGCGGGCAGCCCTGGCCTCCGCCGCCGGGCCCGCCCCCCTCGGCCGCTTCCGCCTGCCCGCGTTGAAGGAAGAAGACGATGGAGGGTGGGAAACGAGGCCTGCCCGCTTACCTGCCTGCTTGCCTCCCTCCGCGAGGCCCCCGCTGCCTTCCCGGGGTCCAAGCCGGATCTGGGGCCTTGCGGAGAAAGGCAGGCAGGCAGGTAAGCGGGCAGCCCTGGCCTCCGCCGCCGGGCCCGCCCCCCTCGGCCGCTTCCGCCTGCCCGCGTTGAAGGAAGAAGACGATGGAGGGTGGGAAACGAGGCCTGCCCGCTTACCTGCCTGCTTGCCTCCCTCCGCGAGGCCCTCCGCTGCCTTCCCGGGGTCCAAGCCGGATCTGGGGCCTCGCGGAGAGAGGCAGGCAGGCAGGTAAGCGGGCAGCCCTGGCCTCCGCCGCCGGGCCCGCCCCCCTCGGCCGCTTCCGCCCGCCCGGGTTGAAGAAAGAAGATGATGGAGGGTGGGAAACGAGGCCTGCCCGCTTACCTGCCTGCTTGCCTCCCTCCGCGAGGCCCCCGCTGCCTTCCCGGGGTCCAAGCCGGATCTGGGGCCTCGCGGAGAAAGGCAGGCAGGCAGGTAAGCGGGCAGCCCTGGCCTCCGCCGCCGGGCCCGCCCCCCTCGGCCGCTTCCGCCTGCCCGCGTTGAAGGAAGAAGACGATGGAGGGTGGGAAACGAGGCCTGCCCGCTTACCTGCCTGCTTGCCTCCCTCCGCGAGGCCCTCCGCTGCCTTCCCGGGGTCCAAGCCGGATCTGGGGCCTCGCGGAGAGAGGCAGGCAGGCAGGTAAGCGGGCAGCCCTGGCCTCCGCCGCCGGGCCCGCCCCCCTCGGCCGCTTCCGCCCGCCCGGGTTGAAGAAAGAAGATGATGGAGGGTGGGAAACGAGGCCTGCCCGCTTACCTGCCTGCTTGCCTCGCTCCGCGAGGCCCCCCGCTGCCTTCCCGGGGTCCAAGTCGGATCAGGGGCCTCGCGGAGAGAGGCAGGCAGGCAGGTAAGCGGGCAGCCCTGGCCTCCGCCGCCGGGCCCGCCCCCCTCGGCCGCTTCCGCCTGCCCGCGTTGAAGGAAGAAGACGATGGAGGGTGGGAAACGAGGCCTGCCCGCTTACCTGCCTGCTTGCCTCCCTCCGCGAGGCCCTCCGCTGCCTTCCCGGGGTCCAAGCCGGATCTGGGGCCTCGCGGAGAGAGGCAGGCAGGCAGGTAAGCGGGCAGCCCTGGCCTCCGCCGCCGGGCCCGCCCCCCTCGGCCGCTTCCGCCCGCCCGGGTTGAAGAAAGAAGATGATGGAGGGTGGGAAACGAGGCCTGCCCGCTTACCTGCCTGCTTGCCTCGCTCCGCGAGGCCCCCCGCTGCCTTCCCGGGGTCCAAGTCGGATCAGGGGCCTCGCGGAGAGAGGCAGGCAGGCAGGTAAGCGGGCAGCCCTGGCCTCCGCCGCCGGGCCCGCCCCCCTCGGCCGCTTCCACCCGCCCGGGTTGAAGAAAGAAGACGATGGAGGGTGGGAAACGAGGCCTGCCCGCTTACCTGCCTGCTTGCCTCCCTCCGCGAGGCCCTCCGCTGCCTTCCCGGGGTCCAAGTCGGATCAGGGGCCTCGCGGAGAGAGGCAGGCAGGCAGGTAAGCGGGCAGCCCTGGCCTCCGCCGCCGGGCCCGCCCCCCTCGGCCGCTTCCGCCTGCCCGCGTTGAAGGAAGAAGACGATGGAGGGTGGGAAACGAGGCCTGCCCGCTTACCTGCCTGCTTGCCTCCCTCCGCGAGGCCCTCCGCTGCCTTCCCGGGGTCCAAGCCGGATCTGGGGCCTCGCGGAGAGAGGCAGGCAGGCAGGTAAGCGGGCAGCCCTGGCCTCCGCCGCCGGGCCCGCCCCCCTCGGCCGCTTCCGCCCGCCCGGGTTGAAGAAAGAAGATGATGGAGGGTGGGAAACGAGGCCTGCCCGCTTACCTGCCTGCTTGCCTCCCTCCGCGAGGCCCTCCGCTGCCTTCCCGGGGTCCAAGTCGGATCAGGGGCCTCGCGGAGAGAGGCAGGCAGGCAGGTAAGCGGGCAGCCCTGGCCTCCGCCGCCGGGCCTGCCCCCCTCGGCCGCTTCCGCCCGCCCGCCCGCGTTGAGCGAAGATAATGATGGGGGGCGGGAAACGAGGCCTGCCCGCTTACCTGCCTGCTTGCCTCTCTCCGCGCAGGGGCTGCTGCGGCTGGAGATGGCGCTGCCTCCCTGCTGCGCCGGGCCTCGCTCAGTGCGAGAGCCAGGGGGCGGGGTTTGCGGGCGGGGGCCTATCACGTGGAAGGGGCGGGGGTGAGTTCAGCTGCGGAAGAGCCACACTCAAGGGGCCAAAGAGCCGCATCTGGCTCGCGAGCCGCCATTTCCGACCCTTGGCCTATACTGTATGGAATTACATTCTTCTTTAAAATCAGATTTTCAGCTGGTAGATACTCAGATTATATCTGTGAGCCAGAGGGTTTTTTCCCCATCTGCGGCTGCTCTTCCAGCAGTGCTGTCTCCTGAGGAGAAATGAACCTGATCAATTTATCAATGCTTTGGCATAATCCAGGCTACTGCAATACATTTACATATACAGGTAGTCCTCACTTAACGACCGCAATTCGGACCAGCAACTGTCACTAAGTGACACTAAGTGACGTGGTTGTTAAGTGAAAATCACTTGACTGCAACGGACCTATGATGTCAGTTCCGTGGGGTCATTAAGTGAACCACCCACAGTTGTTAAGCATGATATCACGTGACCGCAACTTGAGACTTACTGCTGGCTTCTCCATTGACTTTGCTTGTCAGAAGCTGGCTGTGAAATGCCCAAATTGCAATCACGTGACCACGGGGACACTAGGTATAACCAGTCATAAAACTACTTTTTCAGTGCTGTTGTAAGTTTGAACAGTCACTAAACAGGGCAGTTGTTAACCAAGGACTACATGTACAGTACATGTAATGCCTTTGAACTCTGGGCTATTTCAGATGTTCAGGGAACAGCAACTGGACTTCAGCTGAAATTTGCTTGGGTGAGTACATCACACCAAATACAATACTTACAAATGTGCAGTGTTGACCAAATGAATTGGAGGTGTTGGATTTAATCTTTAAAGCCCTAAAATAGTCTGAGACCAGGAGAGGTAAAGGACTACCAGTTCTCATATGAGATAATTATGGTTGTGTTTGAGTGTTGCTATCAATAAGATTAATGGGTCAATCCTGAAGAAAGGGCTTTGGTGGGCTTTAACCCTAACCCTTTCAAGCAAATGTATTTCTAAATTTCTTTCCAAAATCACAGGTGAAAAGCTGTCCCATTTAGCTGGAATTTGATGCTTAGTTTAGTTTTGGTAGTACTGCTGTATTTATTCACTTGATTGCCTAGGTTTGGCAGATAGGCTACTAGAAGAACTTTAACTGATATTGATCAAAACAAAGGCCTATATTTCAACATCCTAGCTGGGTTCATACAATATATTAGGATAAAATGTGGTGCACTTGCTGTTTAGCTCAGTGTGTGGTGTGAATTCAGCCAGCATGATTAGTTTATGGTTTAGTGGCTATATTTGTATGACATGCTTGGATGTTATATTTGTATGACATGCTTGGATGTTATACACACACACACACACACACACACACACACACTACTGTGCAAAAGTCTTAGGCCACCATTAGATTTGTTGTTTTAGCAATGGTATAATGACCATATACGTATAATTATTTCTGCCAGTGGTGTTGGCGATATTGTCCGTATTGATGGGATCATGAATGCTGAAAAGTACAGACAGGTTTTAATTCATCATGCCATTCCTTCTGGAAAGCGCCTGATTGGGAATGGTTTCATTTTTCAGCATGATAACGATCCCAAGCACACTGCTAATGCAGTGAAATCATATTTAGCGAGAAAAACAGCTGATAAAACACTGACAGTCATGGACTGGCCTTCACAAAGTCCAGACCTGAATATTATAGGGGCAGTATGGGATCACCTGGACAGAGAAATAAATAAAAGACAACCTACATCTAAAGAAGAACTCTGGGAAGTGCTGAAAGAAGCCTGGTATAATATATAGTGACTCTGAACAGTCACTCATCCCCTTGTCATCTCCCATATAGATTATTGCAATGCGCTCTACATGGGGCTACCCTTGAAGAGTATCCGGAAGCTTCAGCTGGTCCAGAATGCGGCCGCACGGGCAGTTACGGGTGCTATAAGATCAGCACATGTAACACCGCTGCTCCGCGAGCTGCATTGGGTACCAGTTTGCTTCTGGATCCAATTCAAGGTGTTGGTCATCACCTTTAAAGCCCTACATGGCATGGGGCCAGGGTATCTGAGGGACCGTCTCATCCCGATCACATCTACCTGCCCCACCCGGTCATGCAGGGAGGGCATGCTACGGACCACATCAATAAAAGAATTTCATCTAACAGGGTCCAGGAGGCGTGCCTTCTCTGTGATAGCACCCGCCCTGTGGAATATCTTGCCCCCAGAGGTGAGGTGGGCGCCCTTGCTCCTGGCCTTCCGGAGGTCTTTAAAGACCTGGTTCTGCCGCCTTGTTGGGACGAAGGAAGTAATAGTTCCTCCTGGGGGTGGTTAGCTTAGTGGTGTCCTCCTTTTAAGATCTCACCATCCTCTGGATTTTTTCTATTTATTATTATATTGTATTTTAAGATGTATAGGTTTTTAATTTTAATATTATTATTGTAAACCGCCCAGAGTCTACTGCTGTAGAGATGGGCAGTGATAAATTTGACTAATAAATAAATACCAGAAGATTACTTCAGAAAACTTCAGGACAGTCTCCCCAAAAGAGTTCAAGATGTGCTTAGAGCCAAAGGAGGTCACACTAAATACTGACTTTTGCCTGAAGAAGCCATTTTGTTCTGAAAATTGTGTTTGTTTAAATTTTGTAATGATGGTCATTAAAACTTTGCTAAAACAACAAAGCTGGTGGTGCCCTAAGACATTTGCAGACTACTATTATTTTTACAAATAACTCCGGGCGGGGAATGTACCTAATACTCCTTCCTCCTGCTATTTTATTTATTTTATTTTATTTTATTTTATTTTATTTTATTTGTTTGTTTATTTATTTATTTTCTATCCCGCCTTTATTATTTTTATAAATAACGCAAGGCAGTGAACATACCTAATATGCCTTCCTCCTCCTATTTTCCCCACAACAACAACCCTGTGAGGTGAGTTGGGCTGAGAGAGAGTGACTGGCCCAAGGTCACCCAGCCGGCTTTCATGCCTAAGGCGGGACTAGAACTCACAGTCTCCTGCCTTCTAGCCCGTTGCCTTAACCACTAGACCAAACTGACATGCATGGATATAACAGTTTAATTACATTTTACTCAACATAATTTTCTGGGTTTATAATGACATCATGAACATCAACTATCCTATGGATTGGGTTTGCACAAAATGCTAAGCTAAATCTTGGTGCAGTCGAGTCAATTCAGTAAACTATGTGTCAATTAACCAAAGGTTAGGGTTAACCTCCCCCTTTTCTTATAAATGCCTATAAGAACTTCAAAAGCAGAATATGAGCTCAATGTTTCCCAAGGATTAAGATTCAGATGCAAACCTTACCTTCCACCTTGTTTAAGAATTTTTTGCAGGGTGGGGATGGGGTGGCTTAGCATGTCATATAGACAGAACCACAGTCTTCATGAAGACAGTGGCTGCATTTGTACAACTTGCTAAACTATGATTAGCAAACTCTGTCATTTTCAGGTGACATGCTAAGCTAAAGCAGAGAAATCACATTGCAGCTTACCATGAAGGCCCAATTCATATAAGGCAAATGCAGAACGCTATTCAGGAATTAGAGAGCTAGTTTGGTGTAGTGGTTAAGGCATCAGGCTAGAAACTGGGAGGCCGTGAGTTCTAGTCCGGCCTTAGGCACAAAGCCAGCTGGGTTACCCTGGGCCAGTCACTCTCTCTCAGCCCTAAAAGGAGGCAATGGCAAACCACTTCTGAAATCTTGCCAAGAAAATTGCAGGGAGTAGTCCACGCAATCGCCGAGAATCAGACACGATTAAATGGCAGAAAAAAAAATTAGGAATTAAGATTCACTACATGAGTGCCTGGGTTAAGCCTTAACATCCGAATTTTGCAGGCCACATCTAATTACAGTAGGAGAGACAACCAAACATACATTGAAGATTTCTGCAATGTGGGAGCTTTTGCATGTGGAAACCAACATGTATACAACTGTAAACACAATTTTCCTCCTGCAAACATACCTGCTATATGAGTGGGTGCCATTGCTCATTAGATGTCACTAGCACAACTTTGGAGGTATCTGGACCTCATTCAGGCCACTCATGTAGTAAGTAGAAATGCCTGCGTATGGCTATAAAGTGGATTGTTTGGTTTTAATTATAGTGGTTTGTTAAGTATGATTTATGAGTCAGTGAGAATTGGATATGCCAACATCCAATATTCATATCACTTTGGATAAGATGGCTAATCCTTTACTGCCTGAACACTGCCCCTGATCTAATATTTTTGGCCAATAACTGAAGATAGTCAATGGCAAAATTGGGATATGTGATGCTATTTGGCAGCTGAAGAGAGATGTAGTTGCATGCAAATCTAGGCATTTGGTCGAAGACATCATAATCTGATTACACAAGTGACACTATGTAATTTGTACCATTGGTGTGATGATGTAATTACACACATGATGTCACTTGCCCCCTTGCCCCCCAATGGATACGTGTGTGAAAGAGAAAGCTGGAGCAGATGGATGTGTTGCTCAGAGGAAAGCTGGACTGCAGAAGCTGGGCAGGATTATTTGAATGCCAGGCCTCTGAAAACTCCACCACCAAGATTTGGTGGCAAATGAGGACAGGCTCCAAGGTTTGCATCACTATAGGCATTGCATGTGATATAGAGCAGGGTTTTCAAACTATGTTCCACAGAACCTAGGATTCCACAAGGACAGTGGTGTGCTGGAGCCAGCTTGCACTGGCTCACTACAGCTGATTGTTCAATTTTCTGGAATGTTGTGATCTGGTTGACAGCAGAGCTGAGTCATAATGCCTAGCTGTTCTGCAGTTAGTGGTGTGGTGTGGTGGTGGCAATGGAGCTGGCAAAGTTGGTTCTTAAACATTTAGGTAAAAGGTAAAGGTTCCCCCCGCACATTTGTGCAGTCGTGTCCGACTCTAGGGGCCGGTGCTCATCTCCGTTTGTTAGCCGAAGAGCCAGCGTTGTCCGAAGACACTTCCACGGTCCTGTGGCCGCATGACGCGCGTGGAACGCTGTTACCTACCCACCGAAGTGCTACCTATTAATCTACTTGCATTTGCATGCTTTCGAATTGCTAGGTTGGCAAGAGCTGGAGCAAGTGCGGGAGCTCACTCCGCACGCAGGGCTAGGGATTCGAACCTCTGATATTCCGATCGACAAGCCTGGCGTCTTACCCGCTGAGCCACCACGCCCCCTCTTAAACATTTACCAGCACACAACTGTGTGAGAACTTCATGGTGTTACGTGAAAGACAAAGGCCAAAAAAAAAATCACTCAAATGCAGCCAGGAGTATCTATAGCGATTTTTCTAAAGTACAGTAGAAGGTGCATGGCTTGTTAGCTGTCAAAAGCCGCATCATTTCTGCTCATGACATTTCATCACTGTTTCAGGGCTGGAAATCTGTGGCTCTCCACATGTAACTAGTTCACAGCAACCCTAGCTTTTGTGGTCTGTGGTGAGATACCATGTGAACTGTATTTTAGCAATAGCTAGGGAGTCACAGATTTAACCTTTTTATTCTCTCTTGTTGAAACTGGTGTTGCAATTATTTTTTGGACTGGCCTTACTGTTTCATATTTTATACTTTCCAAAATTCTTTTAAGATTTTAACATAATGTTTATTGAATTATTTTTGTTTTCATTGTTTTTAATTCATTCTAAATTGTTTTCAAGGCATTTTAGTCCACTTTGGGGTGGTTTTTAATATGAAAAACTGTGATATAACAATTTTATAAATATTTATATCTCACCTATTTCTGTAGAATTCAGTCAAATATGCCATTATCTCCTTTTAAAGAAAGAGCAGCTTTTCTTTGCTATTGGCATATCCACATTAGTCAGATTTGATGTAACTATAATATGAAGCATCTTATCTTATTTGCCCTGAAATGTAAGAAAGAACAACAAATGAACTAAGTATGCGTTTGTGTAAAGAAAGAATGCTGCAGAAAATATTAAAATACTGGAAGAAACTGAAGCACTTTTCTAGCTGTCATTTAATTTTTTCTTATTAAAAAAAAGGTGGGTAGAGACTTGCCTTTGAGAGGAGGAAAAATCTGATTTTTTAAAAGATATAATAACAGGGCTTGCCATGTATGAAAAAGAATACAATCTAATATAGTGCTTCTTTGATGTGAAGGCTTTATCACTTACACTAGAAATGTTTATTTTACCCCAGAATTTCTTTTCTTATATTGGTCCTTTTTATTCTTGCAAACAAAATAGTCATAAGCATTTCTGCATTACTCTGTCTTTCAGTACAGTGTAATTTTTCCCTGTTGAATTGTTAATAGACCAAGCAACACCTTTTAGCAAACCTTTTTAGCATGTTAATTGAAGAGAAAGAGGTTCAGACATTGCCAGGCAATCTGCAAAATGAAGATAAAGTTCATGGATTGGAATTTATTAGACTTTACCAATATTAAACAGTCCTCAGTATAAATACATCAGGCAAAATTAGCATTAGATTGAGGGGTGCCATTACAGTTGTTTCTAAATGAACATAGTTTTATTCCATGGATATGAAATATTAAGCATTGCAGCCACAAAAAGCCATGATGATGCCAAAATAACACACGTGCGGTGACATCATCACTCAAATCCTGACATCTGACCAGGTACATATGTTGTGGTATTTGCATGATGATGTCATTAATGTTTCATCATTTGCTCCCCCTTACCCCTTCCTGCAGATGCCCTTGAAGTACTTTCAGGAAGAAGTTAACCAATTCATATAAAAGTACAAGTAGACATGGACCCTTTTGTCATCCTTCCATCTATTCAATGAATGCCATTTCACGTGATCAAACACAGCATCTGGGTCCAACTGGATGATTTTCATGTCCACGTTAATTGTATCCTGCCACCTTTGCTTTGGTCTTCTGCAACGGGAGTTTGCCATAAATGTTAGTGGTAGGTAGTGCAGGCAACAGTGTAGGGTACTGCTCGAACGTGGTCATACCAATGTAGGCTATAGGATACCATATCACTGTAGAACCATGCCATGCCATGCCATGCCATACCACACATCATCATACCACGTAGAACGTGGCCATACCACTGTAGGAATGGTCACAAAGTACTATGCTGTAATTGTAATTTGGAGATAAAAGCCTCATTTGCCCTGTGGCAAGATGTGAAGTGGGCAAGTCTGTTTTTACCATTATGTTCTTAACTTCTCATTCCTTTTTTCTCAAAATCAAGCCTTTAACAGATTGGCCTGAGATGGATGTTAATGGTTCAAGTCACTTGGCATCTGAGCTCACACAGCATGCTACAGAATGATTTGTGAACCATTATTTACTGGTTTAGCCATAGTACACCAACAATGGCTGGGTTCACACAACATAACCCAGAACAAAGCACACCATATTGCCTATACACAACAAATTAGCTCCATGACTGAGCAACCAGTTGAACCCAATATTGATATCTGCATTTACAGTACACTGAACCCAGCCACAACTGCTGTCTTATTAATGAAGTAACCCTCTTCACCGATCTCCAACCTTTGTTTAATTCTACAACTGCGATTGCGCACAACCAAATAATGGGCCAGGCTTTTCCGCCTCACTGATTTATCTCCGCGTCCGGGATTACACAACCCCTCCACGAAGGAACCCAGCCTTTCAACCTCTTTACGTCATTAATTCGCGTCCGGGGAAGGCGGGTGGAAGGTTCCTGTTGCCGGGCTACGGACTATGTAATCTACCTGCGCCGCCGTAGACGGGCCGTCCCTTCTTTTCCTCCTCCCTCCCACCGCTGACTGTATCTGAGGGACAGAAAATAAGCGGCTCTGGACCACCGGGCAGACTATCTCGTGGTTCCGTGTATCTCTCTTTCCTTCCGAGACAGAAGCGGTTCTCCGCCTGCCTCAGAATCCGTCCTGCGGAGTGACCGGACCCCTCACGGAGAATTAGTTACCCACATGCCTGGGAGCGGGGCGGGAGCGGCGCTGAGCCTAGCCGTCCGGCGCCGCTTCCGCGCTCCATCTGCCTGGCTGGGGCCCTAGCACCGCCGGCGGCAGTAACTCGGGGAGTGTATGAGAGCCAGAGCCGGTCTGGGGCCGCGGCCCGACCCTCTGGCCGCCTCCCCCTCCAAGGCCGGGGGTGGCCGGACCGGTCCCGGGGGAAGCGGCGGGTAGCGCTGTGGTGGAGGCGGCAGTGGCTGCTCCGCGTGAAGCGACTTCGGGCACACTGCTGCTGCTGAGTCTCTCAGAAGCCTTGAGGGGACGGAAAGCTTCGGTGACCAGTCCTGGAACGTCAAGCTGTGCGCACCTCAGAAGCCCCCGAGTGGAGGAGTCTTGCTCCTCTCGAACTTGCCGCCCAATCCTGTTGGCCGCTTCCTCCTCCTCCCGCGGGGTGTAGAAGGGTGATTCCAGCAAAGCTCTCCGCTTGGTCCCAGGTCCGCTGCGTTGTCCCTGGAAAGACGGTTGAGCGCCACCGCTGTTTTAGCTCCCGAAGTACACAAGGTGAGTGGAACGGTAGATGAAGGGGGGGGGGAGGTCAAGGGGCTCATCTTAGCATCCCGGGTCTCCAGGCCCTGTAGTTGGGTGATGCACGTGGTGCCTTCCTCTCCCCTCCCCGTACGGAACGAAGGGATGGGGAGAATGGCTCGGCTCTGTCCTGAATGGCTCCTGGTGCAATATAAAGGGCAGTCGCTATCCCTTGTTTCATATGCGCCTCACGTTGCAGGACTGTCTGCATGGTCTGCTGCGCTGAGTGACCCACCCTGTTAACCACGGTGGAGAGATCTCCCTCAGGGTCAGGCAAAAAAGCATTGGTACATCTCGAGGGGGCTTTAAATGCCTTTGTTGAACAACTAATGAGAACAGAGGGGTTTGAGAGGGCCAGTTAAGAAACTCGGACTCTTGTTTCTCCTTTCTTTTTTTCCTAGTAACAGAAAGTAGTTTAAATACACTGATCTCTGCACCATGGTAGCATTAATTTCTGTTGAATCGACTTTGAGGCTGATTATTGTGTGATGTGGAAAGTATTCTGGTTTAGGGTTTTCACCTAGAGTGAATAGCATAAGGTTTATTCATCCAGAATGGGTTCCACAGTCCCAATAAGACTAAAATGCATTTAAATACATTCTGCCTACTTCACAATATGCAACATAGCTTAATATTAAAACAGCAGTGCTTTATGCAATAAAGTTTTCAGAAGTTACATTAACCTAATTTTAATGAATGCTGCTTAAAAGTTAAAGGTTCTTTGTATTTGAGGAATCATAAACATTCTGTCTTGAGTCTTGCACTACTTGGGTCTTGCATAATTTTAAATTCTATATATTTTAAAGTGTAAATTGCTCCAAAATCCATATAAAAATGTTCATTACATTTATTCTGTCTAAAACAATGAAAATTTTTATGATACTTACTGGTACATTTGTTGCAGAATTAGGGCTTTTTTTAAAATATAGTCTATGCATAGATTATTGTCCTGAAAGAAAACTGTGTGTATAATTTCACACACACATCAGGTGGTAATGAAGGAAAAAGTAAGAGATCAGAGGGAAATAAAATGTAGGAAGTGGAGACTGATTATTATCTATAGATAGTAGCCATAGGACACTACCAAGCATAAAAATATATTCTTTCTCAAGATTAAACTCCATGCGTGTTGAAGTGAACTATAGTTATCAAAACTTATCCCATAATACATTTGCTGGTCTTAAGGATGACAGAGAACTTTGCTTTTGTTTCAGCAAACTAACACAGTGATCCTCTGAAAACAGATACCTGTGAAGTGTTGGTGCACATGTTTGATTTTATTTTATTTTATTTTTTATATATATATATATATATATATATATATATATATATATATACACACACACACACACACACACACACACACACACACACACACACTTGTTTCTGCATAGCATTTTTCAGTTATGCTATTGTTTTATGTGCACTGAGTTTAAATGAATTTAGGGACTTACATCAAAGCATCAACATAGCCTGATTCACATATTGTGTTAAGGCATGGTTTGCTTTCCATGGTTTATTAAATCACAGTTGTGTGGGTTTGCAGTACATATTAAAACATAATAATGGGTTTTGTACAGTATGCTGAGCCAAAATAAAACAAACCACATTGGGGCTTACTACAGTATGGGAAATTCCATCATGGATCTGATAGGTATGATGTGCCAAAGTCCTAAACATGGAAAACTCATTTGAAAATAGTTATCATTGTTTACAGTTGTTCTTAAAATGTAATTATACAAATAATGTTACTTTATTAGATACAATAGAATTAAGTGGCATATGATCTTTCAATATAGTTAATCCAAACTTCTTAGATGACAAAAACAATTTCTTTGATGCAGACAGTAGTTGAAGTTAATACTCAATATTAGTTCAAAGATAATTTTTAAGAAAACCTAGTTTTTCATCTTCATTGAGATAGATTATTGATAGAAAGGGGAAAGGGCTTGAATAGAAAATGAAGTTTCTAATTCCTACAGAGGAATATCAGAGTTCTACAGAGAAGTTAAATTTTTATATTATTTTCTATTTTAAAAAGTTAACCCTGAAATCCACAGTCCTCACTACAGAAGGGATATATGTTAGAATGAATTGGACTGCTATGGAGTAACAGGTTGTGGTCCCTTCCCTCCTCTCTCTATTATATATGCAATCCTAAAAATGTATCTTAGAAAATAAATTTTACTGGATTTAGGACAACATACTCCTGCCATAATATGCTTGGCATATCCCTGTTTTAGCTGGGGTGGTTTGACCAGTGTGGTCAAGGTAACAATATTAATGTCTTAAATTAAGTTATATGAGTTCATCTGAAGGATAAGGACCTTTTATCTGAAGGATAAGCTCCATTTTTACACTAGTGGAAATTATCATCCTTTTCCCTTCCCTGCAGTATCCTATGAGCCCCTAAAATCAACTCTATATGGTCTTTCAAGCCTCTGAAACAGATTTTAAAAGATTGTATGTACTGAGGACTGCAGAGGGAAGGAGACTATCCCCCTCCCATTGACTGATGAATGCAGTTTTTAGCAGGAAATTGAAATGATATACATAAAGCATATTAATAGTTGGCTAGGTAGTTATTGACCAGACTGGCAATCAGTTTGAATGCTTGATGTATAAGAATAGAAAGAAATGTGCATTCACATACACAGTATAGAAAATAAGTATTTGAAATGGAAATGTGCCTCCAAGACATTAATGTAATTCTGTGGACTCCTTTTACTTCTTTAAACAAAGCAAATATCTTGTATATATAAGTGAGAAATTTGGCAAGTCAAGTAAAAGCAACAAAAGCTCAGTTTCTGTTCAGAGTAATTTTTATAGTATAGTGATTAGGAGCTGATTTTTTTTCACCACTGTTCTTATCTAGTGAGTTCAGAAAAAGAGATGAAGAAAAAAATGAACAGTTTAATAAGTAGTATGTATTTTCTCATACTTGGACAACTCACATGAAAATTATAATGGCAATCCCATGCAGTTAAATTATGCACAGTATCTTTTACTACTGGACTTGATTCCTCATTAAATGTCTTCCAAGTTATTTTGAGACTGGTAAATCAAGGTACACTGTGGGAAAGCTTATGTTTTAAAAACTGCATACATTTTATTTCTGCATGTGTACTTTTTGAATTCTTAGGGAGTAGTATTCTGCTTTTATCATGACTACATTTTCTGTGATTTTTTTTTCTGAATGGATTTCAGCTTCACTTGAAGGAAGTGTTTGAAAGAGCCCCAGTAAAGTACTGATATGATTGTGGAGTCTGTGGTGCTCTCTGAGCCTTGCTGTTTTCTTGCAGACGTTTCATTGCCAGACTAGGCAACAACTTCAATGCAAAAAACTGAAGATTTTCGCACTGAAGATGTTGCCTAGTCTGGCAATGAAATGTCTGCAAGAAAACAGCAAGGCTCAGAGAGCAGCAAGGACTCCACAGTTCAACCCTGAGCTACAAATATTCTCTTTGATTGGTACTGATATGATTGCTTGCTTGTCCTGTTGGAGTTGTATAGCTAAAATTGCATATCACTATGTACAGTAATTAAAAGCTGTACTATAACAAATATGCACAAATAGGACAGAATTCTAGTTTTCAATAGCATTTCATTTGTCAGGGTAATTTGATTGCAATTCAGTTGGATGGTGGATTGTTTTGTACAAGTCAGTTCCCCAAACTTGTACCACCCAGATGTGACCATACAGGCTGAGAATTAAGAAATGAATTCCTGACACATCAGGATGGTTTCAAGACTGGAGAAGATTGCCTTAATCAGATTGGAGATGACAAACATACTTTCTCATTTAGGCAAATGAGTCTTAGTCGAATATGCCAATGGTATCAATAAATCATATCTTTAAGCGTTTCTTACAAGTATACTGGATGTGAGCAAATATTCCAGTAATAACTGAGAGTGAGGCCAAGTTTGTATTTCAAAATATTTAATGACCACTGATAATACTACTATAGCAAAGAGAATACTTGGTATTTAAAAACATATATTTTACCATTTTACTGATAATTACATTTTGCTGGTTGTTGGTTTACTCCTAATAAGCTGGAAAACAGAACAAAACCTAGATTTGTTAAGAGGCATACTAGTATTTAAAGTTATGTTTTGGAACTACATTTATAAAACACAATTATTTCTAATTTAGATACACTTAAATGCCTTGACTTTAGCGAGGTTGCTTATCTAATTATGTGCTGCTTTGTGGCTAAAGTTCTGCTCGGTCCTGAACTGAATACAGAGCATGACTTTCTATGTAAACGTGTTGTATTGCAAATGCATATTATCTGTTCTGTTTTAGTCTCCTCACAAAGTGTCTGTCTCTGTGATATGACCTAAAATAATTTGGTATTTACTACTGTTAACCATTTGCTGTCTTGCAGTTTGTTGATTTACCCTTCTGAATATTTACTGAATTTACTGAATTCTGTATCTCTGGATTGAAATGTAGAGTTGTGAAGTATATTCCATAATAAAGAATTAAAGATATATGTAGTGTGTCCACGTTTTTAATGTGAAAATACTGGGTTCCTAAAAGTTCTTCTAAGATGGTCTAATCCAGAGCTTTCCAAACTGTGTGTCGGGACACGTTAGTGTGTCGGCTGCAGTGTCTGGGTGTGTCGCGGCTGCTGCTGCCTACGAGCCCTGCCAGGATTCCGCACAGGTCCTAGTGCCTGCCTTGTGCCTGGCTGCCTCCAAACCTGCTGTGATTCCATGCAGGTCCTAGTGCCTGCCTTGTGCCCTGCTGTAAGAGTGTGTTGCGAAATGATGCCCTGCTGTAAGAATGTGTCATGAAATGATGCATGTCTAAAAAGTGTGTCACCAACATGAAAAGTTTGGAAAGCTCTGGTCTAATCACTAGATGCTAGTACTTAACGTCATGGACTTTTCTTGCCTTGAATAACTCCTCATCAGTTTCAACTCAGGCAGATAAAACTAGGTTGTAAGTTTTCTTTACTATTCATCAGCCATTATATTTGTAGGTTTGGACCTCATCTTACATGGGGAAGTACTGCTTAGTGATTGTGTTTGCACAACATGCTAAAACAGAGCTTTCCAAACTCTGTGTTGGGACACGTTAGTGTGTCGGCTGCAGTGTCTGGGTGTGTCGCGGCTGCTGCTGCCTCCAAACCTGCCCTGCCAGGATTCCGCGCAGGTCCTATTGCCTGCCTTGTGTCCTGCTGTAAGAGTGTCTCTTGAAATGATGCCCTGCTGTAAGAGTGTGTCGTGAAATGATGCATGTCTAAAAAGTGTGTCACCAACATGAAAAGTTTGGAAAGCTCTGTGCTAAAATAATGAACATATGTTGTTGTTCTATGCACAATTATCTGTACCTCAGTAACTAAACTTTACAGCTTGTTTTGATTTTGTGTGCTGACAACTGGGACTTACAACCTGTGACATGTTAAGCCACAAAACGTGTTTGAAGGACAGTGTGTGATGGAGAATTAAATTGTAGCTCATATGTGCTTATAAGCCAGGTTTTTTTATTTAATTTTCCCTTTCATGGGGCACTAAGTATCCTTACAGTTGATAAAATTATTTAATGGAGTAGAAGTATACTATTTGCATAAGTTTTTTTTAAAGATTATACATGCCATTTAGATGCTGTTAGTCTTATAAGAGTGATGAGACCTAATGTATGTTGAGTTTTGCCCTGTTTCCTGTGTGTAGATACTGTAGATCTTTGAGATTCAACCTTATATACAGTATATATTTGTCACAAGTTTGGTACACTACAGGGAATTGTTTCATGCTTTGCACTTGCTTCAAGAGATATTCTAGATGTATTTTTAGCCATGTTTTTAAACATAATTGACTTTCTTAACTTAATTTTTTGTTCAGGTTCATAGGTTTGCTTTTATGGGAAGCAAGACAAATGGATTTGTCTCCTCCCAGAAGAAGAAAAAGCCATAGCTGTTTGCTGGAGGAAAAGGATAGCCAAGATTGCTTTCAGAGCAAAGCTGGAAGCTTGCCAAGAACAGCATATACACTGAGATAGGGTAGGCCTGGAAGAAAAGTTGACTATATGAAAAGGTACAAAGGTAAAAAGAAGGCTAGAAGCATCTACTATTCAAAGCGAAATTAAGTTGGAATTTATTTTTGCTTAAAACCGGAGCTTTAATTGTAGTAGATATCTATAGAAGAATTAGTATGGTGGATTCAAAGGAGATAAATACTGGTGTGGATGGATAAGAAAAATAGTATTATGTTGCAATTTAGTTTGTAGTCAAACAGGCTTTAATCAGTTAAATAATGTGTGTGTGTGTGTGTGTGTGTGTATGTGTATGTGTATGTGTATGTATGTATGTATGTATGTTTGTTATATTTGTATTCTTGCCTTTTTTAAAGATGGGCCCCCGAGTAGCATTGAAGTAACATAATTGTGTGCTTAGACTGAGACAGTGACTTCTACAAAGCTGTCTAGTAATTTTAATGAGAGAGAAGTACTTTTTAAAATAATGTGTGATCTTATGTAAAATTTAAACGTAAATTCCTCCTGTAAGCATTACCTGCAAAAAAGAATGTTGTAATGTGATTCTATATAGTCACTATTACCAAAAAAAAAAAGGCTCATAAACCATTTGGGAACACTTTAAGTGGTTAATTTTACTTAGTTATGCACTAATTTTAGTGCATAAATAATGGGGATTCACAAGACCATTGCATTGCTGACCAAAATTGTGTGAATGAAACTTAAACTGGCTTCATAGTACCATTAATGCTTTTCCTACTGAAATACCAATGTACTATCTGGTACATTCAAATCTTATTTAAATTTAATTTCTGTCCATCGTTTGTGTGATGCCATGAAGGTTCAAGTTATTTTTTTTGCTTTTTTTAGTTAGACATTTTAGAGAAAGAATATAAACAAAGGGATAAAAGACAAGTAGAAAGCATACAATAATAAAAATATAAATAGTAGAATACCATTAAGTAAGCAAGGGATCTAAAATGTCATAGAATTTATATTAATCTGAGAACCTGACTTCATGTGCCTTCAGATTCCATACATTCAGTATGAGTAGCTGAGGTAATGGAATACCATTCCCCAAGATCCACTTGGCCCCAATCCTGATGTCCTTTAGATTTATTTTAAAAATGGCTTTTCAAAAACAGTCCAAAGGCCAGGGTTAATTGCCTGAAAAATAAGAACTCCATCTGCATATTCCATTATCTTTTTCACAGAAAACACTCTGTTGCACACACAGAAATATGGTATGCACACATACCACTCCTTGGTTGTATTAGAAACATCAAAAAAGAAGATAAAAGGATGTAGGTGAGGAGAGGAATACATAGCACTAGAAAGGGAACAGAAAAAGAAAAACAAAACTGACTGAAAATAAGGCAAGGGGAAGAAATAGCTGCACAAGGAAGGAAATAGATAGTGTAGACCAGGGGTTCTCAAACTTTTTGATAATCTGACTCCCTATGTTCTTTTACACTATATCCCTACTATGTGAAATTCATCATACCAGCAGTTCTAAAAATATTATTAAACCTTAGAAAGAGAAATCTCTTGATTTGCAGAAGTGGATTGTTGATACAGTATGTGTTCACCACCATATTTGAATTGGCTACTTTTTGACAGATAAGCAAAAAAGAGGTCTTTCAAGTAATTTAGACAAAATTTTAATCTGCCCCACTTCCATTTATATGTTATATGTTGAGTTTGTATTATTTATGTTAAATATTACAAAGAGTAGTTAAGTGGGCTTTTTCTCTTACATTTGACCTGAAGTGCAACAAATGACTGCATGACTCACAGCATTTCCCTGTATTAAGAATCAAGTCTCTATTTCTGATTAATTGTTTATTATTTCTCTTGGATTTTGGATATTTCATAAGCAGAGGATTATTGGCATAGTTAAAATATTAAACCATGAAAGGAAGAAGATATGTTTGATAGTTTGGGGTGTTATTTTACTCTTTTATAGAATGAACACTTAAAATTCGTAATGCTGAGCTCAAAATGAATTGTTGGCCATGAAGTGGAAAAATGCATAAGGAAAGGGACAATTAGATCTAGAGCACTTTATGTCCCATTACTCAACATAAAAAAGAAGGGCAACTATCTATGCTATATTTCAGTTTCAATAATTGAGATGAATCCAGTTGACTCTTGCCTTTTGGGCTAGTAAACAGACATACAGTGGGGCAAAAAAGTATTTAGTCAGCCACCAATTGTGCAAGTTCTCCCACTTAAAAAGATGAGAGAGGCCTGTAATTGACATCATAGGTAGACCTCAACTATGAGAGACAAAATGAGAAAACAAATCCAGACAATCACATTGTCTGATTCGGAAATAATTTATTTGCAAATTATGGTGGAAAATAAGTATTTGGTCAATATCAAAAGTTCATCTCAATACTTTGTTATATATCCTTTGTTGGCAATGACAGAGGTCAAACGTTTTCTGTAAGTCTTCACAAGGTTGGCACACACTGTTGCTGGTATGTTGGCCCATTCCTCCATGCAGATCTCCTCTAGAGCAGTGATGTTTTGGGGCTGTCGCTGGGCAACATGGACTTTCAACTCCCTCCAAAGGTTTTCTATGGGGTTGAGATCTGGAGACTGGCTAGGCCACTCCAGGACCTTGAAATGCTTCTTACGAAGCCACTCCTTCGTTGCCCGGGCGGTGTGTTTGGGATCATTGTCATGCTGAAAGACCCAGCCACATTTCATCTTCAATGCCCTTGCTGATGGAAGGAGGTTTGCACTCAAAATCTCACGATACATGGCCCCATTCATTCTTTCCTGTACACGGAACAGTCGTCCTGGTCCCTTTGCAGAGAAACAGCCCCAAAGCATGATGTTGCCACCCCCATGCTTCACAGTAGGTATAGTGTTCTTTGGATGCAACTCAGCATTCTCTCTCCTCCAAACACGACGAGTTGTGTTTCTACCAAACAGTTCTACTTTGGTTTCATCTGACCATATGACATTCTCCCAATCCTCTTCTGGATCATCCAAATGCTCTCTAGCAAACTTCGGACGGGCCCGGACATGTACTGGCTTAAGCAGGGGGACACGTCTGGCACTGCAGGATCTGAGTCCCTGGTGGCGTAGTGTGTTACTGATGGTAGCCTTTGTTACGTTGGTCCCAGCTCTCTGCAGGTCCTTCACTAGGTCCCCCCGTGTGGTTCTGGGATTTTTGCTCACCGTTCTTGTGATCACTTTGACCCCACGGGGTGAGATCTTGCGTGGAGCCCCAGATCGAGGGAGATTATCAGTGGTCTTGTATGTCTTCCATTTTCTAATTACTGCTCCCACAGTTGATTTCTTCACACCAAGCTGCTTGCCTATTGCAGATTCAACCTTCCCAGCCTGGTGCAGGTCTACAATTTTGTTTCTGGTGTCCTTCAACAGCTCTTTGGTCTTCACCATAGTGGAGTTTGGAGTGTGACTGTTTGAGGTTGTGGACAGGTGTCTTTTATACTGATAACAAGTTCAAACAGGTGCCATTACTACAGGTAATGAGTGGAGGACAGAGGAGCCTCTTAAAGAAGAAGTTACAGGTCTGTGAGAGCCAGAAATCTTGCCTGTTTGTAGGTGACCAAATACTTATTTTCCACCATAATTTGCAAATAAATTCTTTCCGAATCAGACAATGTGATTGTCTGGATTTGTTTTCTCATTTTGTCTCTCATAGTTGAGGTCTACCTATGATGTCAATTACAGGCCTCTCTCATCTTTTTAAGTGGGAGAACTTGCACAATTGGTGGCTGACTAAATACTTTTTTGCCCCACTGTAAAACTTTGTCAATTAGCATCATAGTAGGGCTAATGTCTCACTTAATTTTGTTTCAATCTTTTTTTTTTATTGTGTAGTGGTTGTAAGGAGAGTGTTTGCTTTTTAGTTATGAATAAACGGGCAAAAATAGGGTATTGCTAATGTTTTCAACCTATATAAAAATACTAAGGCTTTAGGAGACATTTCTAGACTTTGTGGGAAAGCCAGAAATATTGCAGTTTGATGCATTCTCTGATGCTTCTGATGTTTCATAGACTAACAAAAGGTTGCTTTATTAGTAGCTTTAATGAACAAATCGCTTTATTGGCTTAGACATACTGGTAGCTTTGTCGGTCCAAACAGCAATGAGTTCTTATTTCAATTCACTATTGTGCTCAAGTAGTGAAGTGATAGCCATTGACCTTCTACTAAAGCACAATAAAAAGTTTTTTGTGAAGAAGAAAAGTACGCAAGGAAAACTGCAATGCCTTCATAACTCATGTGTTCAGACAAGCTCTTGTTTGGTTCTCAATATATAGCCTTAAAAATACAGCATTAATTGTCTTTCAATGGACCTGCTTGAAAATTTAATTTCATATTTAACTTTCACTTGGTATTTCATCCACGCAGTGTTATACTCTTGTATTCAAAACAAAATGAAAATAGAATGCTGTTATATGGAGAGCCAGTTTGGTCTTGTGGTTAAGGTTCCAGGCTAGAAACCAAGAGACTGTGAGTTCTAGTCCCTCTGTAGGCATGAAAGCTGGCTGGGTGACTTTGGGCCAGTCCCTCTCTCTCAGCCCAACTCACCTCACAGGGTTGCTGTTGTGGGGAAAATAGGAGGAGGAAGGAGTAATAGGTATGTTCCTTGCCTTGAGTTATTTATAAAAATAATAAAGGTGGGATAAAAATTAAATAAACAAATAAATAAATAAATAAATAAAATATGGCTTTTGCGCTAAATTAGTGTCAGTAGTCCTGGACAATCTGGAGAAATTATACTATGAAATTAAATTGAAATATTACTATCACTAACAAATGGCTAGAAGGGACTTGGAAAATTAGTACAGGCATGTTTTTTCATGAAGCTTTATCATGGTGATCTCCCATCCAAGTACTAACAATTCTGCTTAGCTTTTCTGGAGATCAGCCAAAGATGGCTGGGTGCTTCCACCTGAGCTGCGTTTATTGAAACAGCTCTTCAAAACAGCCCTTCACCCAAATAATTAAAGTGCAGGATTAAAAGGTGGTGCATATGCACACATTTCAGGTTGCTTAATGTCAGTCAGCATTACTACCAGAGATGGTTGTGAATAGAGAATAGCCTGCTTTTTGTATCCTATTGATTGTTTCTGGGCTAGGTTTCAGCTGAGCACTCGGTTGAACTTTGAAATACGTAGTGAAGCTTGGTGAGTTAGAAAGGAGGAAGCACAGCAACACTCCTTTTTGTCTGTCCAAACCAAACTCTTACACATTTTAGAACTGGCTGCTTAGCTCGTCCCTTTTCTGAAGTAAAGCTGCAGAACCTATTGTGAGGAGTTTCTTCTTCATCCTTATCTTTCTCATTTGTTGGAATACTTGTATAAAGTAGCCTATATGAGAATCAATTAGGGTATCTGAAATTGATGTACAGGAAACAGTTTTTTTTCTTAACACTTCAAATCTTATTTTATATTCCTGGATAAATGGGAGTGGATCCATTGACCAGGGACTTGTTTTTGGTAACATATTTTCCTTGGTTTTAATTGAACCAGATGAGCACAACTTGGGTGAAGGATTTGCCAATAGCTGCAAAAAGGCAACTGATATAAGAGGAAAACTGCTGGGACTTGGAAGTAAGAGAAGTGAGATACCCAGGCTTTGGATGGAAAGTGTTGACCCAGGAATGCAGTAGAAAATAAGGCAAATACAGTATTGCTGTATTAGCAGATTTCCCCTTCGGTCCGGTCCGACAGTTCATTAACATTGCATTTTGGCCTTCAGTTGCATTTCTGTGTCTGTATTAAGACACAGGAGTCTATCAACTGCCAGATATACAAATATGTACACATATACGTATGTTAACATCTATTCTAGGATTATCAGAGTTCTGCCCCTGGGAATGAAAGGATTCTTTCTGTTCAAAAGTGATCCAGAATCTAGCAAAGCTGATGATTATTGGCACAGAGGTTTTGCTATCTCTTGTTACAAAGCTTTTATGCACGGTCAAAGTGTAGATAGTAGAGGTTCCACCAAACAGTAGAGGTTCCAACAAATCCAGAATATGATTGCTTGTTTTTTAACTACTTTATTATAACTAATTCTATAATCACTCACATAGACACTCCTATTCACATACACACAATATACTTATCAAAAAGGAAGGAACCAAGTGATCTTTTCCTCCTCTGGCCAAGTATACAAGAGGGATTGGGAGATTTGAAAGAACTGTTAGGAGAAAATCTTCAGCTTCCAATACCATGCTTCTGTCTTTTGTACTCAGTAGCTCATGGTATCTTTGCTGATTCTGACAATAAGTGTTAGTTCATCTTTTCTTCCAGCCTTATGCATTTTCTTTTTGTTTGATGTTTTCAATTACTTTCTCAACTAACTAAAACCTTGTCTATTAGTACTGGCCATGCAGTCATGATTGATATATGTTTCCTTTACTTTGTAAATACAAAATACAAGGGCCTGATTCCATCTGAAGCCCTAGAGACTGCTAAACAAAGGCTCACAACACTGGCTACCAGGCTAAGGAGATACACTAGAGAAGCAGAGGCCAAGAAGATAAATGCCCTGTTTGCCAAAGAACCATCCAAGGTGTACTCCCAACTGTAGTGCAACAACACAGTAACAGCAGAGCCACCAACAGCAGAAATGGAACAGTACTGGAAGAACATATGGGAGAAAGAGAAGACACACAACACCAGTGCAAAGTGGCTGCAGGACCTGAGAGCAGACCACAGAAATCTCCCAGAACAGGAACCAGTCACCATCACAGTAGCAGATATCCAACAGCGTGTCAAGAACATGAAGAGCTAGACAGCACCTGGCCCAGACATGATCCACACCAACTGGCTAAAGAAACTAACAGCAGTGTATGAACACCTAGCAGCACAGATGAACCAGCTGCTGGCAGCAGGCTCCCACCCAGACTGGCTAACACAAGGTAGGAGAGTGCTGATCATGAAAGACCCGAACAAGGGAACAACACCGTCCAACTACCGGCCAATAACCTGCCTCCCCACAACCTGGAAAGTCCTATCGGGCATCATAGCTGCCAAGCTGCAGGACCATATGGGCCAGTACATGAGCACAGCTCAGAAGGGCATTGAAAACAACACCAGAGGCTCCAAACACCAGTTGCTCATAGATAGAGCAGTCGCCCGAGACTCAAGGTCTAGACCAAGGGTCGGAAACTGCGGCTCGCGAGCCACATGCGGCTCTTTGGTCCCTTGAGTGTGGCTCTTCCAACCTCTCTAGTCTGAGGCATCTCGTCTGCCTGCGGCTGCCCCGCACGCGTTTGTGCGTGCGCGCGCCCGTGTTTGGCCACCCGCCAGCCGGAGGGACGGAGCCGGGCCCCCTGAATGCCGAGGGGCCCGCGGGTCGGGTGTCCCCCAGCTCCCATCCGCAGGGCTGCTCCGCCTTCGCCAGCCCCAAGCCTCGCTGCCCTGGACCTCGTTTGAGGAAAGCGCGTGGGGCCGCAGCGCAGGAGGCGCAAGTGGAGGCCAGGGAGCTGCAGCCGCCGCCAGATGGGAAGCAGAAAGGCTGGCAGGGGCTGCGGGAGCGAGATGGGGCTGCCCCTTCCGCGGCCGGAGCAGGTGAGGGCTGCGGCGTTCCGTTGCTGCAGGTTCTCCCGCTCCGCTCGGGAGGCGTGCCGTCCCTGCGCCCCTTCGGGTGCAGCCGCATCTTGCCGGCAGTGCGTGGAGGCCGGGACCTGGGTCCGGGGTGCCCTTGGGCGGCCTCCCCGGGCGGCCGGTGGTGCTTCCGGCTTCGAAGGAGACAGGCAGACAGAAGATAAGAAGAAGGAGACGGAGACGAAATCTCTGTGAGGGGGAGGGAGGAGAAGGGTGGGCGGAGGTGGGGCAGGGATGGTGGTGGGTGCGGTTTCTGCAGCCCCATCCAACTGCTGACTCATATTCCGCACCGTCAACCAGGATTCCAAGACCTTTTTGGCATGTATTAGTGCCAGGCCAGGCTTGCCTTGGCTGTAATGTTTGATTTGTTATGTAACTGAAGAGCTAAATCTATCCCTGTTAAATTTCATTCTCTCGGTTGTTCTCAGCACTCAAGAAGTGCCCTCCACCTCTTCGTCCAAGATTTAGGATTAGGAATCTCTTTATGCAGCACCAGAGCAAAGTCGGGGAACACCACCACTAATACCCGGAGGTTGCCAATAGATTTAATAAGCTTTATTATAGCAATGTAAGCATCTCCCATTCACTCACGCAGCCACTCGTTCAGTCCACACGCGCCAACTGAACCTCCTTGCCGGAGGCCAAGTGGCAGCGGGGCCGGGGGAAGCGCCCCCTGAGACGGTCGCAAGTGGAGTGGAAGGCAGGACGCTAAACTTCTCTTCTCCACAGCTCTCCTTCTGCAGACAATACTAGATTAAAGTTGAGAATTCGGGGCTGATAAATACTAAGGGCACAACGCAGAGGAAGCAACTCACAAACAGCTGCTCTTTTTGTGAGAAAGTCGTCCCGGGAGGCAAAGACGGACCGTCGGGATCGGGGAGGAGCTCTGCCGGGGGATTTTGCAGAGGGGAGATTTCCAAGGGGCGCTCTCCACCTCAGCCGCCCCTGCAGGCGGCGGTGGGAACAGCGATGATGGAGGAGAAGGTCTTTGAAGGACCCCAGGGGAGGAGGAGGGGCAACGCTTCGCTCGCTGCCCGCCCGTCGCGGCTTACTCGGACCCCGGGGAGATGCAGTGGCGGACGTGGCTTGGCAGGCATGGCAGCGGGCATGGTGTGCGTGGCGGCGGCGGGCACTGCAGTGGGCATGGCGGGTATGGCGGCAGCAGGCCCTAAGTGTGCGCGATTGGCTCCCGCCTGCAAACCCCGCCCCCTTCCACATGATTGGCCCCCGCCCGCAAACCCCGCCCCTTCCACGCAATTGGCTCCCACCCTCAAACCCCGCCCCCTGACTCTCGAGCATGTCAAAATGCCCTCGAGCATGTCAAAATGGCCCCTGGCATAAAAAAGTTTGCCGACCCCTGGTCTAGACAGACCAATCTGAGCACAGCCTGGATTGACTACAGGAAAGCCTACGACTCAATGCCACACACATGGATCTGTGAATGCCTGGCACTATACAAAGTCAACAAGACACTAAGGACCTTCCTCAAGAACTCAATGGAACTGTGGAAGACGACACTGGAAATCAACTCAAGACAGCTTGTACAAGTGGCCATCAAGCGTGGCATATACCAAGGTGATGCACTGTCCTCACTGCTGTTTTGCATGGGCTTGAACCCCCTCAGCCAGATTATCACAAGAACTGGATACGGATACAAGTTCAAGAGTGGAACTACCATCAGCCACCTCCTCTATATGGATGACATCAAGCTGTATGCTAAGAGTGAACAAGACATCGACAGCGAGACATCGACTCGCTGATCCACCTGACACGGATCTACAGTGAGGACATTGGAATGTCATTCAGACTAGAGAAGTGTGGCTAGATGGTAGTAAAGAGAGGTAAGGTAGTTAAGACTGATGGGGTGGAACTACCAGCAGGCCACATAGCAGACATACAGATCAGCTACAAGTACCTTGGTATCCCACAGTCACATTGGAACCACGATCAGGCAAGGAAGACAGCAACATCCAAGTACCACCAAAGGATAAGACATGTCCTGAAGAGCCAGCTCAAGGGAAGAACAAGATCCATGCCATTAACATGTATGCCCTGCCAGTCATCAGACAACCTGCCGGTATAGTGAGATGGCCAAAGGAGGACATGGAGGCTGCTGATGTGAAGACCCAGAAGCTCCTCACAATGTACGTCCAACACCCAGAGACTGTACACCAGCCGGAAAGAGGGCGGGCGGGGTCTGGTGAGTGTCAAAGCCACTGTTCTGGATGAGACCCAGAGCATCCAGGAGTACATCAGTAAGATGGCACCTAAAGATGAGCTGCTGAGAAAATGCCTGAGGCAGCAGCAGACATGGAAGGAAGATCAAGCAGAGGAAGTGCCATGGCAAGTTGCAGACAAAACCCTGCATGGGATGTACCATCAACAGATAGCTGAGGTGGCTGGCATTGGAAAATCCTACCAGTGGCTGGAAAGGGCTGGACTAAAAGACAGCACTGAGGCACTGATCATAGCAGCACAAGAACAGGCACTAAGAACCTGATCCATAGAAGCAGGGCAGGGGTCTACCACACTAGACAGGGTTATTTTTTAGCTTTCATCTTGTTTTTCCCTTTGCTCCCCTTTCGATCAGCTAGTAATAGAAGTATGCATGTAGAGCATAGTAGGATTCAGAAAGAATATAATTGATGGATACGTATAGATAAAAGTATAAAGAATAAAGACATTACGCATAAATCCTATGAAAGAAGTCCTTTAAAGCACACAGCAGTGACTATGAATCACCTCTTTTCAAACTGTTAAAGCAACTATGAATTTTTCCAGATCATGTGGCTGCTTTAGAAGCTGTTTCCAGGAGCTAGGGACCAATTTTTTGAAGGATTTACACAGTACATTCAGTGATTTTTAAAGTGTTAATTTAGAATTAGGTTAGACATGGTTACCTGCAATGTCTTTAAGGTTGTTAATATATGTTACCTTAATAATTAAACTGACAATGAAACATTATAAAAAATATTTTTCTTGGTAGTGAATAACTGCTAGCAATGATGCGTATACAGAGATAGGCAATACAAAATTATATTTGTTCACCCAGAAATGTTTAATGCGGCTTACCCCCGTGAAAGTATGCAAGAAAACTATAATTTTAAGGTTATTTGAGGAAAGTTATTTTATTCAGAGTTCCATGAAGATGACAACTATGACCATAATAGTGAATTTATCATTTCTTAATTTTTGCACAAAACAATGCAGTATATAGAAAAAAGTATGTTAACTGTTGACTGCAAGGTAGCTTTCATGTTAAAACAATAGTATCCTACAGTCAGGACCAGAAATATTGGAACAAGGATAACTGTTTTGGCAGTTGGCCTCTGTATACCACCACATTGAAGTTGAAAGGAAACACACCCAGATGGGAGCGAAGTCAGAACTTTCAGCTGTAATGGTTAGTGCCCCACTTTTGTCAAACCCCTTGAATTACAGCTGAAAGTCCTGACTTCGCTCCCATCTGGGTGTGTTTCCTTTGAACTTCAATGTGGTGGTGTACAGAGGCCAACTGCCAAAACAGTTAACCTTGTTCCAATATTTCTGGTCCTGACTGTATGTAGAATTTAAATATGATTATAATTTTCCTGAATTGTTACCACATTATGTAGCCTCTACATGTGAAAGCGAGGAGGAAAGAAGGAGGAATGTTCTCATGCCTCCATTGCCATAGTTATTTCTCTCACCTGTAGAGGTGAGGCTGTAACACACAATCTGTCTATCAGTGAGTAGGTGTGAGGTTCTTCTACTGTGAGTTACATACGTTACTTCAGAGATCACGCAAAGCGCACGTGCTTGAAGGCTAACGATTTATTGTACACACAGGATTAACACCAAGAAAGACTAAGATGGCTCACGGAAGTGTGCTTGGGCTTTTAAGCTATCCTGCTGGGCTCCCGCCCCCCTCCCCACCGTGGCTTTCCCCGGGTTGGCTCAGGTGGTCTTAGTGGGGTCAAATGTCCATCCTCCCCTCGGCGTGTGTGATTGTCGTATTTCCGCT
Source organism: Charina bottae (assembly GCA_023362775.1). Lineage (NCBI taxonomy): Eukaryota > Metazoa > Chordata > Lepidosauria > Squamata > Charinaidae > Charina > Charina bottae. Next base: position 5,760,008 of record JALMGJ010000008.1, read on the forward strand.
TTCTTCCCGGGTCTGTTGTCTCCTCTTGTCAATTACGTTCGTCTCTTTCCTCCTGCGCTCATCAGCTGTATGGCGGAACTCTGGGAGCCATACCAGAGTTCTGACAGTAGGTGAACATGGTTCATCTTGTTCATCCTGCTCCTCTTCCTTGTGGATAGAGATTATATGGTCAATAACATCCTTCGGCTAACAAACGGAGATGAGCACCAGCCCCTAGGTTCGGACACGACTGCAGAAATGTGCGGGGGGAACCTTTACCTTTTTAACATCTCCGAAGGGTTATGTTTGTAATTTAAGAGAGTTGCCCTTAATATTACAGCAAAACATGGCAATATTAAGTCAATTTCTGATTAAAAGGAAGAGGGAAGGCGTTGCTTACTATATGTTAGAGTACATTTTTGAAACTCCCAGCAAATCTCATATATGAAGATAGGAAAAGGTACTGGCTAGTCCAGTAATAACTGTTGTCCAGAATTATTGGACTGTTTTTAGCATGAGCTTTGGTTTTGGTTTTTTTAAGTTCTTGTATGTACACATGTTCTCTCTCGAAATGCTCTCTGGTTTCTTGTTTTCCTTTTAGCTATTTTGTCCATATCCCAGCTTGTTGCTGTTTTTCTCAACTTATTAGTCATGTCACTTTAATCTCCAGACACACTTATTTATATGCTCCCCATTACCCTTTAAAGAATTTAAGTGCATTATACATACATACCTTCATTCTGTTCTTTTTGGAGTAAATAATTTCTGCAGAGCACAAAAATGATTAAGAAATAATAAGCAAAAGAAAGTAAATGTGAGATAAAAGAAACAAAAATATAGCTAAATCTAATTTGCTTTTACTATACTTCATCTTTTTCTATCATTGCAAACCATATTTGCTTCTAGCATTCCCTCTTCAATTTAAATCATTTTATTACTTTTATTTTTAATTTCATTCACTCTTCTGAAGGCTCCTTGTTTAGCCCTTTTCACTCATTTCAAAAACAATTTTTGCTTCAGTCAATACCACTCTCTTTTCATCTTAACTCTTTTCACTGTCTTTTTTATAAAAAACTTTATTAGTTTTCAAAGTATAGCTAAAATACAAAATAGAAAATATAGAAAAGCTAGAAAATAGAACTAAAGAAAAAAGAAAAAAACTATAAAAGTGCAAATAGACAGAAAGCAGAAACAGAAAGTGACTTCTGACTTTCTCCAATACAGATATAGATAAATTTACAAATATAATCTCTTACCATTAGTTAAACCATAGTAACATTATTTCCATCAAAACAAACCATTTAATCACTAAAACCCAAAATCAAAACTTCATTTTTTTTCCAACACAAGCAAGTAATCTAAAAGTGGTTGCCAAGTAGAGATAAATTCTGAAACAGTATTTTCTTTTATTAAATCTGTTAACTTAGCCATTTGAGCCAAGTCCACTAATTTAATAATCCAATCTTCCGCTGTAGGTATTTGTGAATCTTTCCATTGTTGTGCATATAAAAGTCTTGCAGCTGTAATCATATATAAAAGTAAAGTTCCATATTGTTTATCTAGTTCCTTCTCCATCAAACCCAAGAGGAACAGTTCTGGTTTTTTTTGTATGTTCACTTTGAGAATCTTTTGAATAATAGTACATATTTGATCCCAAAACTTTTTAGCCTTCTCACAGGTCCACCAAAGATGATAAAAAGTTCCTTCACCCTGTAAACATTTCCAACAAACATTTGTTACACCATTATACATTTTTGAGAGCTTATCGGGGGTTAAATACCAACGATACATCATTTTATAAAAATTCTCTTTTAAATTATAATTCAAAGTGAATTTCAAACCTTTGTTCCACATATTTTCCCATTGCTCAAGCATAATGTTACACCTAAAGTTCTTAGCCCATTTAATCATGCAACTGTTTTCACTGTCTTTGACTACATTCTTACCACCAACTTTTTCTCTGTATACATAATGCAACTTTTATGCTTATGTTTTGTAGCAATCATTCTCTGATGTGTATTTTTTCTCATCTACAATCTTTTTTACTTCATTGTTCCATCAAGCATCCTTTCTCATATTTCTAACATACTTGAGTGGCACTCTAACATAATGCTTTTTACTCTATTTCAAATACAATCCACATTATCTTTCTTATCATTCACCTATTCATTCTGTTGTGGTATTAATATGTCTAGTAATACATTTTAATACAGGTCTTTTTTCTCTTCCTTTCTCTTTTCATTCTACTCTTATTTCTTTCACCTTTCTCCCTTATCTTCTGTGTCTATTTTGACACTATCAAAATGGTCGGTCCAATATTTAGAATCTTTCATTGCTCTTGTATCTTTCACTAATTCTCTCAGTCTTTTATCATAAATAACCAAAAGTTGTGCTTTTCCATTTATTGCTTTTCCATGCATGAATAGACATATTCTTAAAGTAAGTATTTGTAAACAGACTGTTTTCTAAGCTGATGATCATCAGTAATCTTATTCATTCATAGGTCTCTGAATGACTAGTCACTTTTATTCATCTAATTCCTTTCAGTCAATTTATCTCACCTAACAGAATAATATTTTAACCTAGGTCCCACTCAGACAGAATGTTGCACAATTTTGCCCAAAACTCATATTTGGTTCTTTTATTATTATCATTTACTGAAATGGAACATGCAACTATCACCAACCTCTGAATTCTTATTTTTGTATGTATTCACAGCAATCTAGATGATATCACATAATACTTTCTGACATTTTAGGGTTTTTTTATTCATAATAAACCTATATCTTTGTTTCCCTGTATGTATTCCTCAACTCCATTCCACCCGATCAGACTACCTCTACTCAGATGTATTACATCCTTCCTCCTTAGTTTTGCAAACATGCAATATATCTATTTTTGTCTTGTGTTAATTCAAGCTCTTTGCCATTTTTTCCTCTCACATGCCATCAAAATCTTCCATGTGCTGTTGTCATAACTCATAATTATTGACCTCTGCTGCCCATAATGTCTTTGTACAGCTGAGACTTTCAGATAACATTTTTACTAAGAGATTATGTAGACTAGGGTTCCAGCCTTAGGTGTCCTTGTGGCACTTGCAGCATTTCCGCTATCAAGACAGTAGTAGTTTTGTAACATTTTAGTCAGTTTTGCAGAAGCAGGTTCAAAGCTCAGTTTTACCCAAGCATTATTATGCTAGTCTGTGCAAGCTAGAATCTCTGTTCTAGAGATTTAACTTGTAAATCAATATATCATTGGTGCAGCTCACCAAATAGGAGGTACATGCAATATATTGACAGACATGTAAAATAGAATAAGAATCTCCAAATGCTTTGAAATTTAAATCTTAGAAGCGAAATATTTGTTCATAATTCAAAGGAATGTATGTCTAGGGCAGAGCTTTCCAAACTGTGTGTCGCGACACAAAAGTGTGTCGCCACACACAGTCTGGTGTGTCGCCACACAACCCGGACCGGGTTTTCCCGTGGCGACACCAACGGCGGTGCGCAAAAAGTGAAAGCGGCAGCAGCGCTTCCGGGTTTTTGCGCGCTTCCGCAACGGTGGCACTTCCGGGTTTTCCCGCGGCGACACACCAACGGCGGTTGGTGTGTCGCCGCGGGAAAACTTTGGAAAGCCCTGGTCTAGGGGATTGGTGTGTGCAACAGAGGAATTTGTTGTGTGCTACAAAAAAACTATTCATGCTGGATGGGAATATGCATGTAATTCATTCCCCCTTTCGTAATTCTTAAACCAACATCTGCCTTTGGAATTCTGGGAATTGTGAAAAGACCAATTGGGCCATATGTCTTACTTTCATCCTCTGAATGTTAAATGTCTTAAATATATTATTTCGTACTCATTCTACCCACGGATGCTTCAATGGGGTTTCCAATTATCTTCTAGTAGAATATAATCATAATGATTTTGGAGGAATTTACATACATGTAATATTCCAAAATCTTGTGTGAATATTTCATATATTAGTTCTTAACAAGCCATGAAAGGAATTTATCTTTCATAATACAGAATGGGAGACAGAATTATTTAACCTTTACATTAGGCAGGATAATTTGAGGCAGCAAATTTGGAGGAATCAGCTAAAGATAAAACTTTGTTCATTTTTTTGTGTATTGCATCTTTATCCTTCTGTAGGATGCCATTTTACTTCTTTTAGCAAAGCTGCTGACTGTAACCCGCTCTGCTGCCACTTGTACTACTATGCTTAATTCTCTTGACAAAAAAACCCCATATTGAAGATGATGCTAGATTGAATATATGAACAAGGAAAGAATTGGCAAAAAAATTAAACATAGAGAGCAGACTTTCTCAAAATAAAAAAATGACAAAATAGAACATTCTAGAAAGCAAAGTCTTTCTATAATGTTTGAAAATTATTTAAACATAACAATAGAAATTTACTTAGAATATATATTTCAGAGTAAGAATAATGACAAAATCCAAGTCAATGTAATGTGATTAATGAATAGAGTAAGAAAAATTGTCAGAGAAAAGAATATTTTCTTTAAAAAGTAGAACTAAAAACAAGAAGAAATATAAACTTGAGCAAAAGAAATGCAAACTGGTAATAAAGAATACAAAAAAGAAGTTGACTTTGATATGGCAAATGATACAGGTGGTCCTCTGTTACCAATGGTAATTAGGACTGAACTCTGTTGCTAAGCAACACAGTCATAAGGCACATCTCACGCCAACTTATGATAGCAGTTCTAGAAGTTGTTGTCGTTAGGTGAATCCCGTGTGGTTGCAGCATCCTGCGGTCATGTGATTGCCATTTGCAACCTCCTGCCGGCTTCCCCATTGACTTTGATTATCATAAGCTGGCAGTGAAGGTCGCAAATGGTGATTGCATGACCAAGGGTCGCTGTGGTGACCACAGGACACTGTGACGTACTTGTGAGCCAGTTGCCAAGCGCCCAAATCACGATCACGTCACCATGGGGATGCTGCGATGGCCACTACTACAAGGATCTGTCATAAGTACCCCTTGTTCAGCGCCATTGTAACTTCGAATGGTCGTTGAACAAATGGTTGCTAAGCGAGGACTACCTGTATTAAGAGCAGCAGCTAAAAATTATTTTAATATATCCTAGGAGAAAAGAGAGAGGACATGGCGGGACTATTAAACAACAGAAGATAACGTTGCAGAGAAACTCAATTATTTGCATTTGTCTTCATTTCTGAGGATGCTCAAGTAAAAACTTTTTCTTTCGCAGTAGGGGATGGATATAAATGACTGAAGCAAGTAGAGACAAGAGATGAATTTATAGGTCTTCTCGATAAATTAAAGCTCTGCAAATATAGATCTTATTCCTCTGTATTTCCTTAAAAATGTTATTCTAAAAAAATATAATTGGAAACTATATTAATCTTGAAGGGAAGGAAGTGTTTTTAATCAGGTAGTTCAGGTGAGTATGTTTTAGAGGTTGAAAATAAGGAATATTCTTTAAGAAGAAGTGTGTTACAGAAGGATAGTAAGTAGGGTGATTGGAATAGGATATTGAGAAAGGAAAGAGAAGTAAATAGATGAGGCAAACTGAGCTAACTTGATTGATGGTGGAATTAGACAGAATGGGTGTTGGCTGGAGAGACAATGAGCAGGGTCCAAAAATTGTGCCATGTTAGACTCTGTGCAGCAGAAGGGTGGCAGAAAAGCAAGAGTGGAAATTACCTTCTGCAGAGCCACTGTGGCTAGATCTGTCTGGAGATCTATTAACAACTAAAGGGCTGATCGGACGTGAAGGTGGAAGTCAAATGGGTTGCCATCAGAACTCGGAATGCTGTTCAGAGAAAATAAAAAAGTTTGTAAGTGATTATGAACAGTTTTGGTGCAGCTGGGAAAGATTGGGAGAAGCTTCAGTGTAGCTAGTTAGGCAGGAGGGTGAATGCAGGCACCCAGGGTGAAAGTAGTTGGGTGGGCAGAGAGAAGAGAGTGAACAGTGGAGAAAACCAGAAAGAAGGCTGTGCTGGAGGGTGGAGTTGGAGTTAGGAGTGAAGTGAGAATATTAGATTGAAGGGAGAATGGGAGTGATTCTCCCAAGATTAGATGTTAGAAGTGAGAATGGGAGTGAGCAGATTAAAAGACTGTTAGAAGTTGGGATTGTAGGAATAAGAGCAAAGAAAGTGCAGGAATTTAGGCTGAAGGATTGAGTTAGAGAATGGTGCTGGAATGGAGAAAGAAAAGGGGGGGGGAAGATCAGGTTGAAACTGTGTGGTGAAAGAGTGGATGTGTGGAAGATTGGATGGATGATGGGAAAGTGGAGAGAAAGAAGGGAGGGTTTTGAGGGTGAAGAGCAGTGGCTGAAGTGGCAAGAGATGACTGGCACCCTGAGTGGTAGGGAGTGGAGTTCAGTACACCCCCCCCCAAGTGAATGAAAGGGGTGGCATATAGAAAGAGATTGTAGAACTGCCCTATCCAGGTGAGAGCAGGACAAGAGGGAAATGAGAGGGTTGGAGACTGATGGAAGGAGGACTGAACAATTGGGTAACGGGGGTAAGGGAGGAGGGGCGAGATTTGAGACACTCTAAATGATGTTATTGCCATGTTGAGTTCATGAGATGCCTTGGAGTGGGGAAGAATGAGAATATAGTGGAGGGATATGGGGAAGAAATGGGGGTCACAGTAGTTATGGGTAGAGGGAGATATAGCAGGAGATGGAGGGCAAGCCATTGTATGAGAAGGGTTATTGGAAATCTGCCATTCCCCTTTCCAGGCATCTGAACCAGGTTACTGTATTGCTGGAGATCTTGGTCTAAGATTGATTTTACTGAATATCTGGTCTATCTGTTAAGACCATTTTGGTCCATGATTTAATTGTTGATGGAAAGGTAAATCTGGATGGTAAGGACAGAGGGGCTGCCCCTGACTGATAGACGCCCATGTGGGTTTCAGAGTTTGCATCGGTCTCAACCCAAGATGGTGGGGGATTGAGAGTACAGGTAGTCCTTGTTTAGCGACTGCAATTGGTTCCGGTGACTCAGTTGTTAAGTGACTGAAACCGTGCGTAGGATTTTACTTCAGGTTTCCTTTGCTTTACAGCATCAGAAGAATACAACCCTAAACAGGTGGGTGAGCCCAAATGGTGGGGAAGACTCATGGTGGGTTAACTCATGAAGAAGCTGGGTAAAAGGGCAAATCTTATAGCCCTTTTCCTCCACTCCCCTGCCCTTTGGAATGCTCACCCTGATGCTGGGATAATTAACAAGAAAAAATGTATTTACATTCATTGGCGAGGAAGGGATTAGAAGAGAGTAAGCAGGCACACAATGGGGAATACACATTGAAAGCAATGCGCTAGCACCGGCTGTTTGCCTAGCACACTTGAACCTGCAAGCGGTAAGCTACTTAGGAGGCAAACAAAAACGTTTAGTGTAAAACTGAGGGTTCTAATCAACTAATTTAGGTCATGGAACTGAGCTTGTTAACTTGTGGTTAGGACTTTTTAGGGACGTGCTGCGCTGGGGAGAAAAGCAGCTCAGAAAGAGATAGCTTGTTTAGGCAATCTCTCCGCTCTGTGAGGGGGGGGAAGGGGGAAGGGGGAATCCGGCACAGGACAATGTGTACTTACTAACTGACTGTAATGGCAAACACGTGACAGAGAGAGAGACGCTGAGAAGGTCGTAAATGCAGGCATTAGTTGCAAAGTTACTTTTTCATCACTGTTGTTGACCGTGAACAGTCACTGTCCAAGGCAGTCACTGAATGAGGACTACCTGTAGTGTTTGGCCATTGGGAAAACCTAATGTTGCTAGGATTTCTGTACTACAAGTGGCTGGTTGTGAGGCCCTTTATGTGTGGTTGGGCCAAAGGAAAAGTTATAGATGTTACTATTAATACTGACTTCCCAGTTACACAATAGCGTCCTTGCTCAGGCTGCTTGATCTCATGCCAGGGTTGGAGGTTGCTACCTAGGCTGATGATACTGTGTGATTTCAAGCAACTATCGGGGGGTGAGATTTCATGGCTGCCATAACAACCATGCTTGATAGATCCAGTTGGTTTTTGGAGGGTGCTTGAGGAATTTCCCAGCAACTTGGAGGGCAGTTCTATCAAGAGACTTGTTAACCTTGTAGAATATAGAGGCTATGAGGCTCTTGACAGGATTGTTCCTGAGCAGTTTCTCCCAAGAGGTCTCCTTGAAGTGCCAGAAATGATCCCTGGAGTGGTGTTGGTGGAAGACCAAGAGGGAATCTGAACAAGGTAAGAATCTGTGGCAAAAAAGATGGCAAATTACTTCTTTACCCTTACTTCAACTGCAAAGGTCATTCAGCAGCCTTTTTAAAAGCAAACTCAGCCCTTTTAGGGAAGGATGAGCTGGAACAACTACTAATGGGCTGCTCTAATACTGTATATGAGCTGAGCACTTTGCAGGTGTAATCACTTGAATCTGCTTGAAGTTGTAAGCTTGCTGGATAGAGTGCCAAAGGTTATGTCTTCTGGTATTACAGGGCAAGACCCTGCCCTACCCGACTTGTAGTTAAGGGCAGAGAATAGACAAGAGGCTGGATCTGGGCTGTGGTGAATGACTTGCTCTGAGAGGGGAAAGGGCTGATGTCTTTGAAGAAAGCATTAGTGCACCTCCTTAAGGAGCTGTCCAAAGATTCAGCTCTACTGGTCAACTATTGCACAGTCTCCAACCTTTTGTTTTTGGGAAGATTGTTGATAAGGTGGCAGGGTGGACTACCTAAATTCTTTTCAGTCAGTGTTCAGACACCAGCATGGGATAGAAAATGCATTGTTTGCTCTTGTTTTTAACCTGTGACAGGGTTTGGATAAGCGGTGTGTAACCCTATTAGTCCCATTGAAAGAGCAGATTAGAATATCTCCCTTTGGGTTTCTCTAATGTGATTGCTAAACAAAATCACTCATATTTTTCAGATCTTAACTCCATATTGGTCAAATCTATTGACATAATTGGGGCAAGGTTTTACATGATGCCCTATATGGCTCCGATGGGCAGTGAATGGGCTGGGCTCCTGTGGGTGAATGGGATGGGGATATGATTAATGCTTCTTTAAGGAAGGGGTTAGTTCCCGCCACTTTGAAGTAGGTGATGGTTCTTCCCCACTTAAAGGGAGAAGAAACCATCTGTTAATCTAGTGGTGTTAGATAAATTCCGCCTAATTTCCAACCTTCTCTTTTTAGAGAGGATTTTGGAGAAGGTGGTTGAACTGCAGCTATGTAGAATCCTGGAAAAAACTGTTCATCTGGATCCCTGGCAGTTGGGGTTCATATGTGGATATGAATTATATTTTATATGACCTGAAATAGAAACTATAGTGGTCATATTTGGGAACAACCTTCACCAGGATCCAAATGGAATAGTGCAGATGTCTGATCCTTTTAGATCTCAGTGGCTTTTGATACCAGCTTTTACTGGTATGCCAGTTGCTGCTCTACTTGGTGGGAGATCTTAACAATGGTAACTTACACCCTCATGACTTCTTAATTGGATTACTACATTGCCCTTTATGTGGGGCTGCCTTTGACAACTACTTGGAAACTGCAGCTGGTGCAAAATACAGCAGCTTGCACACAGTAGGTAAGAACCACTGGGTTAGGGTTCCTGAGGAACTGTCTCCTGTGGAGCTAATCTAATCGAATCATCCTGTTTGCTCTGGGTTTCTGCCTCCCAGCATGAGATTAAGGAGAGATGGGCCGCAAACAACCATTCTCTGAAGGAGCCCCCTCTCTTTGGAATATGCTGCCCCCTGAAATTCATAGGGCTCCCACACACCTCATCTCATTTCATATGCATGAAAAAAATTGGCTTTTTAGCATGGCATTTGGAGCATAGAATTATGGGGAGTCTTTGGTGCTCTCTGAGCCTTGTTGTTTTCATGCAGACGTTTCATTGCCAGGCTAGGCAACATCTTCAGTGCGAAAAGGGAGTGGAACTTGCTGTCTGTTTATATACCCTGGCTTGTCCTGCCTGTGTTGGTGGGGGTCTTGTACTCTCCTTGGTAGTTCCTTGATTGGGCTGTTGTGTGCTGTTTGGGTGATTGACTGAGTTAATAGTTCCTTGATTAAGGTCTATTGTGTTGTTTGATTGCTCCTCTGCTGCTAATCTTGCTGTTAATCTATGCATATCTTGTTGTTGATTGCTGGCCCAGGGGTGTTCTGGTCTTCTGGCTATTCTATTGTCTCTTATGAATGGTATGTAAATGTTGTTAACCTCTATGTGTCTGTTGATGGCTGCTTTGTCTGAGTGCCAAGCTTCCAGGAATTCTCTAGCATTTTTGGATTTGGCCTGGTCTAATATGCTCACAGTTTCCCAGTTGAAAGCATGGTTAAGTCTGTCCATGTATTGTGAGATTAAGGAGTTTTCATCATGTCTTCTGACTGCTAGTTGGTGTTCGTGGATGCGTTCTGCTAGTCTTCTGCCAGTCTGTCCTACATAGTGGCTGTTACAGTCCTTACACTGTATGTTGTAGATAACTCCTGTTTTTTCTTCTTGGGCTACTGGGTCTTTTGGTTTACTTACAATGTTCTGAAGGGTTTTGGTTGGTTTGTGTGCTACAGTGATGCCGTGTGGATGTAACAGTCTATTAGTAGTTTCTGAGATGTTTCTGATGTATGGCAGTGTAATCCTTTTCATAGCTTCTGTTGGTTTTGCTGTGGTGGGTTGCGTGGTCAGGCACTTTTTGATAAAGTTGTGTGGATATCCATTTTGCTGGAAGATGCTATATAAGTGGTCTGTTTCCTTTTTCTGGTGTTCTGGGTTGCTGCAGTGTGTTTGTGCTCGTCTGAATAGTGTTCTTACACAGCTCCTCTTGTGTGAGGTTGGGTTATTGCTTTGATAGTGGAGCACTATCACTATCTAGAAACACAAGTCTACCGGAAATCTACCCACACTAACCAAGTGCTCCACTATCAAAGCAATAACCCAACCTCACACAAGAGGAGCTGTGTAAGAACACTATTCAGACGAGCACAAACACACTGCAGCAACCCAGAACACCAGAAAAAGGAAACAGACCACTTATATAGCATCTTCCAGCAAAATGGATATCCACACAACTTTATCAAAAAGTGCCTGACCACTCAACCCACCACAGCAAAACCAACAGAAGCTATGAAAAGGATTACACTGCCATACATCAGAAACATCTCAGAAACTACTAATAGACTGTTACATCCACACGGCATCACTGTAGCACACAAACCAACCAAAACCCTTCAGAACATTGTAAGTAAACCAAAAGACCCAGTAGCCCAAGAAGAAAAAACAGGAGTTATCTACAACATACAGTGTAAGGACTGTAACAGCCACTATGTAGGACAGACTGGCAGAAGACTAGCAGAACGCATCCACGAACACCAACTAGCAGTCAGAAGACATGATGAAAACTCCTTAATCTCACAACACATGGACAGACTTAACCATACTTTCAACTGGGAAACTGTGAGCATATTAGACCAGGCCAAATCCAAAAATGCTAGAGAATTCCTGGAAGCTTGGCACTCAGACAAAGCAGCCATCAACAGACACATAGAGGTTAACAACATTTACATACCATTCATAAGAGACAATAGAATAGCCAGAAGACCAGAACACCCCTGGGCCAGCAATCAACAACAAGATATGCATAGATTAACAGCAAGATTAGCAGCAGAGGAGCAATCAAACAACACAATAGACCTTAATCAAGGAACTATTAACTCAGTCAATCACCCAAACAGCACACAACAGCCCAATCAAGGAACTACCAAGGAGAGTACAAGACCCCCACCAACACAGGCAGGACAAGCCAGGGTATATAAACAGACAGCAAGTTCCACTCCCTTTTCGCACTGAAGATGTTGCCTAGCCTGGCAATGAAACGTCTGCATGAAAACAACAAGGCTCAGAGAGCACCAAAGACTCCCCAGTTCAACCCTGAGCTACAAATATTCTCTTCAATTGGCATAGAATTATAGCATGTTTTAATACATTAAATGCTTTTAATGGTGTTTTCTTATTTACATTAATGACTTTCTTTTGAACATTTGTTTTATAGAGCCTATTACACTTTGAAAAATGGATGCAGTTCAAATAAAGATGTACATACTGAGACAGATTAGGATAATTTTGAACTGATTTTCCTTTACCCAAGGTGAAGTTGATACCTCTAACCAATTTATTAGTAATTCTAACTTTCCATGAAGCTGTGGGTCCAAGGAAGACCAGAAAGAACTTACTAGGGCTATGTTGCTGTATATCTGAAAAACAGCACAGTCCCCACAAAGTGTAACTCACAAATTGTGCACATTCTTTCAAGGAAACTTAGACTGACCAAATTTCCAAAAAGGCCCCGGCTGCCTCCACTAGGCATGATGTGTGAATTTATCAAGTATGCTTTAGCATTAAACTAGCTTACTATTGCTTGTTCAACAAGTCATGGTTTAAAAATTTGGTTTAGTGATACTGGTGATTCCAAACTGATTTAATGGCTTTAGGAAAAACTGGCTCATATTCAGAATTTGATTCAAAATAATGTTATTTGCATATGTGTCACTTCAGTTTTTATGCATCTCAAATTATTTGTGATGATACCTATGTAAACCCTCACTTTGCTTTATTTCTTGGATGGTTTCTTATGTGTGGTCTCTCACTGGCTCCATCTTTATGCATCCTGAGAATCAATAGTACATTAAGGAGACTGACATGAGGTGAGAGGGAAAGCACATAAATAATGAATAACAACCTTAATTGCTAATCTTTCATTCCTGTTAAGGGAAATGCAAATTTCATTGAATTAGCTATATATTTATTATCCAGTGTAGCCCAAAATTATTATAACTAGTAAATCTTGAATTATATGTAGTATAGATTAGAAGCAGTTTCTTTGTTTAACTAGGCAAGAAGATGCCATTAAAATGGTACTGGATCTCATGCACATTAACGGGTGATTTTCTTGAAGGAAAATTACAAATATACAAGTTGACCAAGCAGCCTTATAAGCAGATCATTTTCATCTCAAGTCAGCATCAGTGTTCAAAGCAACAGCTGCATTTTTCCAATCTTCCATATCAAAAACCTAAAACTTTGCCTTCTCTGGCCCAATACAAACTGATATTTAAGTTTTCATTCATACTATGGCATCAAGTATCTCTTCTTTTTGTTTAAATAAATACTATGATAGTAATGGTGATTAGCAAACTAAAACCAAAGTTAGAAAAAGTCTTTGGAAATTGCATGGGATAGCTTTAATTAATTATTAATTAATTAATTAATTAATTAATTAATTAAATTTCTATCACTGCCCGTCTCCCCCTGAGGAGTAATAGTATTTGTTAGGACATGAAAAAGGGGAATATTGGAGCAGGACAAGAAGTCTTTCCTTTGGAGATGTAGTTTGTGCCAGGAAAGACATTTTTAAGTTTTCAGGATAAGGATGATCAGTGAACTTTAATTCTGTATACTGTTTTTTATTAGCTTCCTGTGGTTTCATGTGCTGAGTATCAGTGGCAAACCTACATAAGCAGTAATACCTCCTTTATTATCTCACTAATGTGACTAAACAAGACGACAGTTGACTTTTTCAAAGTTGACCGTTTCATATCATCTTGAGTGATTCCACTTAATATTACTTTACATTTTCCATGTAATGTTTTTCTCTGATGAATAGCTGTGTAGAATCAGCACAGGAAGAGCAAAGTCCTTGGCAATACCAGCTCAGTTGCATCTGCAGATGAGGATTTAAAATTCTATGCAGCAGACAGTACCTCCAGCAGGCGAGTAAAAGGTTACTGCATTATTTGCTTGTTTGCATGCAGAGTCTTTTTACACAAAAGGCTTTTTATTTAATTTGCATTGGTTGCTTGAATTTAAATATTACTGGAAAATGAATTAATGAAAATGTGAATATCAAAAGGGCACAGCAAGGTTGAAGGAAGAAGCAATGCTGGCACAATATAGCTGTAACCAGTCTGGTGTGGAGGGGAGGAGGCAGAACAAATATAGCTTTTGATGCAGAGTGAAAACAAGAAGTTTTGCTTAAATATGTGTGCTTACGCTGCTGTCCTGCCCCTTGTTTATTAAATTATCTGATGAATAAGGTTCTGTAGATAACTGCTAATAGTGCTATCAGTGTAAATGACAATTATTTCAAGTCAGATTATACTGTAGTTGGGTTGAGCATCTTTGTTAATGCGAGTGCGCTCTCTTTGCAAATGCTGTAATGTATGCTGCATTAAAAGAAATAAATGCGCTGCTTTTAATAGCTGAAGGACAGCATGTCATCTTCTAGTATATAGGTTTTTTTTTCACTTAGTACTGCTTTGGAAACATCTTCAAGCTTTCTGTATGCATTTATTTTACAGTGTAAATCACTTAAGTGAAATTTGAAAAATTACTGTTACTTTTTAAATATTTTAACATAGTGCTTTTGTATGCAAAGAACAGAAAATTTTATTTTTGTTTACTCTTCTTTCCAACTTGTATGAAATAGTTTGCAAGCATAATTCTAAGCTGGCATTGCATAACAATTATTATATTTTCTTTGCGAGGATTCTTTTGTTATTTTTTAATTACTTTGGGTTTTATTTAGCTGAAATTTGTCTCCCTCTTTATTACTGTGCTTTCTTACATAAAGTTGTCTCTTTCTCCAGTTTTATATTTAGAAAATAGCTTTCTACTTAGTTATAAGTTTAAGTGCAGTTATATTTGTAACAAAGGCAAAACTTTGAAGTTTTAGCAGTGCAGAAAAATAATGGGTCAGTCTAAGTGTAATTGACAGCTACTCTATTTATTAGAGGCTTTAAGTGGCAGGTGTTCTTGCAAATCATATTTCAATTGTAATTCAAATTGCTCACAATTTCTACTCCTACCAATGCTGAAGAATACTTTTTTAGATATTAGGCAGATCTTCCATAGTGAATATGGGAACAGAACAGGGCGTGGTTATTTTCTGTTGGCTGCTAAAGGACTGAGCATTCAAAGCGGGAATAACTTGGACAGAGAATGTCATTGCAGACTTGAAACTACAGAACAACAAACTAGTCAGTGTATAGTGTCTGTTACTTAAGTTAATATCTCTTTTACAAAGTAGTAGAGATTATCAAAATTACTTTTCTTATGAAAGTATAGTTGAAAAAGGCACTTTAAAACTGCAAGCTTTGCTTGGCATAGAGAGAGAGGCTAGCATCAGCTTTGGAGAACCACTTTTTAAATTTTTTTCAGTATTAATTTTTGCCAGAGAGCTGCAGAATGAGGCCGTCGGCCAATTTTGATTGTTTGTGGGCCAGTACCAGTACCAGTACCAGTACTGATTTCTTAAGGAATAAACTCATCTGATGAGCAAGTCAATGTGTGGCTGTGGCTGCAGCATTATTTCTTCTTTAATGAAGAGGCTGGGCCGTTCGACCTGCTGCTCGGATCTCCTATCTTGCAGCCATACATCAGACCAGTTGCAGAGATTATCCATCGAATATTCTAATCAGCCAAAGAAGGTAATTATTCAGATTTATTTAAAATATTTACTTTAATATGAACACAATGTCGAGCTAAATATAAGACACATTTTAAAGTGCCTTTAGGTTTCTTGACCTTGCAGCAGCTATCTAATACACTTTTGCTATCACCAGGTTGTGTAGCAATAGAAATGTGCTGCAGTAATTGATTTTATAATGGAATCAGGTGATTTACTAGCTTCACTGATAACCACTTGCTTGCTCTGAATTGTGGAACATTTTAAGAACATCCTGAACTAAAGTCTGAAGTTGCTGTAAGAGTGTTGGACATTTTGAAATGTCTCATTTGAATTTAAATTGTTTAATTTTTTTTCTATTACAGTTCTCCTATATATTTATGCATTCTTTTCTTTAGAATTTAGGTTCTAGTTTTAAAAATATGTTTTGTAGAACTTAATAAAATAGTACAATTTTTTAAAACATTAAATAAATATTTATGGTGCCCATTTTAACAATATCCTTAGACAACAAGAAAGATAAATGTCTTTGACCATCTGTGTTTTAAAATAAAACTATCTGTGGTTTTGCAAGGTTGTTAGATTCAGTTGCCTTCTATTACTGACTACAGCCATGCTAGTCAGGGTATTTTCTTCCCAATTCTAAGTCTGTAATTCCCAATTGTAAGTCTTGCCTCCATAAATTCTAAATTATGATATAGTTTACATTTATTCTATTCTTTGAAATAATGGATTAATTAATTAACACAATCATTACACATTGCAACTTACAATTTAAGTTAGTATATAGGTACTAAATAAATGTAAAGACTGTTATTGATAAACTTAACAAAGGATGCATACATATTTTGCTTTTTTATTTATTTTTTCTGTTCCCATTCTACATTTTGATATGTGGGAGGTCTGAAGACCACCTGATTCAGAGACCAGTGGGAGCAACAGAACTGTGATCCTTGAGTAAATAGGCAGATATAACTAAGATACCACAAATGCCCAATGGAGTGTTCTGCTTTTTTCCTTTGAATGATGTCTCCATCATATCATAATCTTCCCTCAGTATCCGAAGATATTTGCCATTTTTTATAGTTCTTTAAAAATCTTTAATGTATTATTTTGGCACTCTTCACAGCTTGTCTCCAAGCTAGATTAGTAGCATTGTTCCTGTGTCATGGATAGATATAGGCATTTAGAAGGAGAAAACTATGGATTTTCTTGAATCCATATTTACATAATGGCTCAAGTCATATCTGAACAAGGGATTTCTCCAAGTTTCTGATCCACCTATAAGTATGGGTATGGTGTTTTGTGTCTCTCTGTGTGTCTCTTCTCTCTCTCTCTCTCTCTCATTGGTAAGCAGCATTATTGTATATTAGCAATTCAACTGGTGCGCCTGTGTTTTTGTACACATACATGTATAATACAGTGCAGCACTTTGGAATAAAGGCAAAAAACTGCTTCAGAGTGCACAGGGTCATAAACATAGCAACTGTCTGCAATTTGCTGAAAGTAGATATAAATTTTCCTGAGTTCACATGGGACTTGTGTTACTTTGTGTTACTAATTTTGTCATTCTGAACTATTTTAAATTTCTTTGGTAGTATAGAGGTGATTCTAAAAGATTGGGAAGCAGACTGTAAGTTCTGAGATACAGGGATTTTGTATTGTGCTTATGTAATGCTTTTCTATTATCAGACTGTGGATTTCATTCAGATATATTATGATTAGCACCATAGCATCTTAAAGTTTCTCTAAAATCCCCTACTTGGATAATATTGTGAGGTTTTAATTTTTTTCTAGCACTTTTGATTCTATAATGTCAACCATGGTTTCTACTTTATTTTAGTGATCTAACAGCCATTAGTTTGCACAGAATTTGTAGTTTCTTAAAGTAGAAAAAAGTAAATGAGAGTGGCTATTAAATGGGAAAAATCATGAATAATAGATGAGTCTCCGTTTTTTCTGTTGTAAAGAAAAACCTTTTCCTGTATATTACCCCTGTAAACCTTGGCATAGTTAAAGCAATGGTATTCCCCATAGTAACCTATGGTTGCAAGAGCTGGACCATAAGGAAGGCTGAGCGAAGGAAGATAGATGTTTTTGAACTGGAGGAAAATTCTGAGAGTGCCTTGGACTGCAAGAAGATCAAACCAGTCCATACTCCAGGAAATAAAGCCAGACTGCTCACGTGAAGGAATGATATTAAAGGCAAAACTGAAGTACTTTGGCCACATAATGAGAAGACAGGATACCCTGGAGAAGATGCTGATGCTAGGGAAAGTGGAAGGCAAAAGGAAGAGGGGCCGACCAAGGGCAAGATGGATGGATGATATTCTGGAGGTGACGGACTTGACCATGGGGGAGCTGGGGATGGTGACGGCCGACAGGAAGCTCTGGCGTGGGCTGGTCCATGAAGTCACGAAGAGTCAGAAGCGACTGAACGAATAAACAACAAAAAACCTTGGGGTTCAAAAAATATAATTTGAGCCTCATGAATCATAGAGTTGGAAAGGACCTAAAAGATCATCAAGCCCACCCCCTTACACACTGCAGGATTCACTACACTATCCCCGATAAATAACTATCCAGCCTCTGTTTATTTCTTCCCCTTCACTGGAGATTTACAGTCACCTATTCCACTGATTGACAGGTCTTACTGTCAAGAAGTTTTTCCTAATATCTAGTCTGTATCCTTGAAGTTTCATCTTGTTAGTTCTAGTCTTACCCTCTGGAGCAGGTGACAATAGGCTTGAACTCTCTACAATGTGACAGCCCTTCAGATTTTTGAAGACAGCTTTTTCTCCCCTTTTCTCTGCTAAAAAACTCAGCAAGCTTGCCTGCTTACCTTCCTTCTCCTACAAACTGTGAAATTAACCTTTATTTATTAGTTTTATGTGCTGTAGTGGAACTGCATTTTGGTATAAGTCTACTGAGTTCCATGATTTGGATTCTTGAGAATCCTTATTTTAATGTGTTTTCGTACCAACCAGTAGGGAAAATGGTCCCCAAATTACAACATGGTTTCATCCTTTTTCTAAACACATGCCTTGCCCAAATATAATGCTTATTTTGATTGCTTGAATTTCAGTTGGGGATACTGTTTCTGACTTAGTAACCAGGCCACTATGAATAGGATCACTAAATTAGAACACAAGAGAATTGAAATGCAGCTAGCTGGCTTGAAGGACTACATAAGCAAGTACAAGACCTGGATGGCAAAAGAGACCATTAGAGACAGGAAACCTAGTGAGTTTGTTGTGAGATTGTTTACTGAAAGTTCAGTAAGAGAACCTAGTGAGCAGATCTTTGTATTTGTTGATCTTTGTGCACTGTAACCTGAGTATTTCAAACTGTTATTTCTGTCCCAGGAGGTGATCTGAATTGTCTACAGCATAGCTTTCCAAACTGTGTGTCGTGACACTTTAGTGTGTCGCAACACACAGTTTATTGTGTTGCGAAACAACCCGGAACCCACATATCATTTATTTGTTAAATCAGCTTCTAGGAGGCATGTTTGTTTAGCTCCTTCAAATTATGTATAAAATAGGATAATATATTAGACAGATGGCACAGATATTGCCATTTTGTGTTAACGGGATCATACTGTTCTCTCTTTTCTTTTGGTAGTATATTTTTAAGGCATATTTATTATTTTGTAACAATATCTTGCTTGTTTTCCCAGTTTTTATACTCCTAATTAAATATCTTTGTAATAGGGGACAGAATAAGATAACATAAATTAATCCAAAGAGTATGGTGAGGACATATACAAATATGTGATAGTTATACTTGAATTGATTTAAGGCCTCTGAAGATTGCCCATATATTGGTCTAGCCACCACCTGTCTTTTCTTTTTGTTTCAAGTATTCTTTTATGATAAGATACTGATTTTTTTTCTTTCCTGTAATCCAGCATTATACTACTTTTCTTCCTCTTCAGTCCTATCTTGAATCCTGGAAGATGAATTTAAATGCCTCCTAGACAAAGTCATAATGATTACAATATTCTATTTAGAAATTGCATTTCAAATAGAACCACAATTTTTTACAATATCTTATTATTTATTTATTTATTTATTTATTTTTCAAATTTATATGACCACCCATCTCCCCCAACGGGGGACTCTGGGTGGCTTACAATAAAAACAAGATTAAAATACAATATAAATACAATATGACATAAAAATATAAATATAAAATCCAATCTGGCGAATTAGGGAGGGTATTATGATATTAACCACCCCTAGGAGTTGCTATTACCTTTTCCTTCCCATGCTAGGCGGCAGAACCAGGTTTTCAGATTTTTCCGGAAGGCCGGGAGGGAGGAATATTTATAAAAATATTGTCCAGGGAACAGACTATAGTTAGATGTTATAAATGGATGCATCAACAAAATGGCTAAATGTGGTGACTGTAAGCAAGTTTTATTTCTGATAACATGCAATCTTTTGATGGCTCACATGTTTAGTATGCTTTTTGTAAGAGGACACACTCACTTCACTGTCAGTACCACTTTTCAGTAATTCTTCCAGAGTCAGTGCCAGATTCATTTGTAACTTCTATGTTATTGTAAATATATTGGCAGTGAAACACAGGTGAAATAAAGTATAATGAAAAACGAATGTGTTTGCATCCTTGGAGGAAGTGGAGATTGGGATAGGATCACACTGACTTTTTTCTCAAGGAAAATAACTCCTTTGTGACAGAAGATTCATTTTCCTACAACAACACAAGAGAGGATGCAGTAGTGTTCATGTTGTTGCTACTGACTCCTCACTAGCTCATTCAATGTGCCCTGATTTTTTCACTTAGTCTTGGCCTTTACTAATAATCAGCTTCTTCCTTTGCACTGTTTCCCCTCTCACAACCACCACTCTTTAGCTTCCATCTCCGCTGAAACAGCCTTTTTTTAGTAGTGTAACTTAGAATTATTGTCCCTCACTGTCACTGCTTTCCTATCATAATGTAGAATGGAAAAGCTGGCTGTCTCACAAAGTATGTTGGGTTAGGGTTTTTCCCCATTACCTCGTGTCCCAAAATATTATGAAGACCCAACACTGAAGATGCTCCGAAGAGTCTAGTGACATAGTGCAATTCAGACATTTTTCTTTCTCCTATCTGTCCATGGTTAACTGCATTCCACATGGTTCTTCAGTATTAGTATTGACCATTAGCCTATTGCAATCCAGTTAGCATAACTGTTCAGTTGAGAAGGATTTATTTAAAGCTTATATACCAAGCTGTTCAGTCATTCCCTGAGTGATATATGTAACAATGAAAACAAAACAGAACCTGTCCTCAGATCTTCAGTCTAAAAATAAGTGCCACGAGGTGATTTTATGGTGGGGGAGGAAGGCATGTTTTCACTAATGACCTGCTATGATGGCAATGATCTACTTACAGTTCAAAAATGAGGCACAGTAAGCACCCAAGAAATAGCATGATGAGCCAGTTTTCTTCAAAACAACTCTGATACTTTGTGGAATCTTGGCCTGTTGTGGAATCTCCTGCTATTATATCCCTCCTGTCACTTTGAATAAGGCTGGTAAAAGTATTAACAGGTTTTTGTTTGTTTGTTTTGGTTAAATAAGTGGATATATTTAGATCACTAAAGCAGGCTGAGGGAAAGAGGAATCTGTTCTAGTAAACAAATGCTTTTGGATGCAAAAAGATGATATTGAGGAAGCTGTTCAAAATACACTGCAGGAGTTTTTAGTGCAAGGAACAACCATTCTTTCTGCACTAGAAAGTGCATACCCAAAAAAGATATAGATATGAAAATAAACTAGAAACTAGATTTATATCAACAAATGGTTTATTGCTAATTTTTTATGTTACAAGTACAGTATATAATAGACATATTTAATAGCTAAAATATGTAGAGCATTGTTCTTACAAGTATTAAAACTGAAATTTGAAATTATAGAATAATTATTCTAAACCAAGAGGTGAGTCACTCAGAGAATTCTGCTAATACGAAGTAAAAGTCTTATTTCTTTTCCCATAGAAAATGTTTTGCATACATGTAATCATGAAGACGGATTCTGTTCCTGAAAAGTTTTTCCATGCTGCTTGTGAATTCTGGGTTCCCTTTTAAAGCCTGCATAAACATGCATTTACAATACATATTATAATAAAAATAAAACAGTTCTGGAAATTACCACAAAGTTATGTGGTGGCAGGAAATCTTATTTGTAAGAAATAGTGGTGTTTTTAGTCATGTTAATGGTTGAATATATTGTTCTTGGCCTCATTTCATTTCATTCATCTGGAAAGTTTAAATCTCATTACATTAAAAGATTAAATTGGTGGCATTTATAATAGTGTTCTTTTCTTTGAAATGCATATATCAATTTACCTTGAAACAGAAAGTAATCTAATTAATTCTATGAAGCATCGATTTTTGCTGTCTCAGCTGTTACTAAATATAAAGATGATGTACAGTACAATAATTTTTAGGTGTTCTCTACCATAGCTCTATGGTAATAATATTTATTTATTTATTATTCAAATTTATCACCGCCCATCTCCATGACAGTAGACTCTGGGCGGTTTACAACATTAAAATTAATATTAAAAACCTACACACTTAAAAATACAATATAATAATAAATAGATAAGAATCCAGAGGATGGGAAGATCTTAAAACCCTCCTGTATTACGGGGCTAACCACCCCCAGGAGGAACTATTACCTCCTTTGTCCCAAGCAAGGCGGCAGAACCAGGTCTTTAAAGACTTTCTGAAGGCCAGGAGTGAAGGCGCCTGTCTCACCTCCGAGGGCAAGATATTCCACAAGGCGGGTGCTATGCAGAGAAGGCATGTCTCCTGGACCCCGCCAAATGAAATTCCTTCATTGATGGGGTCTGGAGCATGCCCTCTCTGCCTGACTGGGTGGGGTGGGTAGATGTAATCGGGATGAGACGCTCCCTCAGGTACCCTGGCCCCAAGCCATGTAGGGCTTTAAAGGTGATAACCAACACCTTGAATTGGACCCGGAAGCAAACTGGTACCCAATGCAGCTCACGCAGCAGTGGTGTTACATGAGCTGATCTTATCGCACCCATAACTGCCCACGCGGCTGCATTCTGGACCAGCTGAAGCTTCCGGATACTCTTCAAGGGTAGCCCCATGTAGAGCGCATTGCAATAATCTATATGGGAGATGACAACTTCCTGGAGACCGAGAGGCCATCAATCCACAGCCACTCCGTCTTACCAGGGTTCAGTTGAAGCCTGTTGTTCCCCATTCAGGCCCCTACAGCCCCCAGGCACTGAGACAGGGTGTTGACTGCATCACTTACTTCACCCGGGATGGAGATATACAACTGAGTATCATCAGCGTATTGATGATACCTCATCCCGTGGTGATGGATGATCTCCTCCAGCGGCTTCATGTAGACGTTAAATAGGAGAGGAGAGAAAACCGAACCCTGTGGCACCCCACACAAGAGGGTAATGTAATATACTTTACATTTCAGTCCCAGAAATATTAATATTATAATATTATAATTAATATTATAATATTATACTTGATATAATAATAACTCATAATATATAATAGAACAAATGGTTTGATAATATATATATTATTTTCAGTTTTATGTGTTAATATATACATGCTGTTATAAAGTATAATAGAGCCGGCACAGCACAGAGGGGAGCCCGGTTGTGGCAGCGGAGTCCTGGACTTTTTTCCTGCGCCGACTTCTAGAGCGGGTTCGGAGGCTTCCGATGTTGGAGCGGACTGGAGTTGGTGGAGAACCCTGCGGCCCTGGAAGGCGCGGAGGCTGGACGGATAGCCCAGGAGACCAGGGCATACGAAGAACACGGACTAACCCCCAAAAAGTTCTGGATGCCGTCCCATTCAATCTAAGGCGGCAGAGGGTTCGTAGGGGTCCCTTGGTATGAATGTGGACCCCCCCGGGTGAGAGACGAGGAGGGGGGAGCCAAGATTGTATGGGTATGTAAGAGTACCCCCCTGGGTGAGAGCCAGGTGGGGTAGGAGTGACTGCTGGTGAGTGCTGGTACCTCTCCCTGACTAGTGAGAAGTTGAGGGAGAGGTACAGAGTGTGAGTGGGGGTGGTGCTGGACCCTAACAGTGCCGAGAGCGAGAGCTGGTGCACTGGAGGGTCTTGTCACTGCCCAACATTGTGTGGGACTGGATGATGGATGAATGGGATAAGGGACCCTTGATTAAGCCCAGGAATTCCGGAGGCCTGGGAGTGGAGGCTACTAGGCCAGAGTCGGGAATCTCTGGGGGCTGTATGGTGGGCTATTTGATTCAGGTGGTGACGGGCAGGGGACGGCATGACGGGAACCGGAGGGCAGGCCATCATCGGGGAAGGCGCCCCCGGTGTTTGTTACCGGTGGCGTGTTCCGGCCCCCCGTGTCCATACCCAGCCCCTGGTAAGCAGATCCTCGTGGGCTCCAGTCTCCGACTGCTGCTGCTGAACGCCAGGTCGGTGAACAACAAGGCCCCCCTTATAGGTGATCTAATCATAGAGGAGGGGGCCGACCTGGTGTGTATTACCGAGACCTGGCTGGGCCCAGAGGGGGGAGTAGCCCTCTCGGAGATGTGCCCAGCCGGGTTTCGGGTGTGGCATCAGCCGAGACACCAGGGCAGGGGAGGAGGGGTGGCAGTTGTCATCCGAGAGTCCCTTGTGGCCTTCAGGGGTGCTGCTCCACAAGTGACCGGGTGTGAGACCCTGTTTTTCAAGTTGGGTTCACGAGAACAGTTGGGAGTGTTGCTGCTGTACCAGCCTCCCTGCTGCGTAGCAACCTCCCTGCCTGAGCTGCTCAAGGCTGTCTCGGGGTTGGCAGTGGAGTTCCCCAGACTTATGGTTCTGGGGGACTTCAATCTGCCGTCTCTGGGACGGTCCTTGGAGGCGGCCCGGGAGTTCATGGCTACCATGGCAGCTATGGGCCTGTCTCAGATTATTCGTTACCCGACTCGTGACAGTGGTCTCACCCCGGACTTAGTTTTCTTGTCTGAGCAGTGGCAATGTGATCTGAGGGGAGAGTTACATCTTTCCCCATTGTCATGGTCAGACCATGCCCTGGTGACCCTGAGACTCTCTTGTGCTGCTCCACTCCGCAGGGAGGCAGGACCCATTCGATTGGTCCGCCCCCGGTGACTGATGGACCCAGTGAGGTTTCAGAAGGAGCTGGGGGTTATTCCCGAGGACTTGCTTCACGGTCCAGTGGAGGTCCTGGCCGCAGCCTGGAATAAGGCAGCGGCCGGAGCCCTGGACAAGATCGCGCCTATGCGACCTCTCTGGCCCTGCTCGGCCCGCTGCTCTCCGTGGTTCACGGAAGAGTTAAGGGCTTTGAAGAGGGTTAAGAGACGTCTAGAGCGCCGCTGGAGAAAGACGAAGACTGAATCTGACCAAACACAATCTAGAGCCGCAGTTAAGGCCTACCTTGTGGCGGTAAGAGCGGCGAAACGTGAATATTTCTCCGCTCTTATTGCGTCCGCAGAATGCCGCCCAACGGCCCTTTTCAAGATTACAAGATCGCTTTTGGGTCAGGAGCAGGGGGAGACCCATTTACAGGGCCGTTCGGAAGAGTTTTCTGAGCATCTGCAGGACAAAATCGCTCAGATTCATTCCAAGTTGGACTCCAAGCGTGAGACAAGATCTGGGGAGATGCTCGTATTTACCATGTTATCTAGGAGCAGTTTGATCCTGTTGGGCCTGATGAAGTAGACAGGATCCTTGGGATTGTAAATGCCACCACATGTCAGCTTGACCCATGTCCCTCCTGGCTGGTGAAATCAGCTAGTGAGGTGACATGTGGCTGGGTCCAGGCGATGATTAATTCGTCCTTGAGTGAGGGGGTGTTCTCGGCTGCCTTTAAGGAGGCGCTGGTGCACCCCCTCCTCAAGAAACCTTCCCTGGACCCTACAATCCTGGGCAATTTTCGCCCAGTCTCCCACCTTCCCTTTTTGGGAAAAGTGGTTGAGAAGGTGGTGGCGTTGCAACTCCAGAGGATTCTGCAGGAGACGGATTATCTGGACCCCTTCCAGTCAGGTTTCAGGCCGGGATATGGGACGGAGACCGCATTGGTCGCGCTTATGGATGATCTCTGGCGAGAGCGGGATGGAGGGAGTGTGTCCATCCTTGCTCTCTTAGATCTCTCAGCGGCTTTCGATACCGTCAACCACGGTATACTTTTGGGGCGGCTCAAGGAATTGGGGGCGGGCAGCGTGGTTTTGCGCTGGTTCACCTCCTTTCTCCAGGGCCATTCCCAGTCAGTGTTGATAGGGGAGGAGAGAGCTGACCCGCGACCCCTGACTTGTGGGGTGCCGCAGTGGTCGGTTCTCTCTCCTCTCCTATTCAACATCTACATGAAGCCGCTGGGCGAGATCATCCGTCACCATGGGATGAGGTATCACCAATATGCTGATGATACCCAGTTATACATCTCCGTCCCGGGTGAAGTAAGTGATGCGGTCAATGCCTTATCTCAGTGCCTGGAGGCTGTGGGGGTCTGGATGGGGAACAACAGGCTTCAACTGAACCCTGGTAAGATGGAGTGGCTGTGGATTGATGGCCCCCCTGGATCCGGGAAGTTGTCATCTTTGGTTCTGGGTGGGGTTGCACTACCGCAGTCGGATCCAGTGCGGAATCTGGGGGTCCTCCTGGACTCGCGACTCCTGCTCGAAGAGCAGGTGGCAGTCGTGGCCAGGAGGGCCTTTGCACAGCTTCGAGTTGTGCGCCAGTTACGCCCTTTCCTGGATCGGGAGGCCCTCCGAACAGTCACTCACGCCCTTGTCATCTCCCGTATAGACTATTGTAATGCTCTCTACATGGGGCTACCCTTGAAGAGTATCCGGAAGCTTCAGCTGGTGCAGAATGCGGCGGCGCGAGCAGTTATGGATGCCAGGAGATCAGCACATGTGACACCTCTGCTACACGAGCTGCATTGGGTGCCAGTTTGCTTCCGGGTCCAATTCAAGGTGTTGGTGATTACCTTTAAAGCCCTACATGGCATAGGGCCAGGGTACCTGAGGGACCGTCTCGTCCCGATAACGTCGGCCCACCCCACCCGTGCATGCAGAGAGGGCATGCTTCGGACCCCCTCAACAAGAGAATTCCATCTAGCGGGGTCCAGGAGGCGTGCCTTCTCTGCGATAGCGCCCGCCTTATGGAATATCTTGCCCCCGGAGGTGAGACTGGCCCCCTCCCTCCTGGCCTTTTGGAAGGCCCTTAAGACCTGGCTCTGCCACCTGGCCTGGGATGACAGAGGTGGTAGTGCCTCCTGGGGTTGGCTGGCCCCGTAGCCCCATGATCCATTCTGCGGGTCCTAATCCATCTTGGATTTTATTTTATTTTATTTATGCTTGTGAGATATTTTGTATAGTTTTTAAATTTTATTTATTGTAACCCGCCCAGAGTCCCTTGCATGGGAGATGGGCGGGGAATAAATTTGAAAAATAAATAAATAAATAAATAATAGATAAGATGCTTTTAAAATGAAAATGCTGGTTGTATTTTTTTAGGCTGGCATCCAAGCAGATTTGTGAATATTGGAAATATTCTATTATTTGTTGGGGTGGTAGTGGTTTCGTTTTTGATTTCAGCCCTTTTGTGTGATGTGTTATATCTGGCTTCAAAAGATCCACTGCTATTAGGAACATTTTTGAGGAGATGCAATGGTGGACTCAAAAATCAGATGTGGCATTTGAATACTATATGTAATATTTTGGATCTGTCTCTATAAACTATACTTTATACCATATTCTGATTTCCATGAAAAGCTAAACAGCTAAAAACAAGACATCAAAATAGCTGCTGTGACATTATTTTTGATGCATTGTGAGATAATATCACTCATTTTTTCATATGCTTCTGAAAATTTGGTAAAAGTTACTTCAGATTGCCTCATATCTGAGTAACAAAGGAAGACTGACCACCCATTGTTATTAATATAGCAGTGTATTCAGAGTAAATTTATTCTTTTGAACTATTTTACTATAACTGCATTAGCTGCTTCTTGCTCTATATCTGGTTGCCTAGATTTAAACTGACAGCTAACTGGGTGGACTATAGGTTAATCCACTATCCTAGCCCAGCCACAACTCTTCATTGCTTTCTATTTGCGTGTCAGGTATCTTTGTGTGTTTTTTAATTGTTTAAAATAATATTTTTAAAAATCACATTTAGACAAGAACTTTAGTGGATTCTGTGTTGGTTGTCTAGTACCTTAGTACAGAGCTTTCCAGACTGTGTGTCGGGACACGTTAGTGTGTCGGCTGCAGTGTCTGGTGTGTGTCCCGGCTGCTGCCGCCTCCAAGCCCTGCCAGGATTCCACTCAGGTCCTAGTGCCTGCCTTGTGCCTTGCTGCCTCCAAACCTGCTGTGATTCGACGCAGGTCCTAGTGCCTGCCTTGTGCCCTGCTGTAAGAGAGTGTCGGAAAATGATGCCCTGCTGTTAAGAGAGTGTCGCGACATGATGCATGTCTAAAAAGTGTGTCACCAACATGAAAAGTTTGGAAAGCTCTGCCTTAGTATCAGAAGTATTATTCTGAGAGACATAAGTGGGAAGATACTGTTGTGTTGTTTTCTTCTTCTCATAGACATCTGGCTTGTATGAGAATGTTGAACTAGACAAGCCTTGCCTCTGATTCAGCATGGGTCACTTTATGTTATTATACCACATATAGACAAACCAACCTTTTCCAACCTGCATAGACAATTCCCAGAATTCTTCAGCCAGCCTGGCTATTATGACAATCTGAGATTGAGTGCATTACATTAATCCAGCCTAATGATGTTACCATGAATAATTGAAACTACATCTGTTCCAGTTCAGTTTGTAGTAGACATGCCAGTCTAAACTAGTAAAAAGCACTCCTAACCATTGGTATTGCTTGAACTTGCCCAGTTAGCAATATGTGTTTGGTCACTTGAGAGAAGTGCAGGCTTGACTTTGCAAACTTCTCTCCAGAATAGTCAGTTTCTGTACTCATACTGCCACTTCTTGTCCAAATTAAATTTCAACTTGTTCATCCTCAAGTTGAAATTTAGTATTGGAAACTTTATTTATTTGGAAACTAACTTTCCAAAGTATTGGAAAAATAGTAACTGGCTTTTCACTCTGTGAATTAAGCCTTTTATGAGTCAGTGGAACTTTAAGTAGTAAAATACAAAAAATCTAGTAAATCATATTACAAAACCTTACCTCCATTTTGAAAACAGCCAACTACTTGCAAAAGATCCTAAAGGAAAAATATCTGAGACAATACTAGTTTATATTTCTTTTGTCCTTTCAGTTTTATGATCTCCTCTTCTATGATATACTATTATAAATCCATATGTTGATGCTAACTACCTTACTTCTCATATAATGTTGTTGATCTGTTTGTGCTCATTTAAATCACATTTTCAATATTTTTTGTATCAGTTCATAAAAACAGTCCTTGTGGCAAATATTGGAGAGTTCAACTATTTACAGCAGCTTACAATATGAATTGCTGCTAATACATTAATAGTATTTTCCTATCCTTTCATCCGTGGTGGTGGTGGGACTTCATACAGAGTGCTCATAGAAAGGGAAATTACTTTATACAGTGTGTTCACAAAAATGGAAAATACTTTTTATGTACTTCCCACATAAGTATAATGTGTACACGTGAAATATTAAGTGGCATATCAAGAAGCAATCTGAATTACATTGTCATATGAATCACATTCAAATAGTTTTGGCCAAAAGCTCAAGATCATATTAAATTAAATTAGGCTCAAATAAAAACAGTATTCATTGTATAGACATTTAGTAACTAAGTTATACCTCATAGATGGAATAATAAAAATGAATTAGCATAATTAGTGGATGAAAATATGGCAAGGATCCAAAGAAATATTGGGATTTAATTCCTCCAGTTAAACCAAACTGTTTTAGAAGTCCCATCATGCATTGAGAGGGTCCTAATCAAGAAACCAAAGTCAATAGATCTTTGATTACACAGAAGTACTATTTGGTTTTTAAATTCTGACCAAATAAACCATGACACAATATGATAATACACTAACAGTATAACACTGAAAAGCCTAAACTAAGAAGTAAAAACAG
Source organism: Charina bottae (assembly GCA_023362775.1). Classification (NCBI taxonomy): domain Eukaryota; kingdom Metazoa; phylum Chordata; class Lepidosauria; order Squamata; family Charinaidae; genus Charina; species Charina bottae. The sequence goes on from JALMGJ010000008.1 coordinate 5,789,485, forward strand.
CATATAAAGTCAAAATAAACCCAGCATCAGGATAAATAGAATTGAGATGTAGAAACAATTATTAAAATGCTTTTGAGAATGAATGGTTTTATAGCCAGAAGTCTAGGACAAAAGCACCATAACGACAAAGTTTTCTCTTATTTGATAAGGGACCTGGAGAAGAACCTTTGTCAATGACTGTAGGTTTTGACTAGACAGATCTGGAAGGTGTTACTATTCAAGTAACTTTTTTTTCAATATATTTTATTAAGTTTTACATATACATAGATAAAAGTTTGAAAAGGAAAAAGAAATAGAAATACAAATCAAAGAAAGAAGAGAAAAAGTGTAGTAAAGCAAAGAAAAAAAAGAGAAAGATGAAACATAGAAATTAGTCAACTTCCGATTTATCTCTGGTCATAGTAATTTAAAGAATAATCTCTTACATGCTAGGTCTATATATAATGGTCTATATATAACATTGTAAAACATTTCGTGTCTAATATATCAATTTATATATATATATAATCTTCAAAACCCCATATAAGCTTTGCCCCTCCTGCATTTTGCAAATAGTACGTTAATGGTTTCCACTCTTTAAGAAAGTAATAATTTGAATTTTCTTTTAATAAACATGTCAATTTATCATTTTCTGCCATGTCCATCACTTTTAACATCCAGTCCTGTATCGTGGGTATAGTCTGATTTTTCCAATTTTGTGCATATACAAGTCTTGCTGCTGTAACCATATATTGCATAATTCTTGTAAATTTCTTTCCTATTTGTTCTTCTGTTATTCCCAATAAAAATAGTTCTGGTTTATATGAAATTCGAATTTGTAAAATATTTTGCATCAATGAATGTATATGAGTCCAAAATTTCTTAGCAATCTCACAAGTCCACCACATATGATAAAATAACCCCTCTTTTTTTTTTACATTTCCAACATAAGTTGGAAACATTCCCATACATTTTAGCTAATTTTTGTGGGGTCATATACCATCTATACATCATCTTATACAAGTTTTCCTTCAAATTATAACACAAAGTAAATTTTAGTCCTTTAACCCACATATCTTCCCATTGTTGCATTTGAATATTATGACCAATATTTTTTGCCCATTTGATCATGCAGTCTTTAACTTGTTCCTCTACCACAGAGCTTTCCAAACTGTGTGTCGTGACAGAAAAGTGTGTCGTCACACACAGCGTGGTGTGTCGCCACACCATCCGGAAGTGGTGGTGTGTGTGTGTGCGCGCAGCGGCAACAACAGCAACACGGCATCAGTGCTTCCGCGTTTTAGGAGAGGCTGCCGCCGCTGCCGCCACTGTGCGCGTGCCACCGCACGCCCCCCGCGCTGCTGCGCACATGCGGCCCCCCTGCGCCACCACCGTGCGCGTGTGCGCCACCGCCGTGCCGCCGCCGCCGCTGGTGTGTCGCCAACGGAGGCACTTTGGAAAGCCCTGCTCTACCATTTCACCTTTTAACAATAATTTATACATTTTAGCAATTAAATGATCGTCTGTCTCGCATAATTGTATCTCAAATTCCGATTTGGTTTGTTCAAATTCAAATTCCTTTTTATCTGATTTAAATTTTTCTACAAGTTGCATGTAAGAAAGCCATTGAAAGGTATATCCTTCTAAAGCCAATTCTTCTTTTGATTTGATTTTATATTGTCGTTCTTTTTTTAAAAAGTCTCTATAAGTCAGCCATTTATCTTTAGCTCTTACTTCTGTTCTATGAAATGCTTCTTGTGTGGAAATCCATAAAGGTCTTTTATAACATAGAGTTAGTTTATATTTATTCCAAATTCTTAACAAAGATCTTCTAATATAATGATTTTTAAAGTCCACATTAACTTTCACTTTGTCATACCACAAATATCCATGCCATCCATATCTTAATTCATGACCCTCCAAATTAAATAATTTTTCATTTTTCAAAACTATCCACTCTTTAATCCATACCAAACAGCAAGCAGCATAATATAATTTCAGATCCGGTCTATTCAAGTAACTTGATCCCAAGTTGTTTTGTTAGGAGAAAAGTTATTTTAACATCCCTTCAAAGTGCTTTGCCTCTTCCCTATCCAGGGTAGAAATGAAGCAAATGCTTGAGAAAGTATGTACTATTCCAGCCATTCATATGGAACATAGAAATATGGTTAGGTAATGGCAGTGGGACTATGATCTGGGTATCATCAGACCACTTGATTTTGGTGCTGGATGAGAAGGAAGAACTGTTACATGTTCAGTAAATACTGTATGCACATGAATTGTGGGATGACAGTGGAAAGATGAAACTGGGAATTCTGTATTCATGAATCTCTACTCTCTTTAAATGAAGGACATCCACTGTTGCATTTTGAGGCTTGGGAGGTAGTCTTTTTGATAATTTCCAAGTGCAATAGGCTTCCAGAGACAATTTTGATCTTTGAAGATCTACATAGTTTGGCACCTGAATATCTACAGAACTATCTACTTCTAGTAAATCCTACCCAACCAGTGTATGCATCTCAGGTAGGGATGCTTAAGATTCCTCCCTAGGAAATCTAGGAGAAAGTTAGAAACTTCTGTTGTACTTTCCTTGGTAGTTCCTTGATCGGGTTGTTGTTTGCTGCTTGGTTGATTGACTGAGTTAATAGTTCCTTGATTAGGGTCTATTGTGTTGTTTGATTGCTCCTAATAGACCCTAATCAAGGAACTATTAACTCAGTCAATCAATTAAGCAGCAAACAACAACCCAATCAAGGAACTACCAAAGAGAGTACAACACCCCCACCAACACAGGCAGGACAAACCAGGGTATACAAACAGAGAGCAAGTCCCACTCCCTTTTCGCACTGAAGATGTTGCCTAGCCTGGCAATGAAACGTCTGCAAGAAAACAACAAGGCTCAGAGAGCACCAAGGACTCCACAGTTCAACCCTGAGCTACAAATATTATCTTCGATTGGCACTTCATAGTGTAATTATACTATGGGCATCTTGTCCTTCTGGAATTTCTGTATGTTGGTTCTTGATTTTCTGATTGACTGGATTATTTATCTAAAGCCTGACCCTCTTTCAGAGCTTAAGGGGGCATGCAAGGGGCTCTTTTCCCATTCATGTCAACAACAATTACGTGAGGTAACTGGGTAAAGACCAAATGATTACCTAAAGTTACAGAGCGCTCCATAGTCAAGCAGGAGTTGAACCTGGGTTTTCGTGGTCTCTTAATCACAAAACTAATTTCTTAAATAGCTCTGATTAAGAGACTGGAAGAAAGATCTAGAGGTGGCGTCCTTAAATTTGAATCCTTTCCCCTAGAAATATGTTCCAAACTTGGCCAAGAGTGATAAACCAAATTGAATAAAAAGAAAATTAGAGATGTCGGCTTTTGAGATGGTTGTAATTCTGATAGAATAACTCTATGTCCTAGTAAAGTATATATTTGGACTTTTTTTTGTATTCTAATTTTAGGTGGCTCAACAATTAACAAAAAATTTCCTCTATCCAGCACAATATCCTGTGATTTGAGCTGTTGAAACTTTATTTTATGAATAAACGTATATTTATGTAATTAAGATAATCTAAGAATTCGGTAGTCTAGTACAACTATATTCTATGCTTATTTAAAATGATTTGTCAGTTACCTTAATAAGCAGAAAGAGCTATCCTCTAGTGGAGTAATGTGTAAATGCACCTGATATGTTTCTCATTTCAAGTCTCTAGCTTGAAATCAGTTTCCATATCACTGCGTATGCAAGACAAATTCAGTGAATAAAAGTATTTGTATACTACTAGTGGAACAATCTCCAGCAAAGGAGATCGTTACCTTGTTGTGGTGCTGGAGCTTGAGCACCTCAATGACACCATGAGCTAAACCGTGAAGGGACACCCAAGACGGGAAGGTCGTGGCAGAGAGGTCAGACTAAATACGATCCCTGGGGAAGGTAATGGCAACCCACCCCAGTATTCTTGCCATGAAAACTAAATGGATCAGTACAACCAAAGATATGTCGGTATACCATCGGAAGATGGGACTCCCAGGTTGGAAGATGGTCAAAATGCTACTGGGGAGGAACAGAGGATACGTTCAACTAGCCCCAGATGTGATGACGCAGCTAGCTCAAAGCCGAAAGGACGGCTAGCGGCCGACGGTGCTGGTGGTGAACGACGAATCCGATGTTCTAAAGATCAACACACCATAGGAACCTGGAACGTAAGATCTATGAGCCAGGGCAAATTGGATGTGGTTATTGGTGAGATGTCAAGATTAAATATAGACATTTTAGGTGTCAGTGAACTGAAATGGACTGGGATGGGCCACTTCACATCAGATGACCACCAGATCTACTACTGTGGACAAGAGGACCACAGAAGAAATGGAGTAGCCTTCATAATTAATAATAAAGTGGCTAAAGCAGTGCTTGGATACAATCCAAAAAACGATAGAATGATCTCAATTCGAATTCAGGGTAAACCATTTAACATCACAGTGATCCAAATATACGCCCCAACCACAGATGCTGAAGAAGCAGAAGTAGATCAGTTCTATGAGGATCTGCAGCACCTACTAGATAATACACCAAAAAGAGATGTTATTTTCATTACAGGAGACTGGAATGCTAAGGTGGGTAGTCAGACGACACCTGGAATTACAGGCAAGCATGGTCTGGGAGAACAAAATGAAGCAGGACATAGGCTGATAGAATTTTGCCAAGACAACTCACTGTGCATAACAAACACTCTCTTCCAGCAACCTAAAAGACGACTTTATACATGGACTTCACCAGATGGTCGACACCGAAATCAGATTGACTACATCCTTTGCAGCCAAAGGTGGCGGACATCTATACAGTCGGTAAAAACAAGACCTGGAGCTGACTGTAGTTCAGATCACGAACTTCTTATTGCAAAATTTAGAATCAGACTAAAGAGAATAGGGAAGACCCACAGATCAGTTAGATATGAGCTCACTAATATTCCTAAGGAATATGCAGTGGAGGTGAAGAATAGATTTAAGGGACTAGATTTAGTAGATAGGGTCCCAGAAGAACTATGGACAGAAGTTCGCAACATTGTTCAGGGGGCGGCAACAAAAAACGTCCCAAAGAAAAAGAAAACCAAGAAGGCAAGATGGCTGTCTGCTGAAACACTGGAAGTAGCCCAAGAAAGAAGGAAAGCAAAAGGCAACAGTGATAGGGGGAGATATGCCCAATTAAATGCAAAATTCCAGAGGTTAGCCAGAAGAGATAAGGAATTATTTTTAAACAAGCAATGTGCGGAAGTGGAAGAAGACAATAGAATAGGAAGGACAAGAGACCTCTTCCAGAAAATTAGAAACATCGGAGGTAAATTCCAGGCAAAAATGGGTATGATCAAAAACAAAGATGGTAAGGACCTAACAGAAGCAGAAGAGATCAAGAAAAGGTGGCAAGAATATACGGAAGATCTGTATAGGAAGGATAATAATATTGGAGATAGCTTTGACGGTGTGCTCAGTGAGTTAGAGCCAGACATCCTGAAGAGTGAGGTTGAATGGGCCTTAAGAAGCATTGCTAATAACAAGGCAGCAGGAGACGACGGTATCCCAGCTGAACTGTTTAAAATCTTGGAAGATGATGCTGTCAAGGTGATGCATGCCATATGCCAGCAAATTTGGAAAACACAAGAATGGCCATCAGATTGGAAAAAATCAACTTATATCCCCATACCAAAAAAGGGAAGCACTAAAGAATGTTCAAACTATCGAACAGTGGCACTTATTTCACATGCCAGTAAGGTAATGCTCAAGATCTTGCAAGGTAGACTCCAGCAATTCATGGAGCGAGAATTGCCAGATGTACAAGCTGGGTTTAGAAAAGGCAGAGGAACTAGAGACCAAATTGCCAATATCCGCTGGATAATGGAGAAAGCCAGGGAATTTCAGAAAAACATCTATTTCTGTTTTATTGACTATTCTAAAGCCTTTGACTGTGTGGATCATAACAGATTGTGGCAAGTTCTTGGTGGTATGGGGATACCAAGTCATCTTGTCTGCCTCCTGAGGAATCTGTATAACGACCAAGTAGCAACGGTAAGAACAGAGCACGGAACAACGGACTGGTTTAAGATTGGGAAAGGAGTACGGCAGGGTTGTATACTCTCACCCTACCTATTCAACCTGTACGCAGAACACATCATGCGACATGCTGGGCTTGAGGAATCCAAGGCTGGAGTTAAAATCGCTGGAAGAAACATTAACAATCTCAGATATGCAGATGATACCACTTTGATGGCTGAAAGCGAGGAGGAGTTGAGGAGCCTTATGACGAAGGTGAAAGAAGAAAGTGCAAAAGCTGGGTTGCAGTTAAACCTCAAAAAAACCAAGATTATGGCAACGAGCTTGATTGATGACTGGCAAATAGAGGGAGAAAAAGTGGAGGCAGTGACAGACTTTGTATTTCTAGGCGCAAAGATTACTGCAGACGCTGACTGCAGCCAGGAAATCAGAAGACGTCTACTTCTTGGGAGGAGAGCAATGGCAAATCTTGATAAAATAGTTAAGAGCAGAGACATCACACTGACAACAAAGGTCTGCATAGTTAAAGCAATGGTATTCCCTGTAGTAACCTATGGCTGCGAGAGCTGGACCATAAGGAAGGCTGAGCGAAGGAAGATCGATGCTTTTGAACTGTGGTGTTGGAGGAAAATTCTGAGAGTGCCTTGGACTGCAAGAAGATCAAACCAGTCCATACTCCAGGAAATCAAGCCAGACTGCTCACTTGAGGGAATGATATTAAAGGCAAAACTGAAGTACTTTGGCCACATAATGAGAAGACAGGATACCCTGGAGAAGAAGCTGATGCTAGGGAAAGTGGAAGGCAAAAGGAAGAGGGGCCGACCAAGGGCAAGATGGATGGATGGCATTCTGGAGGTGACGGACTCAACCATGGGGGAGCTGGGGATGGTGACGGCCGACAGAAAGCTCTGGCGTGGACTGGTCCATGAAGTCACGAAGAGTCGGAAACGACTGAACGAATAAACAACAAAAAGTGGAACAATAGCTTAGCAAGACAATACTGACAATATACTATAGTAAGCTAAAACATTTCCCTAACATCTCCCCTAGAATCATACATTAGCTGTTTAATTGTTGTATTATCTCTCTGTTCAAATACAGCATTATACCCATTACTTTACAATGGATCAGGTGGTGGTGTATCTCCTGTTAACAAATTAAATTACTTGGCTTTTCAGTGTTATACTGTTAGTGTATTATCATACTGTGTCATGGTTTATTTGGTCAGAATTTAAAAACCAAATAGTACTTCTGTGTGATCAAAGATCTATTGACTTTGGTTTCTTGATTAGGACTCTCTCAATGCATGATGGGATTTCTAAAACAGTTTGGTTTAACTGGAGGAATTGAATCCCAATATTTCTTTGGATCCTTGCCATATTTTCATCCACTTATTATGCTAATGTTATATACTTAGCCAATTAAAAATGTCAATAGCTAATTCTTTATTACCACTTAATGTAAATTAGTATCCCACAATCTTGTTTCCTCTACAAATCTTATCCTTACAGTCAGTATAGCAAAAAGGCAGGAAAGATTAAACGTGTAGTCCCATACTGCAGTGTAGTACACAAGATTAAAAGTGTAGTCCCATACTGAAGACCACTGTAAATTACTCCTTTGAACTGAACCTTTAATTTAAATTCAGAATGTAATATTTGACAAAATATTTACAACTTAAAATATTTCTTCTATAGCACACATGCATTTTCATCTGCTTTATATAAATGTATAAAATTTTAACAAGTTCACTAAGAACTATCAATATCTCTCGTTTATATTTTTATATACAGAATGGTGTTTCTTTATATGCTAAACTTACATAAAATAGTATACCATCAAAATGATGACAAATGGCTTTAAAACCTATTTAATATGTACTTTGATTTGAAACCCATCTCTTAATAAGTACTTCAATTCCTGAATATTTTTGAAAAATTAGGATTGGATTCAATTATAAATGGGAAGGCTTCATTAGGGATCACTATTTATTTTACAAAGTTTGTAAAACCCAAATATTACAAATATTGTATGCAGTTCACAGCAACACAATAGAACAAAATAAAAACCTTGTTAAACCAGAATACCAATTAAATTAAAATAGGATATACAATCAAATTACAGTGGAATGCAGGTGCTGGATGCTAATCTTTGAAGGAAGAGCCAAGTGTACTTTTTTAATGCTGACCAGAGTGGAGTCTATCGAGATCTCACAAGGGAGTTTATTCCACAATATTAGTGCAACAATGGAGAAGCAATGCTTCTCAGTCTCTGCAGACCTCACATCTTGGGCTATAGCATCCCATCTCCTACAGAATGATCAGGCTATGATGAAATTATGGTGTATGTTACATTTTTAATAAACATAGGTTGACATTATTAACAATTATATTGGTCATGATACCTTTATTATAAACATTTAATTTAACTTATACATGGAACAATTTTATATTTTTCAAGATCTTTAAAATGGTATGTGGTGTTTACTTTTTTCTATTAAAAACTGAATTCTCAGTATAAACTTTGCATGTGAATTCCTTTACACAGATGTTTGGAAATTAATTTTTATTTATGTTTGGCTAAGAACTTAACAGTTCTGTTAAAACTAGTACAGATTACATTTCTGTTTGTCTCATAGAAATTGGGCTTTAATTTGGGAATCTTTAAGAATAGAAATAACCAATATCTCCATTGCTGTGGTCCTCCCTCTCCCTCCCTCCCCCCCCCTCTCTCCACACACACACACACACACAAAATTATATATAATTCTTTCTACATTTTTACTGTAGCAGTTATGGCAATACTATTAACTATAACAATTTGAAATTCTTTAGGAAGTTACAGAATGGTATTTGAATTGTTAAGACTTTTTGCCACCTTTTAGCCAAAGGTTTATATAATTTGAAAATCTTTCCCAGGTTTTTATGCTGTCAGTTACATATATGTCTGCTTATATTGTCTGATGCATTTCCATCCGCCTAAAAATATTACCATAATTACGGAAAATACATTCCATAACCAGCTGTGAAATAGATTTTTGCAAAAATTATGTGTATCATTATTTATATTACTTTCATTATAATTTTCACTGCTCACGATGTCCAATTTAAGTGCAGTAGTCCATAAGATTCTTACTGTATTATTGTGGGCATATAATGTTTCGTTATTAATCTTTCCCCCTATATGTCACTTAGATTTAATTTAAAATATAAAATTGATTACTTATTAAAATGCATAGAAACAGATTTTGTTTGCAATATGTCCATTACAGTATAAAGTTAAGTTGACATGCTACATCAGAAGTATTCTGTGTTACAGAGATCCTTAATATCTAGATCTATATAATTAAGAGCATAATAATGTTTATAATTGTTGTAACAATTCTCTTCTTCTTCTCTTCTCAGAATGTAAAAACTTTTGCATCTTCAGATAGTATAGGGAAGGTCCAAGAAGTAGCAAACTGGCTTTTGGAAATGAATCAGGAACTGATATCTGTTGGCAGTAAGAGACGACGAACTGGTGGATCTATTCGAGGTAATGCTTCATCAAGCCAAGTGGATGAAGAGCAGATGAATCGAGTTGTGGAGGAGGAGCAACAGTTACGACAACAAGAGGAAGTTGTTGCAAGAAATGGAGAAATTGGTGGAGGGCAACCTGGACTGTGTCATAGAAATGAATCTCAACATGAACAATTAGAAGAAAACAACAACAGATTTATTGAAGTAGATGAAGAATACTCTGGCAACCAAGAAGAGGAGGAAGAAGATGAACATACTGGTGTACCAGAGGAAGAGGAGGACATGGAGGAAGAAGAAGAAATGGATCAGGACAGCGATGATTTTGATCAATCGGATGAAAGCAGCAGAGATGAACAAACTAATTGTAATAGTATCCCAAATTCAAATGGTAACATGGACTTAGCAATACATCAGCAGTCATCACCATTCTATATTAAGTCTAAGGTGAGTAACTTTAAATTCTTTTAAGTAAAATATTATAATGTAGAGAGTAAAATCCCTAAGTTCTTTATTGAAGATGAATATATTCTATTTAGTATTAACTATTTGTAGCACTATTCAAATATTTTCCTTTGAAAGAATAATATTTGTAACTAAATAAAAATAGTGTTGCTGTTTTCTGTTCTTGCTTTCTTAAAATGTGTGCTAAGATTTACTTCAGAAGCAATTTTTCCTTCTTAAATTTCTGAACTAAATCTGTGTAGTTCTGAATAGGTTTCTTCTCATAATTGCTGAAACATCAGATTTTGCAGGAAAATATTTTAACTTCTTACCTTTGTCTGTAAGTCTGTATCCACAAGTACTGATGAAATAGGTTGTCAAAAAATTGGTGTTGTCTTATTTTTTTCTGATAGGGGTTTTCTGTGTTAAGAAAATGTTTTCCATTTTAATATTTCTGCTTTTTGTATATTAGAAACTGTGATTTAATTATCTGATTTGGCTTGCATAACTTGCTAAGCCGTAATGTGGTTAAGTCTGGCATGACATCTGAATGTGAACCATGGTTTTAACTGTTTATGGAGGAATGCCTTAATTGTAATTTGTAATCATCATTTATCATAGGTGTACTCACTTAAAACTCAGTGCAGACCCATATGTCAGGGATGTGGTCTTCCAGAGTTGCCTTTCACCAGAGTTGTTAAAACTGGTATTATAGTTCCCTGCCATTCTGAGATGAGTATGGTTGGATAGGTAGGTAGCTTACTAGTGGTAGTGCCAGATGTAGCTTAGCACATCTGTGAACATGTTCTATTTGTGGAATAACTGGTTTATACAATTCCATTCCAAATACAAACAGGGTAAGATGTCAGGGAGGCAGCCTGTGAGTTATTGAAATTAACTTGGAATCTATTATTGGAAAGAAAATAGTTAAATACTATTTCAAATGCTGTGAAGTGATCTACAGTGTAAGTAACAACAGGAATGTAGTCTCTTATATTAAGATGTGAACTGAAAAAAAATCTGTAGAGCACAGCTTCCAAACTTTTCATGTTGGTGACACATTTTTTAGACATGCATCATTTCGCGACACACTCTTACAGCAGGGCACAAGGCAGGCACTAGGACCTGCGTGGAATCACAGCAGGTTTGGAGGCAGCAGGGCACAAGGCAGGCACTAGGACCTGCGTGGAATCACAGCAGGTTTGGAGGCAGCAGGGCACAAGGCAGGCACTAGGACCTGCGCAGAATCCTGGCAGGGCAGGGCTCAGAGGCAGCAGCAGCCGCGACACACCCAGACACTGCAGCCGACACACTAACGTGTCCCGACACACAGTTTGGAAAGCTCTGCTGTAGAGGTTAATAGGAATTGCATAACTATTTTTAGCTAATCAAGAAAGAATGTGGAATAGTCTTGCCTCATCCTAGTTTTACTTACTTACAAACCAATTTAATTTTGCAGTTGGCTTGGATTCTTGAACCAAAAATTCATTTCTTTATCAGCTGACTATAGTACAGTACTATCTGTGCACAAGCCATTGTCAATGCCATGCAGTTTAGTATTTGCTCTAAGCAACACAGCCAATGTTTTCCTTCTGTTAGTTGGATGATGATGCACAGTAGCATTTCATTTATTTGTTTGTTTGATTTATAGGGCCACCCCAATTGACTAACAACTCAAGGCAGTTTTCAAGAAAGGTTAAAAACATAAATTGACAAAGCAATACAGTCACTTATTATGTAGTTACTTAGTAATATTTCATTACTAAGTAACTTCATAATAAGTGACTATATACATCCTAAACTTGTTAAAAATGTAATTTTTAACTGTGAACACTAGAGGGTGCAGTTAGATGCCTTCATATGATATTCTGTGATGCTCCAGTATAGCATTTGTACTGTTTCTCATTTTCTTGATATTTTGGGAAAGGCAGTTTTAAAATATGGAATACAGGTAGTCCTCACTTAATGACCTTAATTGGGACCAGCAACTCCATTGCTAAGTGTAGTGGTTGTTAACAGAAACATCATGTCACTGCTCCGCTTCGCGACGGCAGTTCTGGTAGTCCCTCTTGTGTTGTTAAATGAATCCCGTGGGTTGTTAGGCAAGGACCCATCCTGATCCAAGCCATTCCCAGCCCCAAGGCAAGGGACTACCTCCCCTTCAACTCCCCCCACCTGCCTATCTCCCCGTCTCTGCCCTTTTGGCCGCCCTGAACAGCATGAAGAGGCCGCTGTATTTCCCCGCTGCCGTCCCCAGAGGACCTTCCTCCCTGTGTTCCTCGGCCCGATCATCGTGTTCTTTCCCCCCTTTGCTGGGCTTGCCACTGCCACTGAGGAGTGCCGCCCCTGAGCCGCAGTGCGGCAAGCAGCCCCAGAACCGCAGAGCAGCAAGAAGCCTCATTGCTGTGGCTCTGGGGCAGCTTGCTGCACTGTGGCTCAGGGGATTCTTGCCCCAAGCAGTCCCCAAGCCACGGTTTGGCAAGCAGCCGCCGAGCCACGGTGTGGCAAGAAGCACCTCCTTAGGAGCCTACCTCCTCCCATGCCCCATCAGCGACTTACCGAAATAAGAACCGTCCCGCATCCGTCACCCGGGTCCATCTCATGGGGGTACTGCAATAGTCGTAAGTTCGAGGACCAGTCGCAAGCCAACTTTGAATGGTTGCTGAACGAACAGACATTAAGCGAGGACTACCTGTAATTGTTTCTTATACTTATGTAAATTATTAGTAACAAATTATGGATAATTCTTCTTTCTTAAGAGTTTGACAACAATAATGTAATTATAATAATGGTATGGAGTGAAATTTAAATATACATTTTGGCATCCCGGATAATTTTTAAAATTAATTATAGAACCAGCCAAGGCACCTGAGTGTAAAGAATAGAGCATTGGATTGGGAATATATTGAATATTTTCTACAATTATGTATTTTCAATATCCTTATAAATTAAGATTCCACAAGCTTACAAGTAATAGGTTATTTAATATGCAATTTGTTCTTTCTGAGTTTTTTTGTGTTTGTCTTGTGTGTACATGGCTCCTTAGAGTTTGATAGATATATCTTGCCTTTTTTCCTGGAGGTGAAGATGGTGTACAAACATCCTCTTCTCCAATTTTTCCTCAAAGAACAACTCCATGAAATACACTGAGAAAGTGTGACTGGCCCCAAGTCATGGTAGACTTGAATCTTAGTCTTCTCAGTCCAGAACCTTAACCACAACACCACATTAGCTTTAACAATACTGTACTCAGCATTTTTGAATCTAAACAGATACTGGGTACTCTGTCCAAAAAAAAAAAAAAAAGCTTGCTTTTCTGGATGGAAATGTTTACACTTCTTTAGTGAGGTTTAAATATCTGAAGTTCTAGCTAAAATGGCAAAAGTAAGAGGGAAACTCTGAGTTTTAATATAGTTCCTTGCAAGTCTCTTATACTTGGATAAAGTGAATAGGGACTACTAGAAAGAATCAATGAGGATTTACATAGAAAGGAGAAGATAATCCTCTGTTCAAAGGATGCAAATGGATGTGTGAATGCTCTTTTCTCCTTCAAAGCCATTATGAATATTGTGATGTTGAGAAACATCTTAAAGGGTACTTATAAAGTGTTTATGTAGATGCTGAACAAATTGGTCATTTGTCCTCAACACATCTGTCTTCATTAAAGAGAAGTGAGTATATTTGTTTAAATTGGGAGTCAATAACAGTGCTGTAATTTGTTCTGTTCCTGAATATTTAAGCTTTCCCTTTTTAATTTAATTTTTAATTTAAATATATTCTTGCTAGCATTATCGTCATCTTCCAACAGTTTATTTGAAACTACTTTAAAAAATCTTTTTTTAATAACTTTATTCGGACACTTTGCTTATAATATTTGCAAAGTCTGAAGCAGTATCCATTTGAGAAATATAAACCACTCCCCTTGACAAGAGAGCTTCATCAGTTTCATATATCATATATCTTCGACATATTTCATCAGTTTCAGCTTCCTGGAAAGAGAGACCACCCAGAAGCTTCAAGTGGTCCAGAATGCAGCAGCAGGAGCAGTGATGGGCATGCCTTGGTATGCCCATGTGACACCTCTGCTTTGTGAGCTTCACTGGTTGCACTGGTTTGCTTCTGGGTGTGATTCAGGTGGTAGTTGTTACCTATAAAACCCTACATGGCATAGGGCTTGGTTACTTGAGGGACCACCTGTCTTCTATAGTATCTGCCCAACCACTTTGATCTTGTAGGGTTGGCACACTCTGGGTTCCTTCAATTAAACAATGTCATCTATCAGGACCTGGGGGGTATGCCTTCCCTGTAGCAGTGCCTGCCCTCTCAAATGAGGTTCCCCCCAAGATCTGATGGCCCCCACTCTGTGTTGTTTATAAGAACCATGAAGACCTGGCTCTTCACCCAGGCCTTTGGTAAGAGAGAGTGGGACATCTCACTTCATTCCATCTGGTGTGTTGCGCTTGCCATCTTTTATCTTTTCTTTTATCAATTCTATTGTAATTTCTTTTATTGTTGTGAGCCACCCAGAATCACTGGGAGTCAGGCGGCATACAAGTATTATTACCATGTGAACAACAGCGTTTCCCGCCCCATCACTCTGTGATGTCAAATAAATTATTATTTGAATGTATATGTGAAGGCTTTCAGATGTTCCTGAATCCTGATAGTTAGGGTTTAGGTTTGTATGGCAGCGTGTGTAAACAAAGTTGATGAGGTATGAGGTACTTGTGAGAATCACTCTCAGTTAAGTTGGTTTGTGAAGGGCGTCCATAAGCAGTTTTAATGCTTGGAGGACTGTGCTCTTGTTACATACATCACAAATATTATAAAGCAAACCATGGTAATGGAGGAAAAAAAGGCCTTAGTGGAAAGCTCTCTAGCAGTATACTGGACTATCAAATCAAATCTTTATTATGGCCATAAGGCCAGGATGGAAAGAAATAAAATAGTTAAAAATGGAAGATACTGTATATAACATTAATATAAACACACAAACACACACACACACACACTTTTCCAGACCCAAGTAGAGGTGGATAGTAAATACAAAATGCAGAATTGGGCATTGCTATTGTAACTGTGCTGGTGTTTGTGAATTTCAATGGCTTCTCTGTATAATCTGGTGTAGTGGCTTTTGGTGTTGTCCAGTATTTCTGTGTTTTCAAATAGGATTTTGTGTCCCGTTTGCTTGAGAGCATGTTCAGCTACTGAAGATTTTACAATAAAAAAGAAGAAAGTCTAAAAATTAGCAAAACCTGGCTACCAGTCCTGAAAAACACAGCCTGCAAAAGGTCAACGAACTCAGTCCAACCACCAGGACATGGGAATACTTCTCACAATGAACATGCTAATCACGCTCATCAGCCACTCGTTAACATTTCAACACAACAAAAAACCCCACCTAATCTCCTATAACTTAGCTCTATAAATAGAAAACAAACAAAACATTGCCACTTTACCTGGGCACAGAGATTTCGCTTCTGTCTGTGCTCCTGCCCTCTGAAGATGCTGGCCACAGATGCTGGCGAAACGTTAGGAACCACAACTTCCAGAACATGGCCACACAGCCCGGAAGACCCACAACAGCCATCGAACTCCGGCCATGAAAGCCTTCGACAATACAACAAACATTTTGCCACTTTAAAGTTGTCTTTATATAGGTTTCTCATTTGAAAGCAGAGCACTCACTGGAATATTTCTTCTAATAGATTCTGTTAACCAGAGCTTTAGGGAACTAGAGGTGATCCTAAAAGGTTTACACTGAGTAAAGAGATCTTAGTTTCCAGATCTAGCCAACTTTTAGTACAGAACAGTTAGAAGCTGCCAACATGTAGTGATCTACTCCAATTGTATAACCTTCATCTGGATCATATTATTTCTATTACAGGTAGTCCTCACTTACTGAGGGTAATTGGGACTGGAAATTCCGTTGCTAAGCGACACGGTTGTAAAGCACGACATCACATGACTGTGCTGACTTATGATGGCAGTCCTGCCAGTCCCAGTTGCTGCTGTTAGGCGAATTCCGTGGTCATGTGATCACCATTTGTGACCTCCTGCTGGCTTCCCTGTTGACTTTACTTGTCGGAAGTTGGCAGTGAAGGTTGCAAATGGTGATCACATGACCGTGAGATGCTGCAACGCCAGTTGCCAAGTGCCCAAATTGTGATCATGTGACCATGGGGATGCTGTGATGGCCGCAACTACAAAGACCGGTCATATGTCCCCCTCGTTCAGTGCCATCGTAACTTTGAACAGTCACTGAATGAGTGGTCCTTAAACAAGGACTACCTATAATTCACTTTTCTATTCAGAGGGCACATAGGACAGCTTAAATGCTGATCTGAGGGAAGTTATTTACAGAGAATGTTAAAGAACTATCAGTCTTAAAGAAGAAGCTACATTAATAGTATATCATAACTCACAAGGGTTTATCTAAAACGGGTAGCGGAAAGCAGCTCAGAGCAGTAAAAAACTTAAGGATATCCTCAATTTTCTGCAGGCTGAGCTCCCAAAAATGTTGAATACCAGATCACAAAGAAGCCCTGTTACAGTATCTTAGTTTGCAAATGGGAGAATTCTGTACTTCATGTAACTTCAGGTGTTTAAATGGGGTAGTTTCTAAACCCCCAGTCCAGACACATGTGGAGCTGTAATGTTAGTATAAATGAATTCAAGAAATGAATTCATAGAAACTAATTCAATAAATAATTGCTGTGTTTGTGTCCAAGTACAACTTTCTGTTCCTATTTTACATGAGTGCACATATGAATACTTAGTATAAGTCTAACTTAACCAAAAATATCCTACATGTGTTTTATCAATCTCTTTTTTAAAAATTATTTAATGTTTCTTAAGCATACAACTTTATATGTTCCCTTCTCCCATAGTCGGTAATCTAATCATAGATTTTTGCTAACTTCTGTCATAGCTAGCAAGGAAGTAGCTATCCAGTCACTTTGTTCCCAACAATATCTTTTGTAGACTCTGGAGAAAAAAAACCCTTCTAATTGCCTCTGCCTCTTATATATCTTATCTCAAAACCCATTGCCAAATTGCAAATGCACCAAGGATTTTTTCTAAATGCGTGTGTGCCTTAGCCTCACACCTATGTCAGAGAAAAAAACCCTTGCCATTTGCAATATTAAGAACAGGATTTTTTAAATAAAATGACAGCTCATCCACCTTGGCTTCGATTCCTCTCATGGCACCTAAACCATGTCCTTATAGTACTAAGAAGCTGTAATGTTAAGGACAGTTCCCAAATTGTTGAGGGAGGCAGGGATAGTGAATGAATATGAAAGTCCTTAACGGATAAAAGAGACAATAAACAAAATCTCAGCCCTGGGAAAATAGTAACCATTAGGATGAGACTTAAAACAAGTCCCCCTTGATTCTGCATGGTATAAGAGAGGGGAGAGGGAAGCTCTGGCGGGCTTTCAAAATTCTGTTATTTTATTTTTATTTATTTATTTATTTATTTAATTTATTCCCCGCCCATCTCCCATGCAAGGGACTACCCTACAATAATAGTCTTCCAATAGTCTTTGTAGTGTCTGTTTTCTGGCCTGGGCTATCTTGAAGGACTGATACTAGTGGAGCATATAGAGACTATGTCCTAATTGCATTCACTTCTGCTCAAATGATTGAAAGCTGGCAGCCTTCATCTGATGTACTATCAAAATAATGCTACAGATAGCTCCCTTGTTTATTCCAGGGACCATAAAAGAGGTTTCTTTCCATCTTACATCTTAAGTCTGTGCAAGATCAGGGGAAAAAAGTGGCATGCATGTTGACACTCCTATATATATATATATATATATATATATATATACACACATACATACATACATACATACATACACACACACACACACACACACACACACACACACACACACACATATACAGTCAGGAGTAGTCATATACAGTCAGGAGCAGAAATATTGGATAACTGGTACTTCCTGAATGGTTAGTGCCCCCCTTTTGTCAAACCCCTTGAATTACAGCCGAAAGTCCTGACTTCGCTCCCATCTGGGTGTGTTTCCTTTCAACTTCAATGTGGTGGTGTACAGAGGCCAACTGCCAAAACAGTTACCCTTGTTCCGATATTTCTGCTCCTGACTCTAAGTCTATAGCCATGTATAAATCTGATTCACTTTCTGTGGCCTATCAGATGGATCAAAGGGAAGGAATGTCTCAGCCATTTTTAAGTAATTAAGAGATCATGAGGCTTTGTGCAAGAAGTCATCTAAACACAGCACAAATCATTCAATGAGGGGATTTCAGCAGCTTTCAGGAATTTTCCTCATAAGGCAATAACCTGGTTATCAGTTGCTACTTTCTCCAGGTACCACAGAATCAATGCATGACAAATCTTTTCTTAATATGGGAGGTGCTGTTTATCTAAGTGCCCATGCAATGCAACTGCCACTGCTGCTTAAAATGGCTTCTGGTCTTATTTCCTCTTTATGTTCATGTTCAATTAACTTTTTGGCAGAGAGGCTGTAAATTATAGTACTTGGTTTATCGAACTGATTGAGAAATACACTGGATTTCTTTTTTAATATTTAGTTACTAATGTTCTCATTTTTACCCTGCTCTGCGCCTTAAAACAAACTCCAAAAGTGATTTGCAAGGTTAGTGGTAAGACTAAGTCTTATAATCTAAACCTTATAATTGGTACAGGAATCCAAATTAAACAATTTTTGACAGATGGCTCTCTAGACTGAGCTTGAGCACATCTGGCAAAGGAAAGCCTACCACTTCTTAGGACTATTGGTCTTATTAAACAGATCTTACTGCTTTTCTAACATTCAATTGAAAACATATATTTTATATATGATATTTTTAATCCATCACTTCATGTTCTGCACTCTGGAACAATGAAAAACAAGTTTTGACCTTCAGTGTGACATTCTTTCAGACCTTGAAAAGTGCTATCATATCCCACCTCAATCTTTACTTCTCAGGGCTAAACATCCCATTTCCATCAAGGTCTTCATAGGATTTTTTTCTAATTACTTGATCATCCTCTTTGTTCTTCTTTTTCTGAACACATTTTATCTGCATCCTTCTTTAACTTCTTTAACTTAATCTGGACACAATAGTCAACATACCTTCTGATCAACACAGAATAAAGTGGAAATTACTTCCCATTATTTGGAAATGATACTTCTGTTGATATACTCTAAAACTGTATTTTTCTTTTCTGCATTATCACTCACTCTTTCTGAGTATTATGGCCAAAACGTTCAACCTTGGTCTCATTAGACCATAACACATTTCCCCACATGCTTTTGTCAGGCTTGATGTAGGTTTTTGCAAAATGTAGCCAGGCTTGGATGTTTTTCTTTGAACTTTTTGGCCATAATTCCAAACAGTATCTTTGGCGCAAAAACAACACTACACATCCCCAAAAGTGCACCATACCCACAGTGAAGCATGGTGGTGGTAGCATTATGCTTTGGGGTTGCTTTTCTTCAGTTGGAACCGGGGCTTTAGTCAAGGTGTAGGGAATTATGAACAGTTCCAAATATCAGTCCATTTTGGCACAAAACCCTTGGGCCTCTCCAAAATGCTGAAGATGAAGAGGAATTTCACCTTTCAACACGACAACGTCCCAAAGCACACCTCCAAATCAACAAAAGAATGGCTTCACCAGAAGAAAATCAAAGTTTTGGAATGGCCCAGCCAGAGCCCGGACCTGAATCCAATTGAAAATCTGTGGGATGACCTGAAGAGGGCTGTGCACAGGAGATGCCCTCGCAATCTGACAGATTTGGAGCGCTTCTACAAGGAAGAGTAGGCAAAGATTCTCAAGGCAAGATATGCCGTGCTGATAGACTCCTACCCCAAAAGACTAAATGCTGTCATAAAATCAAAAGGTGCTTCAACAAAGTATTAGTTTAAGGGTGTGCACACTTATGCAACCACATTATTATAGTTTTTTTATTTTTATTTTTTCACCCTAAAATATTTCAGTTTTTAACCTGGCATTTTAATGGGTGTGTAGACTTTTTACATCGTGTGTTTGTGTGTGTGTGTGTGTGTGTGTGTGTGTGTGTGTGTGTATGAATTAAAGAAAGATTGCCTGTATGATTGCCTATATATTTTATTTGAAAGGTGTGTCAGTACACAACAAAACAATCACCAAATTCTTCAGGAGCAACTGTAGTAGTTATTCTGACAGCTGGTACTATCCTAAGACAACCAAAGAGTTTAACTTAATCATCACATAAATCATGTTATGTCCAATAAGGATTGGAGTAACATTTCTAGAATGTTTGAAGAACGGAAGATGATGCAGCTGGGTTTATGTTACATATTTGAAATACTTTCTGGAATATTTTAACATAGGAATGAAGACAAATGTTCTTGAAACACTAATTTAAAACAGGTAGGGAGAGTGAACTAGGAATTGCTGTTTTCTTTGAATAAATGCTGATGTTCAATGCACCAAAATATACCTCCCAAATGTTTAACTAATGTACTTCACGAACACATACTTCATTCTTTTCATGCAGAATTGTCTGAGTTATTTACATACACATAGTGTGCATTACACATATAGTATAACAAGAAGGAGGAGAAGAACTGGATTTGTACATTGTACTAATCCACTAGGTAATTTGTTTAGTTTGGGATTAGCACTTGGTTAACTGAAGTTTATTTTATAAACCATTGCTAAAAATGTTGCTGAATCAATCAAAGAATAGCTTCTCCTTAGATGAAACTGTAACTTTTCCCTTCCCCCACCAATTTGCAATCCCCTTCCAGGTGAATTATAGCACCAGTACACTTACCTGAGACCATAATAAAAGAGACATGGTTAATTCTAGTAATATATTCTGTAATAGTCTCTCAGCATTCTGGTATCTACATAAAAATGAGATTAACTTGTCCATAGATATTTCACAGAGTGATGCTGATGGTACAACAGAAAGCTGTATATTAAGTTTATTGATACTGAGATTTTTATGTGCCACGCTGAGCAGCTTATAGCAACGTAATAGTAATTAAATAGCAAGCAATATTTTCAATAATATATAAAAGCAGGGTATTTTTTAAAAATTAAAATATCAGCATGAGGTAAGGAAAACACGTTTAGAACATAAACATGAATGATGAAAGACTTCTGTGCTTTTTGGATAAGATGTTTCAAAAATTTCACATAGGCACAGAAATAGTATTATCCTTTAAAATTTTCTCACAAATATCTGTTTGTCACTCTGCATCTTACTAGCAGCTTTTGTTTGTGGTTACCCCTCAGGATTATGTGAGCACGAGATTTTGTACAAGTGCATTTACCTGTTCAATATAACAGGAAGGTCATTACAGTTTGTCTATTTGAACAGGAATCCTCCTGTTGAAAAGCTGTTGCATGTTGCTACATGAAAATTCAAAGTATTTCAAATAAAATAATATTACTTCACTTTAATGACTTTATTTTTGCACTGTAGACTTTCTGACATAAATACCATATGAAACAAAATATGTTTACCTATAGCATATATTACAACTAAGTTTTTAAATAGATGCAGAAGTTTCAAATCTAACTGCGTATGAGTATAATCTAGAAAAAATATTTCTAAATAAATGCCAGATAGTTTTGTATTAAAGATCTCTTTGTCTTTCTCTTTCTCTTCACACACATGCACACAGAGTAGTGTTATGAAAATAAAATACGCAGAGAAAATTTAAAAATAAGTAATGTCTCCAACTGGATTATACCCTTTCCCAGTTCTTTACATTGAGAAAAATGTTGGCATCACTGATATTTCCAGTCTAAAGAATTAACAGCAGTGTCCTTGGGAGGAGTCCAGATCTTTGATAATAGTGGAGTTTAAAGACTTAAAGCCCCTTTCCTATGCTTTAGCCCTAATTCAGATTTCTGTGTCTCCCAAGAATAGGTAACAGTTAAGTATGTGATCAGCATCACATCTAACTCAGGAAATCTATTGTGAACAATTAAATATTTTGCTTACATTTGTGTGGTAAGCTATTATGTACATTTCATATAGAGGTTCTATTATTTCAAAGATACATTGAGATAATACATTCAAGTTTTTAAAAAATACATGGTTTCTTGAGAAGAAGGCAAAAACCACTGCTTCCTTAAGAGGTGGAGGGGCAACCCCCTCTTTCAAGGAAGAATTCACCACTGCCAAGACCTAACCACATGTTACCTCCTTGGAGGCCTTTGCCAACCAGGAGGGACGTGGATCCAGTAAACAGGTGACTGAGCTGACAGTCATGAGGACCTTGTCTGCTTCCTCAGGCCCAACAGATTGAAACTCCTCCTAGATAATATGACAAGGCTGTGCCTCAGGCTCCTCTACAGGACCTGTACCAAGGCTGGTGTCCAGCTGGGAGTGAATCTGAGCGATTTAGTCTGACAGATGCTGTGCAAATTTGTCCACATGGCCTTGTAGGTGAACCCCTGAGTCTCCTCTATCCAAGAGGGCTCAGGTCACCTGAAACAAGGCCATCAGTCAACTATCGACACAATAAGGGCAGAGAAGTACTGACACTTTGCCGCTCTTACCACCATGAGGTAGGCCTTAATATTGGCTCTAACCTCTGTTTGGTTGAGTTCAGTACTTGTTGACCACCAGTGGCACTCCAGACGGCTCTTAACCTGCTTCATCTCCCTCAACTCTTCTGTGAACCATGGAGAGTGGAGGGAGCCATGGGAGGAGAGAGGACGCATGGGCGTGTTCTGATGTAAAGCCTCTGCTGCCCTCCCATTCCAGGAGATGACCAAGGCCTCAGTTGGACCATGCAGCGGACCGTCAGGAACAACCCCCAGCTCCCTTTGGAACCCAGTGAGTCCATCAGTCTTGGGGGCAAACTGACTGAATAGGTCCTGCTTCCCTGAAGTGGAGGCCAGCGCCAGAGAAACCCATGGTTACCAAATAGTTGTTATTGCTGTGACCAAGAGGAGGGTCAGCATGCACAGTAGCAGGAGCACCCTCCGCAATGGTCATTGGCTTCAAAATGGTAGGCATGACTGTAATCAAAGCTTTATCCCTCTCTACAGGCACAGAATATATGTTAAAAAGGGGTGGTACTTTTATCACCTGGTCACACCCACCATTTTGAAGCTCAGTGATCTTTGTTGCAGATGCACCTGCATAGGGAGGCAGAGGATTAGTCAGAGCCATGCATAAATAAAATTAGGAGTTATGGTAGGTAGAGGCACGTTGGTACAAAACATTTGGGGAAATGTCTGTCTGTCTGTCTCATACCCCAGTGTCTTGCATTTTTCTGCTTTTTCAGTGATACATTCAAGAGAAAGGCAAATTGTAGCAAATAATAAGGTAATAAGTACAGGGCAATTTTAAAAACAAAATAAAATATAAGAAATATAAGGAGTAATAATGAGAATATCTTAATGCCCTTCCAAGATCTATTCCTCCAGAGACACCCATGTATTTGCTCTTACATGGACATGGAAAACTCACAAAGGAAGCAATGTATCTGCTAGCTGATGCTTTTCTTTAAATTGAAGATCTACTGCATAAGTTAGAAAAAAATAAAATCTAAAAACACACATAAGGGTGCAGAGCTGTGAATGTTAGCTCCATCTGTGTTGACCTTCCACACTTACTTCTCAGTTCCTCACTTCCACATATTAAGCAGGGAGATTTGATTATTGGAGACGGGTAGTATATACTTTTCATTTGATAGTATAGTGACTTTTGTGGACAGTTGTTTTCAAATTTAAGTCAATGAAAGCATATACAATTCAGTTTAGACGGTTTGAAACAGAGATAATAAGATAGGGTCCATATGCTTGGTCCTATGATATTTTTGTTTGTTTTCATACTCTGTTAGGCCATAAAGTCTGAATAAGGCTTTATTTAATCATTAAAAAGGAACAAGAAATAGGCAGGCTTTAGTCGCTGCTAACACTGGAAGTCTGGAGTAGAAAGAAAGATAATTAGTGTCAAGTAAGTCATCTTCTCAGACAAGGACACAGACTTCTGTTCTTAATATGAAAGTACTTCTGGTATAGCCCTTATAGTTCTGACTATATGTTGATGGAAGATGCTTAAGTCTTACATAGATGAAAAGTACTGGAAAAGAAATACATCAAAATATTAAAAGAACTAGAAACAAATATACCAAAATATTCAGAAAATCCTAAAAATAGAATTTGAACTGAAACCACAAATATTTTTATTAGGTAAAATTCCATAAAACATAAATGACACAATTTACTAAGATACATGCTGACAGCTGCAAGAATAAATTTAGCACAACATTGGGAAAGAAGAATTTTGCTGGACTTTGGGGTCGAGAAAATGGCGGACTAACATGCTCTGAAGAACAGAGACTATGCTGAGGTGGGAGATTGGTGGCTGGGCAATGAACCTGGACCAGCAGAGCTTCTCCGGATAAGGAGAAACCAAGAGATTGCCCACTTGTGCTTCAGAAGGCAGCTCCTTGCGAGGAAACCTGCAGGATCTAGAGAGAACCTGCAGGCGACTCACGAGTAGAGCGCCAGGAGCCACAGAAGAAATACCAAGCTCACAGCCTCATGTGGAGCCTGCTTCAAGGATACTGGGTTCACTTTCTAGCACACATTGGATTATAAATACTTTAAAAGTTACAGAGATCTTCTAAGCAGCGGAGCAACTAAGCCATGTGCTGAGTATTCCTTCAACCCAGGGCAAGATTAAAGTAAAAAGTAAAGAAATACTTATAGGGATTTAAAAATAATTAGAAGCAAAAAGCCCACCAAGAGTTTGAGCTATGAAAGTTTAAAATAGATTAAGGGAACACTCAAATTTGGAACATTGTTATTTTAAAATACTTTTGAATTAATTAAATAAATAACACATACCTCTCTGTGAAGCAGGACTGTTTAAATTTCCTAAGAGGGAAGTTTGGCTGGTTTTGTTAAAAAGTAAGGGAAGGTTCTGAAAGATCATGTGACCATAGAACTGCAAAGCCAAATGGGACTAAAGAGTTAAGGATATAGAGAAAGAAAGAAAAAGGCTCTCTTTTGCTCTTTTCCTTTTCCTTTCTGGATTATAAATTACCACGAAAGCAGCAAAAATCACAGAAGAGAGGAGAGGATCATTAACAGAGCAAATAACAGAAACCTGGATGTTATACAAAGGATGTTTGAAGAATTGGGAAAGAATGCTACAGCATCAGTAACAGCATCAGTGACTGAATCTATTAAGAGAGATCTGGCTACACTTGAAGGGAGAACCTAGGAAAGATTTGCAAATATGGAAGAAAAGATGAATAAAAAACTTGAAGAATCTGTAATACAAATGATTGAAGAGGTTAAACAAATTAAGGAAAAAATAGAAATTTTAGAAAACAAGAAACAAATAATAAACCGAGAGATGGAAAAAGACCTAGATAATGTGGCACTACTGTACTTAAGAGAAAAATAAATTTGCTTAAGATTGAAAGCAGTTCCAGAGGAACCTGATGAAGATATTAGGGGGAGGGTTGTTGAATCCTTAACGAAATTTTTGGAATGGGATGAAGAAGACATGGATGCAGAAGTGGACAAGGTGTACAGAATTAATACAAGATATACAAAGCTAACAAATGCACCAAGAGATATACTTGTGCACTTTGTCAGGAAGAAGACAAGAGACCAGGTTCTACAACAACATTTTAATACTAAGCTAAGGATTAATAATTCAGATGTAATGCTCAAAGAAATACCTATCAAAATATTGCATAAGAGAAAAGAATACAACTACCTGACTGACAAACTTAAACAGAAAAAGATACCATTCTGTTGAGCCAAATTGGAAGAAATTATTTTAACTTTTAAGCAGCAGAGATTTCGACTTAGTCCAAAAGGTGAGAGATTTCATCAAAAGGTTTAAAGAGGAATTGGAGGAGATACAAGTGGATCAAAAGGAAGGAGCTATGCAGCAAATACAGCAAGAGACTGAGGAACAGACTACTCTGTTGGGCACTACAGGTATAGACTTTTCTAAGTTCACAGCATAAATAATGGATTTTAAATGCCTAATGTGGAATATACAGTAAATGGCCCAAATGCTCCACAAAAAGAAAAAAAGGCATTTCACTATTTGAAAAAGTTAAAGCAAGATGTAATTTGTTTACAGGAAACACATATAAGAAAAAAGGACAAAAAATACATGATTTATAAAAATTTGGGACAAGAATTTATCTTATCAGGGAAACGTAAGAAAAATGGAGTTGTTTTGTATATAAACCCACAACTATGACCAAAACTGGTATTGACTGATAATTATGGTAGATATGTGGGGGTTGAAATTTAAATTTGAATTTGAATTTAAAAATTAATATTCAGATGAAACCAGAACCTTTCTTATTGGGACTTGTGGACAGCCAATAAAAAAAGGCTTATGGAAAATTGGTTTTTTATATGATAACTGCAGTGAGGCTACTATATGCACAAACATGGAAAAATACTGAAATACCCCCAGTGGAGGAGTGGATTGTAAAGATAGCAGAATTGAACTGTTTGATCAGGGATGAAACAATAAGTACTTTTATAAAAGACTGGAAACCCTTTATGGACTTTTTGCGGAAAATGGAAAAAATGAGTTGGTGATTTTTGGATTTGCTGATTAAAAAGTGTTGAATATGGGGAAAAGGGAATTATGTAATGTAGTCTTAAAGGGAGAAGAGAGACAATAGGTTTGTAACTGCTGTAAAGAAGATCAGAAGTCATTTCTTTAAATATCTTTTTCTTTTTTCTTTATACCAGTGCTTTCTAAAGTGCCGCCGTTGGCGACACACCAACGGCGGGGGCGTGTGTGGCGGCGGCAGCTTCCGGGTTGTATGGCGGTACACCAGACACTGTGTTGCGACACACTAAAGTGTCGCGACACACAGTTTGGAAAGCTGTGCTTTATACTGTTTCTTGCACTTTTTCTTTTTTGTTTTCTTTTTCTTAACTTTTCTTCATGTGTGTGTGTGTGTATTCATGTTTATTCATGTAAAAATCTCTAATAAAATTATATATTGAAAAAGAGAAGAGGAATTTTGCTGACAATATCAGATTGGGAGAGCAAAATTAGAGAATATACAGCAATGGCAAAATTGACAGTATATATCCATAATAGAAATCTATCCAAATTTAAGCGGGAATAGCTCCCTTATATACTATACATACACAGCAAGACAAACTTAGACTCTTAGAATATGGTTTCTAAAAAAAAAGTTATGAGACTAAAAATTTAATAAAAAACAAATCTTGAGAGTTCAATGTAAAGCATAAATATCCAGTTTGTGGTCAGCAGTTGGGAAAACAAACAGAAAGAAAGGGAGAGGTGTCGCTAGAAAGTTTTCCCATTATGTTTTTATTTATTCTTAGTAATAGTTTCTCTCTGCATTATTCTACTGCTGCAATCTAATGTAGACTTTTTCCTTTGCATTTCACTACTCTAACAATAAAAACATACTTACAGTTAAATAAATCTTACATGGATCAGTTACACATACACATAGTGCACACACCAAGACAGGTACACAGAGTACCCAATTAATTCAAGCCCTAAAAGGTTTGATTTATTCATGGCTTCCATGATTAAGATTTAATCGTGTATTTGTTTGAAATAGTTGTAATTGAAAATGTTAGCCTTCTCTCACTTAAAATTCCTATCAGAACCATAACTTATATATTTGACTTTAATTTTGTAGCTCAGCTGTTTTAGTTCTAAGCATTTGCTTTTTTTCATGTCACTTATTTTGATAGTATATGTGTTAGTGATACTGCATGGGTGGGCCAATAGCTATTTGATTGGCGGGGACAGTCTGTCGCTGCAGTCGTTTATAATTCCTGTCTATGCTAGCTTGTACTTCACTTAGCAGCAGAGAGGTCAAGACACTTAACTAGGAGAGACTGAGACAAAGGCAAAGCAGGCCCTGAGAAGCCGAATTTCTGCTTTAAAATCCTCAGTTGCACCAGATACTAATTTTTGTTACTTTTTTTTAGTAATGCCCTTTTATTGCAAATAATTTTGGACCAAGTGACAATAGTATAATGTCAAAACCAGGGAAAACTTCCATAAATCATGGCTTGGTTTCTTTTGATCTTCCAAGTACAAAAGAGCCTTTGCCACACCAAACTGTGATGAAGATATTTAGCATCAGCATCATTACCCAAGGCCTTCCTTTCTGTCGTAGACGGGTAAGTGTTAAAATGTTTCCCCCTTGTATGGGAAGGGGTATATTTAAGGTATGAAGTTGCCTATCTTAAGTACTGTAACTTGGTTGTACTGATTTATGTCCATAAAAAGTCCTTTATTTTTAAACATGATTATTCCATTTATTTCTTGTGTTCATATTTCATGTATATCTTAAATGTTACTTATTTTCAAAAACTTCTTAAGAATTCTAATTAAATTGTACTCCATAATGCTTTAGTAACATACTCTGATCAAACAATATATTGATTTGTAATGGATAAGTGTTTAATTTAACATGGTTTATTTGTATTTCTCAAATACTTCTTAAGGTTTGCCTGAAAATATTATTTAAATTTCTCTGTGATGTGATTAGATATTTCATCAAGTAAAATATGTATTGTTCTCTCAAAAATTTACACAGTGAAACCACTGAAAATAATTGTGTTTGAATGTTCTTGCTTGCACTTAATGCCAGAAAGTTTCTCTCAGACTCCAGGTCAGATGATCTATCAGTTTGAGTTACCTGAAATCTATGCTACAGTTTACTTGCATTAAAACAGAAGTTAGTAGCGGTGCTCAGTAATGCTTCTGAAAAGTTAAGTCTATTTCTCTTTAGGAAAAAAAAACCCATAAAGACTTCCTATGGGTAAAAGTTGACTGATAAACAATTTAGAAGCAAATTTAAATTTTTGATATGATCAATATTTTGAACATTCTTAATTATTTAAACCTTAATTTGATAGATACCAGTTTTCTCTTTGTTTGAACTCAATCATTGTATAGGAAGAAAATGTGTACAGTAATCCTTGCAAGTAAAAATACTTCTCTTATGAGATCTGACAGTTCATGTCTTATGTGTCTCTAGCACTAGTTATATTCAGCTTCTGGTGAGCACATTACTATAAATGGCCATAGAACACAACAGTTAGCCATCTATATTACTGTTACTTTGATCAAGAAGCATAAAGGGCTCTAGCTACTTGTTTCTTTATATTAAAAACGCTGGATTTGTTCAATTTAACATGCAAACATATTTAGCACTCTGTAGCTCACAACTGAAACATCTGTAGGTAAGCTATTTCTCAACTAAATGAAATCACACTTCCGGCTATACAATATTTCTGGAGAAACTGTGTAGTTCATCATTTGGATTCCTGATCAAAAAGTTTTATCTTAATTAGTATCAATGTTAAAGGAAGTTACATTATATATTCTTTGGCAGGATGTAGTTATACATTTTGGTCTGCTCATTTCACTGCAAAGAAATGTTTTCCAAATAGCGTACCTGTATTGATTCAGCCTTCCTTTGAGCTGAAACATGAAGTTACTGTCAGTTTCTGTATGCCCATCAAAGCATGCAATTTTGCAACATGATTCAGTGGATTTTGGAAGCTACAGCCTTTTCCTTAAAACTACTAATAACTGGAAACTGAAGTCATTTTACTTTTATCTAGTCTGCTGCCCTTTATTTTACACCCATACTGAAGACTGCATATGCTTGTCCAGTATCTCTCTAGGCAGTTAGTAGTTTTACTCATCTCACTTAACAGTAAAAACTTATATCCTGCATCAGAATGCAACTTCTGCTAATATAGTGCAAGCTTCATGGTAAACATCACATTAATTTTGTCTGCTACATGCATTACTAAATCTTTGTCATTGAATTGTATCTAGCAATATTATTTTGGAAATTCAAATTGCTGATTGTGTTTTTGGCATTTTGTCAATTCGATTGAATTAACTAAGCAATTAGATGATTGTGTCTTTGGAGTTTTTTTCATGTGTGAATTCTGTAAGACTGATAAACATACATATACTTAGCATGTAGCAACCTAAAATAATGCAATACTGAAATGATCGGGGGTGGGGAGAATTGGTTGTTCATTTGTTTTGTGCATAATTAAATAATAATTAAATCCAGTAAAAATTAAGTATAATTTGTAGCATTTAGGGGAACAATTTGCTCTATAAAGCTACAAAAGTTCCAAAATGTATTTTCTTGATAATATCATTATTGATATGTAGATAATGATAAAAGTAGCATTTATAGGCAATCACTTTAAATTTGACCTTTATCTGTTAATTGCTATAGGCATTGCTTTTGGACTCTTGATACCTATGTAGTATATTTAGTGAAAAATGCTGAAAAATGTGTATAACAAGTTAATCTTGAAAGTGTTACAATTTCAACTTTACTGTTTTGAGTATTGCAAAACAATACTAACCTCATAAAATTTTAATATCTATACTTGCAACAATCAAATATAACCAAATAGATGCACATGGCTAGTCACAGAGTACTTGCTTAGTGGAAAGCAGACTAGTGAAGTTGCTCTTGCTCATCTTTCTTATCCCTGAAATGTCCTCTACTTCCCCAGCTTAATTTTCTCCCTAACCTGGACAGCTGAGCATATTTTGAAACCAGTCAGTGAACTGTAGCCACCTTCAGATTTTATTTTATAATAAAAGCATCTTTCTAATAAAGTAAAGCTTATCATAGAGGCTAATAAATCTGTGGAATGCAAGCATTGCATAAGTTCCTCCTGGGGGTGGTTAGCTTAGTGGTGTCCTCCTCTTAAGATCTCACCATCATCTGGATTTTTCCTATTTATTATTGTATTGTATTTTAAGATTTATAGGTTTTTAATTTTAATATTTTATTGTAAACCACCCAGAGTCTACTGTTGTAGAGATGGGCGGTGATAAATTTGACTAATAAATAAATAAAAATAAATAAATTATATTAATTTTTAAATTAAAAATTTAAACTAAAATTTAAAATGCAAAAGTTACATGGGGCAGGAGCATAATGGTCTTCAAGGGAAATGTTTGTAACCTCATTTAATTACTGTTTATTTGTTTGTTTGTTTGTTTGATTGATTGATTGATTTCTACCTGTTGGAATAAAAAGACTCTTGGCAGGTAATATAAGCAGCAGACTGCCAAGTTTGTTCTAGATGTTTACAAACATGTAAACCAAACGTTTGCATCTCTACCTGGATTCATAGTTAATGTTCTCAGAACATTATTCAGTGAATCAAAGGATTTCCTCTTACATAAAAAAGGTGTACTCTTTGACAGCTACTACCTTTTATTTCCATTTCATTCAATTTAAATAGCTTCTCCATTAGTTGATCCCAGCTAAATGTATGGCACTGGTTTTGTATTCTCTAACTTTTATGCATGGCCAGAATTTGTCCAAGTCACTACATATTGTCAAACATGAGAGTCCTTATAGAGGGCCAGCCTATAAGACACCAGTCATTTGTGACCATAGCAAGTTTTTTCTTGAATAAAAAAATATAAACAAAACTATTCATTTGAAGGAAAGGACTTATTATTAGGCTTGAATGACTCTCAAAGTTTGCAGAATTCAAAATGGTATTACATATAACTACAGGGAAATTAAATTTAGTGTCTTGTAAAAGATAGTGCCTGGCTGACTTGTATAAGTATACTCTATTTTTATTTTATTTATATTGATATTTATACCCCGCCTATCCCCTCCCTAACGGAGGACTCTAGGCGGCTTACATACATGTATACATTTCATTTTTTATACATTACATCCATTAATACTCTATATTGCAATATTGCACTTTCTATATTAAATATATTTATTTTTGTAAAAATCAGCATAGATACCCAGCTACAGCATTTCACTGTGTGTTCTGATGAAATTTGAAAACATTAATTATTTGCAGGCATTTATTTCTTAGTTTGCAGAATTTTAATCTAGACACCCACATCATCAAACATTAAAATTCCACCTCTGAAATTCAGAAATTATCTCCTTTGCTTTGCCTGTGAGGGAAGAGGACCTTTAAGATGACTTTGCAGGGCAAAAATTCATGTAGTCCTGTGAAAGAAGTCAGCCTTGTTTAATATTTTGTCTGCAAATACCAAACTGTAGACTATCACAACTGTTTTATTAAATATTTGCCATGGAATGCAATGTTAGTATTTTAGTGGTGCATAAATGAATATGCAGTTCTAATTGTTCTGAGCTACAAATGGCAGACATTCCTGAAAGCAGGTTGCTATTAATAACACTGTTATACATTTTCTTCTCATGATAACGCCAACAGCTGACAAGAATGCAGGCAGTCTTGGCTATTTGCTTTAGTGCAATTGCATTCCATTCACATTTTCCTCATAGCACATTGTTCTTCAACATCCCATTTTAAGAGGTTCCCTAATTCCAAGATGGGTATCACTTCATAATTTTGGCAAAGTTCCTTGCACTTGAGAAAGAAGTGTTTACTGCAGAACTACTCTTTGATGCTAACAATATTCATCTTGCTGCCATTAGTTTCATATTAGATTTTAATTATTTACTTGGTCCCATATATTATTGATCTTGTTCCTTGAGAGTGTCTTCTCCCTGAACAGCATTATTCTTGACACAATTTTATATTTATATATTGAATGTTCAAAGTTACACCCAGTTTATCTACTACTTTATCACATAGATGAAACAGGATTTGGAGATGTTTGTGGAGCAAGGGTTGGCTTAAGGATCTCAAGATAAGGATAATGTAATAGCCAATGTCTGGAGTGATGCAGTTTTGATTTATTGATCTAGATTTTCAGTTTCTGCTTACATACAGGCATGACAAATAAATGGTTGGCCTTGTATGTACTTTCAGTGTAGCACTGCCAGTTCTTATGTGTAGTAGATATTTAATTTATTTATTTCACAAGAGTTGTACACTGTCCCAGTTATAGGCTCTGAGTTGTTCACAACAATCAATATAAAACAAAGTATAAAAAATATGAGACCAGAAAATCTACATAAAAGCCATAGAAGTAAACATAGGTTTAATATATATTTAAACAATGATTAGGACACTGTGTAATAGCATTCTATCCAGCCATCACCTACACATAAGCCCAATGAAAGATGGTAGTCTTCACCTCTTTCCCAAACAATATCAGAGGGAGTATGACTTTTGGGGCACAGACCATTTCCTAGGGTAGGGGCAGCCCCCTAAATGGTCTTTTTCCATGATCTATCCCCCTAATCTCAGGTGGAGAGAATCACAAACATGCCTTCCTGGATAAAACATAAAATGGGCAGATTCTGGGTTGGAGAAGATGTCTTGTAGAGTATTTTTTTGTAATTTAAAAAAAAAGTATGTTATTGAATTGACAAATGCTGTTTACTTTGTGATACAAATTAAATTATATAAGAAAGTTAAACACCACTTTTTCATCTTTCATATATTTAATGCAAGCAGTATGCTAATAAGGAATATAAATATGTATTCAAGGCAGAATTTATATTTTATAAAAATGTCAACTTTGTGTAAACAATTTCCAAACATCTCTGTTTTTAAAACTGTAAAAATTATATAGTATTGAGGGGCGCGGTAGCTCAGTGGGTTAAACCGCTGAGCTGTAAAGACTGCCGATCTAATGGTTGGCAGTTCGATTCCCCGCATGGCGAAGTGAGCTCTCACCACTTGCCCCAGCTTCTGTCAACCCAACAGTTTGAAAGCTAATGCGAGTAGATAAATGGGTACCACCTTAAAGTAGGTCAATTTGCTGGCGTCCTGTCGGGGGTCGCCCTCAGAATGAAGAAAAGACCTCGTGAATCCTGTGAATGGTGGCGGAGGACACGGATCCCGATCGACAACATCCAGGATGTCAGCAGCCGACTCGGAAGCGAGGCATCCTGGGACATGTAGTCCAATGCCTACGGAAGAAGAGCCAGTTCCCCTACCCCCTCCCTTAGCGCGTGGTATTTATTTATTTATTTATTTATACTGATATTTATACCCCGCCAACCCCTCCCTAACGGAGGACTCTAGGCGGCTTCCATACATATACATTATTCATTATACAATTCATCAATTTATACAGTGCATTAACCGCGCGCGTAAGGGGAGGTAAGGGAACCGATTCTTCTAAGGCTCTAGACTACATATCCCAAGATGCCTTGAGCCGGCTGCTGACGTCCTTGTAGATGTTACTTCCGGGTCTGTCGTAACCGCCGCCATTCGATCTTTCCTCCGATCTTTTTCCTCCGGTGGAACCGACTCCCGACAGGACACCAGCAAATTTCCCCACTTAAGGTGGTATCCATTTATCTACTTGCTAAGCTTTCGAACTGTTGGGTTGACATTGTTTAATATATATGAATTGTATAATATATGAATTTCAATGCTGTAAGCCGCCTAGAGTCCTCCGATAGGGAGGGGATAGGCGGGGTATAAATATGATTAATAAATAAAATAATAAATAAATAAATTGTAGTGAAATCTGTAACATTGACTGTTTTAACTAACCAGCTATGTGATGGCAGGGATTTCTGTTTTTAGCACATAGTCTATGCTGAGCCACAAAAGTAGAATCACCAGGAAAGCCACTCTAACCTAGTGAGGGACTGGATGGTGTACAAATGTTCTAAACCCGGGGATCTCAGACTGTGGGCTGCAGACCCCTGGGGTGCTATGGGCTTATTAAAAAGGGTCTACAGTGTGCGGTAAACATTTTTTTAAAACCACTTGTATAATTCTTCCACTGGAACAGATGCTACCCAAATATATTCAACAGATTGGGATGTTTACTTGGAAAGAGAGAAACACTGGGCTGGCCTAGGAGCTAGTAGGGAGATTGAAAGAAATGGTGCTGGTTGATTTGGGCTGGCTCCTCTTTCTTTCCTCTTGATGAGCACTAGTATTTCTTTCCCTCCCAGCATATTCAATACGTACATGGTTTTTCCCGCTGCTGCCATGTTCACTGCATTGTATCTGGCTGAAATCCCAGTAAGTTGCCCATAAATGCTCTTATTCCATAATAAGCACCACTACTTTATATAAGCCCTTACTTTGCTTTTCCTATCTCTCCCAAGCTACCCACCTACTCCGCATGCCTTCCCATTCAATCCTCCCAACTGCTGCAACCCCGTCTTACATTTTTATTCTGTCATAATTTTTAATATTCCTCAGTCCCTCTCTTCCACATCTCCTTTCCTAGGTAGTGGGGCTGAGATATAGAGGCTGCATTGAAGAAGGGGCAGAGATGCCCCCAGGGCCACCCGCACAGTCCCTGTCAGCCACACTATCAGCATCAATGCAGCTGGAGATTCCATCTTCCTGGTTGCTGCTTCCAGAAAAGCTGTCTCTTGCCTCAATGGTCTCATAGGAGCCTCATCCTCATCTGAATCTACTTGCTCCCCTTCCTGCACCCAGCATAAACAGGGAGCCTTCTCTAAATATATGCAAATGGTTTTCTCATCCCAACAATAAAATAAGTACATAGGAGGGTGGTTTTGAACTCATAAAAACATATTTCTTGTTTGTTTTTAGCCTCTTTTATTTATCCTTTGTTATAAAAAAGGTCTTTGTGTTGGGGGAATGAATGGAAAGGTAGAAAGTTCACCATTATTTTAGACCATAATGGTAAACTACTAGAGACTGAATAAATGCTTGCATCTAGTTTTCTATTGCCTGTTGATGCTCTTCTGATTATATAAAGTGCACATTCCTTGAAAAGAATTGTTCATGATTTACAGAATTTATGAATTCAGATTTTTGTCCTTATTTATTTTAGTCAAGTAGAAGTATAACTATTCTAAGGGTCTGCAAAAAGTTTGATGTTAAAAAGGGATCCCCAAAATTCAAGAGGTTTAGAAATCACTGCTCTAAATAATTAATTGTTTAAAAAATGCATTCTTGAATTAATATTTGCTAAGATCATTATAGGATTTAATGTGCTTGAGGGATATACATTAAGTTTCTTTATGTTGAGAAATACATGTTAAATTTGCACTCATAATAATAAAAAACTAGTAGATACTGTGTCTATTAATCTATAGCAGCCTTTCTCAACCTTTTGACCCTGGAGGAACCCAGGGAACTCCTAGTGACCTCTCGCGGGACCTTAGGGTTCCACAGAACTCTGATTGAGAAACCCTGGTCTATAGTATGCAATAATGTAGAACATACAACAAATGTATTTAATTCTTTGATGTTGGTCTTTGTATATGTTTGTGATCTAAAACTGATCACTGCAAACTTAGAAAATAATTAACAGCCAATAAATATATTTTCTATATTTATTCCATAAGTAATAAAATGTTCTTCATATTTATATATTTGTTACAGATTAAGAAATTAACCTCAAATTTATAATATCACTTTTTTTTCTGGCCATATGTTTGCATTAATATGGAAATAGTATTCCAAGTGGGGCCTCACCAAGGCAGAATCCCCAAGTACCTTTTTAACAACTGTACCGCACTGTTGGCTCATGTTCAACTTGTAACCTACTAGAACATTTATATCCCTTTCACATGCCAAGCAAAGTGTCCCTCATTTTCTACTTTATTTTCCCTTCTCAGATACAGAACTTTACATTTCTGTCTGTCAGATTTCATCCTGTTCATTTCATCTGCCTGTTCAAGCTTGTTTAGATCTTTTTGAAACTCCTTCAGTGTTAGCCACTTGTCTTGCTTTTGTGCTCTGCATATTGTCAATCATTCCCTCAA
The DNA here is from genome assembly GCA_023362775.1 of Charina bottae. NCBI lineage: Eukaryota > Metazoa > Chordata > Lepidosauria > Squamata > Charinaidae > Charina > Charina bottae. The sequence goes on from JALMGJ010000008.1 coordinate 5,826,126, forward strand.
CTTCTTCATCCAGATCATTAATAAAAATGTTGAACAGCATAGGACCCAGGACAGAGTCTCCAATCGATACTACTCCAACTGATACTACTCTCCAATCTGATGTGAAGGCATCTCTGAGTGCTCAAGAGGCAGTCATTCATCTAATATATAATCCATCTGTTCTATCATCTAGTCTATATTTTATCATTTTATTAGGATATTATGAGAGACTTCATTGAATGCTTTCCTGAAGTCACAGTGCTCTATGTCCACAGCATTTTTCCCAATCAAGGCATTAACTCTATGAGGAAAGGTGATGGTGGCTGGCTCTTTTGAAGATAGAGACAACATTTGCTCTTCTTCTCCAGTTCTCTAGCAGTTTTCAGAGATTACAGTCTTGTTATAATCTCTGCTAGTTACTTAGGTACCATAGGCTGTTCCCTAGGATGTACATTACAGACAGTCCTCTACTTACGAACAGGTTACGTTACAAGAGGCTGTTCGTAAGTCCATTTTGTTTGTAAGTCCAACCAAGCGTACCTATGCAGTATACCATGAACTAACCCTTTCCCTCCTTCTCCCGCCTTCCGGGACCTTCTAGGTTGGAGTTGCAGACAGGTTTGTTCGTATTGGCAAAAGTTCGTAACTCGAAAGTTCGTAAGTAGAGGACTATCTGTATCTGTTTTTTAACCCTCTCCTTGTTTATCCTGAGCTGCTACTCTCCTTCAACTAGCGATGGCCAATTAGGGCTTTGTTTCTCTTCTGAGAAAAGATATAAAATATGAATGAAGGCATTCTGCCTTCTTACTTTCACCCATTACTTCTCCACCTCTTTCTCTTCCCAATAGACCTACACTCTTTGCCCTTCCTTTTACTTCTGACATACCTAAAAAAAAGCTTTTCTGTTTTGGGGCATTTCTAATAAGCCTCAGTTCATGTCATAGCATATTATGGAGGGTATCCTCTATGTTAGATTACAAGAGCCTCCAGCAGCAGAGAAAAACTCTTCTAGATTATTCTGGGAAAGCAGTTGAAGTTGGTGAAAAAAGATTCATTTTTCTATTATTATTTATAGAGAGTAGATCCAGTAAGTTTTTATTTGTGCTTAATTGGACTCCTCATGATTTTTAAAAAGTCTGCATTCTTCAGTATTACCCAACTTGTTTCATTGTTCTCAACTTAGCTAGTTAGCAATGAATTACATGGATTCTGCCTACAGCAATCTTATATATAACTCTGTCAAATTATTTGCATCCATGCAATAACTACAAATCCAACAAGAGTGGTTTTGTACTACCTAACCCTCCAGGAATCTCCTGCAGTTTCTTATGAGTCCACAATAGATTTCCCACTCATGCAGTGAGCTAATACCTCCAAAATCTTCAACTCAATTGGCATTGTTCTGATTCTGATGAAGAAATAGGAGCATGATTTTCCCCACTATCAGACTATCATTTTCCTTCCCAGTTTAGAAACAAAGCTGAGGATATTGAAACAGTTCAGCAACTGTCATGAAGGCTACAAAAGCCTGAGTTATGCGAAACACGGTGGTTGAATATTGAAATCAGATCCATGTTGAATGTTAGTAACATCCAGACTGTTCTTCCAAATATCAATATCTCCATTTTTCATTTAGATAAACTACTGTAGCATGTTCTGCTATTTCAGTGTATAAGATTGTTTTCACCTGCAGTATAGCATGAAATAAATAAATGCATTATCTAAAACACATTCCAGTACTTAGCAATCTTTTGGGACCTTTAGATGCTGTTCAATAATAAGCTGACCTGCTCTTCCATTACTGAACATGTAGGGGCACTGCAACACTATTATGAAATACTTTAAGATTAATTGATACAAATTCTGCAAGTGATATTATTCTGAATATATTGCAGTAATTATAGTTTGTTAAACAAATTAAATTCTGTCTCTGCAAAAATTATGGGCATCCCTTGCAAATTTTAGGGTTTAAGGATTGTATTTAAAGTATTATTGGGTAGATGTGGCATGGAAAAGTAATCATATTAATTAAACTAATGCTAATTTCTTTCCTTTTCTATTCTTTCTATTCTATTTGACCTAAACTGATTTGGTGATAAGGAAGAAATATCTAAATAAAAACTAATATACTGTAGTATTAATAATACTTTGAAAATAATAATAATAATAATAATAATAATAATAATAATAAATATTTGTATGCTTCTACTGCTCAGAATAAAGATCCAGCTAAATCTAATAATCCAGTGTATTTAAAAAAACAAATGAACAAGCGGAAAAATAATGTTTCATTAATAAATATTCTTGGTATTCATTCTTCAATATTTTTTCTCTATTTCTTTCACAGATGTATTGAAAAAAGAAAAACTGTTAACATTTTTTTTTTTGCTCTTCAGCAGTGATTAGTCTAAGTTTATTACTTTTCATAAAGTATTGACTACTGTATGCTTAGCAGTCTTTGAGGACTTTGAGGACATATAGCCATTAGAATTAGCATACTAATTTCATTATATTTGTATGTTGCCTCTAATGCAGTGTATAGTGTGTATAGAAGTTGGGATTGTACAATACAAGCTATATTTATTGTAAATGGATAAGAAATAATGAAAAAATGGCCAAAGAAGTTATAATCATTAAAATAAACCTCCAGTTTAAAGAAAAATAATAACCTTGAGATAGGAAAAATATCAGCCAATATAAGTATTTCAGTGTAGATGTCTACTTTGGTTGAAACGTTTGTCTGAAGTAATACAATATGCAGTGTACAGATTTTATGTATTTCCTGGACTGTATGGTCTTCATAATTTAGTAATTGCACCATTCAAACACTGAAACTATTTGCATTGCTGGATCTAACTTTACCCTAATCCAGCATCTTTAATACTGGCAAGCTAGATAGATCTGGGAAGTTCCCAAACGGGATGATGATGATGATGATGATGATGATGATGATGATCTTATGTGCAAGGGCAATGCTTCAGTGGATGCCATAATTTTTATCACTCATGACTAACAATACAAATTATACAAAAGTGTGCAATATTGACAATGCTACAGGTTATAAGATATTTGGATACTTGGCAGAAACTTTGTGTTTTTACCATGGTTGGATTTTCAGGTAATCAAAGAATTGAGTAAGTATGTATCATTTGTCTGTAGCTTGAATCATGTCAAATGGATTTCTATTTTCTCAGTGGAAACGTCTCGTTCCTTATCCAAGAAGCTTCTTCAGTCTGAGCAAAGTTTGTAAGGGAATCCTTAAATATGTTTCTAGGGCGGCTGTGTGACCTTGCACCCGTGGCTAGGTCATGGTTATTTTGAGATGTTTATTTCTAAGTCCCTTTATCATCCAAAGGAGGATCGTTAAGATTACCTTGCTGTTGTTGAGATTGCGAAATGGTCTTAATCTTCCTAGGCACAGAAGACAAAGCAGGAAGGAAAATAGGGGAAAGATTGTGCCTGAGGCCCCCACCTCTATTCAAAGAAGGATTTTCCAAGTTGGCATAAATGGATTCCTTGACCCCTCTTTCAAACCACTTATCTTCCCTGTCTAAAATGTGAACATTAATGTCCTCAAATGAGTGTCCTTTTTCCTTTAGATGAAGACAAACTGCTGACTCTGGTCCTGTGGTGTTGCTGGTCCTGTGGTGTTGCTCCTCCTGTGCTCACAGGAGGAGCAACACCACAGGACCAGAGTCAGCAGTTTACCTTCATCTAAAGGAAAAAGGACACTCATTTGAGGACATTAATGTTCACATTTTAGACAGGGAAGATAAGTGGTTTGAAAGAGGGGTCAAGGAATCTATTTATGCCAACTTGGAAAATCCTTCCTTGAATAGAGGTGGGGGCCTCAGGCACAATCTTTCCCCTATTTCCCTTCCTGCTTTGTCTTCTGTGCCTAGGAAGATTTAGACCATTTCGCAATCTCAACAACAGCAAGGTAATCTTAACGATCCTCCTTTGGATGATAAAGGGACTTAGAAATAAACATCTCAAAATAACCATGACCTAGCCACGGGTGCAAGGTCACACAGCCACCCTAGAAACATATTTAAGGATTCCCTTACAAACTTTGCTCAGACTGATGAAGCTTCTTGGATAAGGAGCGAAACGTTTCCACTGAGAAAATAGAAATCCAGTTGACATGATTCAAGCTACAGACAATTCCACCTGGATGACTGAGAACCTTCATCGACATATGTATCATTTGGAAAAGCCAAGCTAAATTTCTTGTAGATGAAGCATACATTGGAATCTTCTGTAGAACACTTTTTTCCTTTTCAGGGAACTCCTGAAATAATTGGTGGTGGGGGGGGGGGGGGATAAATAAATAAATAAACAGAAGAATGTGATTGATGGTCAGTTCTCACTGAAAATAGCAAACTATGGTAATTTATGAATTACCATACATTATTTCTCATAGTTAGAGAAATAATGTATGGTAATTCATAAGTATTGCTTTAATCATAGCCCCTGTAGCTCACAATAATATTTGTTAATAAATAGACAACTTTTATATCAAGTTTCTATCTTTTTTGGAAATGGACTGAATGTGTAAATGATCAGAATGGCAATTGGCATATCATTAGTACATCAGAAATAAGCTGTGGAAAATGTGAAGAACCGATTCATGCAGATTAACAAAAGTACTTTAGAATTTAGGCTTTTCATTCAATGGTTGTACCCCTTCTTGAGTCTCTCTTCCCCCTGGATTCCCCCCTTCTCTAACTATCTGTACAGGCCCTTTTCTTTTTTCCCTGAACCTCCCCCATCTCTGTTCAATAGATAATCTGTAAAGTTCATGCTGCCACTGCTGCTTTGAGTGGGGGCGTTGTTTTGCCCATTTCGTACCAGCTTTGTTACTGTGCAGTACTTTTCGGCTGTTTTTGCTCATTATCATACAGCTGGTATTTAGAAGAGAGAGTGAAGCAGGCAGAAGCTGCACTGTCTGCAAGTATAAGAAGTTCTTTTGCAGTTGGGATACTGGCAGATGGGACATGTGTTTTAAACGGGTTTTGCTGATAGCAGACTACATTAAAAATCATTCTGAGAAAGTCTAAGGTCAGCCTATGAATTCAGAGCTTGAGAGGTATTCAGCTTTTGGAAACCCTTTTTAGAATATAAATTAACTCAATGCATGAAAGTGGAAAATGGCCTGTTTGCGTAACTGTCTACTTAATTTTCCCATTTGATGATACAACTTGTTCATTATCTATTAGCCTTTATTATCTCACTGAAAGGCAAAGCATAAATATTTTAATAATGAATGATAGTTATAAATTTGGGAAATAATCATAAGACAGTTTTAAAATATACCTTTGCACACAAAAGGACCTAAGTAGAACCCAAACATGTTCAGTTTCAGAATTTCAGAAAGAGGACTATAGAGCCATTGCTGGTAAAAAATAGACAGTATTGAGCCAAAACACTTACACATATCTACATTTTCCTATTTGGGGGATTGTTTCTGGTTGAAGATAGACTTTATCTAATATTAAACTGAACATATTTTATTTAAATGCTTGCATAAATATTCCAGATATTAGATGGTATTCATATAATTATATTAATAGCTGAAATCAGCAGGCATCCTTTAGAAACATTTTTATCCTAAATCATCAATAATGGATTTGAATTAATCATTTACTAATTTATGTCATGTCCAAAATCTAGTATAAACTTAGTCATGCATAAATAGGAAGATTCTGTTAAATTTGATTTATTCCTTAGTAATTATGATAATATCATGAAGAAAAGAAAAAAATGCAAACACAAGTTTGTATTTTATCAGTATAAAAATATTGACAAATCATATAGTCAGAATTTAAAAATTACCAATATAAATTGCTCATATATGATATGAATTAATTTTTTAAAAGTGAAAAAAAAAGAAAAAGAAAAAATGCCTGGAAATTTATAGACAGAGCAGATCCAGAAATCTTGACCAGCTAGATTAAACAAAATGCCTTTCTTTTGTCTTTTTGTTGAAAAATAATTCTAATTCAAAGTACACATAGTAGAAGCCCATTGCAGCAAATCAGGTATAAATTTATCCTTGTAGGATAGAGATGGTAGGAGACTGTATTTTGGGTCTACAGCCTTTCTCAACTTTTTGAGCCTTTTTGTCCTTATTTATTTTAGTCAATTAGAAATATAACTATTCTAAGGGTCTGCAAAACTTTTGATGTTAAAAAGGGATACCCAAAATTCAGGAGGTTTAGAAATCACTGCTCTAAATAATTGTTTTTAAAAAATGCATTCTTGAATTAAAATTTGCTAAGAAGATCATAGGATTTAATGTGCTTGAGGGATATACATTAAGTTTGTTTATGTTGAGAAAAACATGTTAAATATGCACTCATAATAATAAAAAACAGTAGATACTGTGTTTATTAATCTATAGCAGCCTTACCTTTTGACCCTGGAGGAACCCTTGAAATATTTCTCAGGCCTGGGGGAACCCCTGCACATTCAGGCTCAAATATAGTCCAGAAGTTACAAAATTATTATATTCGTTTCACGTGTAGGCCTGTATATATGCATTAACAGTGTTCTTAAACTAAAAGAATGCAGCTTACCTCTTTAATGTGAAGTTGCCCAAATTTGAAATAATTTTTTAAATAAATCTTGATCTCCCAGGAAACCCCTAATGACCTCTTGCGGTTCTACAGAACCCTGGTTGAGTTTGGAAAGCACTGCAGTAGTGTGTCACGACACACAGTTTGGAAAGCTATGTGTTGGACTGTCTCTGAGGCGCCTCTGCAGTCTGCAGACCCCTGCTTCTATAGATCGGGTGCTTAGTGCCTGTTCTTGGGCTGCTAAGATCAGTGCCTCAGTGCCTTGCCTCTTCATCGTGGTTCCCATGTGACTGTGGGATACCAAGGTACTTGTAGCTGGTCTGTATGTCTGCTATGTGGCCTGGTGGTAGTTCCACCCCACCAGTCTTAACTACTTTCCCTCTCTTTACTACCATCTGGCCACACTTCTCTAGTCTGAATGACATTCCAATGTCTTCACTGTAGATCCGTGTCAGGTGGATCAACGAGTCGATGTCTTGTTCACTCTTAGCATGTCATCCATATAGAGGAGGTGGCTGATGGTAGTTCCACTCTTGAACTTGTATCCGTATCCAGTTCTTGTGATAATCTGGCTGAGGGGGTTCAAGCCCATGCAGAACAGCAGTGAGGACAGTGCATCACCTTGGTATATGCCACGCTTGATGGCCACTTGTACAAGCTGTCTTGAGTTGATTTCCAGTGTCGTCTTCCACAGTTCCATTGAGTTCTTGAGGAAGGTCCTTAGTGTCTTGTTGACTTTGTATAGTGCCAGGCATTCACAGATCCATGTGTGTGGCATTGAGTCGTAGGCTTTCCTGTAGTCAATCCAGGCTGTCTCAGATTGGGCTGTCTAGACCTTGAGTCTCGGGTGACTGCTCTATCTGTGAGCAACTGGTGTTTGGAGCCTCTAGTGTTGTTCCCAATGCCCTTCTGAGCTGTGCTCATGTACTGGCCCATATGGTCCTGCAGCTTGGCGGCTATGATGCCTGATAGGACTTTCCAGGTTGTGGGGAGGCAGGTTATTGGCCGGTAGTTGGACGGTGTTGTTCCCTTGTTGGGGTCTTTCATGATCAGCACTCTCCTACCTTGTGTTAGCCAGTCTGGGTGGGAGCCTGCTGCCAGCAGCTGGTTCATCTGTGCTGCTAGGCGTTCATGCACTGCTGTTAGTTTCTTTAGCCAGTTGGTGTGGATCATGTCTGGGCCAGGTGCTGTCCAGCTCTTCATGTTCTTGACACGCTGTTGGATATCTGCTACTGTGATGGTGATTGGTTCCTGTTCTGGGAGATTTTTGTGGTCTGCTCTCAGGTCCTGCATCCACTTTGCACTGGTGTTATGTGTCTTCTCTTTCTCCCATATGTTCTTCCAGTACTGTTCCATTTCTGCTGTTGGTAGCTCTGTTATTACTGTGTTGTTGCACTGCAGCTGGGAGTACTCCTTGGATGGTTCTTTGGTGAACAGGGCATTTATCTTCTTGGCCTCTGCTTCTCTAGTGTATCTCCTTAGCCTGGTAGCCAGTGCTGTGAGCCTTTGTTTAGCAGTCTCTAGGGCTTCAGATGGAGTCAGGCCCTTGTATTTTTTCAGTAGCTGAGTCTTATCCTTAATCTCCACACCCTTCTATAGTTCTACCAGCTGACTAACTTCTCTCCGAGTTGCCTTGATCTTAGCCTCCAACCTCATTTTCCAGGGGGGTATGTAGTGTTGTTCCTCTTGATCATGTAGCCAAGCATCTCCAGGATTATAGTGGCTGTAGCGTATACCAGTTCATTGGTTTGAGTTATAGTGGTAGTAGGGATTGTCGTGAGGGCTCTGTTGGCATCTTCTAGCATACTATCTGATGGTACTTCTTCACTGAGCCTTGGTATTTGGTCTCGAGAGTTGACTGTAGCTAGTTTATCCATGATCTTTTGCCTCATATCAGCTGCTGTGCTCTGTAATGCAGAGGGCAGCAGTGACGTTCCAGCTTCAGGTGTTGGCTTCACCTCCAGTTGTTCTTCCAGGTCTTCTTGAGTCTGGGATATAATGTGTAGTTGGTCTATCTCAAGTTGTGAAAGCAGCTTCCTCTTCACTATGTTGAAGCGTTGGGTAACTAGCTGTTTCTCAGTTAGTGTGGATGCAGGTCTTCTGTCCATCCATTGTTCCCTCATACGTTTCATATATCCCCTCTCATTAGGTCTACTGTTGTAGTAGCATTCCATCAATTCCAGGTTTTCTTGTCTCGTCCATGTATGTTTTGTTCCAGTAGCCCACTTATCGTCAGACTGCCCTGGTTACACACACACACACACACACATATATATACACACACACATACATACATACATACACACACACATATATGCATATATATACACACACATACATACATACATGCTTAATGTTTTATTAAATTAATAAATGCTTCAGTTTAACTAAGCATTGATGAATGATTCAGTGAATGACCATTTTATTATTAAATTGTCATAAGAATCAATTTAAGTAACAATGACTTTTCAGGATAAAAGTTTTATTTTATTAGCTTTGAACTTAACATCTGCTACATTTGAGTACTATTAAGGAGAGTTATTCTGCCCTCCCGAAGTAGAGATGAACTGTTGGAGCTTTTGCTGTTAGGGGATCAAGAAAAGAAAGTTGCTGCAAAAGATCCTGAGACCTAAAAAGGTTACAAAATATTTTCCCTTCCTACTCTAAAAAGAGGTTGAGTTCAAGTTAGTTGTTAAAAGGTAGAAACCTGTCCATAAAAAAAGCAAAAGGCTGAAGTCCTTGGGAATAAAGGTCTCTTCATGACTAAGTCTTTTATCAGAAGCAGAAGAGCCATTAATGGCCTGCTGCCTTGCCATGGGCAAATCTCTGAGAACACAGGTTTAAAGCCCTCCACTTGATAAACCATGGATAGAAATTGATCAAATAATTTTTGTCCACCAGTTTGAGGAATATTTTCTGGTCTTGCTTCTTTCTCTGCTGTATTGCTTAACTTACTGTTCATCATCTGCATCTTGCTTCTGATAAATGTTACATTTTGGATTGGCACTGAGCTAGCCTTCAATTTTCTGTTGCCTATTCTGATTTAGTTTTCACTTCCCAATCAACTAAGATTATGAATGCAGTAATTGCTCTTAAAATAGGGTGGAAAGTCTTCAGGGAATTATAGATCTATTTGTTATTGTAGCGTAACCTATTCTTTTCTTTCTCTGATCTAATCTTTTCTCTATAATCTTACTAAACCAAAAGTTGCAATCCATTATGAACATTATTGACTATTATTTGTTTTATCTATTGAGGAAATGATAAAGCAGCGTTTAACATTTTTCAGCTTAACTCTAAACCTTTCCTTGTTTTATATACCTGCTACAGAAAATGGTATTCATTTCTTCTCTAGAGCTGTCTTGTTTTTATTTATATGTCTTTATATATATGGAATCAATTTTAGCAGGCACAAAAGAAACCTACATCATCATCATCATCATTTGTATGCCATCTGACTCCCAATGACTCTGAACAGCTCACAAGTAAAAACATTAAAAACAAGAAAAAAAATACAGTAAGAGACAAGAATAAAAGATGACAAGGATGACAAGAACTGGATAGAATGAAAAAGAAACAAACCCATAACATCCAAAGGGGCTTCACTCTCCCTCACTAAAGGCCTGGGCAGAAAGCCAGGTCTTTTCTTGTTGACTTAGCAGTTGTTGAGGGTAATAGTTGCAGTTTGGTGTTAACCTGAATGAAGTTTAACTATTTAGGAATACAGATAATTGATAACTTCCTTTTTCTGTTATCAACAGGACCATGTAACACTTCAAATTCAAAGCAAAAATGTTCTTTGGAGTGTGCAGGGATGTGAATATGGCACATTTCTGCAGTTTCTTAAAGCAATTGTGCTTTTTGGGGGGATTATACAGCTGCTGCTGTGTGATCCTGGGAAAATATCTTCTTGGTTTATATTTATGTATTTATTCATATTTATAGAATACATTTCTAGGGCCACCTGACTCTAGAATGACTTTGGGTGGCTTACAATTATAAAAGACAAGAAACATCACAATGTTAAAGAAGAACAATTGTTGCCCAGAGGAAACAATAAAAACCTCTTTCCCCATATAACACCTAACCTTAAAGGGCCAGACTACTACCCTAGGCCAAGGAAGAACCGTTTACAAGGCTCATTTAAAGGCAGGCCAGGTAGGAGCAGTTTGAATCTCTGAGGGTGCTGTTCCAGTGGGGAGATGCTGCAACAGAGAGGCACACTTCCTAGATGGCACTGTTTAAAGGGACCTGAAGCATGCCACATATGTCTGTACAGGACGGGCAGAAACCTGGGAGATGGGTGGTCCCTCAGATAACTAGACCCTATATCATGTAGGGCTTTATAGGTGATAACCAGCACCTGTACCTAGAAGCCTATTGATAACCAGTACAGCTTGTGGAACAGAGATTACATGGGCATAACAAGATCTGCTTATACCACCGTATTCTGGGCCAACTGCAGCTCTTCCAAGTGGCCTTCAAGAGCAGTCCCATGTAGAACACATTGCAGTAGTCCACATACAAGGTAATTAAGGCATGAGTGACTGTAAGGGGGTCCTCCTGGTCCAGGAATAAGTACAATTAGTGCACATTATGTTCAAAGGCCTTCCTGGCCTCAGCTGTCACTTCCTCGAGCAGGAGCCAAAAGTTCAGGAAAACCCTCAGTTTGAGCACCAGCCCCAAATGGGGAAGTGCAGCTCCATTCAGGACCAAAGGTGGAAAATCCCCTAAGCCAGGTAGTCCAAGAACCCACAGCCTTTCAGTAGGGTTGAGTTTGAGCCTGTTCCTCCCTATCAGGCTCCAAATGCCTCCAGGCAGTGGAAGAAGACCTGGACCACATTGCTTGGCCGGTCAGGAGTTGAGATATATGACCTGGTATAACCAACATATAGGGGCGTGGTGGCTCAGCGGGTAAGACACCAGGCTTGTCGATCGGAAGATTGCAAGTTTGGAGGTTCGAATCCCTAGTCCCACGTGATGGAGTGAGCTCCTGTACTCGCTCCAGCTCTTGCCAACCTAGCAATTCGAAAGCATGCAAATTCAAGTAGATTAATAGGTACCACTTTGGTGGATAGGTAACAGCGTTCTGCGTGCGTCATGCCGGCCACATGACCGCAGAAGCGTCTTTGGACAATGCTGGCTCTTCGGCTAAGGAAGAGATGAGCACCGGCCCCTAGAGTCGGACACGACTGCACAAATGTGCGGGGGGAACCTTTACCTTTTTATAACCAACATGTTAATGAGATCTGACCCCAGACCAACAGATGATATCACCCAGTGACTTCATGTTAAACAAGAGGGGCAAGAGTGTCAAGCCTGGGTCACCCAACACAATAAGGGCTTCAGATTCAGCCTCTACGCACGCGCGCGCACACACACACACACACACACACTGAGACTGGCTTCAGAGAAAGAACCATCGCAGCACCATGCCCCCATGCATGCAGTTTGTTGAGAAGGATACCATGTTCAGTGGTATCAAAGTGTCAGCTGTACAAAGTAGACTGGCCAGGCAGTGGCTTCATAGGATGATTATTTGATTTATTTATTTATTTATTTATTTATTTATTTATTTATTTATTTAAATTTGTATTGCCGCCCATCTCCCCCAACCAAAAGATGGCTAGAACTATACCTTATTGAGACAGGCTACAGTAATAGGATCTTGGAAATCTGCCCATGTTTTCCTTTGTCCCCTTATATCCTAGGGCAGGGCTTTCCAAAGTGCTGCCGCTGGTGACACACCGGCGGCAGCAGCGCGGCATGCGCACGTGCATGGCGGTGGCGCGGGGGAAGGCGCACGTGCACGTGTGCGGTGGCAGCAGCGGCAGCCTCTGCTAAAACGCGGAAGCCGCGTCGCGGCCGCCGTGCACGCACACGCCGCCACTTCCGGGTGGTGTGGTGACACACCACGCTGTGTGTGGCGACACACTTTTGTGTCGCGACACACAGTTTGGAAAGCTCTGTCCTAGGGAGTGAGGGAGAAGCCAGTCTGAGTCTCTTTCTAATACCTTCCCATCACCCTGGGCTTAACACATGCTTATTCTGCACCTGTTGTTCTCCTAATGGCTTCTGGATGCCTTCTCCAAGGTCATTTCCATGGTTCCTTACACCAAGGAGGGCTAGGACAGTTGCACCACCACCATCCTGACTCTGCCACACATCATCAACCAGTACAATGAATGGTGTCTCAATACTGTGCCCCAGCCTGAATCCCAATGGAAAAGATGTTTCCTATAGGATCCTATGCAGCTGCAACCTGACTATCTTCTCAAAACCTTCCTGAAAAGGGGAGGTTGAAGATGGGTGAAAATTGTCTAGAATGGTTGGGTCCAGCAATGGCCCCTTGAGAAGTGGGCATATCTTCATCTCCTACATGTCTGGTGGAACCACACACTCCCTCAAGGAGACCAACATCACTGTATGGACCCAATCACATGTTACCTTCTGGGTGGCTTTGACCAGCCAGGAGGAACATGGGTCCAAAACAAACAGTTGGGTTAACAGTCCCAAGCATCCTGTCTTCTTCCGTAAAAGACACAGAGTAAAACTCTACCCAGCTAACTAAGCAAAACCATGTCTCTGCCCTTTGACTGGAGCAGCCTAGTCAAAGTAAAGCTCTAAGCATTTTTGAGTACTTTTTCCACTAGCCTGCTTTGGATTCTGTGATTCAACAAGGAAAGGTTCATCTGAAAAAGGGCTGCTGGTCACCTATATATGGATGCAATAACAGCATAGAAATAAATATGTTTCACTGCTGTTATCACCACAATATAATCTCTAATATGGGAAACTTGGACAAGCTTTCAGGATTCTGTTATTACCCCAATAACAATAAAGTAGCATTTTTGGAATTCCTGTGGTATCTAATTTTTTTAATCTGGCATACCTCAAAGGGCTGACAGCCCCAGATGAACAGCCCACCAGATACTTAGAAAAAACCCTAAGCTCTTGCTGGAATCCCTCTAGGTCCATTACATGCATGGGGCAGAGCAATCCAGTGGGTTCTACCTAACTGCAGGGTAGACCAGCATGAAAGATTGGCGCGGCTGCAGATCCCAGCACAGCAAACCAACGCGGAGGACCAGAAGCAGCAAACCAACGCGGAGGACCAGAGGGCGACGAGCCCCAAGCGCAACAGTCCAGAACGGACGACCAACGGGGCGACGAACCCCAAGTGCGGCCGGCCAGCGCAGAGGACCAATGGGGCAGCGAGCCGTCAGCGTAATAGACTGGCGCAGAGGACCAGTGGGGCAACGAGACCAGAGGACCAGCGCAGAGGACCAGCGGGAGGTGTGCGGCAGGCCAGCAAGCCCAGACGTGGGGGCCTGAAACTGAGGCATAGTTTATCCCCTCCCAACCCTTCTAACCCACTTAACCATTTATGGTAGGGGTTAGTGGGATCCCTCTGGTATGAATGGGTGCCCCCTCCCACATGTGAGAGATGAGGGAGGGAGCCTAGGTGTAAATGGTGTTTATGAGAACACTCACCCTGAGTGAGAGACAGGGTGAGGGATAGTGAATGTTATGCCCCCTGCTTTCCAGTGAGAGGCTGAGGGGGGGCATGGTGAGTGTGTGTGTAGGTGATGGTTGGGCCTATCAGCACCGAGAGCGAGAGCTGGTGCGCTGAGGGTCCACCATCTCCCTGTGGTTGTGTGGTTGTGTGTAAGATTGGATGAGAGGATGGAGGGATCCTTATTCCAAACCAGGGATTTTAGAGGTCCAGGGTTGGGGGCGAATGGATCGGGAAATCCTGGGGTGGGGCACTTTATTGAGGTGGTGACGGGCAGGGGATGTTACAACGGAAGTCGGAGGGTGAGTCATCGTCAAGGAAGACGCCCCAGATGTTTACTACCTGTGGCTTGTTCCGACCCTCCGGACTTAAACCCAGGCCCTGGACAGCAGACTCGTAGGGGCCCTGACCTCCAGCTGCTGCTTCTTAATGCCAGGTCAGTTAACAACAAGCCCCCCCTCATAAGTGACCTGATCACGGAGGAGAGGGCAGATCTGGTGTGTATTACCGAAACCGGGTAATACACTGGGACCGGAGAGAGGAGTGGCCCTATCAGAGATGTGCCCGGCTGGGTTTCGGGTGTGGCACCAGCTGAGATGTCAGGGCAGGGGAGGAGGGGTGGCAGTTGTCATCCGAGAGTCTCTTGTGGCCTTCAGGGGCACTGCTGCACAAGTAGCCAGTTGTGAGACCCTGTTTTTCAAGTTAGGTGCCCGAGAACAGTTGGGAGTGTTGCTGCTGTACCAGCCTCCCTGCTGCATAGCAACCTCCCTGCCTGAACTGCAAGAGGCTGTCTCGGGGTTGGCAGTGGAGTTCCCCAGACTTATGGTTCTGGGGGACTTCAATCTGCCGTCCCCTAGGGTGGTCCTCTTTTGTTGTTTTATAAAATTTGTGATCAGAGTTATGGAAAAACCAAGAGATAAGTTTGTAGTAAAAATGTTGCTTTATTTAAAAACAAAAAAACAAGAACAAACCTTGAATCTTCTTTAGCCAAAGAAGGCATGGCTTGAGAATTTACATTTTAAAAGACAAAAGAGCAGCTAGCAGAGTGCAGAGGTAAAGAGAACAAAAGGCATTTACATTTTAAACCTTAACTTGACCAGCATCTGAGTGGACAGGATTTAGCATGTGACCAAAACACCTAGGCAACATTCCCAATATGGGCAAAGCTCTAACAGCTAATTCTGATTGGTCAGAACTCTCAGACTAGCTGGCTCCTAAAGGCAAATTAACATTCCTGAGTGGGGGTGAACATGTGCTCCTGAGCCCAAACAGGAAAAAAGTTTTGAGGCCTGGCTTTTTAAAAACTCAGCCACATATTCTACAGACATAAAAAATATATGCAACAGTCCTCAGAGGCAGCTCGGGAATTCATGGCCACCATGGCGGCCATGGGCCTGACTCAGATTATTCGGGACCCGACTCGAGACAGTGGTCTCACACCGGACTTAGTTTTCTTGTTGGAGCAATGGCAATGTGCTCTGAGGGGAGAATCACATCTCTCCCCTTTGTCATGGTCAGATCATGCCCTGGTGGCCTTGAGATTCTCTCATGCTGCCCCCCTCCGCAGGGAGGCGGGACCTATTTGATCGGGACTGATGGACCCAATTTGGTTTCAGAGGGAGCTGGGGGTTATCCCTGAGGATCTGCTGCACGGTCCAGCGGAGGCCCTGGCTGCCACCTGGAATAGGGCGGCGGCTGGGGCCTTGGGCAGGATTGCGCCTGTGCGGCCTCTCTTATCTTATCGAACCCAATGCTCTCCGTGGTTCACGGAGGAGCTGAGGGTTTTGAAGAGGGTTAAGAGACACCTAGAGCGCCACTGGAGGAAGACAAAGACTGAACCCGACCGAACACAAGCTAGAGCCGTAGTTAAGGCCTACCTTGTGGTGGTAAGAGTGGCAAAACGGCAGTATATCTCCGCTCTTATTGCATCTGCAGAATGCCGCCCAGCGCCCCTGTTTAGGATCACCCAATCCCTTTTGGGGAAAGGAGATTCAGAAAACCATCTACAGGGCCGCACTGAGGAGTTTTCTGAGCATCTGCAGGATAAAATCGCTCGGATTCGCTCTAAGTTAGACTCTAAACGTGAGACATGGTCTGGGGAGATGCCTGAGGAACGTACTTACCCAGTTATCTGGGAACAGTTTGATCCTGTTGGACCCGAGGAAGTGGATAGGATCCTCCGTACTGTAAATGCCACCACATGTGAATTAGATCCATGTCCTTCCTGGCTGGTGCCATCAGCTTTGGAGGTGACGAGTGGCTGGGCCCAGCCGATGGTAAATGCATCCTTGCGGGAGGGGGTGTATCCATCCTGGCTCTCCTTGACCTCTCGGCGGCTTTCGATACCATCGACCATGGTATCCTTTTGGGATGACTCAGGGAGTTGGGGGTGGGCGGCGTAGTTTTGCGCTGGTTTGCCTCCTTCCTCCAGGGTCGGTCCCAATCGGTGTTGATAGGGGAGGAGAGATCGGGTCCACGGCCCCTCCTTTGTGGGGTGCCACAGGGTTCAGTTCTCTCTCCTCTCCTATTTAACATTTACATGAAACCACTGGGAGAGATCATCCGTCTCCACGGGATAAGGTATCATCAATATGCTGATGATACTCAGTTATACATCTCTATCCAGGGGGAAGTAAGTGATGCTGTGACTGCCCTGTCCAAGTGCCTGGGGGCTGTGGGGGTCTGGATGGGGAACAACAGGCTTCAGCTGAACCCTGGTAAGACGGAGTGGCTGTGGATTAATGGCCCCTCGGTGTCCAGGAATTTACCATCCTTAGTTCTGGACGGGGTTGTATTACTCCAGACAGAACCGGTGCGTAACTTGGGGGTCCTCTTGGACTCACGACTCCTGCTTAATGAGCAGGTGGCAGTCGTGGCCAGAAGGGCCTTTGCACAGCTTCGTGTTGTGCGCCAGTTACGCCCTTTCCTGGAGCGAGAGGCCCTTCGAACGGTCACTCATGCCCTGGTTATCTCCCATATAGACTATTGTAATGCGCTCTACATGGGGCTACCCTTGAAGAGTGTCCGGAAGCTTCAACTGGTCCAGAATGTGGCCGCGCGGGCGATTTTAGGTGCTTCAAAATCAGCACACATAACACCTTTGCTCCGCGAGCTACATTGGGTGCCAGTTTGCTTCCGGATTCAATTCAAGGTGTTGGTTATTACCTTTAAAGCCCTACATAGCATGGGACCAGGTTACCCAAGGGACCGTCTCCTCCCCATCACATCAACCCATCCCACCCGGTCATGCAGAGAGGGTATACTACGAGCCCCTCTTTAAGAGAAGTCCATCTGCCGGGGTCCAGGAGGCGTGCCTTCTCTGCAGTAGCCCCCGCTCTCTGGAACATTCTCCCCCTTCAAATAAGATTAGCCCCCTCTCTCCTGGACTTTAGAAAAAAACCAAAGACCTGATTTTGTCATCATGCTTGGGGTGGGGTGGGGAATGGCCAGTCTTGGGGTTGGCTGGTTTCTTAGATTTCTCTTGACCAGCCCGACCAGCTCTTGGGATAAAACCTACCATTGTTTGGATCTGATTGTAACTATGTATTTTAATGATTATTGGCATCATTTATGATTTTTTTTATTGATTTTAAACTATTTTATTGTGAACCGCCTAGGGTCCCTCCTTGAGAGGGAGATGGGCGGGATATAAGTATGATAAATAAATAAATTAAATTGAATAATTAAATAAGCAGCAGGGGGAAATATTATTGGCATCATTTATGGTTTTTTTTATCGATTTTAAACTATTTTATTGTGAACCGCCCAGGGTCCCTCCTTGTGGGGGAGATGGGCGGGATATAAGTATGATAAATAAATAAATTAAATTGAATAATTAAATAAGCAGCAGGGGGAAATATTATTGGCATCATTTATGGTTTTTTTTATTGATTTTAAACTATTTTATTGTGAACCGCCCAGGGTCCCTCCTTGTGGGGGAGATGGGCGGGATATAAATGTAATAAGTAAGTAAGTAAGTAAGTAAGTAAATAAATAAGCAAGCAAGCTGGACTGGATATCTGCTTCAATATTAAATACTGTACATTTCTATAACTTTTTTTCAGGAAAATATATATTGATTTTCAGTCAAGAGTCTGTTGTAAATCAGTAGAAATAGTCTTATTTGTGTAAATAGGATGATTAACCATGTTTTAGCATGGCATCTTTTCCTAAAGCATGGAATATTTGTAATGGGTTTTACAGCAGTTTTTCAAGGCAAAGCTAAAAATTGGCTACAACTGAGAACTGTTTTCCTTGCTTTGGCAGCAAACAATACAATGGTGAGGGAGATTGAAATGCATACTGCACCATTGAATTATACTGCTGTTTGTTCTAAGTGATATTCCCAGCTACTGTTTGGTCAGCTCATTCTGATCCCACATAAATAATCAAATAACTATCCATAGCAAGTGAATGGCACTTTGATTAAACAGGAAAGATCCAAGTTCGGGTATTCTTTAAGCTATGACACTTCAGGATGATTTTAGACCAGAAGGAAAAAAGGACGTTCTTAAGGAAGATAACTTCTCACAATCAGCTGGGATGAAAATAGTTCAGGAACCAGTTCATATTTTAATAGAGGTACTGTAATGAAATAATCTTCTCTTTTCTTTCTCTGCTCTTCAGTCTGATGCAGAGCTTTCCAAACTTTTCATGTTGGTGACACACTTTTTAGACATGCATCATTTCGCGACACACTCTTACAGCAGGGCATCATTTCAAGACACACTCTTACAGCAGGGCATCATTTCACGACACACTCTTACAGCTGGGCACAAGGCAGGCACTAGGACCTGAGTGGAACCACAGCTGGTTTGGAGGCAGCAAGGCACAAGGCAGGCACTAGGACCTGTGCAGAATCCTGGCAGGGCAAGTTTGGAGGCAGCAAGGCACAAGGCAGGCACTAGGACCTGCATGGAAGCCAGGAGGCAGCAGCAGCCACAACACACCCAGACACTGCAGCCGATACACTAACGTGTCCCGACACACAGTTCGGAAAGCTCTGGTCTGATGGAATGGCAGTCTGCTGGATGGCAGTTGGGGAGAGGCAATTTCTTTATTAGATTTATATCTTGCCTCTCTTTCAGGAGTAGAAAGCAGCATACTAGCACTCCCTCATTTTTTTCTTCACAACAGCTGGACTGAGAGGGAGTGTGACTGGCCCGAAGTAATCCAGTGAGGGCTGTAAAATATATCCCCTTCATATGTGTGTGTGTGTGTTTAAATCAGAGAGCTGTATAGCAAAATGTGTGGAAATGTAAAAATAGAAAGCTAATTGCATTCAGGTTTACATCTGAATTACTCTATATGAAAATGCAAACAGATTCTCCTATCTCTTAAACTAATCTTGTATGATGAAGAATTGAAGAACATTTATTCTACATCGTGCCAAACTAAATACGGAAATATAACTACTATTGTTTCACACCTAGACTTTATTTTTTTTAGCAAATAAGAAATTAGTAAAGGACATAAAGCTGTTGCAAGACCTTTGCTAGTGCAGACTTTAGGGACAGCATGGAAGTCTTCACAGACTGAAGGCTGTAAAATGTACATTTGCTTATATCCTTCTTCTTTCCCAATATTTCATCTATTAATTGGAGATAGCAGAGAAAATAAAATTAAGATTTTTTGTCTTCTTTTTTTACCAAAAAAAGAGAGAGAATGATGACAACTATATACTGTATCCATTTTAGACTTCCATTTTAAGGGCTTATTTTAAGTATATTGTAATGTATTCTCTATATAATACTCTATATAATACTATATAATACTACTCTCTGATATGATATCTATATATTAATCACCACTGCAATTGTAAGAAATTCAGATGATAGGCTATATGCTCTCAAAATGTTCCACTATATCAGCATATATATCCTATTCTACTATAGGATACCAGCAACGACGAAATTATAGAGTGGAACTCTATGTTAGTTCCTTAGATTTTGGCTTCCTAATAGGTTTTTCTCCTCTTCCTTATAATAATAATATAAACTTTATAATTAATAATTAGGCTTTATATTTGCTAACTTTAAATTTTAAAAATTATTCTTGCAACTATTTAAAAATAATTGTGTATGTGTAAATCATCTGCACTTACTTAGGTTGCAGCTTGAGGGAGCTGATTGCCTTCTCTAACAACTTAGAGTATTCTGCTTGATTCTCTCCTTCATCCTCACTTGATTCCTATTTATGCCTGATTTATTCTTTTTTATTACTGGAAAAGGATTAGTTTTAAAAAATAATTTGTTGTTTTTGACAGATCATTAATCTAGGCACCTCAATTCCTTCTGTAAAATGGGGATATAAGAATCTCATTTCTTCCCCCTTTACTATGAGAGAGCAGCTTAGTTTCATTTTAATAATTTTATTGTCTTATTTAATACTAGTTTTCCCCTGAATACTACCTATTTTTGAGAATTTGTCATAAGAAAATGAAACAGAGGAGCCCATTTAAAGTATACTATGTAACTGTTTTGAAGAGAGATAGAGGTACATTTCTGAATTAGGATAATTAGGATAAAAACAAAAATTAAAATGGTATTAATTTCTTATCTTCACTGGAATTTTGTCTGGAGTGCCAACCAGTTCCAGAATATACCTAATAACTGTATCAAGAATCATTAGAGACAAGGTGCACTGATTTACTATTTTTATGGCATATTGTTATTACAATAATTTATGACATGTCTCCTTAATGCAAATTTTATATATGGACTGTAAGGATTCAAACTACATATAGGTATTAATTTTTTTTCTAACCACTTATTTGCACTTGGGCAGTTGGACACAGGGAGGAATGGTCTGGTCAAGCCTTTGCCCTGACATACTAGATTTTTATGTTTAAGGACCATTTTGTCAAAACATTTTTAAAAAATGTTTAATTTGCATTTTTAAAAAATGTTTAAGGACCATTTTGTTTGAGACTTCCCCATAGTCAGTCCTACAAGTGTATCATCTTACAAATTCATAGACAAAGGTGCTTTTTAACCTTTTAAATGGTTTGAATCTAGGACATGAATTCTGCTATTGAGTTACATCTTGTCTATCAACGCTAAACTTACCTGTGATGTTCTAAAGTGGATATTATGCAATATTTCAAGTAGATTTTTCTTTTCTTTTTTAATAAATTTTATTAGAATTTTACAATACATAGTTAAAAGTTAGAAATAGAAAAAGAAAAGAAGAAAAGAAAAGAAAAAGTATAGTAAAGTAAAAGAAAAGTATGAAACATAGGTAACTTCCAATCTATCCCTGGTCATGAGAACAAGAAAATCCGTCCTAAGTGCTAGTTTTTCATGCAATAGATAAGAATAATTATTTGTCTATTATACCCTATTATATTTATAGCCTAATCTTCAAATCCCCATGTAAGCTTCGCCCGTCCTGCATTTTGCAAATAGTCCACCAGTGGTTTCCACTCTTTGAGATAACGACAACTTGAGCTTTCTTTTAATAAACAAGTGAGTTTATCATTTTCTGCCATGTCCATCAATTTTAACAACCATTCTTGTATCGTTGGTAAAATCTGAGTTTTCCAAAATTGTGCATAAAGAAGCCTTGCTGCAGTAACCATATATTGCATGATTCTAACTAGGTGTTTTTCTATAAATCCAATATCCCCAACAAAAATAATTCTGGTTTGAGGGGAATCTGTATTTGTAGTATACTCTGCATCAAGGTGCATATTTGATTCAAATTTTCTTTGCAACCTTACACGTCCACCACATATGGTAAAACGACCCCTCTTGTTTATTACATTTCCAATTTCAAGTAGATTTTTCTAGCTTGAGTATATTGGTTCCCCATGTTTATCCTGGGGTGTATATTTTGTACTCTCTAACTCTAAACTGTTGCCACAATGAACGAATATAGAAACAGGTTTTTCATCCTCTAATATTAGTTGCAAATTGGATTTTCATCAGGAAAGTTTGACATCAGGGTTTTGAATTATAAAGGAAGCCACAGAAGCTGGCTTCCATACCTTGTTTCCAACATACAGAAGTAATGGGACTGGCAGGGGTGATGTGACCCACCAGGGAAGAACACCAAGCATGATCCCACTGTCTGTCCTCGTGAGATTGTAATTAGGTGAGAAGAAACATGCAATACTGTATAACTTACTGGTTACTGTAATATATATAAATAACTTTTTTCTATACAGAATTATATGTCATGGTTTTATGTTGTGGACAAGAACTGTACTTTTGTTTTAGGAACTGGATGCTAAGCAATAGTATAACAAGAACACATATCATAGCAATCATTATATATAAAATGTATTCCCCGCCCGTCTCACTCAGCGACTCATGAAATCATGAAATGGTTTAAATATGTTAGTCTCTGCAACCTTGGTGTTACCTAATTCAAATAAATGATAGACTGTAGACCAACTAAGCATTATTTTAAAAAATTGGAAGCATTTTCTTAAATGTTTTATATTACAGTCCGAGGGAGGAAAAGTACACTGTGTTGTTAATGGCAAGAATGCCATCTGGGGAAGCTGTGAGCATACTTCCACCCAAGTGCCATACTGCAGCATTAACACTAGAGAAAGTATCATGTTCAGAACATGTGATGGTTCTATTTGATTTAGCAAACTTCTGCTGATCATTTTATATTCGGGTACTTAGAACTTGTAATGTTATACTGCGTTTCTCTCCCTGCAATATAAATTATTCTCCTCTTATAGATGTTGAGCTGCTATGTTTTGAGAGCAGCAGTTGTATCTTCGTACCAATGACCATGGCTTTGTCCATGATTGCTTAGGGCAGTGTTTCTCAACCTTGGCAACCTTAAGACATGTGGACTTCAACTCCCAGAATTCTGGCTGGGGAATTCTGGGAGTTGAAGTCCACACGTTTTAAAGTTGCCAAGGTTGAGAAACACTGGCTTAGGGTGTTATCCAAAGAAGGGAGCCTGCTTTATTCCTCTTAAACAAAATCAGCATCAGAAATCAAGAACTTCCAATTGTTTCTTGTTCTGAGTTGATACATATTTTAAGAAAATAACCTAGTCTCTTTTCTTCCTTTTATTAACGAACTGTACTCACTAAAATTAGAAACTAATGAGAGAGAATAGGGCACTGCTTGTTTCCTGATAGGAGTATGCAAGCCTGCTCTTTGAATGCCCCTCCTTAACAGGCTCCTGTGGGGCATAAGTATCTAATGGTGAAAGAGAAATGGTCACATGACGCCTGAGAAACTGATCCATTTAGTTTATGACTAAGTAATTTTCAAATATGTATCTGCAATTTCATACTTTTTGAGCAAAGGCCACAATTAGTATATCTTAAAAGGAGAAATACAGATTTAAAAACATTTTTTGAAAAAATGTGCAGTAGGAGCAAATTACCATGGAAAGCCATGGAATAAGTATTTTTCATTTTAGTTTTAACCAAATAGCAATTAGAAAGCATTTTCAATGTATCACATTTAAGGTGAACTAGATAATCTCATTTTGGAATTGCAGCTTAATATTTATATCCTACTGGTAAATGATGCATAATAAGATTGGGCTGAATGTTAACTATTCCAACGTGATGTATTT
This sequence comes from Charina bottae, assembly GCA_023362775.1. Taxonomy (NCBI): domain Eukaryota; kingdom Metazoa; phylum Chordata; class Lepidosauria; order Squamata; family Charinaidae; genus Charina; species Charina bottae. The sequence continues at coordinate 5,849,751 of JALMGJ010000008.1, forward strand.
TTCCCAAATAAGAAATGAGATTGTTTGCCAAAAGGAATGCTTATCTCGAATTATTATAAAATTAACTGCATTTTATGGAGCATTTTCTGTATCCATTAGAAGGTTTGGTTTAAAGGTGCAGACAGCTTGCCTGAGGGCCACAGTATACTTGTAATAAGAGAAAATTAACTTGTTTGCTGCAGCTGATAATTTTGAATTAGCTAGTACTATTCTGCTTGCTTAAAATGAGGGAGACAAATTACTGGGCTCGGAACGATAGAGTTTCCGTGTTTTCCCAGTCCCAGTGGCCAATGTGAGGAAGGCATGGGGATGCTTTAATTTCCTGCCGAAGTCCTTCCCATGCTGTATGCTCACAGGCTCCTTGGAGCTGAGCACCATATAATTGATGTGCAGCCTGCATTGCTGAAACTTGGACTGCACCATTCTCAGCGTGAGGGAAGATGTAATCCGATCTCTGCGCCGCTGAGGGGGGAATCCGTTCCGTCAAGCCTTTGACTGGGCAAGGTCTCCTCCAATAATCTTCCCTCCCGATCTCATTATTCCCTCAAGTTCTTCTTCGACAAGCCCTACGTATGTATGTGTGCCGGGAGAAGCTGTTTGATCGTGAGCTTCCTTCTCGTTCGCAGTGGAGTTTGGCTGCTGGTTCTATTGCCCAATCTTCCTTTTATGACGTGCCCGAGCATGTCCACATTAGAGTCTGTGACATATCTACCTGAAAAAGGTTTATATTGTCAAAGACTACCAAGCAGCCGGATACTTGGGGGCACAGAATCTCTGAAGGGAAAAAATACCGACAACATGGGCTTCTACGGCACTTTAAAGATGATTTTTTACAAAGTAAGTAACTGGCGTGCTTTTGAAAAAGGTATTATTATTCTGTACGTTACGGAGAAGAGGAAGGAAGGAAAAATCCGTATCATTGTAGATGGCTGCAGTATCTCCGTAGTTGCCCCCCTCCCCTTAGTGTGTGGCTGGATGCTTAAAATTCTGTGTGCTGGATAAAAGCAAATAATGAAAAGGCTCAGTGAGATGCGAAATGCTTTTATTTTACAATCTGCATGAGAAACCAGAGAAAGATCAGACTATTTACCTTTGACTGAACTGGGTCTTCACATTCAGCTCAGCACTTTAAGCTTGTTTTTAATTAGAGCTTCCCTCTGTATTCTCTTCTGTATATTCTCTTCAAGAGTATTTTATTTTCATTTTTGTTAATCCAGCTGCCCTTGGAAGCAAATAATTCTTATGCTTCTATGTAAATATTTGCATCAGAGAGGTATTTTAAAGATGTGCCTGGTGCATTCCCAGTAGCAGTGCAGAAAGCAGGCTGCAGGATCTCTTCTTTCAAATAATAATGCTAATACTAAGTAATACTTCGCTATAAGATTCAGATGTTTCTATGAGTATTAATGAATCATGTTTTAAATTGTGTAGTAAGTCTGCATTCGATTATTCTGAAGGGAATAAACTTCTGTATAGTATGATATATGATAATTTATTAAGGTCTTTTTTTAATACAGTGTGCATTGCAGAGCTACTGCATACTTCACAATCTAGACTAAATAGGGATAGAAAAAGTTTAATACAAATATTGAGAAAATAAGAGTTTGATAACATCCTTTGGCAGCTATAGAAACTGTTTAGAATATATCCTGTACTTCTGAGACAATGAACTTGGGTTTAAAGTGGGAGTTGATGCTACAGCTCTGACTCCCAAAATTTGCATGAAGAAAAATATTTTTTTTCAGTGAATGCCTTTTTTATATCATGCAATCCCATAGGGAAAATCAAATTAAAAATTTAAAACATTTTTTTTCCCTGAAGAAACAAGTTGATGTTAATATGGGGTTGGTCTATAGTAATATAAGGGGTCCTTTTCCAGTGGTGGTCTTATTTCCTCCACATGGATAAAAATATGGTTTCTGTTATTCTGTGTCTTGTTTTAAAGAAGCGTGCTTGCAAAGAAGGTTGTTTTCTCAATTGGGTTTTTACTTCTGTACTGTAACATGCTGTGTTCTACCCCATATGAGCTAGAGGCACACGGATAGGTTAACCATAAGAACAGCTTCATTACTGAGAAAGTGAAATGAATAAGCACAGCAATTTACATAGAACATTGGTCAAAATCAAATGTAACACATTGGGTTAATGTATATAAGTGCATTTTAAAATCTTGGAAAATGTTAGTGTATCTTTGGTATCAGTACCAAAGTATCAGTATCAGCTCAATAATTAGTACATATCCATTTAATAGAAAAAAATGAACATAATTTGCTTTGAAGAGCAGATATTACTTTTCAAAAAAGGATATGATAATTAGTATTGGTATGCTAGCTATTATTTAAAACGTTTACTGTATTGTGGAAAATCTACAATAATAAAACCTATCAAATTTAATATTTATATTTCTGCCCAAGCATATATGCCATGTCACTTAGCCAGTGTAGCAGGTTTTGGCTGCATTGGTCAAATCTAAAAAGTTTGCTGCATTATAAATATATTTGTTATAAACCTGTACTAAGCAATTTCATACAGTAATGAAACTGTATTTTATAAAATTCTTGTATACAGTTTTAATTTCAGTTTCTTGCCTAGCAGTTTTTAAAAATCACAGAGTGTACTAAGATTTAACAACTTTCTTGCTTGACTCAATATGCCCATTACTGGGTATAATTTCTTTTTAGAAGCCATACTTTTAAAGCAAAATCTTTTTTAAAAATTCTCTGGTTGGCCATGGGAGCAGAGGGAAGCTTCATACATTCGCATACCCCCCCCCCACACACACACTATTCTCATCAGAAAAAAATTAGTTTTATTAAATCTGTCAGTAGGGGGTTAGAAATACAAGGAACATCTCACAGAAAAGTAGTTTAATGTCCCTGATTCTTTTTCATAAAATGCTTCTCAAATAATTATGCAAGAACATTTTTTATTTATTCATTCATTCATTCAATTGCAGGCCAACCAACTCCTCAACAACTCTGGGCAACTTACAGTTAAAAAGAAATACAAAAAAACAAGTATGAAAGAACATAGCTGACCAGAAAATAAAAACAAAACCATAACCATCCTATTCCGAGGCCCAGGAGAACAACCAGGATTTTAATCCTTTTCAGAAAGTCATTAAAGTGGGGGCAATATGGATCCCTTTTTAATCTCATTCTCCTTTACATTTTTAGCAAATTTTTTTCATTCTAAGCAACTTAAAAAGCTAATACTATGTAACCAGATTATAGAAGACAAATTATAATGAACAAGTGTGTAGAAATAAATACAGCAGATGTTCTGGAAGTCCAGTGACTATGGCATACAAGATCGCACTGAAGGTTGTTGGGCTATTGGAATAATTTCTGTTTTACTATTTTAACTATAAAGCAAAGTGCTCTTTCAAAGTGATATAAATGAAATAGGGAGATATAAGCAAAATACCACCCTGTTCATTATAGTCCTAACTTAAGGTGGTAAGCTAACATCTTTTTCCTTGTCCCATTTTACAGATGAAGAGAAAGTTGGACCATGGCTCCGAGGTCCGTTCTTTCTCATTGGGAAAGAAACCCTGTAAAGTCTCAGAATATACAAGGTAATTCGGTGTATTGACCTGTCATCTGTTTCAGATACGTTACTATATACTGTACAGACACCTATTTCATATTTATACCAAAACCAAAATTCAGTTCTCTCTGCAAAGGACTGAAATTTGACATTTAAGTGTTAAGTGCAGAAATATTTTAATTCTGAATTGGAAATAATGGATTCTTATAAGGCTTTAATAGCACTGCCCCCCTGCAAAGAAACTTGCAGGACAGGATATTTATCAGTTTACTGGAGTGTTTGGAATATAGAATTGACAATATATCTGATGTTAATCATAACATTCTTGCATGCAACAGCATGATACTTCCTGACTCATTGAATTATAACCTTACCACAGTATGGAGTTCCATTTATAAATTAAAGCAACATACATTCATCATGAGCCAGGCTTGTCAGTTTATCAACCCTTTAATTTCTTTTGGCCTGGAATTTCAGTATCGGTGCATTCAGTTCAGCTTTACTACTTACTGGTTGCCATAACAACTAAATACAGTTCTGCTGCATTTGTCATGTACAAATCTGCATCACTGTTAAACTTACTTGCTTTAACAGGCTATTTATCTACTATTTAGATATAAATTCTTTTCCAAACTCTTTATGAATTGAAATATATTCATTTATATAAGTTATTCACAATTATGTGTTCAACACTGTTAACTCTAAGAAATGACAAATAATTATATTGATAATTTATTAATTGTTGAACTTAACAAGAAGTTAAGAAATGAGAATTCTTAATGCATTTTAACCTAATCAGTTCTAAATTAAATTCTGGGGAAAAATAATATAAACACTCCTATAAAACAATGCATTTTTTGAAAACAATGTTACTATAAGCTCCTTGATATTTTCTTGGATTTGAATTACAGACAGAATATTTGGAATTGATTTCACATAATTTAGTAACCTATATCAATGAACTCAGAAATTCCTTCAGTATTAGCACTTTATTACACTAATAGCTATATCAAGTAATAAAAATGAGTTCTATATAATAATATTAAGAGGAAATTTATCAAATATTTTACACAATGAAAAAGCAAGTAATTTAATTTGCGGTCTAATGCCATCCTTAGGAGGAGTTAGATCCTAATTTTGCTTTCAATAGAAGAATGTAATGAAAAATTATAAAATAATGCTGTTAAACACAAAAAGCTATCTTATACACTGAATCAGTTAATTAGTCCATCTAGTGCAGTGCTTTCTAAAGTGCAGCCGTTGGTGACACACCGGGGGCGGGGACGTGCATGGTGGCGGGGGGGCGGGGGCGTGCACGGCAGCGGCGACAGCCTCCACTAAAACACGGAAGTGCTGATGGCGCACCACTGCCACTGTGCACACCACCGCTGCCGCTTCCGGGTTGTGTGGCGACACATTAGACTGTGTGTTGCGACACACTAAAGTTTGTGTGTCACAGTTTGGAAAGCTGTGATCTAGTGTGTTTTTGACTTCTGTTCTACCTAACTATATTCTCTGAAGCAGGTTTTTTGTAGCCCTACTTCCTAAAGCCCTTCTAACTCGAAATACTAGGAACTGAACATAGAAAACCATATCTCCATTTTACTTTTAAATGCATGTTAGTATTTACACACCAATGTTTGTCAAATATGTAGCCCTACAGTAATTCACAGTTTTAGAAGAACTGGGAAGGAATTAAATCAGCCGCTAAATATTCAAATGTATGTTAGCAATAAATGCCCTGATTAGAAATACTATGAATTCAAGCCTAGAATTTCTAAGCTAGTTATTGCTGTTCAGACATTTTGTTAACTAAAGTATTTTTCATAATGTAATCTGTTCAAATGCAATATGCTTATAATCAACATACCGTAGAGGTTGAAATTATTTTAAAACATGAATATTTTCCTATCTCTAATTTTTAATGCTTTTAATTTGGGAGGTGATTAAAATTTTATTTTTAGATGTTTTGATAAACATTTGTATAAAAATAATTCCAAATGTTATTTTAAAAATGTAGCTGCTCAGAAATACTAATGTGGTTTCCTAGACACTCATTTTGTACTTCTGCTAGTGGACAATCCTGAACAGATTTGGATGGCTGTAAAGGGGAGAAGGAAAAATAGTTGAATAATCGGAAGTCCAGTTACATAATGTTGAATGTTTTCAACTGAGGGCTGCAGGACCACTTGCACATTAATTATTCACAAGTAAAGGTGCAACAAAATGTTGGTGCATTATTATTTCTCAGCAGAAATCCTTCTGCTCTGGGTATATTGCCAGCCCTCTATGTCTTGCCCAGCACACTACAAGCTGTAAAATACTCAGCTGGGGTATTTGACTCCTTGCTCTCTTTACGACTTTATTTTCAATGGACAGTCAGCATTCCATGATTACTGGGTGTACTAATTCTTACTGATGTGTTTTCAAAAGTTTTATTGGGGGGCTGCTTTGCTTTTGCTTTTGCTTTTTAGTGTTCATCTGTGGGGTTCTTTTTGAAAAATCAAGTTTCCTATGAGTATAGTACTGCTCCCTCTTATTTCCCAGTGGCTGTGCTTTTGCTCTATTCCTGTTAGCACTTTCCCCATGAATTGACTTCGAAGTTTTATGGCTAAGATTCAACATATTACTCAACAAGTTCTATGTGCCCAAGTGACTATTGACTGGTATATAAACACCAGGGATTGTGGGATTTAAAGTAATTTGACTAATTGATTGAACCTCAAAAATATAAGGCCAAAAATGCTAGTTTATTAGCTATGTTTAAAGGCACAGTACTATAAGCCCTTTGATCCATCTAAAGTAATACCTCAGATTCACCATTACAGCTTTTGGATAGCATCCCTTCTTTCAATTAATTAAGCTAAACTTGACTCCAGGTTTTTTATAGTGTTTAATTACAGCCTTTTAGGAAGTTTCATAGGCTTGAAAAATATCAAAAGACTGACTTTGTAAAAGAAATAGGATTGGGTAAGATTGTGCTAAAAATAATGAAATTATTTTCATTATTTAAATTTAAATTTGCTTACATAATTAGAACTGAGTTTGCTAATGGAAATGTTATATTTAATAGAAATAAATATTTTTGGAATCTGAATTGATCATTCTTTCTGCCACAGCACTACTGGGCTTGTGCCTTGCTCAGCAACACCTACTACTTTTGGAGATCTGAGAGCAGCCAATGGTCAAGGACAGCAACGCCGCCGCATTACATCTATCCAACCACCAACTGGGCTTCAAGAATGGCTGAAAATGTTTCAGGTAATAATAACTTTCTTTAACTAGCTATTTGGAATAATTCAGAATATCTTGTTGTGAATTGAGGGAGAATCTTTTAGAATAAATGCAGACTATTTCACTACAAAGTTACACCACTTGTACTTTTCTCTTGAAATAATGAACATTAATACTCTATGTGTTCTATGTATCCTGCTATTTCTTAATGCAAATACTAATACATATTATTTAACAATTGGTCTTTTCTGGATGTATTAAATTAATTAGATATGTTTAAAGGCACAGTACTAAGGATAAAGCAAGGTGGATGGACTCAATTACATTGGTGACGGGTGCACCATTGGAAAACTTGAAGGACCAGGTTAGAGACACAGAAGAAAATTGTCATGGAGAAAATCTGTCTTACATGGTTGCTAGGAGTCAACACCAACTTGATGGCACATAATCAAAGGATAAGGTTTTATATTTCTTAATTATAAATGAAAATAGAAGATTATTTGTATTTTGAAATAATTCATACATTAACAATAGAATTAAAAAACCCTTCATATAGAAACCCTTGTGTGTAGAACTGGTTTAAAACAGATTAAATGCAATAACATTCACCAGCAGAAATAAACATGTTGTAATTTCTAGTATTTTTGTTCTTTGTGTAGTGTAGTTGAATATAGTTACTGCCATTGAATATTAAAAAAGTAAATTCAGCATATACAGTAATATAACATATTAGCAGCTGTTTACACACAGTATGCGGCCTAAAAGGCAATAAAACTACAATTATCATCCTTGTTAGACTATTTTGAACTGTTATCAAACTACTGAATAATAGTAACAAAATTAATATTTCCTGAATAAGCTTAATTATATAGTTCAAAATATCTTTTTAAAAATATATGCAGTCAAACAATGAACACACACACACACACACACACACATATATATATATATATATATATATATATTCATTCATAGTCAAGAGCAAAAATGCATATTATTAAAACTGTGTGTGTGTTGTGATTCCCCCGATATGTTGGAAAATGTCCCACGTAGGATTTCAGCTTCCTGAAAATTTCATCCTAATGCAGCTTTCTGGGTATAAATACATTTTTTAAAAATGTGAAGAACCAAAACCTAGTATTCTACATGAAAACAAAAAATTGGAATCTCAAAAAGAAATAACTTTGGCTCTAATTATTCAAACACAACCAATAATTGTGTTACTTATGGAATATACTTCATGTTTGGTATGAAGAAGCATTCATTCATTCATTTGTGATATTTGTAGACCGCCTAGTCACAAGGCTCTGGGTGGTATAAAACAAAGCAAGACATGCAGAAAATAACAGAAATAAAACATAACAAACATATACAGTGGGGCAAAAAAGTATTTAGTCAGCCACCAATTGTGCAAGTTCTCCAACTTAAAAAGATGAGAGAGGCCTGTAATTGACATCATAGGTAGACCTCAACTATGAGAGACAAAATGAGAAAACAAATCCAGATAATCACATTGTCTGATTCGGAAAGAATTTATTTGCAAATTATGGTGGAAAATAAGTATTTGGTCACCTACAAACAAGCAAGATTTCTGGCTCTCACAGACCTGTAACTTCTTCTTTAAGAGGCTCCTCTGTCCTCCACTCATTACCTGTAGTAATGGCACCTGTTTGAACGTGTTATCAGTATAAAAGACACCTGTCCACAACCTCAAACAGTCACACTCCAAACTCCACTATGGTGAAGACCAAAGAGCTGTCGAAGGACACCAGAAACAAAATTGTAGACCTGCACCAGGCTGGGAAGACTGAATCTGCAATAGGCAAGCAGCTTGGTGTGAAGACATCAACTGTGGGAGCAATAATTAGAAAATGGAAGACATACAAGACCACTGATCATCTCCCTCGATCTGGGGCTCCACGCAAGATCTCACCCCGTGGGGTCAAAATGATCACAAGAACGGTGAGCAAAAATCCCAGAACCACACGGGGGGACCTAGTGAATGACCTGCAGAGAGCTGGGACCAACGTAACAAAGGCTACCATCAGTAACACACTACGCCGCCAGGGACTCAGATCCTGCAGTGCCAGACGTGTCCCCCTGCTTAAGCCAGTACATGTCCGGGCCCGTCTGAAGTTTGCTAGAGAGCATTTGGATGATCCAGAAGAGGATTGGGAGAATGTCATATGGTCAGATGAAACCAAAGTAGAACTGTTTGGTAGAAACACAACTCGTCGTGTTTGGAGGAGAGAGAATGCTGAGTTGCATCCAAAGAACACCATACCTACTGTGAAGCATGGGGGTGGCAACATCATGCTTTGGGGCTGTTTCTCTGCAAAGGGACCAGGACGACTGGTCCGTGTACAGGAAAGAATGAATGGGGCCATGTATCGTGAGATTTTGAGTGCAAACCTCCTTCCATCAGCAAGGGCATTGAAGATGAAACGTGGCTGGGTCTTTCAGCATGACAATGATCCCAAACACACCGCCCGGGCAACGAAGGAGTGGCTTCGTAAGAAGCATTTCAAGGTCCTGGAGTGGCCTAGCCAGTCTCCAGATCTCAACCCCATAGAAAACCTTTGGAGGGAGTTGAAAGTCCGTGTTGCCCAGCGACAGCCCCAAAACATCACTGCTCTAGAGGAGATCTGCATGGAGGAATGGGCCAACATACCAGCAACAGTGTGTGCCAACCTTGTGAAGACTTACAGAAAACGTTTGACCTCTGTCATTGCCAACAAAGGATATATAACAAAGTATTGAGATGAACTTTTGATATTGACCAAATACTTATTTTCCACCATAATTTGCAAATAAATTCTTTCCGAATCAGACAATGTGATTGTCTGGATATGTTTTCTCATTTTGTCTCTCATAGTTGAGGTCTACCTATGATGTCAATTACAGGCCTCTCTCATCTTTTTAAGTGGGAGAACTTGCACAATTGGTGGCTGACTAAATACTTTTTTGCCCCACTGTATGTGCTACATGTATCTCCAGGGGAAGCATATTCCAGAGCATAATTCCCCTTGGCTTGAGTTGGGGCGACTCTCCAGTACTCTTGAGATATTTAGACCTGACTGGCATAATCAGTTTTGGCAAGGGTATATCTGATGTATTCAATTGCTACACCGTAGCAGACTTCTTAGGTGATAAGCAGCAATTTGAATTGGGCCCAGAAGCCTATTGGTAATCTGTACAGTGACTTGAAAATGGATGCTATTTTAAAGTGGTGGGATCAGCCCCCCAAACAGTGTGGCTTCTGCATTCTGGACCAATTGCATCTTCCAGGTCATTCCAAAAGCTGCCCCATATAGAGGGTGTTGCAATGATCCAAGTATACTATCAGCTGTAGTTAAATAAATGTGGATTATGTAGTACAACAACCACCCTAAACACACAAATCTACAACAGAATGTTGAAGCTGAAGAAATTTTACATTTTGGAATGGCTAAGTTGAAGCCCTTATTTTAACCCATTTGAAATGTTCAATCACCTAGATAGTCCAAAAATATCAGTGAGTTGAAGCAGTTCTGTAAAGAAAAATACCAAAGTATGTCCAAGCCATGTAGGATTGTCTTACCAAGTACGGGAAACATTTGGTTGAAGTCATTTCCACTAAAGGCCATGCTCTCGGTTATTAAATCCAAAACTGCACATATTTTTCCAACAAAACAGTGAATGTTAGTTCAGTATGTTCAATAAAGACTTGACACAGTACATTGTTTTGTGTATTGTTTGTTTAACAAAAATATCTTTACTAATATAATTTAAATGAACCTCTGATCACATTTTAGGCTCACAAACATATTCTTATCAGTATACCTTATAATTTAAGAAATAATGTTCCCACTTAATGCTTTCCAAAGGCATCAGAAGTAGACTGGCAGTCCCAATATCTCTTGAGGATACTGGAGTATAGAAGGATGAACTGGTTCAATGAGTAATATGTATCTTAAATATAAGATAATGTAGAAATTTCAGTGATATCTTTCTTGCATGTTCTGGTATTTGACAATTAATTGCCAGCAGAATATTCATACAGTCAAAACAAGCATATAAAATACTTAACCATTTGGGATTTAAATATCACTCAAATTATTTTCTGTCTCCTTATAAGAGACTTTGTCTGCAGTCAGTGTGCAAATTATGTACCCCTAAATCTCAAATGATACTTTTTGATTGTTGAAAGAAGGCATTCCTATAAAACCATAATACATTATAGCAATCTAAGCTTGTAAGTATAATTTACAGACTCATGTTTAGGGAAGTACAATTTAAAGATAGAATATGTGGTATTTTTCATTGCTAACTTCTGAAATAGATAATTTTATTTGTTTGTTTGTGGAGTCCTTGGTGCTCTCTGAGCCTTGTTTTCTTGCAGACGTTTCATTGCCAGACTAGGCAACATCTTAAGTGAGAAAAGGGGGTGGGACTTAATTTCTGTTTATATATCGTGGCTTGTCCTGTTTGTGTTGGTGGGGGTTTTGTTTGTTTTTTATTAATTAATTAAATTAATTATCCTGCCTTTATTATTTTTATAAATAACTCAAGGCGGTGAACATACCTCATACTCCTTCCTCCTCCTATTTTCCCCACAACAACCCTGTGAGGTGAGTTGGGCTGAGAGAGTGACTGGCCCAAGGTCACCCAGCCGGCTTCCATGCCTAAGGCGGGACTAGAACTCTCAGCCTCCTGGTTTCTAGCCCGTTTAAACCAGATAAAGGTATAATTGTAGCTCTATGTGAGACTACCTTTGAAGATGACTTAGAAGCTACAACAACTGGTACAGAATGAAATGAGCTGGTAGGTGAGATTACTGCTGTTAATCTGCTATTTTTGCAGATGTGCACATTATTAAAAGCTCAAATTTCATGCTGCCCATTAGTAAGGATATAAAGAAAAATAGCCACAAAATTCCCTCATTCTTTTCTGATGTAAAATTTTTGTTTTAAAATATTAATTTAAAGATATTAGAGCTAAGAATCAGAAAGATTATAGCATGGCAGATGTATATGAAGCATAAGAACCAAATGAATGTTAAATGAAGAAGCGGAGGGCTCTCAAAAAAGTCAAAACAGTAGTCAGTTCCTTTCTACATGTGTTGATGTCACACAAAAATACAAAGGCTTTGATCATGTGGTTGTGACCACCATTGTGACTTCTTGACCTGTCTGCAGGCTATTTAAAATTTTATTTTAAAAATAAATTTAAATAAATAAATAAATTTTCACTTCAAGAGTTTATTATATCAGTTTCCAAATATTATAAAACTTTTCTAATTATAAGATACCAAAACAATAGTATGAAAAGTAAATGTAATTTTGTATCTCTCAGAGCTGGAGTGGACCGGAGAAGTTACTTGCCTTAGACGAATTGATTGATAGTTGTGAACCTACCCAAGTGAAGCATATGATGCAAGTGATCGAACCCCAGTTTCAACGAGATTTCATTTCCTTGCTCCCCAAAGAGGTGAGAATTCTCATTTAATATTGGGCTCTGGGTACTCTTTGACTATATAACCTATCATTTGCCACCTTTAAGCATTTCCTAACTAATTATAGTCTTCAGTATTTTCAGTGTAACATTGTTAATTGTTGTTAAAGAAGTCTGGAAGGTGACAAACTGCCATAATTTAATAATGTAATTCTTAGCTTAAATAAATGCTTGTAGGACCAGTGACTCTTTTTTTTAAAGTGACTAAGTTATGTCCCAGGCTGCTTTGTTAGAATGATTTTTATTTGTAGTTTTCTTGAAGCTTTACAACTAATTTAAAATAATTTAGATTGAATACTTTCTATATGCTGTTGGCATTTAGCTTCCTAAAGGATGGATATTATTTTTCCTGGGGAGTAGTTGTCATTTTGTATGACAATCTCCTGTAGAGTTTGTTAGGATTTTCTTTTGAATTAAATGGACAGAGAATGTATTCAAATATATAAATCTTTATTACAAACTTAAATATAGTCAAGTCTCATTCATTCATTCATTCAACTTTTATGGCCACCTATTCATACATAACTCTGGTTAGCTCATAAGGTTTAATACAGTATAACAGTTAAAACAAAATCCCTATAACCATACCAGAGGGGGGAAAACAGATAATTACAAAACATTCAGCCATACTAAAGGGTACTGCTGATGCCTTAGCTCAGTGCCTGTAGAAAGAGCCTGATCTTCAGTGCTTTCTTGAAGACAGGTAGGGTTGGGTCTGTGCAGATCTTGAGAGAAATGTTCCAGAGGGCATGTGCAGTGACAGAAAGCACACTTCCTCATTCCAATGAGGTGACATTGCATAATAGATGGGACCCAAAGCATGCTAACATTGTTGGATCTTACCAAATGGGCAGACTCAATGGGATTCAACCATTCTTGCAAATATCTAGGTCCTATGCCATGTAGGACTTGATAGATGTTAATTAGCACCTTGAATTGCACCCACAGACCTACTGGTAACCAGTGCAGCTTGTATAAGTAGTAGGGTTACAGGAGGGTACCATGCCACAACTGGCACCACCCCATTCTGTAGCAGTTGCAGCTTCTAAGTGGTCTTCAAGGATAGTTCTGTGTAGAACCCATTGCAGTAATTTTAAGGGGGGGGGGGCTAAGGCATGAGTGACCATGAGTAGGGCCTCCCAATCCAGGAAGGAGTGCAGTTAGCACATCAAATGAATCTGTCTTCAAAAGGCCTTCCAAACCAAAGAGGCCATCTGTTCTTTGAGCAGGAAAGAAACCCAAATTGTGTGCTAGCTCTGGCTGGGTAAGTGCCACCCAATCCAGAGCTAAAGTTGGTAAATCCAGAACTGGATGCTCCACACACCTGTAGTAATTCAGTCTTGCCAGGTTGAGCTTCATCGTAGTTAAAGTATTTTTGCTTAAATACAAGACTGCTGTTATTTCTTTGAATCTGTTGCTTGAAAAGTAAATGTTTGGTTTAACTAAAAATCTTTCTCATAGAAGGATGTCTGCTCTGTCTGTGAAGAATTTTAATAAAATTTGTCACAGAGAATACATATGCTAAGTATTAATTAGAAAGGAAAGGCTAAGTGGACAACTAGGTTTTAATTTTTTTTTAGTTGACCATTTTTCCAAAGAATGCTTTCTGTTACTTTTAGTTTCAATTAATTGTTTTTTTGGCTATCAATGAAAGTAGGGCTGAAAAAAATATCAGTATTCTATATAATTTTGAGTATAAGACTATGCTGTCAAACTCCCCTCCCCTCTCCCCCTCCCAGTCCCAATATCTCTTGGCAAATTTTAATGAACACATTTAACAGTATATCATCCTATTTTGATGGGTGTATTTTTAAAATGCGTTAGTCAGTTTTGAACAGTCAGAACCTTCAGCCTTTCAGGATAGATGTTGCTTTGGTTGCTTGTATTTTTTAATCGTTGCCATCACCTGTATCATATTTCAGGAAATGTAATATTCTAAACCAGTGCTTTCTAAAGTGCCGCCGTTGGCGACACACCAATGGCGGGGGCGGGGGCATGCACGGCGGCGGTGCGGGGGGGCGCACGGTGGCAGGGGTGTGCACGGAAGCGGCCTCCGCTAAAACACAGAAGCGCTGATGGCCTGCCGCTGTGCACGCCCCCGCTGCCGCTTCCGGGTTGTGTGGCGACACACCAGACTGTGTGTTGCGACACACTAAAGTGTCACGACACACAGTTTGGAAAGCTGTGTTCTAAACATATTTGTAGGGCTGTGTCTTGTTGAAATGGGCATGGGGAAAGCGAGGCACAGAGAGTACAGGTATTATGGTGCTAAAAGATGACAACATTGGCCTAAAGGAAAGTAATTAAGATTGCTGTATTCCACTCTGCTTCCCAAATTCACTAACTATGGTCATTTCCCAGCAATCTCCTCTAGTTTGTGGTACAGCTTAAGGAATGCCTGGTCCAGAGCTTTCCAAACTGTGTGTCGGGACACATTAGTGTGTCAGCTGCAGTGTCTGGGTGTGTCGCGGCTGCTGCTGCCTCCTGGCTTCCACGCAGGTCCTAGTGCCTGCCTTGTGCCTGGCTGCCTCCAAACCTGCTGTGATTCCACCAGGTCCTAGTGCCTGCTTTGTGCCCTGCTGTAAGAGTGTGTCGCGAAATGATGCCCCGCTGTAAGAGTGTGTCGCAAAATGATGCATGTCTAAAAAGTGTGTCACCAACATGAAAAGTTTGGAAAGCTCTGGCCTGGTCAGTTAATATTCTATATCAGACTTAATTATGGGATGGAACACTGTCCTACCTTGTATTATGAAGATCAGGTTGAACATAGAGGGAGATATTAATCATTCCCAAATATGTCTTCCATGGGCTTTGGCAGAGTTGTAGTCTTGACAAGGGAAGTGGAAAGGGTGAGTAGCCTGGGTTTAGAACAATTATATCTTCTCAGTTGGATAGCCTATTATAGCAGTTAACCAGTTCCATACCCAGTGTTGGGAGCCTGATAAAAGGCTTGGATTTGTTTAGTATAGCAACCACCCAATTACCTAACAGCTTCCCTATCTGAGCTGGTCACAAGAGCTTGGGGTGGTGGTGGCTTCGAGTCAGGGTTTTTTTGTTTTGTTTTGTTCGTTTTGTTTTATTCCTGGTGACTTTTTTACACCCACCCCTAACCATAACCCGTCAGTATCCTGGAAATGTGCCCAGTATTGTATGCAGTACACTTATTCTGTCATCTAGTGTGTTGGCCAGATTTCCCAATTTTGTATCATCTGCAGATTTAACAAGCCACCCATTGACTTCATTGTTTGTTTATTTACAGGAGTTATATGGCCGCCTATCTCATATAATGATTCTAGGCAGCTCACAACAAACCATAAAAACAGAAGTACTCTTCCTCCCATGTGCAAGGCCAAACAGCCTATCCCCATCCTAGCCCAGTGCTTGGGGGAAAAGCCAGGTCTTCACAGCTCTCTGTAAGGCTAAAAGGGTAGGGATCCCTCAGATTTCAGGTGGGAGGCTATTCCAAAGGGCTGGGGTGGCCACTGAGAAGGTGTGCCTCTGAGGTCCCATCAGGTGGCAACATTTAAGGGAGGGGACCTGGAGCGCGCACACCCTATCTAACCTAGTAGGACAGGCAAATACCCTCGGGGAGAAGTCTGGCAAATAACCTGGCCCTGTACCATGTAAGGCTTTAAAAATGATAACTAGCACCTTGAATTGGACCTGGAAAGCAACTGGAAGCCAGTGCAGCTTACGCAGCAGTGGTGTTACTTGGGTGAACCATGGGGTACCCAAAACTGCACGTCCTGTGCGTTCTGGACAAGTTGCAGCTTCTGGATGGTCTTCAAGGGCAGCCCCATGTACAGCACATTGCAGTAATCCAAACAGGAAGTGACTAAGGCATGAGTGTCTGTGAGCAAGTCCAAGTTATCCGAGTTAATCATTATCCAAGTCATTAACAAAAACATTGAATAATACTAGCCCCAAGACAGATTCCTTTTACAAACCACTCTCCAACCTGACATAGAGACATTAGTGTTTACTCTTTGAGTGTGGTTAGCCAGTCAGTTGTGGACCCACCTTACTGGAGTACCATCCAAGCCACACTTTAACAGCTTATCAATGAGAATGTCATGTGGAATCTTGTCAAAAGCTTTTTTATTTATTTTGTTTATTTACTATCCAAGACCAAGTAACACAGTAGACCAAGTAACACAATTTAAAAATACATCACACCATTAATACTTGCATAAGTAACAGTACATACATATATAAAAGGAACAAACCCTAGAAAGTTAACAATTCATTGAAGGCACCAAACAGCTTGTATAAGTGAAGGTTATAAATAAAAAGTTTGCTACTGCTTTGAAACACCTGGGTATTTAGTAAGAATACCTCAATCTCCTCATCATGAGTGGAGTTGTATCAAGTGCAGGTGTATTAGTTCTGATGGCCAGTGCAAGTACAGTGGGCACTTTAAAAGGATGTCTGAAACAGACTCAGCCTCTATGTTCAAGCAAATACGTATTCAATCTTCACATGGAAGGTTGGCATATCAACCAGCTGTCACCCTAGTAGGGAGAGCATCTATGCGGGCTAAGGAAAAGAGCCTTCTATGTGGGGTGTACAGAATCGTACAGAAGTAATTGGGGAATGTCCAGTGGGAGAGAGTAATTGGTCTGTATGAGATGGGAAAGTTTGGCTCTGTCTACCTGAATGTCTAAATCCCAAACCTTCTGCTTAAGTTCTACAAGGGTTTTTTCTAGGCCTAAAGCAAGTGGGCTTGTAATGATAGTCCACACTGTCTCAGATCTTGGCCTATATGTTTTTTTCAGAGTGGATTGATGTATATCATATCCTTCTCGGCCTTTTAGCTCAGATCAAGGTATTGTGAAAAGCTTTGCTGAAATTGAAGTAGATTATATTCCCAGTATTTCTCTTGTCCTCTAAAAACTTGCCTTGCCTGTCATTTTGAATCCAAGAGGTAATGTCTAATGACTCCTAACTATTCTCTTCTGATTTTCTAAACCTGCCTGCAGTTGAGGAGAATAAAGGATTATGATTAGTTCAGAAATAGTTTGGGATTGTTCTGAGTTATTCTGTTTGTGCTCGTATTTATCTGTTAAAATAAAAGTGTTTAGAGCATAGCTTTCCAAACTGTGTGTCACGACACTTTAGTGTGTCACAACACACAGTTTAGTGTGTCGCGAAACAACCCGGAAGCGGCGGCAGGGGCGTGCATGGCGGCGCGGGGGTGGTGGTGTGCATGGCGATGACGGCAGCAGCACGCCATCAGCGCTTCCGCGTTTGAGCAAGGCTGCTGCCACCGCCACGCACCTCCTGCACCACTGCCATTGGTGTGTCGCCAACAGCGGCAGTTTGGAAAGCACTAGTTTAGAGCATAGCTTTCCAAACTCTGTGTTGCGACACTTTAGTGTGTCGCGACAAAACCCGCAAGTGCTGATGACGCGTCGCCACCGTGACGGCAGCGGGCCATCAGCACTTCCGGGTTTTAGCGCGAAACACGCCGCTGCCCGCACCGCCGCCACCATTGGTGTGTCACCAACGGCGGGACTTTGGAAAGCACTGGTTTAGAGTCTTAAACTTTACAATTTTATTTTAGATTTAGAACTACTAATTTCCTAGTCTTTACTTATAATTTGTTCTAATTCTCAGAGTGATTTTTTTTTGTTCTGCATTTCTCTGATTTGAGTGCAGAATATATTAGGGCACAGCTTTCCAAACTGTGTGTCGCAACACTTTAGTGTGTCGCAACACGCAGTCTGGTGTGTCGCCACACAACCCGGAAGCGGCAGCGGGGGCGTGAACGGCGGCGCACCATCAGCGCTTCCCCGTTTTAGCGGAGGCCGCCGCCGCCACCACCATGCACGCCCGCACACCGCTGCCGCCATCGCCGTTGGTGTGTCGCTAACGGCAGCACTTTAGAAAGCACTGTATTAGGGTTTTTTATTTTTCATTTTCTCGTTTTCTTTTTTGTTTCTTTCCAATCATATTTTCATTTTTTTTCTTTATATAATTACTTTGGATTAAGCTTTTAGCCTATTAAAAGATCCCAAGGCAATTAAGGAAGTTTAGGACAATATACACATTTTACAGGAGCATGAGTGGCCAAATTACGAGCAGAAGAAAATCTTTAAAACACAGCGCAGAACTATAAATAACTTTAATTAAACCAAGCAGACCAAAATATATAATGCTTCATTAAACTAATAAGGCCATTGTAATATTTATTTATCCAACTTCTATCACCGCCCATCTCCCCCCACAAGGGGAGAAATATTGTTAGAAAGTTGCCCAATTCAGGATCGCCACATAAATTATCAGCAAAAAAATTGGAGTCACAGGTTATATTGTGCAGTTATGGTACAACCTGTCTTCCTCAGAAACCATTCTTATCAAATCTATTGTTTTAAATTAGGTTATCAACTCTGCTTATTTGAATGGAAGTTCCTCTTGTGGTCTCAGAAGTTAACAGTCTGTTCTATCATTTCATTAGTCTTTCCATAACCTGGTGACTTCAGATATATCAGTAGTACCAATAGAAGATACTATATGTAGTTCAGGCTTGAACTGTGGAGTCCTTGGTGCTCTCTGATCGTAGTTGTTTGCTTGCAGACATTTCGTTACCCAACTATGTAACATCAGTAAGATTTGCTCCCTATTTATATACAGTAGATTGCACTGCCAGTTTTGGTGGGGGTTTGGTCTTCTCCTTGGTAGTTCCTTGATTAGGGTATTGTTTTCTGCTTGATTGTTTGCCTGGTGTTAATCCCTGCTTATCTGGGTGTTGGCTGCTGGAGGGGATGTGTTCTGTTCTTTTTGTTTCCTTCTTAGATTTTTTATTTTGTCTTTTGAATGGTGTGTGAATATGGTTTATTTCTATTTGTCAATTGATGGCTGATTTGTCTGAATGCCAAGCTTCCAGGAATTCCCTGGAATTTAGCATTTTTGGATGCAGCTTGGTCTAGGATGCTTGAAACTATGGTTGAGTCTGTCCATGTGTTATGAGATTAAGAACTTTTCATCGTGTCTTCTGACTGCTAGTTGGTGTTCATGGATGCGCTCTACTAGTCTTCTTTCTGTCTGTCCTACATAGTGTCTGTTACAGTCCTTACACTGTATGTTGTAGATGACTCCTGTTTTTTCTTCTTGGGCTACTGGGTTTTTTGATTTACTTAAGATGTTTTGGAGGGCTTTAGTTGGTTTGTGTGCTACGGTGATGCCATGTGATTGTAATAGTCTATTGGTTGTTTCTGAGATGTTTTTGATGTATGGTAGTGTTATCCTTTTCATAACTTGTGTTGGTTGTGCTGTAGTGGGTTGAGTGGTCAGGCACTTTTTGATAAAGGTGTGTTTATCCACTTTGTTGGAAAATGTTGTATAGGTGGTCTGTTTCCTTTTTCTGGTGTTCTGGGTTGCTGCAGTGCGTTTGTACTCATCTGAATAATGTTCTTACGCAGCTCCTCTTGTGGTAGGTTGGATTGTTACTTTGGTAGTGGAACACTTGGTTACTGTGGGTTGTTTTTCAATAGACTTACATTTCTAATTTGCCATTGTTTCCTCCGCTGATGAGGATATCCAAGAAGGGTAGTGTGTTGTTGTTTTCTTCTTCTCTTGTGAATTTTATTCCTTTGAAGTTGTTGATTGTTTCATGTGTTTCTCTAATTGTTCCTTTTTTATTATGTCAAAGGTGTCATCTACATACTGGATCCATACTTTTGGTTGTATGTGTGGGAGTGCTATAGTTTCTAGATGCTGCATTACGGTCTCTGCCATGAGTCGTGAGACCGGTGATCCCTTGGGTATTCCTCTGATTTGTTGGTATATTTGTCTATCCAACTGAAAGTAGGTGGTGAGGCAGAGGTTGATGAGGTCCATGATTCTGGGTATTTCGATCTTAGTGTATTTGGCTAGGTCAGGTGTGTTGTTTAGTACTGCTGCCATGGATTCTTTCGGTAGTTCTGGATCTATGGATGTAAAGAGTGCTGTGACATCAAAGGAAACCATAATTTCATCTTCTTCTATTTTTAGGTCTTTGATCTTCTGGAGGCACTGTCGTGGGGAGTTCATAGAATATTCACTCCCCTCTGTGAGATATCCAAGCTTTTTTGTAAGTTCTTTGGCTATGTTGTGTGTTTGGGCTCCCTAGTAACAATACAATTGGACAAAGAAGTATGTCGGGCTTGTGTGTTTTGGGGCATCCATAGAAGCGTGACAGGATGGGTCCACTGCTTTTCATATGCCACTATTCTTCTTTTGTGATTTGACCTTTCTTGGTTAGGTTGTTGAGGGTTCTCTTGATCAGGTTGTCCAGTTTATGTATTGGGTTGGTGTTTACTGGGATGTAGGTTTCTTTGTCCTCCAGTAATTCTTTGGCTTTTTGTACTGTATTTATTGTATTCTGTCCATGATAACTGTGGCTCAACCATTGTCTGCTGGGAAGATAGTGATGGTTTGGTCCTTCTTTAGGTTTTTGAGGGCTGCTCCGTCCTCTGCTTTGAGTTGGTTCTGCTTCTGTGTTCTTCTGGTCTGTGGTATGATTGTCTGCTTCTTCCTTGGTGGAGGTTTGCATACATGCAAATTTCTCCCATTTGCGTGCTTTCTGAAGTGTTTGACACCCATATATGGTTCCAATAGAAGATAATATATGTAGCTCAGAGTTGAACAGTGGAGTTGATGCTCTCTAAGCTTGGCAGAAGACTAGCAGGCAGAAGACTAGCAGAGCGCATCCATGAACACCAACTAGCAGTCAGAAGACATGATGAAAACTCCTTAATCTCACAGCACCTGGACAGACTCAACCATAGTTTCAACTGGGAAACTGAGCATCTTTTTGTGTGTGTGTGTGTGTGTGTGTGTGTGTGTGTGCCTTCAAGTCAGTGTTGACTCCTGGCGACTGCCTGGACAAATCCCTCCAGTTTTCTTGGCAAGATTTTTGGAAGTGGTTTGCCATTGCCTCCTTCCTAGGGCTGAGAGTGACTGGCCGAAGGTCACCCAGTTGGCTTTGTGCCTAAGGCAGGTCTCCCAGTTTATATCCTGGTGCCTTAACCTCTACATCAAACTGGCTTGTGAGCATCCTAGACCAAGCTAAATCCAAAAAGTCTAGGGAATTCCTGGAAGCTTGGCATTCAGACAAATCAGCCATCAATAGACACATAGAAATGAACCATATTTACACACCATTCAAGAGAGACAATAAAAAAGCTAAGAAGGAAATAAAAAACAAGAACATACCCCTCCAGCAGCCAACACCCAGATAAGCAGGGATTAACACCAGGCAAACAATCAAGCAGAAAACAATACCCTAATCAAGGAACTACCAAGGAGAAAACCAAACCCCCACCAAAACTCAGGGCAAGCTACTGAGTAGTAATGGAGCAATTCCCATGCTCACTTGCACTGATGATGTTACATAGTTGGGTAATGAAACGTCTGCAAGCAAACAACCAAGCTCAGAGAGCACCAAGGACTCCACATCAGTAGTAGCAGTAGTAGTAGTGTTTCTAAAATTCAAGGCCATTTCTTGGGAGTTCTGAGAGTTGTTATCTCATCAAAGATGGAAACCAGCAACATACGGGTATTATGCATATTGTGCTTGTTTATAATCACAATTTCTTGATTATGTGAATATATAAGACCCAGTAAATTGCGTAATTCAGTGAGTTTCATCTTCCACTTTTTTGAATTTTTGTAGCTGGCTCTGTATGTGCTTTCTTTCCTGGATCCCAAGGACTTGCTGCAGGCAGCACAAACATGTCGATACTGGAGAATTCTGGCAGAAGACAATCTTCTGTGGAGAGAGAAGTGCAGAGAAGAGGGTAATTTTAAAATTTGTATCTTCAGAGATTCATTGAAAAAAATGCTTTTGGTTATGGAAAGATGATAATTTTGAATATGTATATTTCACCAGCAATACGAATCCATATATTTGTTAACTTGCTACTTTAAAGCCAATAGGCCAATAGATGTGAATTCTGATATTCAGGGCTGGAATACTAGAATTCACATGAGTGTTGCTGAACCATTTGTTTAAGTTGTAGATTCG
Organism: Charina bottae; assembly: GCA_023362775.1. Taxonomy (NCBI): domain Eukaryota; kingdom Metazoa; phylum Chordata; class Lepidosauria; order Squamata; family Charinaidae; genus Charina; species Charina bottae. Next base: position 5,872,033 of record JALMGJ010000008.1, read on the forward strand.
AAAAACATGTGCCTCACAATTGCCTGAGTTCTTACTCAGCTGTCTGATTGTCCTTTTCCTGCATTCTTCTCACTGACCAAACAAGCACACTTCCTGGAACCTCTTGCATACAAGTAATCAAAACTTCTTGGCCTGGCAAGGAAGTTCCTTTGGCATACTCAGATTTGTCACAGCACCATATCATGGAGAAGCTAAACACTTTGGGACTGTTGGGAACAGAGCACCAGTTTTTCTCTTGAGTAGTTGCAGCAGCCGCACATCATGCAAAAAAGAAAATCAGTGGCTATGATTGCCTAGCTGACAGACAGATAGGTTACTGGCACCTCAATATTCACAGCTCCCCATCTTTCACAGCTATTTCTTGAACACTTTATGCAATTTTTGCAAAGCATCCCAAGCTGTCAGGAAAATCTCATAAGAGTTTGTAGGTTATATTCAGTGCTGAGACATCTAGTAAAAGCAAATTGTTGTGCCAATAGTTGGGGTGTTAAAGAGTAGAATACAAATGGCAAAATGATTTAAACTGTGCCTGCATTGTGTATGATATACATATTAGAGAAAAAGTTATCTGCAAGTATATAGAAGTTTGATATTGTCAGTAACAATGTAACAATATAAGTAGTTTATTGCCACTTGTACAATAACAGCTTTACAGTTAGAATGCCCTTTAATTGTATTAAAATGCATAAAAAGATTTGTTACAAAACTATGAAAGACCATTATAATAAAAGAAGATACTGTATAGTTGGTAAAAATCCAAGTAAGTGGTGTTTTAAGGATAAAAAAGTTCAGTAGTATGACACTGTAATGGCAAAATACATGTCAAAACCTGTATCAGTTACAGGCTAAATTAACTGTTTTCAAGTTAAGAAACAAAAGTGTTTAATAAAATAGAGTAAAAATAGAGGGCACTGAAACTGTCTGAATTGCAAGAAGTGCTTCTATTTGTTAACCACATTTGTACAGTCAGCCAACTATTCCCTAAAGGAAAGCAAGAAGTGATTGATTTCAGTTCCTTCCTAAAATCTAGTTAGGTGTCACTTTCAAAGGTACTCTAGCAATTGAGAGAGCTAAATTAAGTTCCAAAAGTTACATTCTTGGTTCCCAGAAACTTCCAGATAAAAAATAAGTAAATAAAAATTAAAGCCAATTATGTTTGATCCAGAAATTATGTCCTGAAGCATAATGCCCAAGATTTACCAGTTTGGAACCTGACTGTTACAAACCATGATGATGTCAAAATGATGACACGTATGATGACATCATCACACAACTGCCATAGTTATAACATGAATGCCCATGACTGTTACATTATAGACTAGCCAAACAGATGAAGTGTCAGCATGTTTATCATAAAAATCTCATGAATTTTTCTCATGATACATATCTTATAGTATGTTCAGGATTGAGAATAAACAGTCCTTTAATGTTGAATATTGACAACAACAATTTCAAGGTAGTAATGAGAGAATAAAGACACAAAGGTAAAAACAACCTGATTTCTTTGATAAGAATGAATATAAAATGCACATTTTTGACAGAGATAATAAACTAAAACAGAATTTTAAACATTTGAAGGTACAGTACAGTATCTGCATAGGTGTTCTAGGAAATATTAAAATATGTGGTGTAAAATTCTAGGCTAAAATCTGGGTAAGATCAGTGCAAATAATAAATACATTACTGATTTCAAAGGAGTTAACCGTAGAAAGCTTGAAAATGAAGAACAGCAGTTCAGCTATTATATGTACAGTAGAATAGTAGATATTTAAGAAGAAATTAAATGTGAATAAGGTGTTTGAAATAACAGAGATAAATAGGGATTCTAGTATAAGGGTTTGTGATAAATTGGATGAAGGATAGAATAGTTTTGATTTGCATGACAAACAGGTAAGACATCACTGAGAATGTAACACAATTGGTAATGGTTTATCTTTTTGGAAAGGGACGGTAATGGAACATGCAACTAACATCATTTTGGGTTTGTTTAAAATATATAGGAATTGATGAACCTTTACATATCAAGAGGAGAAAAGTAATAAAGCCAGGCTTTATTCATAGCCCATGGAAAAGTGCTTACATCAGACAGCACAGAATTGATACTAACTGGCGGCGAGGAGAACTTAAATCTCCTAAGGTAACCAACCATCTTTGAATAGACTATTATATTATGAATACAGTAGAGTCACATCTTAGTATTTATCTGTACTAACAGATTATTTTTTGATATTTAAGAATCTAACTTCGTTCAAATAACTTGCAAAAGTTCAACTTCTTTAATATTTTTCCATTACCTTATTACCTTTTCTCTCATATGTTATAGTACAGTACCTCAGAACAATTTCCTCACTTCCTGATATGCTGACAGTTATATATCCAAATTTTTTCAATGCATACATATGCTTTAGCATATTATATACGAAAAGTATAAATGGTTCCATTTATTTGTTAAATTTCACAGTCAACAACAAAAACAAAAAGAATTTAAAGGTGGGCTTTGCTTACAGACCCTCAGTTTTCAATGTTATTTATTGAGAAATTCAAGTTAGGAATTACAGTAGGTAAAAATGCTCAGAACATAGCTGTTTTCTGAATAATGAGAAGTTTTATATACAGTGGGGCAAAAAAGTATTTAGTCAGCCACCAATTGTGCAAGTTCTCCAACTTAAAAAGATGAGAGAGGCCTGTAATTGACATCATAGGTAGACCTCAACTATGAGAGACAAAATGAGAAAACAAATCCAGACAATCACATTGTCTGATTCGGAAAGAATTTATTTGCAAATTATGGTGGAAAATAAGTATTTGGTCACCTACAAACAAGCAAGATTTCTGGCTCTCACAGACCTGTAACTTCTTCTTTAAGAGGCTCCTCTGTCCTCCACTCATTACCTGTAGTAATGGCACCTGTTTGAACGTGTTATCAGTATAAAAGACACCTGTCCACAACCTCAGTCACACTCCAAACTCCACTATGGTGAAGACCAAAGAGCTGTCGAAGGACACCAGAAACAAAATTGTAGACCTGCACCAGGCTGGGAAGACTGAATCTGCAATAGGCAAGCAGCTTGGTGTGAAGACATCAACTGTGGGAGCAATAATTAGAAAATGGAAGACATACAAGACCACTGATCATCTCCCTCGATCTGGGGCTCCACGCAAGATCTCACCCCGTGGGGTCAAAATGATCACAAGAACGGTGAGCAAAAATCCCAGAACCACACGGGGGGACCTAGTGAATGACCTGCAGAGAGCTGGGACCAACGTAACAAAGGCTACATCAGTAACACACTACGCCGCCAGGGACTCAGATCCTGCAGTGCCAGACGTGTCCCCCTGCTTAAGCCAGTACATGTCCGGGCCCGTCTGAAGTTTGCTAGAGAGCATTTGGATGATCCAGAAGAGGATTGGGAGAATGTCATATGGTCAGATGAAACCAAAGTAGAACTGTTTGGTAGAAACACAACTCATCGTGTTTGGAGGAGAGAGAATGCTGAGTTGCATCCAAAGAACACCATACCTACTGTGAAGCATGTTTGGGGCTGTTTCTCTGCAAAGGGACCAGGACGACTGTTCCGTGTACAGGAAAGAATGAATGGGGCCATGTATCGTGAGATTTTGAGTGCAAACCTCCTTCTATCAGCAAGGGCATTGAAGATGAAACGTGGCTGGGTCTTTCAGCATGACAATGATCCCAAACACACCGCCCGGGCAACGAAGGAGTGGCTTCGTAAGAAGCATTTCAAGGTCCTGGAGTGGCCTAGCCAGTCTCCAGATCTCAACCCCATAGAAAACCTTTGGAGAGAGTTGAAAGTCCGTGTTGCCCAGCGACAGCCCCAAAACATCACTGCTCTAGAGGAGATCTGCATGGAGGAATGGGCCAACATACCAGCAACAGTGTGTGCCAACCTTGTGAAGACTTACAGAAAACGTTTGACCTCTGTCATTGCCAACAAAGGATATATAACAAAGTATTGAGATGAACTTTTGATATTGACCAAATACTTATTTTCCACCATAATTTGCAAATAAATTCTTTCCGAATCAGACAATGTGATTGTCTGGATTTGTTTTCTCATTTTGTCTCTCATAGTTGAGGTCTACCTATGATGTCAATTACAGGCCTCTCTCATCTTTTTAAGTGGGAGAACTTGCACAATTGGTGGCTGACTAAATACTTTTTTGCCCCACTGTACCTTACTGGTCTCTTAATTGCTTTCCTTCCTTCCAGAGCCCCCTAGCAGGTAAAATATCCTACACAGAGAGAGACTTGCTCCTCATAGGGATTTTTGCAATTAGCAGGGTCTCAGCGGGTAAGACAACAGGCTTGTCGATCGGAAGATCGCAAGTTCGGAGGTTCGAATCCCTAGTTCCGCGTGATGGAGTGAGCTCCTGCACTAGCCCCAGCTCTTGCCAACCTAGCAATTCGAAAGCATGCAAATGCAAGTAGATTAATAGGTACCACTTCGGTGGGTAGGTAACAATGTTCCGCGCGTGTCATGCGGCCACATGACCACGGAAGCATCTTCGGACAACACTGGCTCTTTGGCTAACAAACGGAGATGAGCACTGGCCCCTAGAGTCGGACACGACTGCACAAATGTGCGGGGGCAACCTTTACCTCTTACCAAATCAGGGTGCAAATATTTCTAAAAATAAAGTGAATTCTAGCATGCAAGATATAATGATTAAATCATCCATTCAAATGTTATCCTTTTGTATACTATGACAAACAGTTAAAGGCCTTCCCTTTTGTCAATGTGCCAAGGCATCAACTTAAGTTATAATTCAACATGTATTAACAAAATTGGGTGTGAATGTAAATAAATGTTAACTTAACCAATAGTATTTTGGTTAGTCATAGCTTATGGAACTTGAATTTTGGTCACAATACCTCACAGATTGAGTACTAAATAATTGAAATTATGAGAATATTTAACAAAGTTAGATTGAAAAGCAACACCTCTAGTTGTTTTCAAACCACAACAGATTGCTACAAGTGTGTTCTAGGATGATTTACATGTCCTACCTTAATTTGTCATAAAAATGAAGTGAATTTTTGCACAGTATATTTAATATTGCCAGATTGTACTAATAGCATAATCATACTGCCAAGTCTTCTGCTATATAAGGAATTGCTACAGGTGTTAATTTTGTGTCCTTTTTAGTTCAATGTATTTGTTTTTAAGACCCAAATTAGCCCATAATTGTAGTGCATAATGAAAACCATGTTGCTGTATCTTAGTGCAGAGCAATTCAGTTAGGCAATGTTTTATTACTATATATATTACATTATAAATTTCAAAATTTATAATATAATCAATAGTCACATTTGTCTTCAAAATGTTTGATTAAGAGACAGAAATTTTTGAGGGATTTTACTGGGGCTTATCAGAAAGGAAAAATAGCATTCTTTAATATATGTCTGCAGGCATATAATCCGGTCCTGTACAAATTAAGCAACTTTGGATCTGATGAGTTCCTCCATGGGGAAGACTAGTAAGGGACCTTGTGTATGCAAACTTGAACATATGGAAGTTCATATGCCATTTTAATTTATATGGAAAAAAGTGTGATGTAAATACAATGAGCAGAGGAGAAGTCCACAAATAGTATGGTCACATTTTGAGCCAAAGCTTTTTGTTTAATTTCACAATGGGATTGCCCTTTTTTCTCTTCTTTCCCAGTCCAATGAGAAATGAAATCCAGATATCAGGCCAGTAAAAAGTCAACAGAGACTCAGCTGGATTTGTAACGCTGCCCATTTGAAACAGGCTGTACATAAGGACAGGCAGGCAGGAAATGCAGACCTAGTTAGTAGTAGGAAAATGATACTAGAAGGAAGCATGCTAAGATAGATCATGTTATATGTTGCAGTATAGCAACTTGCTATGGGTTGATTGCTACTACTTCACACAGGTAAGCAAGTTATGATTCGCATGGATTAAACAGCCCTAGACGAAACATATTTCATGATATTGGGGAAAACCTATCCTAATTATTTAAACATAAGGGGCAGTTAGAACTACCATTTTTATTTTAATGGTGCAATCAATTATTTCTATTTTTGACTGAGATGTGTGTGTTTTTTATATTATTAGGTGCTCAAAGGTCATGATGATCATGTGATCACATGTCTACAGTTCTGTGGTAACCGAATAGTCAGTGGTTCTGATGATAATACATTAAAGGTTTGGTCAGCAGTTACAGGAAAGGTAAACCAAATATATTTACTGCATTCTAATAAATTTCATTCCAAGTATGTTCCTTGCTTTGTAAAACATGCTTTCTGAAGCTCAGTCTGGTATTGGTAATGCATAGTTCTATTTCATCCCTATACTTTTCTACTCACTTCACACCCTATTTTAAACTAGAGGTCCCTGTTAATATATGAGATATGGTACTCTGCTATATAATAGAGCAGGCCATCGTGCAAGATGGAGAAGGAGAGTGAACCCAAGGCCTGGGGCTGATTCTAAGGTTCATAACCCATAATTTGTCATGCATGTTTGAGCTCGAAAACTGCTAACTACCTACTTCTTGAGCAGTGCTATTTGATCGCTGCAATGTTAAAGGGGAGATGAACATCATATATTATATATATATCATATATTGTGTTACCATATGCTCCATTCTTTTATATGAATCCAGTATTATCATTGGCAGCATATTAGCAGTTCTTGTATTCTCACATGGCTGTTATCTTGTTACCCCACCCTAAATGGTTTTAACGTAATTGTTGTGCATAAACAGAAAAAAATGCATCTCACATTAAAATTGGCATTAAATTTGATTTATATAAGGCTTGAATAATTAATTATTTGTTTATTTACAATAATTTGTATGCCTCCTACTCAGCAGATGATGTATCTAATTGATTTAGCACAGTTTACTAGGATTAAGAATACCTTTAGCGTGGCCTTAGTAGCCAAACCAAATATAACATTACTAGAACTTAACCCATTTCATTTATTATAGTCTAAGTCATATCTTTTCGAAAACAATTATATTTAAAATACTACGCACTTTCCAGTTCCAATTAAATTGCCTTTCATGTTTCTAGCACTTGGAGTACACAACTAAAATTAGTAGCAGAGCGTGTCTAAAGAAGCAATAGGGCCATTCAGAATGTTTTCCTGAGCAGGGTGAAGGGCAAGTATGTACCAGCTGCTCTTCAAGTTTTTAAAATTAGGTGACTGCCAAAATGTTACATGGGTTGTAGTTTATAAATGAAGTTTATAAATGTAGTTTATAAATGAATAGTGAGGTGGCTCCCTTATTTTAACATCCCTTCACCTATTATTCTTATTTTAGTTTGGTTTTTTATATCTTTTAATGTATTTATTTACTGGTTTTAGCTCTTTTGTATGCTTCCCAGAGTTGCTTGTTTGTGAGATGGGCAGCCATATAAATTTTTTAAATAAATAAACAAGGATTATGAACCTTTAAGGGTTATCCAAGCAAAAAAATTAAAATTTATTTTCAGGTAACCCAGTATATACATCTAACACTTCCTGTAATTCAGGATAACCCTTACTGAAGTTTGTGCATGAAATTATCTCAATTGTTGGTTCAAATTAAGTTATATCTCGATCCCTCATGTATATGATTCTGCCAGATTGCTATAAGTTCTCTTGGGGGAAAAAATTAAAAACTTTCTGTATCAATGTGGCTTTTCCACACACTTGCTGATTTCTTGGAGTTTGAGAAAGCCAACGCAAGTGGTATTTCAAAACAATCTAAGAGTGGCTTTCCCTATTTAAGGCTTGGAGAAACTGTGTTCCAGCCAACTATTTATTAATATCCTCCAAAGAAGAGTGTTACCTCTAGCATGGTTTAATGCTTTACTATCTGTGTCTTGGAAGGAAAATGCTTCCAAGAAAGAATGAAGGAATACTTTAGGAAAGTGCTCCTAAATCTGAACTTACTTGTTCTTATTAATTGGGAAAATGAGTCTGTGGATCAGATACTTCTGTAATCCTCTTTCCATAAAGATGTTTGAGGTAATCTACAGTATGTCACTTAAAATGGACAGTAAGGAATATTTATCAGATCAGTATACAGAGGATAAGAAAATCTTATCAATTTTTTTTCCTGTTGTTCTCTTGATATAACAATACTTGTTTTGATTATACCATTTTAGTGATATTACCAAATAACTGAGTAGGATCTGGGATAAAGTATGAGCTAAAGGTTTGTTGGTCTATAGGTGTGTTAAATTTTCATCTACTTAACATTTTCTAGTGAGCCAGTCGTATTGAATATAGACCTAGTCTCTGATTATTTTACACACTTCCACTGTAGCAGAGGAGGAGAATGGACAAGGGCTGCATATTATACTGATTATAAGGGGCTCTAATTCCCCCTCCCCTAAGTTGGAGAAAACCTAATGTCTAGAGCTATTGATGTTGGGTGGCAAGGCTCTTGGTCAAATCCAATTCTGATTTTGGTGCTAGGTTTGGAAATGGAAATATAGGTGCTTTGAGCATTAAAACTTCAGGGTGTTTTGGACTTCCGGTGAGAAGATGGCCGACTGAAAACACTGCTTGCAAGATCAGTGGGCAAACCCTAAGAGCGTGGATTTTTTCTGGAGGCACAGGCAGGCTTTTCCTGTTGCCCTAGAGTGTTTTCATGGACAGAAAACACTCGGAATCATCCCATTTGTACTTCACAACGTCACCTTGTAGCCTGAAGATCGTCAACAGTGTTGGCACTATTCCGGTAAGAGGACATGGGAGTCGGGGACGCCACCATTTCCAGACCACTCTGCAGCCCCACTGGGACACTAGGTCGAGCCTTTCTCATTTCTAAACCATCTAGTTTGTATATTTTTAAGTTCTTGTACCCCAAGAGAGGCTCTTAACAACAAGAAGATACTATTCTCTTGGTGCATAACGTTTTTGGAAGGAGTTTAATTTTTTTTTTAGCTGCCAGCTTGCTTCCCATTCTAAATTTAAGGAGGACTGAGAATAAATAATCATCTCTCCGTTATTATTTTTCTATTTAGTTTGAAGGACTTAATATTTTCCTATACATTCAACTTGATGATTTTTAGTTTTTAGCTTTCTGTTCACTTTCCTTGGATGTTGTATTTTAGCTTTTGGAAGCCTTTCATTAACTCATCAGCTCATATACATCAGTAGAAGGTGTCAGACTTTACTGTTTGAATTATGGGCGACCGTAACAAAACAATTCCAGAGCTCTGTGCTCTGTCTGCTGGCTTTGAAGAAATTTTCCATGAAGCTGCTCAAGTTATTTTGCAAAATGTAGGGGACATTGTTTCTAAAATGTATCAATGGATTGAGGATTTTGCAAAGGGAAAGGAAGAGATTTATCAAGGAGGAATCATTTTTCCCGAATGTGAGAAATGTGAAGAAATGCCAGTCATGAAGGAGTTACAATTCGACTTGCAAGAATGGTTTGTTTACTGTTCTGAGAAGGAGATAACTGTAGACTTTTTGGAGGAGGCAGCTGGGTTTCTTGATTTGTTTACAAAAAATCTATGTACAATATGGAGACAAATGCTTTGGTTTATTTTGAGGCGGGATAAGGAATTAAAAATAAATATCTGGATTGATTTTAAGGCTTTATGATTCTACTCTACTTGCTTGCAATGATTTAAAGTTTTTTGCAATGATTTAAAGTTTGCCTTTTAAGGTTTAATAGCAGTAAGATTGAAATAACAGTACTCATCTTGAGATGGGATAAGAAATTAAATATAAACATGTGGATTGATTTTAAGACTGTTATGATTTTATTTTTTTAGTAATGATTTAAGAAATTAAGAATAAGTATGTAGATTGATCTTAAGGCTGTATGATTCTATTTTTCTGTAATGGTTTAAAGTTTTTGGCAATGATTTAAAGTTTGCTTTTTAAGGTTTAATGGTAAGATTGAAACAATAGTATTAAGTATAAAAGTAGATAACTTAAATGGTTTTTTAATGCTTTTATAATCTGATTGTTAATTAAAGTTTGTTCTTTAAGGTTTAATAGGGTTAAGATTGTAGTATTAAATACAAAAGTAGATAATTTAAATGTCTTTTTAAAATGTTTATATAAGTTGATTGTTAACATAGTGGCCAGAAATGTACAGAATAATGATAGGAGGGAAACATTTTATAAATGAGTTCTTATGGGGGGGGGGAGTTGATTTGAAGGTGTGTATATTTGTTTATTTTTCTTTATATATAAGGGAAAGAAGCAATTGTTTTTATTGATTTATAAAATGTCTATGGGATGATTTATAGAAACAATGTGATTTTGGTTAAATTTAGAGTAAGGGATTAATTATGGAAATTGCTATATATTCTTGTTGCTGAAAGTCGGAACTCACTTCTAATGTAATCTTTCAAAATTCTTTTTCTTGTACTTTTCACTTTTTTCTTTTTGTAGTTTTTTCTTTTTCTGTAGTTTTTATCTATGCTCTAAACTTAATAAAATTCTTCATTAAAAAAAACACTTCAGGGTGTTTTATGTGTTTTATATTTTTTATTTATTTTCTATCCTGCCTTTATTATTTTTATAAATAACTCAAGGCGGCGAACATACCTAATACTCCTCCCTCCTCCTATTTTCCCCACAACAACAACCCTGTGAGGTGAGTTGGGCTGAGAGAGAGAGAGAGAGTGACTGGCCCAAGGTCACCCAGCCGGCTTTCATGCCTCAGGCGGGACTAGAACTCACAGACTCCTGGTTTCTAGCCCGCTGCCTTAACCCAGAGCTTTCCAAACTTTTCATGTTGGTGACACACCTTTTAGACATGCATCATTTTGCAACAAGGTAATAACAGGGCTCCCCGGCCCACGTGATTGGCTCCTACCTGAAAACCCCACCCCCGGCCCACATGATTGGTTCCCATCTGAAAACCCTGCCCCCCGGCCCACGCGATTGGCTCCTGCCTGAAAACCCTGCCCCGCATTTACCGAACTATTGCCTTGCATATCCAAATAATATTTATGGGGGGAGGGGACGGTTCCTGGTCCTGGGGTGCTGTGAGAAGAAGCGGCGCTCCCCAAAGAACACCTGGGGCTTCGGGACATTTGCAAAATCCTGGATCGAAAGCCCCTGAAGGAGGGGGAGAGGCGCTCCCCAAGATGCCCTTTCAAAACTCAATTCCGTGCAGCCAGCAGGACGCCGAGGGAAGGAATGGCGATTAAAGCCTGTTGTTGCGATTTAGCTTCACCTGCCTGCTGCTCCTGAAATGGAAAAGAAGGTTCGATGTTGACTGATTTGGGTTCAGGGGCTCACGCGACGCCACTTGGGCAGAAGCCTCTCTGCTGGATAATGTGTTTGGCCAGCCAGAGGCCGTGCCTCTCGCCCCCCGGGATGCAGCTGGAGGCACGGGGCACCTGGGGCTCCCGGTCCGCCGCCTCCCTCACTGGGCAAATGCTTTAATTGCCATTCCTTCCCTTGGCATCCTACTGGCTGCACGGAATTGAGTTTTGAAAGGGCGTCTTGGGGAGCGCCTGTCTCCCTCCTTCAGGGGCTTCGGATCCAGGACTTTTGCCAACGTCCCAAAGCCCCGGGTGTTCTTTGGGGGGCACCGCTTCTTCTCGCAGCACCCCAGGACCAGGAACCGTCCCCTCCCCCCATAAATATGTGGATATGCAAAGTAATAGTTCGGTAAATGCGAACCTGGGAGGAAAACCCAATTACTTCTGAAGTTATTCCAGGGCTGTTCCGCAGCATTTGCTGGGCGAGGGAGGTGGCGGACCGGGAGCCCCAGGCACCCCGCACACTCCAGCTGCGTCTCGGGGGGGCGAGAGACATGGCCTCTGGCCGGCCAAACACATTGCCCAGTGGAGAGGCTTCTGCCCATGCGATGTCGCGTGAACCGCTCACACCAAACCCGCGCTTGGCCGGCTGCCCCGACCTCGAGCGGGCCTGCCTCATCTCGGGGCGGAGAGGCAAGGCAGTGGTGCTTTCTGGCGGTGCGGCAAGAGCTCGGCGGGACTCCAAAGGGGGGACTCTTGTGGCAGCGATGGGTGTCTGCACTGTTCGGCCCACCTCTCTGCCCTCCTTTGGCGTGCGCTGATTGGCGGGGGTGCCTCTTCTTCTGGCTCCCCCCCAATCAGCGCTTCCGGGTCGTCTGGCGACACACCCAGACCCTGCCGGCGAGACAGTAATGTGTCGTGACACACAGTTTGGAAAGCTATGCCTTAACCACTAGACCAAACTAGCTGTAAAGGGGTGGGGGAGGGGAGATCTGTATTTGCATCTCAAGCAAATTCAGTGTGCAGTTATAGTCCACATTATAACTCCAAACTAAGCTATGCAAAAGAGTACCATTGCACACTAGGGATAAAAAGGCATAGACGTTTCTTATGCCATTGATTTGGTGCTCTGAAGGACCATCTGACTTTGAGCAGTGGGATGGTACTTGAAGAAGACTAAAATTTGATTTTAAACCCAAACCATTATGTGCAGTTTGTTTATTATTTAATATTATTCTTATTTACAGTGCTTTAAAGGAACTTAATAATTTCATAAACAAAAGTATATGGATTCCTTGCTCTAAGAACTTATGTACATAATAAACAATAAAGGGAGAATAATGGGGTAAATCAAGTCAGAAAATTGTCGTGAAGAGCTGCATGAGGATATACTTTGTTTCCTTTCAGTTCTCTCATCTTCAAAGCCTCACATTTAACTTTATAATTTAACTTTTTATACACACACACACACTAATCAGCAATGTACTAGAATGTAAATAGTTCTGAAAAAAATGAAAATAACTTGACTTTCACATGTATGCATATTCATATCTGCATGTTGATTTTCACTAATAACCTCGTGTAGGATGTTTGTTTATATTATTACTTGTTTATATTCCTAACTACTATAGTTTTACAGTGATTTATAATAACATTAATAAAACTATTAACTTTAATGTTAATATTTTAATATTAAAATAACCAAATTTAAATCAGTCATTTAAAAGTCTGCTCAAGAGTATTTTAAGATTCCAGCAAGAAGGTTAGTTCTCTCAGTTCAAGAGCAAGTACATTCCAAAACTAGGGGTAATTATAGAAAAGTCTCGACCCCAGGTTAGCACCAGACATGCCCAGAGCTTCAATAAGGATGGCATTCTGTAAGATAATATAGACCCAGACATGTAAGACTTTAAAGATAATAACAAGCACTTTGAATTTCATCTGGAAATTGTCAGCCAGCATAATACATTTAGCACAGATATAAAGCAGACTTTTTAAGTACTTCCAGAGACTATTCTGGCTATTAAATTATGTACCAGTTGATGGACTAGATACAAAAAGCAGCCCCATGTAGAATACATTGCAGTAGTCAAGCCTGGATGTTATCAGCATGTGCCATGCTTCCTTAAAGTGATTTTCTTCTAAGAAGAGGTAAGGCTGCAGCTGGTAAAATGTTTCTGGCTGTTGTCTCAGCCTGAGAGATCAGAGAGAGATCTGGATGCAGTAGTGTTCTCAAACTGCATATTCATTTATTCTTGGTAGTATAACCCCATCTAGAACTGAAATATATACCACTGCCCTAGAATTATGACCCCCTCCCACAGACAAACAACTTATGCCCCTCCACCCAACAGGTAGGGATATGAGCTAGTCCTTGACAATGAAAAACAACAAACTCTGAGTTTGAAGATGCAGTATTATGAAAAAGCAGCTGTACCTTTACTGCACACATTGTAACAGCATACAGCTTTATGCTGGTTCTTTATCTGATTCAAATCAAGTATTTATCTGGATGTATTCTGGCTAACTTGCTGGTACAGTTCCAATAATCCATTTGTATATATTGGGACCATTTTTGAAGAAGGCCAGTGAGGGCACTAGGAAATTATTGTGTTGATGTTACCACATGAGTGAGTTCCCTATTTTAGGTATCAGCCTGAAGAATGTAGAATATTACTATGTCAAATAATACCTTAACTTTGAACAGTTCATCTGTCTTTGTCATCTTTGTCTAGATGATAACCAGATTAATTGTCTACTTTCAGTGTTTAAGAACACTCGTTGGACATACAGGTGGAGTCTGGTCTTCACAAATGAGGGACAATATAATCATCAGCGGATCTACAGACCGAACCCTCAAAGTGTGGAATGCAGAGACTGGAGAGTGTATACATACATTATATGGGCATACCTCAACTGTGCGTTGTATGCATCTCCATGAAAAAAGGTAAGCATTTATCTTGTATCATTTGTTTTAATTGTAACAAACATACTCTGAAATTTAGGTATTATATTTTATTTATACATTTTTGTTGCATAAAAGTTTTATTATATTTAATAGAAAAGTATTAGACTACTTTGAAATATAGATAAACTACTCTGCATTACATATTTTATTGTTGCATATATGTACAAATTCAGAAAAATCAATAACAAAAAGTTTCCAAAGAAAAAGGAGGATACAAAAAAGAGTACAAAAAGATGTAATAGAATACTGCTCAATTTAGTAATTAAATACGAAGGCCTTTCCTGCTGTTTTCCTTTATTTTACTGTAATATTACTTATTTGTACTAAATGCTTTGCACATTTTCTTGCGAAGAAGGTAGACAGCTATAGTTTCTAAGTCAAGATATTAAAATATAAATAAGGCAAACCACAATACAGAAGCAGCTACTTTCAACTCATTATTAAAAGGAATGTGACACATGCAGGTAGTTTAAATCTGGGATCATAATCAATATGATTATTTTGTAATCAGGTGTTCCAATGAAGTAAAATAATGTGATATTAAATAGAAAAATATATATATAAAGATGTTTAGAGGACAAATTTAAGAGTCTCAATCTGAATCTATATATTTCAATTTGCTGCTAAATTCCACATCTGCTGATGAAGACAATTATTTCTGAAATCCCAGAACTTACTGCAAATATATTTTGTATAGCAGAGGAAAGCAAACTTCATATCGTTTTTAGCCTAAAAATCTGGTTCTAAGATTTCAGTTAAATAGTTTTTATCATCCTATCTATACGTTGGGACAATTTAAATGTCTGCTTTAAACATACAACCCGCTTAGTCTGAACTAAATACTGTTAAAACAGCCACATAAATTTTTTATTTTTATTTTTCCGCTTCCTAGAGTTGTCAGTGGGTCTCGAGATGCCACCCTGAGAGTATGGGACATAGAAACAGGCCAGTGTTTACATGTTCTGATGGGTCATGTAGCTGCAGTCCGATGTGTACAGTATGATGGCAGGAGGGTTGTTAGTGGAGCTTATGATTTCATGGTCAAAGTTTGGGATCCAGAAACTGAAACCTGTCTACACACCTTGCAAGGGCATACTAATAGAGTCTATTCATTACAGGTAAGCATTTTGTACTTAGTGCAATAAACATCCTTCAGTATTCAACCAGAGTAGTTATTTGGTGCCTAATATTTGCTGAGTAGCCGGTACACTACTGGCAACTAATGAGGTCAAATCATTTGGTCTATGCATTCTGTATTTTCCTTTTTCTTCCTTTCCCTATCCATCTAATCTTTTATATTACACTATGATATTAAAAAACAGAGCACAGCCATGCTGTCTGAGAATTATGAGAATTGCAGTCCAGAACATCTGGAATACACTAGCTGTTCTGACTAGACATGCATATAGTTGAGATGAGTTTCTTAAAATTAGCTCAAAGAAATGGAATGCATACCTTTTAAAATTGAATAATATTACTTATGCAATTAATAATAACCATTGAGAGTGTATAGGAGGTGTGTATTATGTATTATTATAGTGTTATATTGTATTTATTTAGAAAGATCAGTAAATATTTTTTTTCTAATAAGTTACTAATGAAGAAATGGGTAAAAGATTTTAGATGGAAACTGCAAGTTTTAAATATATTCTCTACACTGAAAAAAATGAATGGTACTTTTAATTGAGTAAGTTATTAAATTTATTAATAAAAATAATTGCTTATATTTCAACATGACCAAATATCTATTTTTGTCATTATATATTTATAGGATTTCTTAGAGTGTCAGGGATATTTTTGTTATTACAGAAAAAAAATTACAAGAATCATGAAATAATGGCACTGGCATTTAAATAAAGTGCAGTGCAAAACATAAATGTAAAACAGTTGTATTATATAACAGCTTTATTTTAATTGTCTTCTTTTTCATACACATACTTAAACGTATAGTTTCTTCTAAAAATGTAAAAATAGTCGCATCGATTAATTTCCTTCATTTAATCAAATTGAAACATTTGGAGCATTGAGATGAATTTTTAAACCAATTTAATAAAACAGATTATTGCTTATTTCATTTACTGGATTCAGGTCTACTATACATACTACAAAAACAGAAAAGCAGGAAGGTTATTTTAGCAGTGGTTAATTTTTTGTTATTTTTCAATTGTATTGTGGAGGTTAGAGAATCTGATTTATTTAATCTTGAAGTCATACTCTTTTTTTAAGAATTAGATATTTATCATAGGATGCTGTCTATATCCACTGATTCAGGCTTCATTGGAAGCCAGTTTAATAATAGAACATCAGGAGCATTCCTACATATGTTATAGAGAGTCTTCTAGTATCTTAAAGACTAACAAAATTATTATTTTGTAAGCTTATTTGGACCACAGACCACTTCATCCAGAGAATGGATAACTTCTGAAATAGGAATGTGTGTATATGCCCATCTGTATACATACATGCATGCACATATTACACACCCAAGCGGAACAGAATTTTGTAAAGAGTGAGGCTTGAGGGTAGAACATGTAGTCAGTGACTGTCATATCGGCAATAGCTGTTCGCAAAACAGTTATTAGATTTGACACTGACATTCTTATAGTGATGAGCTAATTAACATATACAAATCTGTACTGTCTAATCTATAAGAAAGAACTCTGAACTTCTTAGTGAACTTTAGCTCAGGTGTTTTGGAGTGAAATCTTGTTTTGTTTGTAGTTCCTTTGGTTAAGGCTGCCCACCTCAATATCAGGGATGGATTATCCTAGGGAGTAGAAGAGTTTGTTGTTGACATTCTGATGCTAGATTTGAATCTGTTTATTCTTTTGCATAGACACTGGTCAGTTTGTACAATGTAAAACATAATGGAGGTTGCTTACAAAGAATGGCATGTGTACCACTAGAAAATGAACAGGTGTGCAACTGCTGGTATAGGTAACATTATTAGATTCTATAACAATTATTATTTTCTGTTCTGATACAAGATCAGATATAAAGTCCATCACATGATGACACTATATCTTGTGTCATTAAACAACATTCAATATTAGTTATTATGTCTGAAAGGATTTGATTAATTAAAAAATAGCTTTTTCATCTATAATACACATTAAATTAATTTATTTATTTGTCCAACTTCTATCACCGCCCATCTCCCCCCACAAAGAGGACTTTGGGCGGTTTACAACAAAGTTAGTAATTAAAAACATATAAAATACAATATAACACTCTAAAAATAAATTAGATACAAATATATAAAATCCAAGAGGCTATGATGTTATATTTAAAAGAACTCTACGGCGCAAGCCACTCCCAAGAGGAGCTGTTACCCTTCCCATTCCAAGCGAGGTGGCAGAGCCAGGTCTTCAATTGTTTTCGGAAGGTCAGGAGTGTGGGGGCTTGCCTCACCTCCAGGGGCAGAATGTTCCAAAGGGCGGGCGCCATTGCAGAGAAGGCCTGCCTCCTGGACCCCACCAGATGGAATTCTCTTACAGACGGGGTCTGTAGCAAGCCCTCTCTGCATAACCGGGTGGGGCGGGTCGATGTTCTGGGGATGAGACGGTCCCTCAGGTAACCTGGTCCCATACCATGTAGGGGTTTAAAGGTGACAACCAATACCTTGAATTGGACCCGGAAGCAAACTGGTAACCAATGCAGCTCGCACAGCAGAGGTGTCATGTGTGCCGATCTTGGGGCACCCATAACTGCGCGGCCAGCCGCATTCTGGACCAGCTGAAGCTTCCGGATACTCTTCAAGGGTAGCCCCATTTAGAGTGCATTGCAATAGTCTATATGGGAGATGACAACGGCATGAGTGACTGTACGGAGGGCATCCCGGTCCAGGAAAGTGCATAGCTGGCGTACAACTCGAAGTTGCACAAACGCCCTTCTAGCCATGGCTGCCACCTGCTCTTCAAGCAGGAGTCGTGAGTCCAGAAGGACACCCAGGTTCCGCACTGAGTCTGAATGGGATAGTGCCACCCCATCCAGATCTAAAGATGACAACTCCCTGGATCCAGAGGCGCCATCAATCCACAGCCACTCCGTCTTGCCAGGGTTCAGCTGAAGCCTGTTGTTCCCCATCCAGACCCCCACAGCCTTCAGGCACTGAGAAAGGGCAGCCACCGCATCACTTAGCTCACCCGGGATGGAGATATATAATTGAGTATCATCAGCATATTGATGATACCTCATCCCGTGTTGACGGATGATCTCACCCAGTGGTTTCATGTAGATATTAAATAGAGGGGAGCGAACCGAACCCTGCAGCACCCCACAAAGTAGGGGCCAAGGGTCGGATCTCTCATCTCCTATTACCACCGATTGGGACCGGTCTCGGAGGAAGGAGGCGAACCAGCGCAAAACTACGCCGCCCACCCCCAACTCCCCGAGTCGCCCCAAAAGGATACCATGGTTGATGGTATCGAAAACCGCATATCCATTGCTGAATATAGCTTTTGATAACTATAAACATCTTAAAAGAAGTGGAGGTTGTTGTTTTTTTTGAGTATGTTTTAGAAGTGGTAAAGTGCTCATTTTAATTCATGCTATATAGGGGCGTGGTGGCTCAGTGGGTAAGACGCCAGGCTTGTCGATCGGAAGTTCGCAAGTTCGGAGGTTCGAATCCCTAGCTCTGCGTGCGGAGTGAGCTCCCGCACTAGCTCCAGCTCTTGCCAACCTAGCAATTTGAAAGCATACAAATGCAAGAAGATTAATAGGTACCACTTTGGTGGGTAGGTAACAGCGTTCCGTGCGCGTCATGCCGGCCACATGACCGCGGAAGCGTCTTCGGACAACGCTGGCTCTTCGGCTAACAAACAGAGAAGAGCACCGGCCCCTAGAGTCGGACACGACTGCACAGATGTGCAGGGGGATCCTTTACCTTTACCTATAAAGGGTACTTGCTATGGCTAGATGTGTTCCCAGTGGTAAATTGCTTGGTCCAATCTGTTATTTTTTTTAAATTGGCCTTATAAGAAAAAGAAAAGCAAGTAAAGGAATAAAAAGAAATGTGAAGCATGGCTGTTGTGGGTCTTCCGGGCTGTGTGGCCGTGTTCTGGAAGTTGTGGTTCCTAACGTTTCGCTAGCATCTGTGGCCAGCATCTTCAGAGGGCAGGAGCACAGATAGAAGCAAAATCTCTGTGCCCAGGTAGAGTGGCAAACCACTGTTAGGAACCACAACTTCCAGAACACGGCCACACAGCCCGGAAGACCCACAACAGCCATTGAACTCCGGCCGTGAAAGCCTTCGACAATACAAATGTGAAGTATGTTAGCAAGGCACTAGGCTAACCCCAAAAGCTGGCAAGCCACCCAGCATTCTGTTAGACACATTCACACAGACATGCACATTCATTCATTCATGTCAGGGATAGGCACTCATGGTCTACATGCAATGCACAGATCCCATTTTTCCAATTCCCAGATACCCTCTCATCATACTATTGAAATGTTTAATTTTTCGTGCAGGTCTCCCCCCTCCTTTTGGGAGGGAGACTAAAAATAAGGCGTCACAGATCTTCTCAATAGCTAGTAGAAAGCTTTTTCAAACTTTTCAAAAAGTAACTCCAAGATGAAGGAAGGTTGATAACATGCAGAGAGGAAAGGAATAATCTGTCTTGTGCAATAATGAAACTTTTTGAAGTTCCTATTACCATTACAGGAAGCTTTATTACTGTGTAAGGTACTTTGGTTGTAGAAGAATAAATGTATAAATCCAGCTTTTGGGAAATACAAAAATCTTTTTAATTTGGTTTTACAGTATATATGTAAATCTGTATGTTTGCAAATGTACTTCTTAATTTTAAAGGACTTTTATGATGCAGTAGCAATCCAAATTATTAGACATTCATAAAAGGCTACAATTTCTTAATAGCTGTATGTCATAATAAAGTTTAACGTCTTATATTTTGATTGATTAAGCGGGTTGGATCCAGACTGTCAGGCTTAAACTAAATCCATGCAAATAGGATATGCTAGTCATGACTAAATTTTCTTGATGATTTTAGTCAGACTACTAAAAGGCTGACAAAATGTGTATCTAAGGATTTTCTTTCTCTGACTGAAAGAGGGAACTTTTGAGACAAACCTAAATAAAAGTACACATTGTTAAAATTTCACTATAGGCAATTCTTTAAAGATATGGAATTGTTAACACTTACATAAATATGACTTAGCAATTTAGTGAACAAGGTATATTTTTAAAAGAAGGCCATTCCATCTGTTTGTCCATTAAGAATATAGAATACTTCCTATAACTGTAACAAGTACAGCCAGAATGGCTTCAAAAATTATTTATGTTCATATAATGGAGAATTTTAAATTGTGTTGACCTTTATTTCAACTTATCATTGTTAGCTTTAGTTAACAGTAGTTGTGAATATAGTCTGCGTTTTGTAATTAGTAACCCAAATGCTTCTAGTTTGAATGCTTTTTGAAATCTAAATATGGCACAAGAAGAAGTGAAAATATGCATTAATGTGGCCTGTATTGCAACATGCCTTTCAAATATAAATTTATAATTGAGCAGAAATGGTTTTCAGCCTATTAGTAGTAGATATTAGAAAATGAATCTTGCATCCTGTTAAAATCATATTAAATTTTGTCTATGCAAAAATATATGAGGAGCCACAAAGCTGACTTCTTGTTCCAAATGAGTAGGAAGTAGCTTCCTGAAGCAACGTGTTTATCTGTAACAAGAAACTGATAATTTTGGTCAATTTGTAATAGCATACATTCTGTTAATATGTATTAAACTTGGTAATATCAAACTATTCACAAATTTGTACCAACTTGTATTTTGAAGAGATAAAACTGAATTGAATTGTACAACTATGAATAATCACAATCTTCAGACTTTGGGGAAAATATAAATATATGTTGATATATATATAAACTTCTTTTCTCATAGTTTGATGGTATCCATGTGGTGAGTGGGTCTCTTGACACTTCAATCCGAGTTTGGGATGTGGAAACAGGAAATTGCATCCACACATTAACAGGTCACCAGTCATTAACAAGCGGAATGGAACTCAAAGACAACATTCTTGTCTCTGGGAATGCAGATTCCACTGTAAAAATCTGGGATATCAAAACAGGGCAGTGTTTACAGACATTACAAGGTAGGATTTTCATAGCCTTATGTAACTAAGTCACAAAGTGTTGCAGTACTGATTTCTATATATGTACACATGGCTATGTATTATTGCATACAGTTGCAATCGAAATTATTCAACCCCCATTGCAAATCAGGTTTATTGTCAAAATTTACAGAAGTTTAGCACATAGGTTACAGAGAGTGTTTTACCATCACTAATACACCCTGCATAGTCTTTCATAATTTATGAAAGGATGCCAAGCCTCTAATAATGCTAGATTATTAGTGGATATTTTAGCAATTCGATCTGAAGAATTTGAAACAGCTATAGTGGCTTCACTATGGCAGGTGCCAGTTTTTTGGTAAAATTCAGGCTGAAAATTGTGATAATGGCTTAATAATTATTAATTATACTTCTAAGACTTTTGAGTGGTTACAAAAAGAACATAACCTGTCTAAAACCACTGAATGAGAATATATTCAGTTAAAAGATTTGTTGTGTTCCCAGTTTGGACCTGATGTTTTGGTTAGCCCATAATTCTCAGTGTTTTGGAGACTATACTAAGCATTCAGTTATATTGACAATTGAAGAAACTTTCTAAAGATTGATAACTTAAAAGAAATACAGAATAAAGAATTAGAGTATCCAGTCTTAACAAACTAGTTGAGTCAGATTTTAAAAAAAACATTACGTAAGTTTTTTTTTTATGATCTTAAGACAAAGGTATTTTTTATTTACTGAACTTCTTAGCGCAGGGCTTTCCAAAGTGCTGTCACTGGTGACACACCAGCGGCGGCGTGGGTGGGCGCGCGTGCACGGTGGCGCAGGGGGTGTGCGGTGGCGCACGCGTGCACGGTGGCGGCGTGGGGGTGTGTGGTGGCGGCGGCAGCGGCAGCCTCCGCTAAAACGCGGAAGCCGCTGCCACCGCCGCCGTGCACATGCGCGCTGCCGCTTCCGGGTGGTGTGGCGACACACCACGCTGTGTGTGGCGACACACAGTTTGGAAAGCTCTGCCTTAGCGAATGTTCACAAAGGGATTATTATCTATCTTTTTATGCTGGAAATGTAATACGTTCAAAGATATGTTAACATACATGATTTGGTCATGCTGCCTGATCTGTATGGTTGAATATAATTAATATTGTTAATAAGGTTTAATAAGGAAATTAAGATTTAAAGATGTCAGTGTATTTTGACATTTTATTTAATATATTTAAATATTTGTTTATGAAGAACTTTGGATCTATCATGCCTGGATCTTTGCAAAAGAGACTGTAATGTGTTCTTGGACAAATACCTGTACATCTGATTTGCACTCTCTTTCAACTGGCTCTTTATTGATGCAGTTGAAAGGCTGGACAATATGATTCTTATTTTCCATGGTTAATTTGTTATTTAAAAATTGAAATATATTATTTCTTAATTACTATTTAATCTCTTCTGCAGTTTCTCTAGCTCCCTTTCTACCCAGGAAAGAGAAATCACATTGGCAGCTCCCATATATTACATGTTTTCCAAATGTGAAAATATTTATCCATCCATACTCTTCAGTAGAGTAGCACTTCCCCACTCAAGAGTGGAATCAATCTATGGGTCCTTTTGGACTCACAGCTCCTGCTCAAAGAGAGGGTAGCAGCTGTGCCGAACAGCGCCTTTGCTCAGCATCATCTGGTGTGCGCTTGCACCCCTTCCTGGATCAACAGGCCTTTCAGATGGTCACTCATGCTCTAGTCACCTGAAGGCTTGACTACTGCAGTGCACTCTACATTGGGCTGCCCTTGAAAACTATTTGGAAACTTCAGCTGGTCCAGAATGCAGTGGTGCTGTGCTGGCAGTGATGGGCATGCCTCAGTATGCCCATGTGACACCTCTGCTCCATGAGCTCTGGTTGCTAGTCTGTTTCCAGGTATGATTCAAGGTGCTGATTATTATCTATAAAGCCTACATGGCATAGGGCCAGGTTATTTAAGGGACCATCTATCTCCCATGGTTTCTGTCCAGCTGATATGTGCTGGCAGAGTTGGCGCACTCAGAGTCTGTTTGAATAACACTGTCATCTATCAGGACAAGGACAAGGAAGCATGCCTTGTTTGTCGCATGCCTGTGCTTTGGAATGAGAACTCCCTGAAATCCATATAGCTCCTACACTGTTGACATTCTGTAAAGCCTTGAGGACCTGGTGGTTCTCCCAGGCCTTGGGTTGTGATGGATGGGGCCCCTGGACTGGTCTGTCTGTATATTGTGCCCAGATTCCATCTTACTTTGGCTTGTATTGATTTTTAGGTATTATATTGTGAGCTGCCCAGAGTCTGTTGGAGTCAGGCAGAGCCTAAAATAAATAAATAACATATGTTAACCATATATTGGTTTTTGTGTATCTTTTTCCCTACTGGTTTGAATTGGGAAATAGTCCTTCAATGACTTTACTGATAATGCTGATTATTGTACTATTCTATTAAATAAATATAGTGTTAGCTTTGGGTGGGAAGGCTAGTTTAGTAGACCCTGATGTTACTTTCTTTGCTAATTTACTTCTTTATTATTATTTGCTCTAGGTCCCAACAAGCATCAGAGTGCTGTGACCTGTTTACAGTTCAACAAGAACTTTGTAATTACCAGCTCAGATGATGGGACTGTAAAATTATGGGACTTAAAAACGGGTGAATTTATCCGAAATCTAGTTACATTGGAAAGTGGAGGAAGTGGAGGTGTTGTATGGCGGATCAGAGCCTCCAACACAAAGCTAGTGTGTGCAGTTGGAAGCCGGAATGGGACTGAGGAAACCAAGCTGCTGGTATTGGACTTTGATGTGGATATAAAGTGAAGCTTGAAAAGATTATTTTGTCCAGAAATGCAAATGATGTTCTTGTCCCTCCTCCCTCCCTCTACAAAAAGGGGAAAAAAAACCCCTTGTCCTTGGTTGTGCAGGATGTTGGCTTGGGGCAACAGATCCTAAAGACCTACAGGCTACAAAAGAGAAGACACAAAATTGAAAACCGTAACTGACAAAAGAGGCATTTGCTTTTCTCTTTACATCAAAGACTTCACTTTGGAAAGGGCCAGCTTTGCAAAACGTGACTTTCTGTATCAAGCCAGGTGCAATTATTTCTTTTCTGTTTTCTTCTCAATGCTCACTGAGCTTTGTTGAGATGTAGAAGTTGTTACAATTCTTGTTAACCCTGTTCTTTTACCACTGTATTCTAGAAAGGAGATTCATATCTCCATTATCAGTTACTGTCTTTCAAACAAGACTGCATCTGGGAGAGCAGAGTCCTTTTTATGTGTGGAAAAGCTAAACTTACTGTGAATTGTTTTGTACAGTTTTACAGCTTTTTTTTTTTTTGCCAACCATTGCCAATGTCAATCACAGTATTAGTCTTCGTTGATCTCTTTTACTCTTGCTTCCATCTACGTTCTTCAATGCATAAGTTGCTCTGAGGTGGCAAATTGTCCTGGATTTGAAGATTTCTCAGATGGATTTAATATATGATGCTGGTGCTAGAAGTAGGTCTTCAATTATGGGATTGTTGTCCCAGCCCTGTACTGTATTCCCAGTGGCCAAACTTATTTATGCTGCTAAATGAAAGGAAAAAAAAATATTTTATTTTTTTTCTGCTGTGACGTTTTAGTCCCAGACTGAATTCCAAATTTGCTCTAGTTTGGTTACAGAAAAGAGACTTTTTTGCCACTGAAACTTGAGCCAACTGTGCCTCTAAGAGGCTGTGAATGGAAAAGTTTCAGACAATTTAGAGTGAAGTTTGCTTGCAAGTAAAGAGTGTGTGCAACGCTTAGTTTCATTTTTCTTTTTTTTCTGGGCAAAAATTAAAATACATTCCTTAGAACAAAGCTCTTGCAGCCTGTTCTGTGGGGAAACATTTCTTTGTGAGGGCTGTGGTGAATGGAATAAACAGACACAAAACTGACAATATATTTTAAAAAAACATTCAAAAGTGAAAATAAAATTGCTGGTCAGTTGTAGTGTTTTACAAAATTTGAGAATAGCTGTTACAGTTGGGTGAGTAATTGACAAAGCAAAAATGCTTCAGTTTTTCTGTTAAAGTTGTCACATAAAAAAGAATGCAATTGTCAAATTGATTTGCCTCATTCTCCAAGAGCCACAACTCAAGTTGAACTGTGAAAGTGGTTTAACACTGTATCCTAGCTGATCTTTTTTCCCCCTCCTTTTTTGGTTTATTTATAGTCTGATTTCTTTTAAAGAAATCAGATTTCAGTTTGTTAATTTTAGTTATGTAACAACCTGACAGGATGGAGGAAAAACCTTTAAAGGGATTGTGTCTATGATTTGATTCACTTAGAAATTTTATTTTCTTATAAATTAAGTGCAATAAAATGTGTTTTTTCATGTTAACACGTCTTTCTTTTAATAACTTTATATTACAATATTCCCAAATTTGGATGAAATGCAACATTGCTAAAGCATTTATCTACTAGTGTAATAGGATATACATCTTCTTCCAGAGCAAATTTTGAGTTGACTTCTCAGATTGCCAGTAAAATCCTCATTCACCTGGTTGTTAGAATCAACTGAAAAACATTTTTGATTGCATGCTTTGAAGGAATTGGAGCAACAGTAGGATTTAATAAATGTAAGCAGTCTAAATAAGTTAAGTATAAGTAAATAGAGTGTTGAATATGTTCCTGCATGATCTAGAGAGGGGACTGAGCAATAAGTGGCTCTGCTTTCTGACAAAATCATTACTTAAGGCAGTTAGAACAAAAAAGGGTTAATCAAAAGCACCAAAAATATGTCTCTAAACTGGGAAGGTAGGATATTAACAGGGCAAATGTGGTTCGGTATTAGTAAGTGTAAAGTGTAAAGCATGTTAGGACAAAAAAAATTCCTCATTTCAAATTATGGGATCTGAATTGGTGATGAGCAGGAAAGGAATTTTGTGAGCACAATGGATAGCTCAATGAAAACAAAGTAGTATGCAGCTTCTGTGCAAAAGACAAAGATTTTGGACATAATTAGAAAATAAAAATAAAACTGATTTCATTATACATTTAATCAGATCTAGGACAGGTGTATTTTGAATACATTGGGATATTGTAGAGAAAATTGCAAAAAGGCAAAATAATCAAAAGAGCGGTATTGCTCCACTATGAAAATATTTTAAACTTGGGGGCTTTTTGGATTAGGAAAGGGACAAGTAAGGGGACAGGAAATCTCCCATGATTAGAAAATTGGTAGGTAGGATCTTTTCTCCCTTGATAAGCAGAATATAACATGGGATTGCTGACTAAAGCTGAATTCTGGGAGATTCAAGATGGATGAAAAGAAGAGCTTGTTTGCATCATGAGATATAATAACAGCTACCAAAAGGAGCTTACTTGATTCATGGAGAATAACCCTATTAGTGATTTATATATATGATAGCTTTATATTACCTCTAGTATCAGTGGGAAATATGTCTCTTAACATTAGTTGTTGGGAGAGCTTGAACAGAAAGGTACTACTGCAGTTCTCCAGTTTGTGGATTCCCATAGATATCTGCCCACTGTGGGAACCCATTTTTCTTTTAAATATTGTGAGAAAAACTGTCCTGAAGCAGCCATTCCTCTTAGTTTGGTTTAGTTTAGTTTAGTTTAGTTTTCCTTTGTTTTGTTTGTTATTTTACTGAATTTATTGTGTCTTCAGTGCATAAAGCACATAGAGACATTTTGTTTATTTATACATAAGTTGATATACTGCCTGTTGCCTAGGCCTCAAGGCTGTTTACAACTAAATGAACACCAAAATACACTTCAGAGAATCTCTAACAAAGCAGAAGCTGCCCTATCACCAAATGGGGTAAATGCCCTGCAAATTAAGCAGTCAGCCAGGAAATAATGGGACATTCCTCACCATGGGAGGCAAAGTATTTGGAATCTGGGGGCAGCCACTAAGAAGGTCTGTTGTCAGGTGCCTGTCCTCACTTCACAATGGGTGACATCACTCAGCATTCCTTCCTTTAAAAAAAATGTACGGTGGGCTGAACCTTGCTGAGAAAAAATGGCAAGCTTATGGAGCTATATAAACAAACAAACATGTATAAATAAAATGTGTCTGTGCTTTATGCATTGAAGACATAATAAATTAATATGAGCTATCTCATATTTCTTCTAGTTACTACTAAGGAAATTATAATAAGGAAATAAAATACTAAAATCTGTAATTCATAAACTTGTATGAATAATATTCAGTTAAATGAAAAATATAAGGACAAGGTAAAGAATTTAAAGTAAATAGAAACATCAATGATGAAGAACAAAGAGTTCCATAAGCTTGCCATTTTTTCTCCTTGGGGAAAATATGTACGATATCTAGGAAGCCTAACAGGTCCTACCACAAGAAGCTAATTAGGAATTCTTGGAGGTGGGGGGGAAATGCCTACAGGCTTGAGGCAAATGGTTGGAATGCTACACTAAAAGTGTTAATTAAAACACTACAATATAATAAAAAGTTATTCAAAATTCTTTCAACACCCCCCCACACACACACACACAACTGAAGAAACTGTATTCAACAATTAATTGGAGTAATTAACAAGGACTATTACTCCACAGTGTGATGGCATCCATGTACATGCATACAATCTAGCATTAGTAGACTCAAATAATTATGTTTATAGACCCCACTAGGGGAAATTATTGCACTACAGTCTGATCTTTGTCATATTAGCATAAAGGTATAAAGAGGAGTGGGTTTTTTTCTTTTTTCTATTAGTGCTTTTCTTCCTTTTCTTCCAATTTTGTGTTGGAAAAGAAATTTGAAACTGAATAAACAAAAAGGGTAGAAATAAAGCAAAGATCCAAATAAAATGTATGTCACTAATGCTAACAACAGGTTACATATACACACAAGTTCCTGCAGAACTATCATTTAAAAGACAGACCTGGGCTAGATGGAGAAATTGAATAAATCTCAAGGATGGGAAAATGCATGTTAATGCAGTCACTTCACTGTGCTTCCTGCATTCCTGACAATATAAAATTATACAGAATTCTCACTTTAGCCTAGTGCAACTGGATAATTTATGTAAGCCTTTTTATAATAGTTAACCATTATTTTATGTGTTCAAAATTCCCAAGGTATGTGTCTGCTCTTCTAACATTAAATGAAGTACCAGCCATTGCCTAGTCAACCAATAAACAGTTAAATCTTAACTGAATTTGAATCTGAAAAAGCAAGAAATGCCCAATAATATTTTATAAAAATAGATTCTGTTTCCTGGCAGGCACTGATACCAATATTCCATAACAAAATCACTTTTCCCCAAAATTAACAACTATAAATGCTAATCAATTCCTTTTGTTTTGATTAATATATACACAAGCTATCCTGTGATGCAAACTGCTACATTAAAAGTTCTAAGGTGGATTTAATTTGTGAAAATCTTTTTCAAAAGTCTTTTGCATAATGTACTGCCATCCTGGCTAAGCATGTGTGGAAAATTGTATTTCATTGATTAAACAGGCCATCTTCAAATTTCAAAGTTGCTTCATTTTTATTCCCAACAAACGTCTGTTTTGGCCAGTCATTGAAATACAATATGCCTTTTTAAATTCTTGAATGTGGATGTCTGCATTCAACCTGACATTCTATCATTTGTTGGTTTGGTATTTCAGCAAGCACAGAATATGCATGGAATAAACTGACGGTTTGGAGGATGTGTAACAGCTGAAGTATAGCAGTGACTCCTGGATATGTCTCTTAACAGTTAGTTGTTATCTATATGTTGTATTAATTTCAGTAGTGCAGTGAAATTCAGATTTTATATTTATATTTAATAATTGAAATGTTTGGATGGGTTAGCATGGTAATTTTAAGCTTTGTGGCTTCATGGTTCTGATCTTTGCACACATTATTTCTCTACACACTATTGTACAGGTTTTTTTGAAGGTACAAATTGTTTATTTTAAAACTGTTGTTTAATGGACTGCTAGCTGGGTGATATATGGTTAATGGTTTATGAGATTATTTTGCTTTGACAAAGTCAGTTTTGTTATTTAAAATGAGATAGTTTAAGCATATAAAAGTGCCTCCCCTTATGTCATCTCTTTCAGTCACATACCAATACATGGAAACCTTTTATTTTCACAAGTCGTTCAAAGCATGAAAAATCACATCAGTAACTAAGGTAGTAAACTCGGTGAAAATGAAGGTTGCAGAAAATATCTTTAAGGTTTTGAATTTTGTAATACATTAATTCCCCATTTGAGGGGAAGGGCCCAAAGGTCCACCTCTTTCATAATCAGTTAAAACAGTTGGGGTAATCGACAAAGGATTAATTAATTGTGCCTTAACCATCATCATGCTGCCCAAAGTTTTATTTTTTAATTATTTGGTGCCTTGGGGTCAGTGTTGACTCCTGGTGACTGCTTGGACAAGTCCCTGCAGTTTTCTTGGCAATATTTTCAGAAGTGGTTTGCCATTGCCTGCTTCCTAGGGCTGAGAGAGAGTGAGTTACTGAGAGAGAGTTTCTAGCCTGGTGCCTTAACCACTATACCAAACTGGCTCTCCACTGTCCAAAGTAGACTATGTAATTATGTTCATAATAAGAGCAATTAATATGAAATGTAGCACAATGCTACATTTAGTTGTATTTAGTTATAATTACTTAATTATATATAATTATATATATATATTTTTATATATATATTTTTTTTATATATATATATATATATATATATATATATATATATATAATTAATTAGTTAATAATGCTGTATTTAGTGTCTGTTATATTTGAGAGAATAGAATACCACTCTGTTGCATGTCTATACTTCTCCAGCTTAGTGGGCAGTAGATTGATTTTATTTGGCTTATTACTGCAGACATCCCATGGAAAGATTTCAAAAATAAAAATAACAAAACTGAATTGTTGGATCCTAAGATAAATTAGAAGAAGAAGAAGAAGTCAAGAAGGACGAGGACAGATGCACCTGTAATGGTATGTGGAAATGACCTTGGGAGACAGGTAGAAGAGCCACAGACTAGACAACAGTCAGACAAATGACAGCTGAGTCCACAGAAGGAATGTTGGCATGGCAAATGTCTCAGAAGGGATCCTCCCTAGTTTCTTGGACTGTAAAGGCGAGGGAGGGGAGAGGTGTACTTTCTGACTTGCAAGATTGATGTCAGCCTTACAAGGTAGTCCAGACAAGAAACACACCCAGAAGTACCAGCTCTAACTTTATTGTAAGGTTATATTAACAGAACCTTGCATGCCTGAAAGTACTACATCTCTCCCCACTCACCTTTACAGTCCAAGAAACTAGAACAGGCCCTTCTGAGACATTTGCCACCCCCACTGCCCCCATTCCTTCTGTGGACCCAGCTGCTGTTTGACCGTTGTCTAGTCTGCGGCTCTCCCACTTGTCTCCCAAGGTCATTTCCATATACCATTACAGCACCACAGCCATCCTGGTTCCACTGTAGATCATCAACAGGTGTGATTAATGCCATCTCTGTACTATATACAGGCCTGAAACCCAACTGGAACGTGTCCAGATAATATTCTTTCTCAAAGGCCCTCTGCAGCTGCAGCCTGATCACCTTCTCCAAAAAGGGGATGTTGGAGACTGGATGATAATTGCCCAGTACCGTTGAGTTCAGTAATGGTTTCTTGAGGAGTGGTAGACCACTGCCTCCCTGAAGGCAGGCAGAACCACCTTGTCACTCAGTGATGAATTCACTACTGCCTGAACCCAACAATATGTCATTGCCAGGGTCGCCTTAGCCAACCAGGAGGGGCATGATCTAAAATAGGTGACCATGCTTACAACTCCAAGGACCAAGCCAAGCCAACAGAACCTGAGTCCACAACCAGAGTTAAACTCAAAGCAGATACAAGTGATTCTATCCATCAGATCCCTGGAATAATTCTCACAGTTAAGATGTTCCTCTGATCCTTTCCTCCCTAAGAAGGACTAGGTCACTCTAAATAGAGCTGCTAGGTGGAAATTAGCTGATGCTACACTAGCAGAAAAATAATTACATTTTGCTACTCTTATTGCCACAGGTTAGCCCTTAATGTAGTCTCTTGCCCATGTCCAGTTGACTTTTTCCTAATCTTCCTCCGGTGGTGCTCCAGGTGTCTCTGTCGAAATGAGGCTCCTCTGAAAACCAAGAGGCTTCCCAGGATCCACAAACAGGGAGATGCCATGCTGGTACCATCTGACCTGAGCCTATTGTCACCCTCTCATTCCAAGAAGCAACTAAGTCTCAGTTGAACTGGGCATCGTGTCTCAGGAATTTCACTGAGCTCTTTCTGAAACCCAGTTGGGTCCATCAGGTGCCTGGCACAGACCAAACAAATGGGTGCAGACTAGAAAACTCCATAGCAATCAGAGAGTGACCTGATCATTACAAGGGACATGTTTATATCCTCCAAACTAGATCATGTTGCCACTGCCTTAAGACAAAAGCCAGATCTAATCCATGACCCCTGATTTAGGTCGGGCCCTCAATCTGTGTCAGGTCCATGGTACCAAACACTGAATATGTCTTCCCATTGAGATGCTTGCCATGTCTGTTGTTATTTCTTCCTCTGTCCACCATGACTGTGATGTTTCTGCTAGTAAATTTGGTTAATGAGTCATCAATAAAATCAGATATGATGAAGTACCACTATGATTATAACAGTAACTGAAAATAAGCTCCCCTGGCTCCTATAGGAATTTGACTTGCTGCTCAAGGCATAAGTGAACCAAATTGACCTGTAGTAATTCACCAAAGATTAGATGTGTGCCTTAATTCTATAGAAGAAATTAATTACCTCTTATGTTCTGAATGGGAGCCTCCCCTTTGTCCTTCAAGAGAGGTTTATTGTTTTGTTTCAGCTCTATTAGCACTTGAGTGCTGCTAGGAATAGAATTTGTTTTGTGGAACTTTATTTTCATAAGGGCCTTTTTTTGCTTCGATGCATTCCTGGTCAAACCAACTTTTAGACAAAGAAATGTCTGAGAAGCAACCCCCTTACATTTCTTCAATAGCAAATTTTTGTATTTTCCGAATGAAGGTCTTAAAATGATGAATGAGAAAGTTGTCTGAAAAATTAGTACCTGCCTCTAAAACACTTGTGCTTATTAAGTGTCCATCATCCAAGTTAAGCCATTTTGTGATAGTTCCACATACTTGCATATTCCATTCAGTCTGAGCAGGTCCAACATCAGCGTCCCCCAAGGTTGTAAAATAATTCTGCCCTTTTTCTTTCTTTTTTTTTCTTTTGGTGCCTTTGAGTCAGTGTTGACTCCTGGTGACTGCCTGGACTAGTCCCTGCTGTCCCTGCAACCAAACTGACTACAATTCTGCCCTTAGGAGGGTTTTCAGAAATGTACATTTTCTGTTTACTGTTATCAGAGTGAGGCTCAGATTTTGGCATGATCAATCAGGGTACAAGAGAGAAACTCATAATCACAAGTCACCAATGTTGATTTAAACCAGAATGTAAACACTCCTGAATGTCCACTCTTCCCTGCATAGAATCACTAGGTCCACTGATCTTTGCCAGACAGTATCCCTAAAGGCACACGTTGCTGTGACAGGAATATCCCCATTATTTGGGGGGAGGGGGACAGCTATTGTGATCAGCATATTGGACTAAATCATTGAACCCCATTTTGGCAGTTATGTTTCCCCCTACAATTATATACGCAGAGGGATATAATTATACACAGCTGGAAATACATTTCTCTAATTCTCTTCATGAAAGTTTGATCTGAGAATGCAGGCTTTGTTGGAACAGATATGTTAATAAGTAATGAAACTGAAATGTTTATATTCCAGCTGAACTACCAGCACCCAATTAACATGAAATGGTGCCGTAGCAACTTCTGTTTGAAGATCATAAAAATCAACAGTTTCATACCACTCCTAGGTCTGCCCCTTTTCTCTCTAGAAGCGGCATTATTCAAATTTCAGCAATAACTATCTACAATATACTCAACCCACCCTGCACCCAAGATTCCTGCAGAAACAAAAGATCAAATTTGGATATAAATATCAGTGCTTGTAGCTAACCATCCACCAATGTTCCATGAAGTAAAGGAGATACTCCATCAGTTTGAAAAAGTTATTGACTTTTTTGCCAACCACAATTGAGAGACTTTTGGAGGGATACAAGCTCAACAATAACATCCAAAGTACAAATAAAATTATATAAAACTAAACAATAACCAAATCACCCAATTAAACCACAGGTAAAAACATAAAAATCCATTCAAAAAGCAATAAAAATAGATGACAGTATCTGTAAATATCAGTCAGGCTACTTAGAGATAATTATCCCTGGAGATGTCTGAACTTTTGGATAAACTATGTGATCAGAGACAGAAGTAATCTGCCTCCCAATAAATGTTGCTATAATTAAAGTTTTTCATTGATACTGCTATTTTGAAAAATTTGCAATTGGCTTTTGGAAAGCATCTTCCACATCTTCCCCTTAGTTGGTGGACAATAGTAAAGATCATGCAATTAGATCTATTAAATCATATTTGTATCTCTGTACTAAAAGATCAAACTTATTTATTTTTCCATATTCTAAGCATTGATTGATTGATTGATTGACTGATTGATTGATTGATTGATTATGTGTCATCAAGTTGTTTTGACTCCTAATGACCATTCACAATGACAATCTATCCCTAACCTGTTCTTTCAGGACTCCCAATGGTGCATTCAACACCGCTGTAACTGAGTCCATCTACATTGTGCTGGTCGTCCTCTTCTTCCCTTCCCTTCCACATTTCCCAGCATTACAGCCTTCTCCGGAAAGTTAGGTCTTCACATAGTGTATCCAAAGTAGGATAATTTCAATCTGGTCATTTGTGCCTGAAGTGAGAACTCTTGAGTTGATTTGTTGATCCATTGGTTTGTTTTCTTGGCTGTCCATGGTATTCTCAGGAGTCTTCTCCAACACCAAAGTTCAAAGGTATCAGTACTCTTCTTATCTTGCTTCTTCCCTTTCATTTCCATAGACAGTCACAGGGAATACCATGGCTTGCACAATTCTGATCTTTGTAGGTATCATAGCATTGGAATATCTTTTCCAAGGCCTTCATGGCTATTCTATCAAGTGCTAGTCTGTGTGTATTTCTTGACTGCTTCTTCCTTTAGTGTTGATGGTTGATCCTAAAAGGCAGAAGCTGTCCACTACTTTGATACATTGCCAATTCAAGGCTGGTTGTTCTAGGTGTTGTCATTAGTTTCTTTAGATTCATATTTATATTTTTATTTTTATATTATATCTTTATTCTAAGCATTAGAGTATAGTTAATAAGGCCTTGAACTTTCAATATTCTTTCTGGTTTTTCATTGGGTGGTTTAATAGGCCCCATTATAGCAACATTCCCAATTCTATAATTCAAAAGTCTTTATATAAAAGTATAAAAGTCTATACTTCAGAGTTTTTGGCTCAAACTCCCTAGGATTCAGCTTAAAACCTGATCAGATCAGGTTACTACGCTTTGGCCAAACTAATTTTTGCCAGACCTTTTGGGGTGCAAGCTATCCCATGTCAATAGTCCATCATCCCAATAATTCAGGCCATGGTCCCAGAAACCAAATCTCTCACATTCTCACTACACAGTTATTTGCAATGAAGAAACAGTGATTTTGATCAGACTTATTGGGGAAGGAGGATAAATATTTAATGGATATCACATTGCTATATCCTAAATCCAAGCAAGGCAATAATTAATAATAATAATAATAATAATAATAATAATAATAATAATTTAAATATTTATTATTTAAATCTATATGCTACCCAACTGCGAACGACTATGTGCGGTAAGGATGTAAAGCTGGAACCAGTGAAGTGAATGGCTTTTATGCCAACCATTCTAATTCTTTGGCTTCTAGTCTGTTATTGATGTCTGAGAGAGAGAGAGAGAGGGAGAGAACACTTGGTGATGTAATGGTTAAAATGTTCGACTAGGAGTAGGAAGTTTCTAGTCTTCCTTCAGCCATGGAAGCTCACTGGATAACTTTGAGTTGGTCACTTTCTTTTCAGCCTAGCTTACCTCATACAATGGTTGTGTAGAAAAATAGGAGGAGCCCTACATGCACCAACATGTTCTCCTGAGTGAAAGGTAGGATGTAAGTCAAGTCAAGTCAAATAAATGATTTTACAAATCAGTTAACTGTCTAATGCAGGGTTTCTCAACCAGGGTTCTGTGGAACCCTAGGGTTCCACGAGAGGTCACTAGGGGTTCCCTGGGAGATCACGATTTATTAAAAAAATTATTTCAAATTATTTCAAATTCAGGCAACTTCACATTAAAGAGGTAAGTTTCATTCTTTATTTTTAGTTTAAGGACATTGTTAATACATATATGCAGGCCAAGACATGAAACAAATATAATAATTTTGTAACTTCTGGTCTATATTTGAGCCTGAATGTACAGGAGTTGCCCAAGGCCTGAAAAATATTTCAAGGGTTCCTCCAGGGTCAAAAGGTTGAGAAAGGCTGATCTAATAAAACCACTGACTTATCATAGTTTGTCTCCTGATAAAGATTCTTGGGTTTGTTTGTGCTAATACTTGTGTACTAGATCCCTTCCCAGCTTTAGAAGGAAGGGCTTCTAAAGATTGAGTCCTGCCAATTATCACCCAGATCATTAACACTTCCTTTTTGTAAGCATAAATTCTTACCAACTTGAAGCAGCCAGGCAGTGTTTAAGGAACAATCCTTCAATCTATCTGATTTTAACAACTATTGGACAGTCTCCAACATTCCATATTGAGTCATGCAGGTAGAAAAATGGCTGGTGCTATAGTTCCAAGACATCTTTGATGGAATGGGCTATTATTTCAGTCTGAGTTTAGACCTGGATTTTTAGATAACAATGCTTAGGTATGGATACCATTAGTTGTACATAGAATACAACATACTTGGGAGGTTTGGTAAGGAAACTTGAAAATTAACTGCCTCCCGATGGGTAAAGTAAGGAGTTATGAACATTTAACTCTGTGATACACTTGATCTAGGCATAGAAAATAGCACTTGAATCTTGGGTTATTCCAACAGCCTTTCTGATCTGGCAGCTGAAGGATCACTAGGCTAATATACCTTAAATGGAAGAATCTAAAGAAGCGTACAATAGAGAAGACACATTATAAATAAATAATGCAATATTTCACATATTATACAAAGCTTGGTTTTTGCTTATTTATTTACTTATTTGGATAATGTTTAGCTAGCAAAGCCCTTGTAACTGTTTACAAATATCAAACCAAAAGCAATGGGAGTGGGGTAGGAGACAATTGTGAAACTTAAATATTATTTGAAATCCAGCTTAAAAAGCTGGTAAATGTTAACTATGACATGTCTGCTAAGGGGTGAAAGCTTTTTCCTGACTTCTAAATATTGGTAGTGAAGATGCCAGGCAAGTCAGTGTGGGAAGGATATTGCACAAATAAAGGTTCTTTGTAGGGAAAACTAATTTCCTTTCCAAACATTGTATCTTTATGGGTGATAGTATTAGGGAAAAAAAGCATCTGATAGTATCTAGGGAAAAAAGCTCTCATCAATCAGGCAGGAATTAATCAATGGAAATAGGCACTTCTTCAGGTAAACATCCTATCTATTCAGAGCTTCAGAACCAACATTTCCAATTGGACTAGAAAGCTAAGCAGCAATTAGTACAATCCACTCAAATGGAGTGATATGTTCAAAACCACTATTTCCATTTCTTACTGCCCTGCTATGCATTGGCTAGAGCAGAGCTTTCCAAACTTTTCATGTTGGTGACACACTTTTTAGACCTGCATCATTTCGCAACACACTCTTACAGTAGGGCACAAGGCAGGCACTAGGACCTGCGTGGAATCCTGGCAGAGTTCGGAGGCAGCAGCAGCCGCAACACACCCAGACACTGCAGCCGACACACTACCGTGTCCCGATAATACAGTTTGGAAAGCTCTGGGCTAGAGGTTAGGGGATATCTTCAAACACAGCCCTGCACATAACATACTGCAGTAATCCTGGTTTATTTTATAAGGGAAAACTAAAGTATATACTGTAAGTATTGCTTAGAGGAAGGGTTAAAGAAGGATGGTGTTAGAGAGGAAAGGACAGGATGGAAAGCTCTGGTTCTTAACCTATTCTAAGGTAGGGGAAAGCATCAATATTGATATGGTTTCCTGATCCAAACTGTAGAAAGCAGATCAAGGGCTTAAATATATTATCCCGTGCCAGTTGCTCAAGTTTGAAAGAATTAGGCAGTGTGCACTCTGGATCTGTGAGCTAGCTGTTAATTACAAGTCTTCTGTGCAATTAACAAATATAACTAAAGCAGTTGCCACAATTCCCAGGATTACTGACATCCAGCACAGCTGGGATAGAGCAGGCTGTCAGTGTGTATTAGCAATAATGTTTAAAAGCCTGCCCAACGTAATCTGGTGCACACTGAGTTTATACACTATGGCAGTTTATGGGGCAACAGCTTCATTTTACGATATTCCTTAACTATACTGACAATGTATATCCAATTCAAAGGAGACTTTAAAGAACATTTGAAAACCAAGAATCCATTTTTATTACATTAAAATAGTGTAATGGAATTCAAAAAGTTATTAAGGTTTAGAAATACATAACCTGACAAAAGATAAAAATATACACAAGAAAGATAGAGAGAGGAAAAAAAAGGCAAATGTTAATTTAACTTTTGGCTTTGTGACACTCCTAATTCCCTTTTAAGAACAGTTAATACAGTAGTTATAACTTTTTATACTCCTCTTTCCCCAAAATTCAATGTATTACAATTTTGCCCTGCATATATTTGGATCAAATACTCCTTTTTTTTTTGGTCTTTTGCAATGTGGTTGTTTACAAGGGTAAAACATTCAAAGGATTTACTTAGCATTTTTGTTCTGTTGCTCATTACTGTGACCTCTACTTCAGCAGAGGCCCATTTTGTGTGAATAAATTAACATAGAAATAGTAAATGCTAATTCATTCTTGTGGTAGAAACAGGTGTGGTAGCAAATATGGTTTGCCGTTCCTGCTTCATTATATAAAGACTGATTTATGTTTAGTAATTGGGGAGTTGATTAAAATGGCATTTGATGCAGAATCAGGATCTGATAAGCATAGCACATGCCCTTAGTCTTTTCTCATTGTACCCCTAATGTTGAAACTCTACAGATCTTTCTCAAGATATTAAATATATTAATCTGGTTATACATCAAAACATATTCCTTTTTACATGGAGATTTATCATTCCTTTCTTTTCACAGAAGCTTAAAATAAAACTAATTTAAATATGTGATTGATTTGGGGAACTGCTCACTTGCACAATATATAATACAGCCAATGATGCATGGAGGGAATTCCTTTCGTCTTTGTTTTTTTTATTATATTCCCTTCTCTAATTAGTGCCCAAGTCCCTTTATTTATGCCCATCCATTCAAGATGCATTTTCTGCCTCAGTGAAACACCTTCATTTAATGAGTTTTGGTGAGAGCAGCAATAACAATTAAGCCTTTGCACTATGTTTCCTAGCTTTGTCACTGAAAAAGGAATGCCCCAATTTAGCAAAAAAATAAAATAAAATACAGACCCCAAATGGTTTCTGACATATTCATAGAAAAAAGGTTTCAATTGGAACTCAGCGTAAGCACTACTTGAGTCCTACTATATATTAATGTGACTAGGAATACTTCTCCTCACTCCTACTTACTAACAATTAATTGCATATAATCTTCCTGTTTTATGAATTTATTTGTAGACCATGATTTCTAAAACTAGGGCACTGGTCATACTGACAGAAAAGGAGAAAACAAGGGGAAACACTTGGTAAGGAACACATGGCAAAGGGGAAGTCCCGCCTTAGGCATGAAAGCCGGCTGGGTGACCTTGGGCCAGTCACTGTCTCTCAGCCCAACTCACCTCACAGGGTTGTTGTTGGGGGGAAAATCGGAGGAGGAAGGAGTATTAGGTATGTTCGCCACCTTGAGTTATTTATAAAAAATAATAAGGGCGGGATATAAAATAAATTAAAAAAAATAAAAAATATTTCCCTTCCTCTTGTTTTCCTGCACCACCAAAATGTGCAGTGATTAGCATGTTGAATTAGGATTAAAGAGACCCAGTCTCAAATACAAATTCATTAATGACTTGGATGAGGCAGAGAGGGAATACCTGTTGAATCTGAAT
Organism: Charina bottae; assembly: GCA_023362775.1. NCBI lineage: Eukaryota > Metazoa > Chordata > Lepidosauria > Squamata > Charinaidae > Charina > Charina bottae. Next base: position 5,911,480 of record JALMGJ010000008.1, read on the forward strand.
CTGAAACAAAACTGGTGGGATAGCTAATATGAAGATGGTAGAAATAAACTCCAAAACAATAATGATAGATTAGAGAAATTTAGCAGATAAATCCTAAATTATGTACTTAGGAAACAGGAATCAGATAGAGTGATTGGGTTTGGTAATAGTATGTTTTCAAAAAATCTTGGAGTAGTAATTGATTAGAAACTGAATATAAATCAGAAGTGTGTTATGACTGGCAAATAATATGAAAGGTAAATACAGTTTAGGCTGTATTAATAGAAGTATGGTTTCCTAATCGGGGGGAGTAATCATTCACTTTATTCAGGCTACCAGACCATTTCATCGAGTACTGTATCTAGTTTGGGATAATATATTTTAAGACAGGACAACAATGATGATCAGCAGGAATGTCCACTGTGTATGTACTATATGGGTGTTTGTATTCAAAGATGTCAAGATGGGGGTTACAACCACCCACTTCTTTTGTAAATGACTTGTACACACTTACCGAGGATGGGGTTTCAATAACATGGTTCTGACCACCATCTTGACTGTTTTGATACACACACACACACCATGGACACTGCTGATGATCAGAATACTGTACTAGAAGCTTAATTCTCTAAAGAAAGATTAAAGGATCTGGGAATATTTAGACTTGAGAGCAGAATACTGATTGTTAATTAGTCAAAAAGATCCCATCTAGTCACTTTAACATTTAATAATTCATTATGGCTAAAGAACCATTGTGGGCCTTAGAAACTAGTTTCTAATTTTCTAGGGGTTTTGTTTTGTTTTGCTTTTTGGGCCTTCAAATCAGTGTTGACTCCTAGCGACTGCCTGGACAAGTCCCTACAGTTTTCTTGGCCAGATTTCAGAAGTGGTTTGCCATTGCCTGCTTTTTAGGGCTGAGAGAGAGTGACTGGCCCAAAGCCACTCAGCTGGCTTTGTGCCTAAGGCAGGACTAGAATTCACGCTCTCTCAGTTTCTAGCCTGTTGCCTTAACCACTACACCAAACTGGTCCTCTTGTTTTTTTTCCATTTTTCTGCTAAGTTTTTACAACCTAATGATGCAAAAGTAAAAATAACAGTGTTCATTAAACATGTGACTTTTCCATTAGATTTTGCTTTATTTTAACTTTTTAAAGATGTGTGTGTGTGTGTGTGTGTGTGTGTAAATAAAACAGTATTTTACCACTAAATATGGTCTCTTCTTTCTCCACTACCACCATTTTTACCCACTGGCCAATTCTCTGATATGAATAGAACTGCCAGATTTGCAGAGTTTGGTTATATTGCATGTTGGACTCGTGAAACACATACTGGAATGTATGTTGCATAGTGTATTGAAAAGGTGGTTTCAGGAAAGTGATACTTTAATAATCTAGGCTGAAATGTCAAAGAACAGTAGCCAGATATGCTGAAATGTGGAATACTTTTGTTCAAAGAGCCTCGTGTGGCACAGAGTGGTAGGCGGTAGTATTGCAACCGAAACTCTCCCCACGACCTGAGTTCGATCCCAGCAGAAGCTGGTTCTCAGGTAGCCGGCTCAGGTCGACTCAGCCTTCCATCCTTCCGAGGTCGGTAAAATGAGTACCCAGCTTGCTGGGGGAAAGGTAATTACGGCTGGGGAAGGCAATGGCAAACCACCCTGCTCTATAGTCTGCCAGGAAAACGTCGTGAAAGCGGCGTCTTCCCAGGGGTCACATGACTCGGTGCTTGCACAGGGGAACCTTTCCTTTCCTTTCCTTTTTGTTCATAGTGAAAAGGAAATTGCTATAAAATTCATTATTGTCATGATAGGGAAGCCTAACTCCTTGCTAAAGTTTTATCGACACAATCCAAAATAGAAGAATTTATTTTATTATTTATAATAGATGGTATAACATACATAGATTTGCTATGAGAACTATTCTTAGAATGAAATATAAAACTAGAAAAGTGATTTCTCTGGAATTCATTTATTTTTCATGAAACAATCTATCCTCAAACTAATCAAGATAAAGTGATTTTATTGTACCATTGGAAGAATTATTTCAGACAAGTTCTCAGGGGTGATTCTAAGGGGTAGCAAATATTTACCAAAGTCCTTTCCACTCTCACCCACCTGATTGGTACTTTAGGCAAACTGGCAGTCATTACAGGCATAGTTCATTATAGCTAAATCACCTAGATTTATTGTTTCTAGAAAAATCTCTTTTACACATTCCTCTACTCCAATACTAGAAATAAACCCAGTTCAGCCAGATAGGGCAGGAAGCCACATCAGCCTTCCAGGCTGAGGCCAACCATTTGTGACTTCTCTCATCAGGATCAAGGCTGAATAATTTCCACTGCAAATACATACTACAGAAGATACTGTACGTAGATTTATTGCAGATAAAGAAGAGGGAATGTATGTAAAGAAGAGTAAGTATTAGCATTTTAGTATTTAGTAAGTATTAGTACAATTGCGCTCATTACCGTACAATTGCGTTCATTTCACATGCTAGCAAGGTTATGCTCAAAATCCTACAATTTCCTACAATTTCAAAATCCTACAAATACAACAGCTTCAGCAGTATGTGAACCGAGAACTACCAGAAGTGCAAGCTGGGTTTCGAAGAGGCAGAGGAACTAGAGATCAGATTGCCAACATTCGCTGGATCATGGAAAAAGCAAGAGAGTTCCAGAAAAACATCTACTTCTGCTTCATTGACTACGCTAAAGCCTTTGATTGTGTGGATCACAACAAACTGTGGCAAAGTCTTAAAGAGATGGGAGTACCAGACCACCTTACCTGTCTCCTGAGAAACCTGTATGTGGGTCAAGAAGCAACAGTTAGAACCGGACATGGAACAACCGACTGGTTCAAAATTGGGAAAGGAGTACGACAAGGCTGTATATTATCACCCTGCTTATTTAACTTATATGCAGAGTACATCATGAGAAATGCCAGGCTGGATGAATCACAAGCCGGAGTTAAGATTGCCGGGAGAAATATCAACAACCTCAGATATGCAGACGATACCACCCTAATGGCAGAAAGTGAAGAGGAACTAAAGAGCCTCTTGATGAGGGTGAAAGAGGAGAGTGCAAAAGCTGGCTTGAAACTCAACATTAAAAAAACCCAGATCATGGCATCTGGTCCCATCACTTCCTGGCAAATAGAAGGGGAAGAAATGGAAGCAGTGACAGATTTTATTTTCTTGGGCTCCAAGATCACCGCAGACGGTGACTGCAGCCATGAAATTAAAAGACGCTTGCTCCTTGGGAGGAAAGCTATGGCAAACCTAGACAGCATATTAAAAAGCAGAGACATCACCTTGCCGACAAAGGTCCGTATAGTTAAAGCTATGGTTTTCCCAGTAGTAATGTATGGCTGTGAAAGTTGGACCATAAGGAAGGCTGAGCGCCGAAGAATTGATGCTTTCGAACTGTGGTGCTGGAGAAGACTCTTGAGAGTCCCTTGGACTGCAAGGAGGTCAAACCAGTCAATCCTAAAGGAAATCAACCCTGACTGCTCATTGGAAGGACAGATGCTGAAGCTGAAGCTCAAATACTTTGGCCACCTAATGCGAAGACAGGACTCACTGGAAAAGACCCTGATGCTGGGAAAGACTGAAGGCAAAAGGAGAAGGGGACGGCAGAGGATGAGATGGTTAGATAGCATCACCGATGTAATGAACATGAATTTGAGTAAACTCTGAGAGACAGTGGAGGACAGGAAGGCCTGGCATGCTATGGTCCATGAGGTCACGAAGAGTCAGACACGACTAAACGACTGAACAACAACAACAAAGTATTAGTATTTTACTAATATTGATAGTAAACAAACTATCTATTAATTACATTATTGCATCTCTCTATATTTAATGCCTTAGATGCCAATGTGGCCACAATACATCTCTTAGTGTTCACCAACCTTGCTGCTGCAACATTTTAAAGACAATATTAGCTTCTTGGGATTTTATAAAAACTGACATGGGAAGCCTGCATGCTACAAAGCAAAGTGATTGCCTCAAGCATTATCGTTATATCCAAAAATGCCTCTAGCCCGTCTGCTCCTGGACCCTATAGACATTCTTAGAAATAAAATCTGAGGTGATTACAGCCCGATGAGTTAACCCTACTCTAACCTCCCCCTCCCAAAATAAGAGATAAAAGTAAGCTTGGCAAGGTAGTGAATGTTCTGTGGGATTAAAGAGGTAGTGGAAAGCAACTACATTATTTTGTCTTCTGATAAACTGTTTCATGGCTGGTGCTAATCATTACAGGTACTGTATGAATATGGAATCCTCATCATGGTATCAATTTTTTAAGAATGCCCATGTTGTACTCCCATAAGTTCAAATGTGCCCTTAGAAAATTTAGGTTATTACCACCCATTCCTGTTTATTGTAATATTTTAAACCTGATAGGAGTTGTCCAACACATTTAGATTAGCAAGGGCTATTTTCTACTAAAATGTCCAGCAGAGAGCCTATGGCAAGAACTACAGGGCTTTTGATCTTATATAACTCCTTGGTGGAAAAAGCACAGAGGAGTTATCTACCTAGTACTCAGATTTACCTCTGCACTTCTGCATAATCTGGTATTCATTCACAAATGTGCGGGGGGAAACTTTACCTTTATGTTTGGTTCAGTAATGTGACAAAACAGACCACCAAGGGAATATTATGAATGATAGGTAAAAATTTTCTGCAGATGTAGATATTTTATTTATTTATTTATTTATAATTCCATTTATATTACCGCTCCATCTCCCCCGAAGGGGACTCTGGGTGGTTTACATAATCAATAATTAAAATGGATAAAAATACAATCCCTATACACATATATAAATACAATACTCCCATTGGGGGAGTTGGGCGGTCATATACATTTAAATAATAAATAAATAAATAAATAAATAAATAAATAAATAAGGAATAAAATACAAGTGGCACAACATTGTTTTTAAAAGGGCTCTATGGGACCAGCCATCCCCCAGGAGAAGCTGTCACCCTTCTCATCCCAGGCGAGGCAGCAGAACTAGGTTTTTAAGTTCTTCCGGAAGGCCGGGAGCAATGGGGCCTGCCTCACCTCTGGGGGTAGAATGTTCCAAAGGGCAGGTGCCGCCGCAGAGAAGGCCCACCTTCTGGACCCCACCAAGTGAAACTCCCTTACCAACGGGGTCCGCAGCATGCCCTCTCTGCATGACCGAATGGGACGGTTTGATATTATGGGGATGAGACAGTCCCTCAGGTAACCTGGTCCCATGCCATGTAGGGCTTTAAAGGTGATAACCAACACCTTGAATTGGACCCGGAAGCATACTGGCACCCAGTGCAGCCAGCGCAGCAGAGGTGTCAGATGTGCCGACCTTGGGGCACCAATAACTGCACGCGCAGCTGCATTCTGGACCAGTTGGAGCTTCTGGATACTCTTCAAGGGTAGCCCCATGTAGAGCGCATTACTATAGTCTATGTGGGAGATGACCAGGGCATGAGTGTATGGAGGGCATCCTGATCCAGGAAAGGGCGTAGCTGGTGAACAACACGAAGTTGTGCAAAGGCCCTTCTGACCATGGTTGCCACCTGCTATTTGAGCAGGAGCCGTGAGTCCAGAAGGACCCCAGATTATGCACTGGGTCTGAGTGGGGTAGTGCAACCCCACCCAGAACTAAAGATGATAACTTCCTGGATCCACAGGAGCCATCAATCCACAGCCACTCCATCTTACCAGGGTTTAGTCGAAGCCTGTTGTTCCCCATCCAGGCCCCCACAGCCCCCAGGCACTGAGAAAGGGCGGCCACCACATCACTTACCTCACCCGGGATGGAGATATATAATTGAATATCATCAGCATATTGATGATACCTCATCCTGTGGTGGCGGATGATCTCACCCAGTGGTTTCATGTAGATATTAAATAGGAGAGGGGAGAGAACTGAACCCTGTGGCACCCCACAGACGAGGGGGCGAGGGTCAGATCTCTCATCTCCTATTACCACCGATTGGGAGCAGCCCTGGAGGAAGGAGGTGAACCAGCACAAAACCACGCCGCCCACACCCAACTCACTGAGCCGCCCCAAAAGGATACCATGGTCTATGGTATTGAAAGTCACTGAGAGGTCAAGAAGAGCCAGGATGGATGCACTCCCTCCATCCCGCTCCCGCCAGAGATCATCCGTAAGCATGACCAATGCAGTCTCCGTCCCATATCCCGGTCTGAAACCTGACTTGAAGGGGTCCAGATAATCCGTGTCATCCAGGATCCTCTGGAGTTGCAATGCCACCACTTTCTCAACCACCTTCCCCAAAAAGGGGAGGTGGGAGACAGGACAAAAGTTGTCCAATACAGTAGGGTCCAGTGATTGTTTCTTGAGGAGGGGGTGCACGCCTCCTTGAAAGCAGCTGGAAACACCCCCTCTCCCAAGGATGTATTAACTATCACCTGGACCCAACGACATGTCACCTCCCAGGCTGCCTGCACTAGCCAGGAAGGGCAATATTACAATATTATACTGTTTGCAGGAGAAAGGGAGGAAAAGTTTCCTTTATAGCTTCCAGATCAAGTAATCTGGCATCTTAAAAAGGAAAGAAAGCATGACTGTATAAAAGAGAATATAAGGCACAGAAGTATCATCCCACAGATCCTACATTCTCCAATATGCTAGCAGTCACATCTCTCGCTGTCTACTGGACATCTTGCCTATCTAATATTTTATTTTAAAAAATTGGAAGCTAACATTAGCTTCAAGCACAAACTGTATTACATACGTACAGTACTATGACATAACTATTTTTATGTATATCTTATTTATATATATTTATATTTATATGTATTTTGTATTTTAATGATATGTTGTTTTTATTGTTGTGAACCGCCCAGAGTCGTCCTGTACGAGTTGGGCAGTCGAGAAGTCTAATAATAAATAAATAATAAAATAAATTCCTTTGGAGTACACACTGTGTGCAACATGTAGAAAAGGAGTAAGAAATAATAAACAAAATAAATTACAGATATGATATAAGAAAAAAGAAATGGAACTATCTAAACATAGTTTATGCCAACACCATTCATTATATGATGGTGGTTTTGTTTTTACCTTGGCTGCTGATTATGTGTGTGTGGCTTTTTACTATTATATCTTTTTATGGCATTTTAAACTTCTGTTAGCTGCCCAGAGTCATGAATTTGAGATGGGTAGCCATATAAATTGAAATAATAAAAAAATAAATCTATACTTTTCCATCTTTACAAGCCACCCTAGTTTCTACCACATCTACACACAGGGTCATGGATTGCCTTTCATTCTTTATGCTTCTCACCTCTCTCTTTTTGAGGATCTAATTCTAATCAATCCCATCCAGCCACAATGTTTTCAGTTTTCCCATTCTTCTTGACCCAGTCACTCTTCATCATATATTTGCCTTGTGATCTGATCTACATACATTGTCGCTAAATGTCCAGTACTTCTTTTGTACCAGTCATTCACTTTTGTATTCAATCGACATTTGTTCAGCATCCATCCATCCATCCATCCATCCTGACCCTGTCTCTTCTTGTTTCTTAAACAACCCATTCTCACTGCATTCAAGTTACCCAACTCTGACTTTCCTATAACAGGGTAGGCAGAAGCATGCTCTTAGACACAATTATTTTCAACAGACATTCATTCTTCATTCTTCTATTCATTCTGCTGGAAGCTTCTTGTTTGGCACTTTTCATCCACTTCCGAAACACTTTTTATTTCCGTCACAATTGCTCCATATTTTTCTTTGGCTCTTTTAAATCTTAACCTGGTTGTCTCTGTATTATTTGCAACTACATTTTTCTCTATGTAAACATTATATATTTTTCTCATTGCAACAAAACATGTTTTAAGTGCTGTATTTTTCTCATTTGCTGCAGGAATTGTTCTCTTCTGTGCATTTTCCCTTATCCACAGCCGCTTTCATTTTATCATTCCACCATGCATCTTTTTTCATAGTTCTCACTAATATAACTCCACACACTTCTGTGGCACTCTGTAAAATAATTCTTTCATTCTTTTCCAAGCAGTTTCCACATCCTCTTTCTTTATGTTCATATTTCATTCATTCTGTTAAAAAAATTCACCTTCTAATACTTTTTCATACAGGATTCATACTTTCCTTTCCTGCAGTCATTATATTTTCACTCCATTTTCACTCTATTTTCTTTCATTTCTTTTTTTCTTCCATGTCCATTTTTACCAGATTCATTCCTGACCCTATCAAATAATAGTCTGTCCCATAAGCAGAACCTCTCATCACTCTGGTATCATTCTCTAGTTCTCTCAGTCTTTCATCACAAACAACCAAATCAATCATGTTTTTATATTCATCCTTTTTCTGTGTGTGCTCATGAATAGAATTATGTTTAAGCCACTTATTCAAAACAGTCCTGTTTCTAAGCAGATATTCATTAAGCAGTCACCATTCTTATTTATCTTTGGGACTCCAAATGGCCCAATCACTTTTTCAGTACTCTCTTGTATCATTCCCATCCATCCATTCATGTCACCTAATAAAATGTCAGATGAAATTAAAATGTTTTTATGGTTTTTGACCAGCATAATATAGGAACAACATCACAGCCATAGAAAATCAAAATACAAACTAGAATATAATATTATAATATAATATATGAAGAACTCTGGCTTTATCAAACCTAAGGTATAGCAAAGAGAATTAGCCCATATAGATGGAAAGAAATATATATTCCTGGTGTTAAAGAATAGATTCAAAAGATGTGTTTGTTATTCATTTTTGGAGTGTCTTTATATTCTAAAATGAGAAGATGGAGCAAAATATTTTAATATGGTCTAGATTTAGTAACATATTAAAGGGTTAAAATAGGTTTATATTAATATTATATTGATCTTTTCTTCCTTCCTTCCTTCCTTCCTTCCTTCCTTCCTTCCTTCCTTCCTTTTCCTCCTAAATTTTATTTTATTTTAATTACTATTATGTATAAAAATATTGTACTACGACTGATGTAGAAGATTGTGCAATGATGAAAGTATGGCCAGCTGGGCTTTCTGGCCAAGTCATGAACCAACATTCTAATCTATTCCTATAAAAGTGGAAAAGTTGATATCTGGAATAACATTCAGATCATGTTTCATAAAAGATTGGCCTGTTGTAACTGCCATGCCTAGGAACAAAAGGTGACATGCATAATTTGTTTCTAATCATAGCCATGTGCTAGAGCATGATGCAGCCAAGGTTGAAATATGAGAGTTCACCAGAGACAAATACATTGGCAGAATATATTTGTTTGGGGATCATTGGCAAGAAGCATTCATTCCCTAGGAAGGAAAAATGAATGATTAAGTTTAGAGTTTGTAACAGGAAGAATATTAGTGACCTATTTACAAAAACATTATAAGATTAGCCTGTATTACTGGATGCATGGTCTATAGAACATATGATTAGAGACGGATTTGTTGATACACAGTTAATATAATCATTTATCTACTAAACCAGATGCAGTAACAACAAGTTCAGGTTAAAAGATCTGTAGATGAAGCTGTTTTTAAATCATTGATAATTAAATAAAATGTTTAAATATGATTACTAATAATAAACACTTTACTGAGAAAGTAGTTCAGTATCCTGACAGAGCATTCACACACTGACACATTGTGAGAAAGAATGCCAAAATAGAAGCAAATTGGTCACATTGTTCTTCAAGTTCATATTGTATATACATCTAAATGCTGGATACAAGCTATCATACACAAGGTATCAATGCTTTCTTAACTAATTTCTCTAGTACTGAAAGAATGTAGAACCAATTTCAACATATCACAAACGTTTCTAAAGACAGTTGAGTTTCAAAATCTCAAATGGTTCATTTCAAAGATACTATAGAGACTAATTAAACTAAGCCAACAAAGAGTTTCCTAAACTTCAAGGTGGGGCAATTTAGAATGGCATCCAATAACAAGACAGATCTCTTAGCATCTCTTCAAAGATCTTATAACTTCCATTTTTATCTAACTTTCCTTCTTATAACATCAGTTAGTGAATATCAGCAAAGGTTATTTCCAACTTCTAATGTTTTCTCTACAGGCTTATTTCTCTGAACTAAAAGATGCTGAATGCTATATCAGCTTCTAAATTGATTAGGATTTTTTTTATACCCTTAATATGTTGATCAGTAATAAAATCAACACAGTGCTACCTTGCAAGAGCAGTCTCTGTTCTTTATTGTCCATTTCTGGATTAAGAACTAAGCCTGCTCTGTGAATAGCCAACATTGCAAGAAGGAATCAATTTGCAGTCAATTTGGAGCAATGGAAGCAAGGCTTTAAAGACTGAAAATGAAAGGTCCTTTGAGGTAAATTGTAACTTTCTATTGTTTTTGAGGGCAAAGAACATAAATCTAGCTCCAAAATGTGTACTGGTGTAGGCAGACAGTTGAGAGCACAGAATTCTTCTCATATTTGTTGACAGCAAACTGCTGCGTGCCATGAGAATTACCCAGTGAAGACTTCTCTATTACTAATATGTTTTCTGAGAATTTCATATATTTAGAGAACAGAACAAAAAAAAAATGGATTTACAGAAACAGCTATAAATATTTTCAGCAGAAGATGGTAAACTTTAATGCAGCACAAAATGTACCACCGTGCACATATCTTGATAGACTTACAGGTTGAGAAATATACTGAACAATTAACCCAACTCACATACTGTATTAAGAGTTATCTGACTCATAAATTTCAGTTTTAAAAATCCAGTTTTGAAGCCTGCTTTATTTTAAGATTCCTTTGTATTAAAAAATTGCAACTCATTAATGGAAGAGACAAAAGTCTAATTTTATAGTATGAAGCATACTAAGGTAAAGGTAAAGGTTCCCCCCACACATTTGTGCAGTCGTGTCCGACTCTAGGGGCCGGTGCTCATCTCCGTTTGTTAGCCGAAGAGCCAGCGTTGTCCGAAGACGCTTCCACGGTCATGTGGCCGGCATGATGCGCGCGGAACACTGTTACCTACCCACCGAAGTGGTACCTATTTATCTACTTGCATTTGCATGCTTTCAAATTGCTGGGTTGGCAAGAGCTGGGGCAAGTGCGGGAGCTCACTCCATCATGTGGGACTAGGGTCTCGAACCTCCGAACTTGCGATCTTCCGATCGACCAGCCTGCATACTACAAACCATTAAATGCTTATCTAAGTACATTGTGGAAAATGTTTCTGGGATTCTTGAAGTTCACACTTCTTTGCAGTTCCAACTACTACTGATCAAGATACCCCAAATCCTCAATTTTTAACAAAATCAAAATGAGCAGTTACTTATTGACTAATTAAGGACAATATAATTTTTTCTCTAGATTTCAACATAATAGTCACAGTTTTTATTTATTTATTATTAAATTTTTGTCCTGCCTTCATTTTTGGCCAACTCAAGGCAGTATCGATAACTAATGCTCTTGTCTCCTATTTTCCCCAGAACAACAACCCTGTGAGGTGAGTTGGGCTGAGAGAGAGGGACTGGCCCAAAGTCACCCAGCCGGCTTTCATGCCCAAAGGAGGACTAGAATTCACAGTCTCCTGGGTTCACTTCACACTTTTTTTTACTTTTTCAGCAGTCAAATGGAAGACTAAAGCTTGGAATGAGATGAAGCTGTTGATATGTTTGTAAAGGAAGGCTGGAAAGTAATCACAGAGAATAGGGATAAAATGGAAGTGCTTAACATCTTTCCATTTGTTTTTCTCTCAGAAGAGGGACAGAGTCCCTCCTAACATGACTGAGGAGAACAGAGAGGCAGAATGCAATTATGGATTGATAAATATATAGTAAAAATCAATCTTGCCACCTTAAATAAATCTAAGTCTCTCAAACCAAATGAAATATGCACCAGGGTATTGAAAGGACTGGCAGGAATGATCTGAGGACTGCTGACTGTAATCTTCAAAAACTCCTGAAGACTGAAGACTTCCAGTAAAATTCTGGAAGACTGGAGAAGGAAACCAGAATGCCAATACACAACACAGGGAAGAAGGACCTGGCAAACTATGCACCAGTTAATTTAAAGTCTGTACTAGAAAGGTACTAGACTTGATTGTCAAACAGCATGTCTGGGAGTATGTAAAAAAAAGTTACCTTAAAAGTAGCCAGCACATTTGTCAGGAACAATTTGTATCAGACGAACAGCTGTTTTTATGGCAGAATGACTAGTTTGGTAGAAGAAGAGAATATAGCTTGATCTTGGTACAGCATTTGATAAAGTATCTTATGGACATTAGATAAATGTGGGCTAGAAGATATTGCAGGCTATGGATTTACAACTGGTTGGATAATTGAACCAAATGGCTGTTTGTAAATCATTCTGCATCAACCTGGGGAAAACGTACCAAGGGCCTTGTGCTGTTCAACACATTTATCAATGACCTACAGGAAGGTAGAGAAGTAATGCTTATTAATTTTGCAGATGACCCCAAGTGAAGGGATTGGCTAATACCTTAGAGGAGAAAATCATGGGTTAAATGACATGAATAACCTGGATATTTACTGGTAACAGATATAAGGTCCTGCATCTGGTAATGAAAATACAAATGCATAAATAGTACATGTGAGAAGCATATGCAAAGTAAGGAGGTGCCCCTTGAAGCTAGCAACTACTGGATATATTCACATCTTTTCTCTACATGGAGTTGCAAGGATGTTATAAAGTGAAGGTTTCTTCCAGGGAAGAAACAGCAGACTGAAGACAGCTCTGCAAAAAGCTGAGCCAACAACCACAGCGAATGAAGAGCCGGCGAGTAGACCGGCTCTTCGTAATTCCTCTCTGGACAAGGAGAGGAGTTGTGATCACCCACAAGTGCTCCAGGCAGCTGCTCCTCATGAGGAGACCACAAGACAGCGGTCTCCGGTGAGTTTAGAGCACTGGGAGAGAAGGGAATAGCCATCTTGCTCAAACTGCAGTCAGCACCTTTAAAAGGACACTGGTTTAATATACATCCTGTTCTAATCACTTTAGGAAATTGCTTGTCAACTGCTTTTCAGCTATTAGGAACCTTTGGATTGACATGTTTTACAGTACTGGCTGAGTTTCCTTCAATCCTTAGTGAAAGAAGTTTTAAATACAAAGTTTTAACTTTAGTGGCCTTAGGAGTGACACTAGCAGGATCAGGAACTCTTGGTATAGTCAGCCCTGCCAGTATTGTTGAAAGGAGAAAGGTAAAACTAAGAGTATTTCACAACTGGAGCAGGTGTAGCTCTGCCAACCAGGAAGAATTCCAAAATCACATTGGATAAATACAATGGTAAAACTCTTTTGTATTGTTGCTAAGAAAATTATGGATGTCACAGAAACAAGGCAAGGTTGGGTACCAAATTATGAAACTGTCTAGGTCAGGGTTTCTCAACCAGGGTTCCATGGAACCCTAGGGTTCTGCAAGAGGTCACTAGGGGTTTCCTGGGAGATCACAATTTATTAAAAAAAATATTTCTAATTTGGGCAACTTCACATTAAAGAGGTAAGTTTCATTCTTTATTTTTAGTTTAAGAACACTGTTAATGCATATATACAGGCCTACACATGAAACTAATATAATAATTTTGTAACTTCTGGTCTATATCTGGGCCTGAATGTGCAGGGTTTCCCTGAGCCCTGAAAAATATTTCAAGGGTTCCTCCAGGGTCAAAAGGTTGAGAAAGGCTGCTCTAGGTTAAGAAGGCATTTCTCTAATTATTGAGGAAGAAAGTTTGCATTCTGAGTAGATCTGGATATGACTGCACAGACTGTTAAAGACATTGTTCCACATGCTATTGGCCCTAAACAAGGTATGGAGAGACTTTAACAGAAACTTACTTTCAAGCTTACCTCTTCAGGGAAGACAGGGATCACCTTTTCCTTATGATGTGATTTATACTGTATCTACATACTGTAATTTGGCTGGCTCCAGCAAAGGAGATCATTACCTTGTCGTGGTGCTGGAGCTTGAGCACCTCAATGACGCCATGAGCTAAATCGTGAAGGGACACCCAAGACCATGGCAGAGAGGTCAGACTAAATACGATCCCTGGGGAAGGTAACAGCAACCCACCCCAGTATTCTTGCCGTGAAAACTAAATGGATCAGTACAACCAGAGATATGTCGGTATACCATCGGAAGATGGGACTCCCAGGTCGGAAGATGGTGAAAATGCTACTGGGGAGGAACAGAGGATACGTTCAACTAGCCCCAGATGTGATGACGCAGCTAGCTCAAAGCCGAAAGGACGGCTAGCGGCCGATGGTGCTGGTGGTGAACGACGAATCCGATGTTCTAAAGATCAACACACCATAGGAACCTGGAATGTAAGATCTATGAGCCAGGGCAAATTGGATGTGGTTATTGGTGAGATGTCAAGATTAAATATAGACATTCTGGGTGTCAGTGAACTGAAATGGACTGGAATGGGCCACTTCACATCAGATGACCACCAGATCTACTACTGTGGACAAGAGGACCACAGAAGAAATGGAGTAGCCTTCATAATTAGTAATAAGGTGGCTAAAGCAGTGCTTGGATACAATCCAAACAACGATAGAATGATCCCAATTCAAATTCAGGGTAAGCCATTTAACATCACAGTGATCCAAATATACGCCCCAGCCACAGATGCTGAAGAATCAGGAGTAGATCAGTTCTATGAGGATCTGCAGCACCTATTAGATAATACGCCAAAAAGAGATGTTATTTTCATTACAGGAGACTGGAATGCTAAGGTGGGTAGTCAAACAACACCTGGAATAACAGGTAAGCATGGTCTGGGAGAACAAAATGAAGCGGGACATATATAGAAAGGATAATAATATCGGGGATAGATTTGACAGTGTGGTCAGTGAGTTAAAGCCAGACATCCTGAAGAGTGAAGTTGAATGGGCCTTAAGAAGCATTGCTAATAACAAGGCAGCAGGAGATGACGGTATCCCAGCTGAACTGTTTAAAATCTTGCAAGATAATGCTGTCAAGGTGATGCATGCCATATGCCAGCAAATTTGGAAAACACAAGAATGGCCATCAGATTGGAAAAAATCAACTTATATCCCCATACCAAAAAAGGGAAACACTAAAGAATGTTCAAACTATTGAACAGTGGCACTTATTTCACATGCCAGTAAGGTAAAGCTCAAGATCTTGCAAGGTAGACTCCAGCAATCCATGGAGCGAGAATTGCCAGATGTACAAGCTGGGTTTAGAAAAGGCAGAGGAACTAGAGACCAAATTGCCAATATCCGCTGGATAATGGAGAAAGCCAGGGAGTTTCAGAAAAACATCTATTTCTGTTTTATTGACTATTCTAAAGCCTTTGACTGTGTGGATCATAACAAATTGTGGCAAGTTCTTGGTGGTATGGGGATACCAAGTCATCTTGTCTGCTTCCTGAGGAATCTGTATAACGATCAAGTAGCAATGGTAAGAACAGAGCACGGAACAATGGACTGGTTTAAGATTGGGAAAGGAGTACGGCAGGGTTGTATACTCTCACCCTACCTATTCAACCTGTACGCAGAACACATCATGTGACGTGCTGGGCTTGATGAATCCAAGGCTGGAGTTAAAATCACTGGAAAAAATATTAACAATCTCAGATATACAGATGATACCACTTTGATGGCTGAAAGTGAGGAGGAGCTGAGGAGCCGCCTTATGATGAAGGTGAAAGAAGAAAGTGCAAAAGCTGGGTTGCAGTTAACCCTCAAAAAAAACCAAGACTATGGCAACCAGCTTGATTGATAACTGGCAAATAGAGGGAGAAAATGTGGAGGCAGTGACAGACTTTGTATTTCTAGGCGCAAAGATTACTGCAGACGCTGACTGCAGCCAGGAAATCAGAAGACGTTTACTTCTTGGGAGGAGAGCAATGACAAATCTTGATAAAATAGTTAAGAGCAGAGACATCACCCTGACAACAAAGGTCCGCATAGTTAAAGCAATGGTATTCCCCATAGTAACCTATGGCTGCGAGAGCTGGACCATAAGGAAGGCTGAGCAAAGGAAGATAGATGCTTTTGAACTGTGGTGTTGGAGGAAAATTCTGAGAGTGCCTTGGACTGCAAGAAGATCAAACCAGTCCATACTCCAGGAAATCAAGCCAGACTGCTCACTTGAGGGAATGATATTAAAGGCAAAACTCAAGTACTCTGGCCACATAATGAGAAGACAGGATACTCTGGAGAAGATGCTGATGCTAGGGAAAGTGGAAGGCAAAAGGAAGAGGGGCCGACCAAGGGCAAGATGGATGGATGATATTCTGGAGATGGGGATGGGGATGGGGATGGGGATGGGGATGGGGGCAAACTTCCAGGACTCGACCTTGGGGGATCTGGGGGTGGCGACGACCGACAGGAAGCACTGGCGTGGGCTGGTCCATGAAGTCACAAAGAGTCAGAAGCGACTGAATGAATAAACAACAACAAAAATTTGGCTGAGCGTGTTATGTTAAACAGTAGGTCTGTGATGTTTGTGTATGGTGAGAGCTAGGAAAAGCTGACCTCTTCTCAGGGTAGAGAATGTACTTTTGGAACAGGGAAGAGAGACCAAGGTCTTCCACTGTGAGTTGGAGAGAGAATTCTACATTTGATAGGAGGAAGATGCAGCAAGGCAACAACCTACCTAACGTGGCAACATGTGGAGAAAGTATTTGTTCACAATTATCACAGGATTCCTGAAGATTTACTTGTATTGTAACCTTTGGGACTAAAGCATAAGCATAGCTCAGGTATCACACATGGCAAGAATTTCCGTCAGATCCTTAGCCCAGAGAGGGGGCTGAGGCCTCCCTCTTTACTCCTTCATTTGTATCTGGGACTCAGTTAATTTCTTACCATTATATTTAATAAAGTTTGCAAATGCATTTCATCAAAAACAGGTGCTCTTATTGTTGTTGCAACCTTCTTCTGTTCATCTACTTTTATAAGTCCAGTCAAGTTCCTGGAAGTTTGCCCCCATCCCCACCCCCACTCCAAACCCTTTCCCTTTTGAAGGAATTAAAAATGTTTATATTAGAGAAAATACATTTACAATGAAAACAAAATGTATACAGAAGGATATTATGGAACCTATTCAAGGAGAATCATATCAGATTGGGACTAGGTATGAGAATTCTGTGAATTTGAGCAATAATGTATGAATCTGTGTTGTGGTATATAAGAATTTTGTTACCATGATTAAGGAAGTAATCACAGTCCTATCATTATAAAATTACAATATAGTGTGAATAAATAAATACAATAAAGGAAGAAAGGAAGTGTTGGACATCAAGAATGATGGAAGTCATTTCCAACCACCCTAACCTTTTAGGGGCTTCAATAGGTTATCTCCATTTTAAAAAAAAAACTAGTTTTAATTGGATAAATTAGAGTTGAAACATTGGAAACAACTGGTTGAATAAAGACAAGTTCATTTATACAGTGGCACCACACAATCAAATCCACAAAGCCACTAATTGTGAGAATTTGTTCATTTTCTTACATACAAGTCTCATTCACTGAAGTTGGAAAGTGCTGCCTGACAGTAGCCTTGGTAACAGTAAATTTCCCTTGTCTGCAACTAGTATATCCTCAAATGCTGGGACTTCTGAATAATGCAAATTATTCAGACAACTTTTTTTTTACCCCAGATTTATTTTCTCCATCTTCTCTACTCTCCCATTTATCAATATATTGCCAAAGCTTCCTTAATAGGATCAACAGGTGAAGAATGCTGGCTGCCCAAGAAGGGTGAGTTCCATTTTTAGAAAATGTGCAGTATAATTTTATGTTTGCTAAGTGGATTCTATCTGGGCCTGACATAGTAATGACTGCACATGTGCTAAGGAACATCTATGCTTAATGCCTTAAGGCCTCCTGGCTCATCATTGTTACAATTTTGACAAATGAGGGAGCCTGTTTCAGGAAAGCCTTATTAATTTTTCAGGTGAAATTCAGAGATTGACACTTGTAGTTATTCCCTACAATAAGACCATTCAGGTAGTACTCAAGGCTAAGCAGAACAGAAATGGGTTTTGACCTTTTATGTACTTTGTGGCAGATCATAAGGAATCACTGAGCACTTGTATATTTGAGAACTTTAAGGTGCTTACACAGTGTATAGTTGTTTATACTTATATGAACAAGACAGATATAGGTGGATTTAAAAAATAAGTCACGTGCATACGAGTATGAATTATTATTCTGATTGATATATATTTTTGGTTATTTTGCTTGGCAATTGCCTATTTGGACCTTCTGAACAATAATCAGAAGTAATTAATAATTAAAGTTCCAGAACTATCTCAGCTGTAGAAGTTAGAAAAGGAAAAAGACTTAAGCAGCATCTGAGCAGGGACAAAGTCGTTATTAGCTCAGGTTCTGTGGATCTATTTGATTCTAAGTGTAAACCGAAGCATCAAAAAGAACAAAGCTATTATGTTTGGTTTGATTCCGTGTCCCATTTTTCTAACTCTTATTTCATTCCATCCTATTTTTATAACTTTGTGAATTTTTTAAAGTGTAAGTAAAAACAAAATTCCCTTCTCACCCCTATGGGTGGTACGTGTCTTCCTCAGCCTCGGGTCCTCTACCAGAGGCCTGGGAGTTTGAGGGTTCTGCGCAGTATCTTAGCTGTTCCTAGCATTGCACTCTTCTGGACAGAGAGCTCTTATGTTGCTCCTGGGATCTGTTGGAGCCACTCTCCCGGCTTAGGAGTCACAACCCCAAGTGCTCCCACCACCACTGGGACCACTTTGGCCTTCACTTTCCACATCCTCTCTAGTTCTTGGACTCAAGGGGGATATCAAGTTAGAAATTCTCACTCTTTTTTTAACTTAAAATATTTCAAATAATCTGTGCTTTTCTCCCTTATTTTGTTTTCAGGTATCTTAATTACTTATTTTTATTATTTATTGGGTCTCAAAAGTTAGAATTGGCCAAATCCCCTCCAGGTCTCTGAAAGAACCTGTACATCCTTGTAATATGCAGTTATATATATGCATGTTTTGAATTGCTAACTGCATTGCAACATTCTAATACTAGCGTAAAACTATTTTCCTAGATTAAGGAACTGGGTATTGTAAATTGTTTATACTGCACTCAGATATAAACAAAAATATTTCTGATGTCTCTTTCATAGAGACATCCTGGAAACATTGCTTTAACTCTAGTGTAGGCTTTTTGGTTATGACACAGTAAAAAATAATAAAGGTGGAATAAAACATCTAAAAAACTGTATGAATTGAGTTATTGTTTTTAATAAACTAGACATTGAATAAATACCAACATTGTGATGTGTTGAATAAGCCTTATTTAAAACATATTTGGCTGCAGGATCTTATGGTGCTTAGTTTGGCTTTGAATACAAAAGCCTCTGTAACCAGGTTCCACACAAAGGAATACAGCATGATCAGGTAACCTTGTCTCATGCAGGTTGTATGTAAGCCTTCTTCAAGGGTAAAAAACAAAGCGGCTTGTGATATTGCTTGTGAGGTATGATGGGGGGGGATGTCAAAAAGTCACAATGGTGGCTGAAGCCACATTATCAAAGCACCCCCCCTTTATAATGTGCACCGTGATACATCTAAAAAAGGGGCAGGGCTTCATTCATGTGATCATGGCCACCTTCTTGACTTTTTAAACCCTGACCTCTGTGGATGCCTCTGTTATGTGAGATTGATTTAATGAAGTATCTGTATAATTGGCATCATTATCTCTTTTTTACTGAATTGATTGAATTATTTATTTATTTATTTATTTATTTATTTATCATATTTATATCCCGCCCATCTCCCTCTCAAGGAGGGACCCTGGGCGGTTCACAATAAAATAGTCTAAAATCAATAAAAAACCACAAATAACACCAGGGAAAGTGGAAGGCAAAAGGAAGAGGGGCCGACCAAGGGCAAGATGGATGGATGATATTCTGGAGGTGACAGACTCAACCATGGGGGAGCTGGGGATGGTGACGGCCGACAGGAAGCTCTGGCGTGGGCTGGTCCATGAAGTCACGAAGAGTCGGAAGCGACTGAACGAATAAACAACAACATGGTGTTGACATTATGGTGGCAATTATTTTTCATACCACCACATCCCAATTTGGCTGACACTGTCTATGAAATAAATGAAACAACCACTAAAGTTTGCTGGGATTTATTCCTTTGTATATCAGTGGATTGACATGAAGCCACCAGGTGCCTTCAGTGCCACCTTTTTCAAGTTGGATCAATCCATTTGAAATGATCAACATGGAAGAAGTTAATTATAATAATAATCCCTCATTTTATCTGTGTGTGTGTGTGTGGCTGGAATAGACGCAGGGAATATAGGGAAAGAAATTGTGCATGACACCAATGTCATTAATCCCTCTTTCTATTCACTGCAGGCTCCAGTGTCCCAGCTGAAAAAAACATGGTAGAAGAGACGGGCTATTGGAACTGGCCTCCAGGGTGATGTGCCCCCCAGATCAGTGATGAAGTTGTTAAAGGAAGTGGATTAGAGCCCTTCCAAATCCATGAAGATCTGCATAGTCAGGACAATTCAGGACAAAACTGGGTAAGCTCCAGGTAACTAGAAATCTTAAGATATAAATTATGGACTCTAGGGATAAAACATTTGAGATCTTCCTGGAGCTAAAGAGCATGCAGACCCAATGGCTACATGAGGATGGTCTGGTCCACATGCCACACCTTCCATGCCATGTGCCCAACTGGCAATGCCATGGAATGCTCAGCCATGTTCCTGTTTAAAACAACATTCTCTTTCTCTTTCACTCCTGCTAAAGCTGGGTAGCTTATTCAGTCAGTCATGCATGCTGATGTGGGTAGGCACTCCTCAACTCTGTGTAGCATCTTGACATGACACCATTAGGGCAAAAGTTTGTGAATTCAGGGATAAGGCAACAATGAGCAGACATGCTACTGCCATGAATTTCTGTTATTCCTACATTGGATACCTTTCTTCATACTCTTTCTAAAGAACTGCTTTTGTGGTAAAGTTGAAGAATGGAGTAGAACAAGGGTCGGAAATGGTGGCTCGCGAGCCAGATGCGGCTCTTTGGCCCCTTGACTGTGGCTCTTCCATTCCTCCCCCCACGCGCCGGCCGGCCAATTCTACCCTCCCCACTTGGCTGGGAGAAATAGCAGAGTGAATGGGCATCATCCCACGTGGCATCGGGAGCCCACCAGGGTTGCGGAAGGAAGGCAGTACCCGTGGGGGTCAGGCACCGGATCCCACACAAGGAGAAAGAATTGCTGCTCCCTCTTCCCCAAACGGTTTCCGCCGACCGCCTTCCGGTCGCAAGTCTCGAGAGCAGCTGCCCTAGAAAGAGGGAGTCCCGCCCGCCTCTTGGAGGGGGCATTCCAGCGCCAGGCCCCCATCTTTCGGCGCCAGGTGTGTCTGTGTCGGGGGGGCATACAGTTCCACAGGGAGATGTCCCATGGAGCTCCAAGAATCGGAGCTCCGGCAGCAGCTCCGGCTCTCTTGGTTGCCTTTTCCCCCAAGAAAACCAGTCACGGCCACTTTTCCAAGCCCTCTTCTCCCGCCAGAGGAAATTGCCAAGGTTTTTCAGCCGGGTGGAATTCCCAGTAAAGGCGGCTCGATGACCTGAGGTCTCCGCTAAGGGCGGCAGGGCCAGGCAACCGGATGCCTTCAAAGAGGCTGGGCTGCAGCTCTCACCATCCTGGCGGGGACTGGAGAGGAAGGAGGCCAGGGGTTTGGAGAGCGCCCACTTTCCTGCCCCTGAGCTGAAGGCTTGCGCGGCGTCCCTTTGGCCCTGACCCAGCCCAGGCGGCCCCCCCCTCGTCCCGCCCAGTTAAACTGTTTCCCGCAGGATGGGGAGGCAGATTTTTGAGAGTGGGAAAAGAGCATTTTCGTTTCCTTTTAGGCGCCCAGCTGCCCCTTCGCTCAATCTCCCCCCTGCAAAAAGAAAGAAGGAAAAGCATCTGAGAATGCTCGGCTGCCTCTCCTCCCCCACCAGCAAAGGGGTGGGGGAGGAGAGGCAGCCGAGCGTTCTCAGATGCTTTTCCTTTCCCTTCTTCCTTTTTGCAGGGGGGAGATTGAGCGAAGGGGCAGCTGGGCGCTGTTGAATTATCAGTGCATCACGCCGCGCTGCTTGGAGCTCTTGGGCGTGTTTGTTTACCCACGCGTTCCTTGGCTGTAGAATCCCCTCCTTTGAGTCTCTTCTCCTCTTTCTGCACAGAGGCTGCCTGCCTGCTCTCCCACCCCTTCACGCAATGGGTCGGTTTTGTTATTGTCCTTGTCCTCAGTGCCTGCTCCAAAATACTGCTGCACACACCCCTTTTTTGCTGTTGAAAGGAGAGGGGGGGATGATAAACCTTTGCTCAAGGCAAGTGGGTTTTTTGAGGGGGCGAATACATTTTAGCCCTGTGGAAGAGAAACGCCAGGGATTTCATGCTGGCTGCGCCCCCTCCCTCCGGGAGCCCCCCGGCAGCATGACTCTTACTGAGCCCTCCGGAGTCCAACGTTCTGGGCGTTGAGCAAATTCATCCAGCTGGGCTGATTGAGTAAACCAGGCGTGGCGGCAGGCGTGGCGGCCCCCCAGTGCACGCCATTGGCTCCTGCCTCCAAACCCCGCCCCTTCCACGCGATTGGATCCCGCCCGCAAACCCCTCCCCCTTTCACGCTATTGGATCCCGCTCATAAACCCCGCCCCCTTCCACGTGATTGGCTCCCACCCTCAAACCCCGCCCCCTGGCTCTCGAGTGATGTTATGAATATTATAAATGTCAAAATGGCTCCTGGCATAAAAAAGTTTGCCGACCCCTGGAGTAGAACTTCAACAGAGCCCTGCTGCAACATGGACATTTCCTGAGTGACTAAGAAATAAGGAAAGAAAGTGTATAGCTTCTGGTTTTCTTGCCTGAGGCAGAGCAGGAAACAGGGCATTCCATACCTAATGAAAAAGCATTATACCCAAGACCAGTTGAATTATTTGGCGTGGGGAGGAGGAGGAGGAGGAGGAGGAGGAGGAACTGCCACTCTGGCAGTAAAATGAATGATATAATAAATAAACCACAATTTGTTGCATTTTTATTGCACGCAATACTAGCTGCCCTAGGCCAGATGATGCCATGATTATATTTTTTTCAAGCTATTTATTAACAGATTTTTGTCAGGAAAATACCTCAATGTCAATTAATCTAGCAGTAAAATTGTCAGGCAGTGAAATTAGAAAAGCATGTTCAGCCAGCATCCACCAAAAAGAAACAACATCTGGTTATGGGCAACAGAACTGTAGTTTTGAGGAAGACAGGCAAAGGGCAGTCTGGGGACAATAAGAAGCAATCCAATTGAGTTGCAGTAGCTAGGGTGAAATTTACAACTGCCATCAATTCTCATGCTTTTAAACAGCTACTGATCACCAGCTGGGTATCAGAAAAGATTTTCCCCTCTGGTACAGTATCCCACAACTGGCTGTGTGTATTTCTTCTCCTGATCATCAGGCCACTGTCAGAAGCAGGATATGAGACTGGATGGATCATTGATCTTTCTGGGGCATCAGTTTCTCTGTTCTTAATTTTCTTTGCAGTCTGCACAAATTGGAATCAAGTTATTTATACCAGAGTAAAAATTTTCACAGCATATTGTAATAGTTTCAGCCATTCTGCCGTTATCACAGATAGCATCTTTAAATAATCCAACATCGCATCCCAAGCAGTACAGTATCTTTTTATAGGGGTTGGGTGATTGGCTGGTTTTATTCTTAGTTGCGGGGGGGTGAGGGGAGTCAGCTGCTGTCGTCTTAATTAGATCAATTTAAAATCAAACACCAGCTATAGCATATTGCCAAGCAAACATTTGATATAACATGAAGAAACAACACTGATGATCTTTAAAGATGTAATTGAGAATTTAGTTTTGGATTACTTGGAAAGGAACAATGTAAGCATTGCCCTTATCACTTGGAGATTTGTTTGTTCCCTGCCTTTCAATATTCGAGCAGTTCACTTACCCTAAAACACATCTGTACCACAAAGACAGTGAGAGACAGGTGGATTTTTTATGTACTTAAATTACAGATGTTCCTCTGAGCAATACATCTATCCAAATTTCTTGAGAAGGCTGGCTTCTAGCTATGAAGTATCCATTTTAAACAAACAATGGAGAATATTGGAAATGAAAGTAAGTGAAGATGGTTTGTTATCCCAATTTGTTTTATGAAGCATATTTTCATTTCTGACTCCGAGCTCTAATAGAATCAGAGGTATCAAATCAAAGACAAAATAAAATCTCTGAGCAAAGACAGACTTGACTTTAAGATTTCCCCTGTTACAAAGACTCTATCTCCAGTAAAAATGTATTTTAGTACAATGACAGCACAGCAAACTCAGTGAATAATAAATGGCCCATTTTTATGACTAATTTCTAGTTGCTTTTTCACTTGCACATTGAACTACTGTAAGCTAAATCACATGTTCAAATGGTTGGCATGATTTATTTATAATTCTCTGAATTTATGGAGTTTATGAAGTGTTGAGTCTTCTCCCTGGGCCTTGTCTTTCTACTCCTTTGTTGTGAACACGGTCTATTTTTTACATTCTCTGAGGAAGGAAAGGATAATTTGTTACAGGATACAAGCCTAATCTAAAGATTACTACACAATAGTACGGACGGCAGCTTGAAAACCATGCATAATATATATGAGATTAAAAAAAGAAGAAGAAGGATTTGGTGCATACATGGATCCATATATCAAGCAAAGTGACGTGGAATATTTCCCATATTTATGAGTTCACAGAAAACCACTACCCAATCAGTGATGCGCTTTTGGCTAACAGCTCAATACAAAGAACTTTCAGCTGATCAGAGCTTGCTTGCCAGACAGAAACTGAATGCCTTGACCTAGCCCCTCAAGTTCATGCCTAAAAACAACCCCCTTCACCTTTTCACAAACTCTAAGAAAATATAATGTGATGGCACAAGCAGTAATGGGCACTTCTCGTTATGCCCATGGGTCATCACAGCTTTGCAAGCTGCACTGGCTGCAAATGGGCTTCCAGGTGTAATTTAAGGTGTTGGCTGTTACCTATAAAACCTTTCATGGCTTAGGGTCTGGTTATCTGAGGGACCTCCTATCTCCAACGGTTTCTGCCCACCCTGTGCATTCTGGCAGAATGGGTGCGCTCCAGGTCCCTCAATTAAACGTGGTCACTTTAAGGGACCAAGGAAGCATGCCTTCTCTGTTGCCACCCTTGCCCTCTGGAACAGCATCCCCCAAGAAATACATAGGGCGCCCACTCTCCTGGGGTTCCAGAAGGCCCTTATGACCAGGCTCTGTTCCCAGGCCTGCAGTAGCACGTTTGTGTAGTCTATGTCATGTCTTGTATTTTTTTTTTATTGGTATGGTGGTTCTAATCTGGGCTGCCATGTTTGTTTCATGTGTTTTTAAACTCTTTTAAATTGTTTATTTGATTTTATAAGCTGCCCATATTTTCTGGAGTGGGCATCCGTAATAAATTTGATAAAATAAATAAATCTGCCAGCTTTTCCCTCCTTGTCATGGTAGCCAAATTCTGTTACCTTCAAAGCTCCTAACGCTAGTGTGTTGAGAGATCTACATTTGAGGTCTTTCCCCCTTCCTATCCTATATAAAACACTATCACACAATGATAGAGTGGATCCTAGGAGCTGAGAGGTGGGGTGAGCAAAGAATTCCTGCAGTGAAAGAATGAACTGGCCCTCAAATTCTTGAAGCATCATTCACTGCCTTGAACCAGCATTTCCCAGTCCATAGAAATAATGCCACTGGACCTGAATATACCAACATTGCTTGCAATTGCAACCCTCACCCATTTATGATATCATGCAAATAAATGTGTGTGGGAGGGGGAGCTCATCTCACACAGGTACTGAATCTGTACTTTGGTTTGGCAGACCTCCAGGTAAGCTTATAAAATTATAGCCTCAGTAAACTGGAAAATTGGAAATAGCAGTGTACAACTAAGCTTTGGATGTTTCCCCACTATTGAGTTAAAGTGCTCTCCGTCTATCCTTGAGTTAGCAGAAAACTATACTGGCATGAAATTGGCTGCCCCATTGCTGATCTCTCTCTGTTCCTCTGTTCCTCTGTTCTGTCTCACTGCCAAGTGACTGTATGATTGTATGCATGCCTGATTGTACGCATGCCTAATATGGATGATTCCTCTGGCTTCCCTGGATTCACTCTTCAGCATGTCACTGGCCAGCAGGGAAACATCCAGCAATGATGGCACTGCAGCAGGAAGGGGTGACTCCTGGCGACCACATAGATGGATTTGCTCCATGACGATCTGTCCCTAACCTGGGATTAAAGACATTGGCGTCAAGCACAACTTCTTTCTTTCCCAATATTCCCTGCCTATTTTCCAGCCGCCACCCCCCCCCCAGAAAATGAGGTTGTTTCTCCTTCTCCTTCTCCTTCTCCTTCTCCTTCTCCTTCTCCTTCTCCTTCTCCTTCTCCTTCTCCTTCTCCTTCTCCTTCTCCTTCTCCTTCTCCTTCTCCTTCTCCTTCTTCCTCTTCCTCTTCTTTCATTTCAAACGGATTGATCTCAAGGAACCTAGTGGCTTCATGTCAGTCCACTGACATATAAAGGGAGTACAAAGGAATAAATCCCAGCAAAGTTTAGTGGTAATTTCATTTATTTCATAGACAAAGCCAGCCAAATTATGATGTGGTAGTGTGAAAAACAGTTGCCACCATAATTCAATCAATTCAGTAAAAAAGAGATAATGATGCCACTTGTGTGGATATGTATGTCATTAAACAATCTGGGCTGATCTGGACTAGCCCTGCCTTACATTAATCTTACAAACTTTAATTTCTTTCATTACAGTGAAGTTCTTACCACATGGATTCTATCAGCATGTCAGGTCCCACTCCCAAAGAATTTCTGAAAATCTCTGCAAAAATGTCATTGATATCCATCAGCTATTTGAAGCTTGTGCAACAGAGTGTAACGTGGGTGAACCTAGGGGCGCCCAACACTGCACACACTGCTGCATTCTGAACCAGTTGTAACTTCCGGGTGGTCTTCAAGGGCAGCCCCGTGTAGAGCACATTGCAGTAATCCAAATGGGAAGTGACCAAGGCATGAGTGACTGTGAGCATGGCCTCCCAGTCCAGTAAGGGCCACAATTGGCGCACAAGATGAATCTGTGCAAAGGCCCTGCTAGCCACAGCTGCCACCTGCTCTTCAAGCAGGAGCTGTGAGTCTAGGAGAACCCCCAAATTGCACACCAGCTCAGGCACGGGAAGTGCAATCTTATCCAGAGTCAAAGATCACCAGACCCTGGGAGGATGAAACCCCAAAGCCACCTCATCTTGCCAGGGTTGAGTCAAAGTCAGTTCCCCTCATCCAGACCCTCACAGCCTCCAGGCACCCAGTCAGCACCACAACAGCACCACCTGTTTGGCCAGGGGTGAAGATGTATAATTAGGTATCATCAGCATACTGATGATACCACACCCCATGCCAGCAAATGATCTCACCCAGCTGTTTCATATAAATGTTAAAAAGGAGAGGAGAGAGACCCAAGCCCTCAAGAACCCTACATTGCAGGAGCCTAGGGCTCAACCTCTTCTCCCTCCACCAACACTGGCTGAAACTGGCCACTGAGAAATGAGGAGAACCAGCACAGAATAGTGCCTCCCACTTCCAATCCCCAAAGCCGGTTCAGAAGGATACTATGGTTGATGGCATTGAAAGCCACTGAGAGACCCAAAAGGGCCAGGACAGTTGCATCACCCCATCCGGAGCTCTCCAAAGGTCATCCACAAGTACAACCAATGCCATCTCGGTACAGTACTCCGGCCTTAATCCAGACTGAAACGGGTCCAGATAATCTGCTTCATCCAGGGTCCTCTGAAGCTGAGCACCAACCATCCTGTCAATCTCTGCTCTCTGCGAGGGGTGGGGAAAGAAAAAAAAATGGGTCAGACACAGGACAATACATACTAAGTGACTGCAATGGTGAACATGTGACTGAAAGAGAGACAGACACACTGCAAAGGTTGTAAATGTGGGCATTGGTCATAAAGTTACTTCTTCATCACCATTGTAACTGTGAACGGTTGCTGTCTGAGGCGGTTGCTAAACAAGGACTACCTGTAGTGAATCTTCCCAGGAATGGCCATCCTACTGAAACCATTCCAAGAATGCAGCATAAAATTGTCTGGGCAATCTCAAAGAATCCCAGAACAACATCCAGAGAATTGCACATCTCTCTTGCTCTGTCTAAAGTCAGTTCTCATGATTCCTTCAGAAAAAAACTCTAGTAAAAAATGGGATTTATGGGAGAGTATCACAGAAGAAGAAGAAGAAGAAGAAGAAGAAGAAGAAGAAGAAGAAGAAGAAGGAGGAGGAGGAGGAGGAGGAGGAGGAGGAGGAGGAGGAGGAGGAGGAGGAGGAGGAGGAGGAGGAGGAGGAGGAGGAGGAGGAGGGGGTGTGTGGTGGCTCAGCGGGTAAGATGCCAGGCTTGTCGATCGGAAGATCGTAAGTTCGGAGGTTCGAATCCCTAGCCCTGCGTGCGGAGTGAGCTCCCACACTAGCTCCAGCTCTTGCCAACGCAGCAATTCGAAAGCATGCAAATGCAAGTAGATTAATAGGTACCACTTCGGTGGGTAGGAAACAGAGTTCCGCGTGCGTCATGCAGCCACATGACTGTGGAAGCGTCTTCGGACAATGCTGGCTCTTCGGATAACAAACGGAGATGAGCACCGGCCCCTAGAGTCAGACAGGACTGCACAAATGTGCGGGGGGAACCTTTACCTCTACCTTTATCACAGAAGAAGCTGTGGCTTACTACAAAGAATTTTAAAACCATGCTCATCTTCTTCCCATACAGCTTCCCTTTATATATAGTCAGCATACAGTATACAGTAGGTTGAATATAAGGGGAGAGTATACAGCCTTGTCACACTCCTTTGCCAACCTGGTGCCAGTCTGTTTCACGGGGTCGGGGTTGGGGAATAACCAGGAGAAAATAACCAGGAGAAAGTAACCAGGTCAGTTACAGGGCAGAAATTGGAAGTACCAAGGAGTATGAAAGTGAATTTTGACAAGGCATTATCCCCAGGGTCTCATAACACTGCCAACTTGTACCAATGCTTAATGCAGGACTATGGGTTTTGGAAAGAAATATATGCAGGCTAAGCATATATCCCAGTTCAAAGCATTAGCCTATAAATCCTTATTTGTTGTTGTTGTTGTTCAGTCGTTCAGTCATGTCCGACTCTTCGTGACCTCATGGACCATAGCACGCCAGGCCTTCCTGTCCTCCACTGTCTCTCGGAGTTTACTCAAATTCATGTTCATTACATCGGTGATGCTATCTAACCATCTCATCCTCTGCCGTCCCCTTCTCCTTTTCCCCTCAGTCTTTCCCAGCATCAGGGTCTTTTCCAGTGAGTCCTCTCTTCTCATTAGGTGGCCAAAGTATTTGAGCTTCAGCTTCAGCATCTGTCCTTCCAATGAGCAGTCAGGGTTGATTTCCTTTAGGATTGACTGGTTTGACCTCCTTGCAGTCCAAGGGACTCTCAAGAGTCTTCTCCAGCACCACAGCTCGAAAGCATCAATTCTTCGGCGCTCAGCCTTCCTTATGGTCCAACTCTCACAGCCATACATTGCTACTGGAAAAACCATAGCTTTAACTATACGGACCTTTGTCGGCAAGGTGAAGTCTCTGCTTTTTAATATACTGTCTAGGTTTGCCATAGCTTTCCTTCCAAGGAGCAAGCGTCTTTTAATTTCATGGCTGCAGTCACCGTCTGCGGTGATCTTGGAGCCCAATAAAATAAAATCTGTCACTGCTTCCATTTCTTCCCCTTCTATTTGCCAGGAAGTGATGGGACCAGATGCCATGATCTGGGTTTTTTTAATGTTGAGTTTCAAGCCAGCTTTTGCACTCTCCTCTTTCACCCTCATCAAGAGGCTCTTTAGTTCCTCTTCACTTTCTGCCATTAGGGTGGTATCGTCTGCATATCTGAGGTTGTTGATATTTTTCCCGGCAATCTTAACTCCGGCTTGTGATTCATCCAGCCCGGCTATATATATTTATATATATATATATATATATATTTATAATATATATATATATATTTATATATATATAAATATATATATATATATTTATATATATATATATATATTTATATATTTATATGGATATAAATCCTTATATTTCTATGCAAACCAGGAGGAAGTGGTAATTGAATGTAGTTTACTGAAAAGCAGCATGATTTCCTGGCTAGAATCCTAAATATTTAATTGCAGGCCCCGTATCTAGATCCTTGATTTTAAAATTCCCATCAACCCATGAATTATTTATGTTTGTTATGAATGGAGTTTGTGCTCACCTGTTCTAGGTGATTGATTGATTGATTGATTGATTGATTGATTATGTGCCATCAAGTCAGTGTCAACTCTTAGTAATCACATAGATAGAGCTTCTTCAGGATGATCCCCACACTGGCCTTTCCGGTCTTCCAATGTTGCACCCATCATCAATGTAACTGAGTCTATTCACCTTGCTGTAGCTGACTTCTTTTTTTCTTTTCTTCTACTTGCCCTAGCATTATAGACTTCTCCAGAAAGTTAGCTCTTTACAACATGTGTCTAAAATATTATAATTTGAATTGTGTCATTTGTATCTCAAGTGATTGATTGAGTGATTGATTTGTTCTATGATCCATTTATTTGTTTTCTTGGTATTCTCAGAAGTAAACTCCAAATAATATGGAATTCTGTTGCAGTGTTAAAACTGAATGTGCTAAGGTAGCAAATTGCTCACTATAAAAGCAAGCACTTTGATCTCATCATTAGTGAAATCTAATAATGTATTTTACATAACCTCAGGAAACTGTAATACAATTAAGCACTCATCTTTGCCTTTTCATTCTCTAATAATGCCCCCTCTTTCACAGTAGTATGCATATGGAATAATAAATTAGTCAATATTTGAGATTCCTATAGCTAAAAGCATTATTTTCTGCAATCTCTGCTCCCTCTCATGCTAGGAAGAGTTTGAAACTATCACCACTGCACATTATTCCCTGGCACATTCACTAATATCCACTAATTAAGAATGAGCTTGACCTGACAAATAGCATATTCACTTTCTATCCTAATGTGAGAACATTTTATACTCAGGCCACCCTTGACAGTCTACGTTCCCACTATTCAACTAGAATCAAGATAATTCATGTCTGCATTAACTCCTTCTCCTTCTCCTTCTCCTTCTCCTTCTCCTTCTCCTTCTCCTTCTCCTTCTCCTTCTCCTTCTCCTTCTCCTTCTCCTTCAAGTGCTCTATCATACTAACTGCTATTATTGTTAAAATTAGTGTTAAATTTAACGTTTGGAAGGATGGGGAATAACACACAGCCCGCTATGTGGGGTTTTGTCTGTATATATATTACCTGGATATTACTTTTTAAAAACTAGCTATCCCTATTAATTTCACCAGTATTACTAATTCAGTCAGTTATTATTTGATTTCTTCAGAACAACCTCCTTCAACCTGGCTAGAAGCGATGGGAATTGTAATTCAATGCATCAAGAGAGCACTAGGTTGAAAAGCTAATTTAGATTAATAGTTACTGTATGCTAGGCATTGTAAAGAATTACTACCTCACAGTTTCAAAAATGTTATCATATACAGTGAGACAGAATCATAAAACCATGAACAGAATAAATATGCACTAGCTGTCTTGAATTCACTCAGACTTCTAATCAAAGAGTGTTATAGAATCAACATGCCTAGATGTAGAACTGGGTTCTATCAATTGTCTTCCTGTGGTAAGTTCTTCAGTATTAAAGGACAAGTGTGCCCTTTTTGAAACATTTTTGCTGTGTCAGCAATCTGGTGGCATTTAGTCTGGCACTGCGCTAAAGGGGAAATATAAATGGTGGGTAGCACTAGCTTCACTTGATGCTTCATTCTCGCATTGGGCTCAGAAGTCTATTTAAAATGTTTGAATACACATATTTAAGGATGACTCAACTGGCATGAAGTCAATGGGTTGCCTGGAGCTTGACATCTGCCGCACCATGCCAGGTGCTACCACAGGGCAAGGATATAAGAAAAAACACTAGAAATGGCAAACAGCCACACAATTTCCTCAAAAAGTCTGTAATGGTTTTGACAACATCCCTTGTACTTATGAAACTGTGAAGGGTGTCATGAGTATTTTGAAGAAGATCTTGCAGTGCTCAGGGTTGGGGGGCGGCATTGTTCACTTTTTACTTTCCTAGCTACTTTCCCTAGAAATTACAGTTGAGAGCAGTTCACCAGCAATTGGAGAGAGTTCAATTCACCAGTTGGCCACTCTTCTTATCAATTAATGCAGAGATTGTAAGGATTCTCGTAAGAATACTCAGAAGCATCATATCCTGGCAAGATCAAGGACTTACAGCTTAATAAAAGTTGAATAAGCAGATCAACAGGCTGCCTGTCCTGTCTATTATTAACAAAGTAAAGGTTATTCACTTTTTATGAGCAGATAGAATATTTAGTAAAGATACAATATATTACTCCACTTTGATGAATTAGTCAACTTTTTTATTTTGGTTAGTTTTCATTTTCTTTCCTAATTTCATAGAACAAAATGAAAACAATCCTTCTAATGGCTTCTTCCATAAAGAGAATAGTACCTTTGTATCTAAGTGAAATTAGTGGAAGAGCTAGGCTTTAGAGATAGAACACTTGATTGTACGCATAAGTTCCCAAGTTCAGTTCATGACAACTCCAAAACGAACTGGGAAAGGCTATATAGTAGTATGCAAATCACCAGAATCCAATTCAATCCAATGATTTCTACTGTTTATTGAATAATTGTGATTTACACTGATCACCAAATTTGATATCTGTCTATGCCTGCACAACAAAACTTCCCACTGAATCAATTTATGGGCATTAAAATTAGCCTTACTAACTAAAA
This sequence comes from Charina bottae, assembly GCA_023362775.1. NCBI lineage: Eukaryota > Metazoa > Chordata > Lepidosauria > Squamata > Charinaidae > Charina > Charina bottae. The sequence continues at coordinate 5,944,360 of JALMGJ010000008.1, forward strand.
CCTGAAGACTTTTAGATGGATCAGTGGTGAGTACTCTCTGTAAAAGAAGCCCATCCTTTTACTGAATTAATATACAAAATGAAAGCAGATAGTAAATATTTGGACTAGTAGATTTCCAAATTATTTTTCTCATTGCATGACAGTATTATTTATAAACATGTAGATGTAATGATTAAAAACATCAAACTATTTTTCTCATATCTTGTTGTACCATGCAACTATGAAATGGTAGTCAATTCACTGCACATAATGTGATTTATTGACCAGGTATGTTCTATATTGACTTTTGACTAGAACTCATATTTTGAATCTCTGCATTTTATTTTTTTTAATTTACCACCTATCCCTTATTCTTATAATATCTGTGAAAGAGAAAGTGAATCACTATCTGCTCCTTTGGGAGTAGACTTCCCTGAAGTCCTCTCTTAGGCTTGAATATTGTTTCAAAATTCTATTATGAATCAATAAATTTATATCCTACACTAATGTTCCTTCCTAAAAGTATTTCACATTATATAGGGAAGTTCTATTAAACAAATTTGATTTAAGGGCAAAATTTAATACTTTTAGGAAGCATATAACATTATTTATAATTCTGAAGCTGGGTCTATATTTATAAAAGTCTGCACATAATTAAAGATCTTTCACTTGAATAGTTCTTTGCAGAATCCTCTGAACACAATAGCTCATTGTAGTTGATCTACAGAAAATTAACAGGGGACGTGAATGTTGCTGCTTTATTCATAGGTTTGTGTAGTGCTCAGAGGAAAACATTGTCTCAAAGCTTTCTACATTTTTGGCTAATAGTCTTTCTGTTGACAACTGCAGGATTGTACTTCATCCTGCAGTTAAACTCCTTCACCTAATCAAGTGGAGAAAATGAATGTAAAGGCCTTTTTCTTCCTTTCAGAATTGGGGTGGGAGGAGAGAAAGATGGGGTGGAAACAAAGTTGGAGTGCGAACAGTACCAACACTGTAATGCACCTGTGCCACCCTATGTTGTTCCCAAGTTGCTTGGAAATAATTTCATAGATAAATAATAGCCATGAAAATATACATTATATGAACAATGGGATTGATTGAATAATAGTCTGACTCTGTGTCACATGTTGTTATGAACTGGATCTTATTATTTACAAGGAAAATAGAACTCAAGACTTGGAATGCTGGTTCTGGCAGTATCTCATCTTTCTAGAGACATTGTTTTATCCTTCATCAGGATAAAAATTTCTGCAGCTGCAAGATCCATCAAGGAATAGTAGCCATTTATAGATTGGAAGAAATTCTTTCCTTAACTCTTAACATATTAAACATATGAAACCTAGTCCTGGCAATGAATTGCTATGAGGAGAAGTTCATCTGCCTGCTTTTTTGTTCCTTTTTAAAATAAACCAGTTTTTTTCCAGCTCTGCTTATCTGTCTTTGCTGGAGATAAGATGCCCCTTCAGGGAGTTAGCAATGAGTATAATAGAAATACTAATGAGAAGAGATTAATATCATCATCATCATCATCATCATCATCATCATCATCATCATCAAGTAGCTGCTGCCAAAGGATTCTGTCTATTATAGCATTTGGCTAACAGCAAGAGAAAACTTTTCTTTTTCTCCCCAGCAATTCCCTACCAACACAGTCTCATTTCAGATTCTGGAAGATTAAGCTTGACTCTAAGCTCAACTCTGTCTAAGTACAATGTTTTACTAAGTTACCAGTACATTATGTGGCTGAACAGCCAGCAGCATATGTTTTCAAGCAGAAACAGTAATATATTTATCTATGCTATTTCATGAGAACCAATTTTATGAAATTAAATAGAAAAAGCAACAGTAAAACCACCAACTCTGAAATGGAGCCATGCAGTTTTAAGGGGGAGATGCATACATACATACATAAAAAGGTAAAGGTTCCCCCCGCACATTTGTGCAGTCGTGTCCGACTCTAGGGTCTGGTGCTCATCTCTGTTTGTTAGCCGAAGAGCCAGCGTTGTCCAAAGACGCTTCCGCGGTCATGTGGCCAGCATGACACATGCGGAACGCTGTTGCCTACCCACAGAAGTGGTACCTATTCATCTACTTGCATTTGCATGCTTTTGAATTGCTAGGTTGGCAAGAGCTGGGGCTAGTGCGGGAGCTCACCGTCACACGGGACTAGGGATTCGAACCTCCGAACTTGCGATCTTCTGATCGACAAGCCTGGCATCTTACCCACTGAGCCACCATGCCCCTATAAACTCTCTTTCCTTTGGGACAAATCAATTCAGAACAAAGAAAAGTCCATTTGCTTAAAAAAATCCACAATGCCAAAAAACTTGTACAGGCTGGTTTGAAAGATTGATTTCATTTAGTCCAAAATGGTTTTTGGAACTTCAGAGAATCTTCTATTTTTTAAACATACATAGGTCTCTTTTTGCTGGCAGATAAAAGATATGTTGTGTGTGTGTGTGTGTGTGTGTGTGTGTGTGTGTGTCTGTCTGTCTGTCTGTCTGTCTCTCTCTCTCTCTCTCTCTCTGTGTGTGTGTGTGTGTGTGTGTGTGTAGAAATGCAGCTTAAAACGATAGGGAGTGAGAGATCCAGCCCACGGCCTCTTCTTTGTGGGGTGCCGCAGGGCTTGGTACTCTCTCCACTCCTTTTTAACATCTACATGAAACTGCTGGGCGAGATCATCCGTTACCACAGGATGAAGTATCATCAATATGCTGATGATACCTAATTATACATCTCCATCCCGGGTGAAGTAAGTGATGCTGTGACCACCCTTTCCAGGTGCCTGGGGGCTGTGGGGGCCTGGATGGGGAACAACAGGCTTCAGCTGAACCCTAGTAAGACAGAATGGCTGTGGATTAATGGTTCCTCGGCATCTGAGAAATTGTCATCTTTAGTTCTGGATGGGGTTGCACTGCCCCAGACAGACCCGGTGTGTAACTTGGGGGTCCTCTTGGACACACGACTCCTGCTTGAAGAGCAGGTGGCCGTCATGGCCAGGAGGGTCTTTGCTCAAGTTTGTGTTGTGCACCAGTTACGCCCTTTCCTGGACTGAGGGGCCCTTCGAACGGTCACTCATGCCCTGGTTATCTCCCATATAGACTACTGCAACACGCTCTACATGGGGCTACCCTTGAAGAATATCCGGAAGCTGTGTGGGCAATCTTAGGTGCCCCAAGGATGGCACATATAACACCTTTACTACGCGAGCTGCACTGGGTCCCAGTCTGCTTCTGGGTCCAATTCAAGGTGTTGGTTACAACCTTTAAAGTCCTACATGGCATGGGTCCAGGTTATCTGAGGGACCATCTCATCCCCATTACATTGACCTATCCCACCCGGTCATGCAGAGAGGGCATGTTATGGACCCCATCTGTAAAAGAATTCCATCTGGTGGGATCTCGGAAGCAGGCCTTCTCTACAGTAGCTCCTGCCCTCTGGAACATTCTTCCCCCGGAGGTAAGACAGGCCCCCTCGCTCCTGGACTTCCGCAAAAAACTAAAAACCTGGTTTTGCCAACATGCCTGGAGCAGGAAGGAGAATAGTCATTTCTGGGGATGGCTAGCCTGCTAGAATGGCCCTAAAATAGCCCTTTATACTCAATGACTGATAGAGAACCTTCAGCCATCTGGATTTTATCATATTTTATATTTTTATTGTTTATTTATATTTATATTTATTGTACTTATAATTGTATTACATTTTAACTGTGCTTTTTGTTGTAAACTGCCCAGAGTCCCTCCTCAGGGGGAAATGGGCAGTGATAAAATTTGATAAATAAACAAACAAACAAACAAATAAATAAATAACAGACTGAGGTGAGGAAATTTTTCACATTTTCATTATAATCCATTTTTCACAAAATTCACAAACTGAATCACCCGACCTTATTTCTAAAGTAAACAAAAGATTTCTCCATTATTTTGTACCATTTGTATATTTTCTTTCTTAATTTTAGACTAAGCACTTTTAGTTTGGCTTGAAGCTCAAGAATGTGAAGGGTGTGACACAATTGGCTAAATTTATAATCATGCTAAACCATAGTGTGATTTGTTGGTTTTTGCTTAGAGCGATGTGTGAACCCATCCATTTAACTACATTCCATATTATTTTAATTATTATTCTAATTATTATTATTTTATAATAATAATAATAATAATAATAATAATAATAATAATAATAATTTTTTTTAGTATGACAGAATTAATGAGAAATTGAATACAGGGCTAACCAAATGAAGATGTCACCACAATAACATATTTGTGTGCCCCTAAAGATGATGGTGGTGGTGATGATGATGATGATGATGATGATGATGATTGGATTTGTTAAAGCCGCCCAACTCTAAGAAAATAGCAAGTTGCAATTATTTTATTATTCTTTTTGCTGCCAGGGAGAGATGCTTGCAGTTTTTCCCCCTTATTTACTAAAATAACTTGGACTGTGTGTCATGTCTTGGGGACCAGAAGCTCAACAGGGCTCCAATGAGAACTCAAGTCTGAAGAATCCAGATTACCCTAAATTAGGGTAAGCCTTTAGCATCACACTTTATCTTGGTCTGAAGAGCAAGGATGGAGCTACGGTCATCTTAACATCTTAGTTAAAATGTCATCTTAACATCTTAGTTAAGACAGACAGATGATGGAACAGATGATGAAACAACAGCTATTATATGCAGGATTAAGTCTAGTCCGTGTTAGACAACTTTCGTCCAAAGTTGACAGGATGGTTGGTGCTCAGCTTCAGAGGACCCTGGATGAAGCAGATTATCTGGACCCTTTTCAGTCTGGATTAAAGCCGGAGTACTGGTGGCTCAGCGGGTAAGACGCCAGGCTTGTTGATCGGAAGATTGCAAGTTCGGAGGTTTGAATCCCTAGCCCCGCGTGACGGAGGGAGCTCCCGCACCAGCCCCAGCTCTTGCCAACCTAGCAATTCGAAAGCATGCAAATGCAAGTAGATGAATAGGTACCACTTCGGTGGGAAGGTAACAGCGTTCTGCGTGCGTCATGCCAGCCACATGACCGTGGAAGCGTCTTCGGACAACGCTGGCTCTTTGGCTAACAAACGGAGATGAGCACCGGCCCCTAGAGTCGGACACGACTGCACAAATGTGCGGGGGGTACCTTTACCTTTACTGTACTGAGATGGGGGCACGGTGGCTCAGCGGTTAAGATGCCAGGCTTGTCGATCAGAAGGTTGGTGGTTCGAGACCCGACCGCCGCGTGACGGAGTGAGCTCCCGCACTCGCCCCAGCTCTTGCCAACCTAGCAATTCAAAAGCATGCAAATGCAAGTAGATAAATAGGTACCACTTCGGGCATGCTCCAGGTCCCTTCCCTGAAATATTACCATCTAGCGGGACCAAGGAAGTGTGCCTTTCCTGTGGCTGCCCCTACCTTATGGAACACCTTCCCCCCCGGCAATCCGGCAGGCCACCACCCTCTTAGCCTTCTGGAAGGACAATAAATTTACAAAAATTCCCAATCTAACTTGAGTGTACATTGTGAAGATGTTCAACTTACGTTAGATATTGTCAGATACTATTTCTCTAGATGAAGAGATCTTAGACTGACCTTCTCATCCACTTTTTAAAAATATATTTCCAGAATTGAAAAAATAAGAAAAGATGTGGTTCTTTATTTATTCAGTATCTTATAACCAGCACCAATATATTAATATTTGAATGTGAAAATCAAAATTTCAGGTTAAAAAGAGGACAGGCACACTTTTTTCTGCACAAGATGTACTTTCTTATTCTCATTGCAACTTTTTTCTACCTGACAGCACTCCCACATCCCAGTTGGGTTATTTTTTTCTTTTTTTGGTAGCATAGCAGTTAAGAATGTGAAAAACCACTAAAAACCTGTCTCCATTGTTGTCTTCAACAGTAAAGCAGGTTTGTATAGATATTTTTTTTAAAAAGGATTTTTTTTTTGTTTACATCCACAACATCTGGTAACATATGAAGGCTCCACAAATTCACTTCACTCCATATGTTTAGCAACTTGCCTACTTATTTTTAAAATATAATATACATTTTCCTGTCATTCTTCAAATTGTGAGTTTCTCAGATTTTAAAATGAAAGTTTTCTTTATTTAAAATCTCTTTTATAACACCACTTTTAGTAGCATACCTTTTCCAGACATAGGTTTTTTCAGATTTTTTACTGGAAAAAGATAACTAGGTGGACTTCATAACTAGCATTTGCTTAGTTGTGAAATCCAGAGGGAGCAAATCTCACCAACGTGCTTCCAGAAAAAATCATGATGGAATCTTTTACATTGCTAATGGCAGCCCACAGGAGAACAGCCTTAAAAGAACTAGCAACTGTTAGAAACACTTTCAACATTGTAGTCCAACTGTGGTAATGGTTAAGGTATGGATAGATTCTACAATAATAATGTTTTATTAAATGGGATTCTTATTATTATTTTAGCAATAGTGACTTCCTTTCATAAAAACAGTACGTATATTTCTATTTTTCCTCACTATTTCAGAAAAGGGGACTGGGAAACTATGTATTAGCATTTTATCCTTTCTCCTGAACTGCCCTGGTCCTCTAGCACCATGGCATGATTGCTGTTATTAGCAATAATTTCCGCTGACTATGTGTCAATCCTGCTGTGAAAGTCCAGCTGCCACTTGTTGGGCTTCCACTAGATCAGGGGTGGGGAACCTTTTTTCTGCCAAGGGCCATTTGGATATTTATAACCAGGGACCGGGGGGGTGGGGGGTGGAGTTTCTGGGATTTCCGTGGACTGGGGGGGCGGAGTTTGTGGGCGGGAGCCAATCACAAGCACTGGGGGTGGGGTTTGTGGGCGGGAGCCAATCATGTGGAAGGGGCAGAGTTTGTGGGCGGGAGCCCCGCGGGCCTTATACGGCCCACGGGCCTGACGTTGCCCACCCCTGCACTAGATACTCCAAATATCAATATCCAGACCATTTTAAAGGCCTATATATGGTCTTCTTCAACAATGTCAGCCTATATATGAAAAGCTATGAGTCAACACTGGGAGTAAATTGAGGGCTTTACCAGTGCAGGAAGACATGGAAGAAATAGTTCCCTTCAGCCAGTAAATCTATCAGAAAAAGGTCTCTTGAACTATTGATTATTTTCTTTGTTCTAAGGATTTTGCAAGCTTAAGTGACTTAAACCTAAAGTAAAAATGACTCATCATGCTGACTTTTCAAGGAGATGCCCTGTTATAAAATGATGCTGACAGTTTCTTCTGTAATTATTTCAAACTTACACTACTGGAACACCTTAGCATTAGATGACTGTTCTCAGTATTTTTTCTACCTTTGTAGCCAATTTGATTTATAATTAACTGTTGTGAAATAGCTTTTTTTTTGTCTGTGATGGGCAGAAATATGGTGATAATGCCATTAGTTAGATTGGTAGGTATTTGATGATGTACTTGCTTTGCGTTTTCCCCCCTAATATGTTTACTTCAACTGCTTCTCTCTCTCTCTCTCTCTCTCTCTCTCTCTCTCTCTCTCTCTCTCTCTCTCACACACACACACACACACACACACACACACACACACACACACACAGAGAGAGACATTTCCTCTATATTTCTTTACATTCATAGTAATATATCTAAATGTTTAGTATTTAGAAATTAAAATGTAGATATATAATAATGACTTTCCTTGAAATAGCCTGCTTGCTTTTGTTGATTTAGTACTATCTGACTAATTCTTTATTGTCTCTGTCAGCAACTGCAGGTCTATTTTTCTGTTTTCTCAAAATCACTTCAATGTGGAAATCATGATTTCCAACTGTTATATCCAATGAAATGTTATGTGTGCATTGCTGAGTAATATCCATTGCCAGATGTTGAAAAGGTAATTTGAGGGTTTAGAATTTTTTTTTTAAAAAAATACAGAATCCTTATTAAAACAATACCTTTATTAGACATGCCCAAAGTAAGTAAACATTATACAACCTTTTGAGTTTCTAAGAATTATTCATAGCTTTCTTTTTTGTAACAGAAAGAGTACTATCTACATAGGAAGCTAACTAACACTAACATCCTTCCTCAGAACAGATCTAATTGCCTAACTTTGCTGTACTATGCCTATACTGGGGTAATTAAAGATAATGTTGCTTTATATTCAGTATTATGTCAATAGCTCTGAAGAGGAATTTAAATCACAAATATGAAAGAAATCATGGGGTGTGTGGTGGCTCAGCGGGTAAGACTCCAGGCTTGTCGACTGGAAGATCGCAAGTTCAGAGGTTCGAATCCCTAGTCCCGCGTGACGGAGTGAGCTCCCGCACTAGCCTCAGCTCTTGCCAACCTAGCAATTCGAAAGCATGCAAATGCAAGTAGACTAATAGGTACCACTTTGGTGGGAAGGTAACAGCGTTCCGTGCACATCATGCTGGCCACATGACCGATGAAGCCTCTTCGGACAACGCTGGCTCTTTGGCTAACAAACGGAGATGAGCACCGGCCCCTAGAGTCGGACACAACTGCACAAATGTGCGGGGAGAACCTTTACCTTTTATGAAAGAAATCAGCAAAATCTGCAACACATATACAGGAGTTCCACACTTCAAGGCTTTGCTGTACTTCAGAGCTTATGGTACACCTCTAATGCTATTGTCATCCTAAATGTCAAAAGAAAGCACCTTTTTCTTTGTTCTTTATAGCATGGCTAATAAGTCCATATTCCAGGAAATAAAGCCAGACTGCTCACTTGAGGGAATGATATTAAAGGCAAAACTGAAGTACTTTGGCCACATAATGAGAAGACAGGATACCCTGGAGAGGATGCTGATGTTGAGGAAGGTGGAAGGCAAAAGGAAGAGGGGCCGACCAAGGGCAAGATGGATGGATGATATTCTGGAGGTGATGGACTCAACCATGGGGGAGCTGGGGATGGTGACGGCTGACAGGAAGCTCTGGCGTGGGCTGGTCCATGAAGTCACGAAGAGTCAGAAGCGACTGAACGAATAAACAACAAATAAGTTCTGGGCCTAAACACCTCAAACCTTAGGCTGCTAGTATGTTGGAATCAATTATGCAAAGCCAATTCATTTCAAAATGAAGCAGAGAATTACCTCTTTCTTTTCTTGTTTTCTTTTGGGTTTCTTTTTTTTTGAGAAACTATTACACCTTCCTTGCCTATAGTCAACGTCACCCATCTTCTGTTAACTATCTTATCCACTGTTTGATGATGTGCTGTTTCTCTCTGCAGCTTTGTCAAATGCAGCATAGATAAAAACAGTTATCCATGGCACATAAAGTAAAAATGTAAAGGTTCCCCCCGCACATGTGTGCAGTCGTGTCTGACTCTAGGGGCCGGTGCTCATCTCCTAGGGGTTAAATTCAATTCCATATGCTAACATAGTTGGCCATGAGCAAATAGTTATATTAAGGTCACACAGGATCATTATTACAGGAAACGAATAGAGTCAGTTGACAAGGTTGCTTGGAAAGAAAAAGTATCTAGATATACAAATGTGCATATATAAAACACATTTGCTTCATCCTTTAATGCCATTCCATATTTTAATTTTAAATAAGAGATGTTATTACAACTGCATATATATGCTTTTCTTCATTATTCTTATTTTGCTTTGAGGTTCAGCTTGTATTTTAAAGCAGATGTGGGTAATATGAACATAAGCTGTTTACAGCCTTTTTGTGTTCCCTTGGAACTCATCCTGACATGACTGTCAGAAATTGTGATGCAATTTCCTGCCATTCAGAGGCAGAAAATGTATGCAAACTGAAATATAGCTTAACAAGCAAAGGTAAACCTAAAACAACTGTCCCACAAAAAAAAGGAATAAATGCAAACTCTCAGCCCTGCCTATATGTGTGAACATCCATTTTCTAGCATCCCTTCAACTATTATGGCCATATTAAGTAGATATCTCTCAATTTCACCTGCACAATATATTAAACTATTCACTGGTATAGATATCTTTAAACATCCATTTATATATATTAGCTGCAATCAAAATGCCATGAAAAGAATTTCCATAAGAAATTAAGCTTTCATGGGCCTAGTTTCCAAAAACAGCTTGTAAAGAATAGCAGTTCAGGGGAGAAAAACTTTATGATAGAACATTCTGGTTAATGTTCAAAGATGCTTATGTGTTTATAAAACATTCAGGATTAAGAGCATTTTGCCTGTTTCTGGCTAGTGATTCAGTGTTTACTAAAAAAAACACACATTTTGTTGTGCCTATAAGCTTAGACAATTTCTCCCTCTTGCTTGTTGTGTTTGCTTTTTTGTTAATTTGCTGCACTATTTTGTTTTATTACCTCTTTATTTATTTGATACACTTAAAATGAGAAGCTACAACACAAAAGCACCAGTCACCGAATCACTAAAAACATAAAAACCCACATTGATTATATTCTTTGGTATATCTTGCCTGTGAAGCAATTATGGTAAAAAAGCCTAAGAAGATGCCTGCAATCCAATATACAACTAGTCATGGTTTGGACGAGAGCCAGTTTGGTTTAGTGGTAAAGGCAATGGGCTAGAAACCAGGAGACGGTGAGTTCTAGTCCCACCTTAGGTACAAAGCCAGATGGGTGACCTTGGGCCAGTCACACTCTCTCAGCCCTAGGAAGGAGGCAATGGCAAACCACCTCTGAAAAACCTTGCCAAGAAAATGATGGCAATGAGTGGACTGCTAGGATCACTGAATGGAGCAGAGCTTAGTGCAGCGGAGCAATAATCGCACACAGAAAGGACTTTTTATCTTAATAGCAGTAATGAGCCTGCTAGAGAAATATAGGTTATTGATCTTAAGCACATAGCCCACCCAAGCATAAAGAATTACACACTTAGACAAGGTAGGTTACAAAAGTTAGTACAAGAGAGTTCTTACGTTTATTTGGTCCAGTTACAGTTACATCCATTCTGTTATGAATTATTCTTCTTCTGTGTTTCTCTAAACTGTTTGTAGACCCCTGGCCCTCTTTGCTGCCAGGGGCTGCGTGGAGAAAGGGAGAAAGATTATGGAGTTGAGGCCTAGCACATGGCCTCTCCATGGAAGGAGCTCAGGCATGTGCGTCCTACTCCTCTGGTGGAAGGAAGCAGAGAGAGAGGGAGAAAGAGGAAGTGGGAGGAGCAACAAACAGCTTCCTCTTGAAGCACACAGAGAGTTTGCATCCTAGAGCAATCACCCATATGCTAACGAGGCATGCTGATTTGGTGGAACCTCCAACAGAAAACTGCAGGGACTTGTCCAGACAGGCTCTGAGAATTGGACACGATTGAATGGCAAAAAAAATGGTTTGGACATACACTATTCTTAATATTCATTGCAGGAGTGGAAAATGTTTTCTACTAGGTGCTACATTCCATTGGGAATAATGTCTGGGAAGTTGGTTGGTGTTGGTTAACCAGAATTATTCCACCCTCTTGCTTTTTTATTATTTATTTATTTATCAAATTTATATGGCTGCCCATCTCACAAAAAAGTGACTCTGGGTGGCATACAATAAAACTATAAAACAGTTAACATATAAAAAACAATTATTATTCAGAAAAAAATTAAAAATTGCAGTTAAAGGCTAAGAAAGGGCAGCAGATGTCAACAACAATGGAGCCACCTCAGTACCTCGCTGGTCCCCTGGGGCCCCCAGGCCTGATGGCATAACCAGGTTTTGAGGGACTTCCAGAGAATCAACAGGGATGGAGCCAGCCTCACTTTCAGTGGGAGGATGTTCCATAAGGGAGGCACCATGACAGAGAAGGCCTGCCTCCTGGGTCCCGCCAAGTGTAGCTCCCTAGCAGACGGGACCCATAGCATGCCTCTTCTGCCGGATCTGATGGGATGGGCAGATATACTTTCTTCCATTACCCCAATTTCAGAGATACAGATAAATAAAATTTGACCTTTCCCATGTACTACAGTTCCAACAAGAACCAACTTGCATATGCTGAGATATAATAGGAAGAGCTAGTAGGGCCAAGAAAGAGAGGCTGATGGGCTAGATGGATAGGCCATATGATATGAGTTGGACTTGTTATAGTCCAAGCCACCACAAAGATACCTCTTTATTGAAAAAAATATTGTTTGTGCTTTTGAGCAGGATATATTACAGAACTTGCAAGGTAGACTCCAGCAATTCATGGAGCGAGAATTGCCAGGTGTACAAGCTGGGTTTAGAAAAGGCAGAGGAACTAGAGACCAAATTGCCAATATCCGCTGGATAATGGAGAAAGCCAGGGAGTTTCAGAAAAACATCTATTTCTGTTTTATTGACTATTCTAAAGCCTTTGACTGTGTGGATCATAACAAATTGTGGCAAGTTCTTGGTGGTATGGGGATACCAAGTCATCTTGTCTGCCTCCTGAGGAATCTGTATAACGACCAAGTAGCAACGGTAAGAACAGAGCACGGAACAACGGACTGGTTTAAGATTGGGAAAAGAGTACGGCAGGGTTGTACTCTCACCCTACCTATTCAACCTGTACGCAGAACACATCATGTGACGTGCTGGGCTTGAGGAATCCAAGGCTGGAGTTAAAATCTCTGGAAGAAACATTAACAATCTCAGATATGCAGATGATACCACTTTGATGGCTGAAAGCGAGGAGGAATTGAGGAGCCTTATGACGAAGGTGAAAGAAGAAAGTGCAAAAGCTGGGTTGCAGTTAAACCTCAAAAATACCAAGATTATGGCAACCAGCTTGATTGATAACTGGCAAATAGAGGGAGAAAACGTGGAGGCAGTGACAGACTTTGTATTTCTAGGCGCAAAGATTACTGCAGACACTGACTGCAGCCCGGAAATTCGAAGATGTCTACTCCTTGGGAGGAGAGCAATGGCAAATCTTGATAAAATAGTGAAGAGCAGAGACATCACATTGACAACAAAGGTCCGCATAGTTAAAGCAATGGTATTCCCCGTAGTAACCTATAGCTGCGAGAGCTGGAACATAAGGCTGAGCAAAGGAAGATAGATGCTTTTGAACTGTGGTGTTGGAGGAAAATTCTGAGAGTGCCTTGGACTGCAAGAAGATCAAACCAGTCCATACTCCAGGAAATAAAGCCAGACTGCTCACTTGGGGGAATGATATTAAAGGCAAAACTGAAGTACTTTGGCCACATCATGAGAAGACAGGATACCCTGGAGAAGATGCTGATGCTAGGGAAAGTGGAAGGCAAAAGGAAGAGGGGCCGACCAAGGGCAAGATGGATGGATGATATTCTGGAGGTAACGGACTTGACCTTGGGGGAGCTGGGGATGGTGACAGCTGACAGGAGGCTCTGGCGTGGGCTGGTCCATGAAGTCACGAAGAGTCGGAAGCGACTGAACGAATAAACAACAATATTACAGAACCCTATTCAGCTAACCTTATGAAACTTTTTACCTGCAGAACTCTTTCTAGGATCAGACTGCACTTTCTTCTGTCATAGGATAACCTCAGGTTAGGAGACTGTGCTGGCTATCCATGTTAGTTTCCAGGAGCTAAAAAAAAAATTAACCCTGCAGATAGCACCATATTTCAATAGTATGGGGATTAATAAAGAATCTGCCTTTTGAAGAATTTCAGTCAAATAAGTGTAGTGGCAACCTGTGGAAGACCTTTGTATTTCAAGGAGTTAGGTGGCATGTTTTGATTTTTCTTCCCCCACACCTAGGAGATTAGAGTTTATTTTGAGTTATACTGATGTTTAATTGGCTTGTTTTTATTTCTGCTTGGAATGAGGGGGAATGATGTTCACTCCTCCAACAGCCCTTCAGAACATATCTCTGTGGGAAGTGGGGGGAGAGAAAGTCCCCAGCTTGTTAAGTTTAAGCATGGGTTCACTCCTCCAGCCACTCCTTTAGCGGCTTGGAATGGGGGGGAATGATAAGAAATTATTTTGCTTGGGCACTGGCTTATCTGATGGTTTCCCATGCTATTGGAATGATGTCATGGACAGGTGGCCCAGCCCCCAAAGGAATCTCAGTCAAGGTCAGTTGGGCTTGGTCACGGGGTTTGGAAGCCAGGCTTTGATAAAAAGCCTGAGTATTGCCTTTGTAGTGGTGGGAACTTTGATGCAGGCTCAGGACGCTGGGTGCTGTGGGACTCAACAGCCATTCCTTTTGGGGTTATTCTCTGCTATCTTAGCCAAGTTCCTGGTAGCAACAGGAGAATAAAGGTATCATCTTGTTTGGTACTGTATGTATGTATGCATTTCTTTTTATATGCTATGCTTGTTATGCTCTTTGTAATTTAGTTAAACTGTGCTTTTGTCTAATTTGGTTTGTTTATAATAAAGCTTTAAGTTTCTTTATCCACTGGTGTGCTTATTATCATTGGATCAAAAAAGAACCAATTGCCCTAGCCCCTGATCAAGGCGCGGACTCTTGGCAATACAATAAGTCTACCATGCTTGCTACTCTCTGTTGCACATGAAGTTATGCACAGTATTTATTTTTTATTTACTGGATTTATATAGCTGTCGTACTCACAAAAGCAACTCTGAACAGCTTACAATTTGATAGAAGCATAACAACCTAGGGACCAAAAACAAAAACAAAACAACACAAAACAAAACAACACATAGAAAAGAAATACAGAATAATAAAGCAACAAATAACCAAGGCCAATCGTTATATTGTCCATTCAAAATCTCTCATTCTGAATGGGTTCATCTCATGCTCTGGCCCAGTGCCTGAGAGAAAAAACAAGTGAGAAGAATCTTATATAAGGCCAGCAAGGTTGGGAGTATCGAAACCTGGGTAGTGGTGGCAGCTAGTAGGTGGGGAATGTCATTCCATTGGGCAGGTACTGCAACAGAGAAGACACACTTTTTGCGTCCCACCAGGTGACATTGTTTCATAGAAGGGACCAAAGAATGCCCATCCTGCCAAATCTCATGGGGTGTCAGCCCCACTAAGTAGAGAAGGCCAGGAAATCAATTCCACAGGAAGACTAAAGCTACTTTAATTGAGACTGGCTACAATAACAAGTGCAAGTGTGGTTGTGCTATACCTCCTCCCCCTTCTTATACTTCAGTGAATTAAGGAGGTGTCTGCCCGAGCTGCTTCTGAATGTTATCTTGTTCTGGACTTAAAAACTGTTTCAGCCTCTGTTGCCTAGGTAATGGTTCTTGCATATGTCTGTCAAGGTTATCTTCCTTACTCTCTACATGGGATGAGCAGAGACAATTGGAGAGAAATGGTCCTGCAAATAACCCATCCCTGTTTCATGAAGGGCTTTATAGGTCATAACCAGCATTTAATTGCAATTGGAAGCCTATTGGGAACCAGTGCACCCATGAAACAATGGTTACATGAGTGTACTGAAGTGTGTACATAACTACTTGCACTGCTGAATTCTGGGTCATTGTAGCTTTTGGGAGATTTTAAAGGCAGCAATATGTAGAGTGTGTTGCATTAGTCCAAACGGAAACCAAGGCATGAGTGACTAAGCAGAACTTCCTGATGTAGGAATAGCACGATTGGCAAATGTGATACATCTGTGTAGAAGACTTCCTGGCCATGGCCATCACCGGCTCTTCCAGCAAGACCTGAGAGTCCAAAAACACCTAAATTCGCACACCTGGTTTAGTGCAACTCCATACAGAACTGAAGGAGGAGAGTTCACAGAACTGGGGAACACCAGACCCCACAGCCACTTGGTCTTGCTTGGGTTGAGCCAAAACTGATTATTCCCCATCCAGAGCCTCACAGCCTCCAGGCACTAGGAAAGAACCTTGGTTAGCCTAGGCACATGTATAACTGGGTATCATCAGCATATTGATGATACCCGACCACATACTGACTAATGACTTCACCCAATAGTTTCATGTAGATGATTAATGGGAATGGGGAAAGAGTAGAGCTCTGAGAGACCCCCAAAGAAGGGATTTGTGTCTAGATCACTCTTCCCCTACCAACACCAACTGGAAACAGCCCTGGAGGAAGTAAGACAATGATTGCATTCAGTAAAATCTGAATCCATACAATCCATTTGCCTGCTATATCAGTACACTTAAAAAGCCATAGCCTTAGTCCTTACTTTCACAAGGTACCTGAAAGTAGCTTTAATTTATATGTGGTTTTAATATGTGAATTATGAATCTGAAGATTTTTATTATTCAACAGGTTTTTCAGACTTATTGAGAATTATCACTTATTCCTGTACCTTGAAGGATTCACAAAACTTTTATTTGACCTTGAGTTTTTCATTAATTTTTTTAATATAGAGACATTGAAACTACACCATTAACAGTTAACAGATTAGAATAAAAATATTCATGAATTTCCAATAACCTAATAAGAATAAATATACCATAACCAAAATATATGAGTGATTGGTGATGCCCTCTTTAAATTCGCTCCTTCAAAATGATCATTTATCTTCACTACCTAGGTTTTTCCAGTAGTAATGTATGGCTGTGAGAGTTGGACCATAAGGAAGGCTGAGCGCCGAAGAATTGATGCTTTCGAACTGTGGTGCTGGAGAAGACTCTTGAGAGTCCCTTGGACTGCAAGGAGGTCAAACCAGTCAATCCTAAAGGAAATCAACCCTGACTGCTCATTGGAAGGACAGATGCTGAAGCTGAAGCTCAAATACTTTGGCCACCTAATGCGAAGAGAGGACTCACTGGAAAAGACCCTGATGCTGGGAAAGACTGAAGGCAAAAGGAGAAGGGGACAGCAGAGGATGAGATGGTTAGATAGCATCACTGATGCAATGAACATGAATTTGAGTAAACTCTGAGAGACAGTGGAGGACAGGAAGGCCTGGCGTGCTATGGTCCATGAGGTCATGAAGAGTCGGACACGACTAAACGACTGAACAACAAAACACAGCATCCACATAGTCATCTAGGACAGATGTCTCCTAACTGATTCTGAATTTTTAGCAACACTGCTATTTTCCCCCAAAAGCAACACTGTACCTAATACTATGCATTTTATGTATTCAATCTGTGAGTTTTTCCATTAAGAATATTTTGGGGTAAAAAGATCTAATGTGAGAATGCTAGTCTTCTTCTATTTCTGGGTTAGGGAAATACTTGCTGCCACCAGTATCAATCTGATAATGATTTTATTTTTAACATTTTCATTTTTCTTTCAAACAATGATAAACAACATAGTGATGATGTCTTGGACAGGTGATTTACACATCTTATTTTTTGACCTTGAGTTTGACCTTGAGACCTTCATTGTTGACTCAAGGTGACTCCCTGGACAAGTCCCTGCAGTTTTTTTGCTTCATTTGGAATATATTTTTTATTTCTCCTTCTATAAACTGTTTAAAATATTATTCTCTCCTGTATTTTGGATTATTGGAACTTTCTTTTTTCTTTTGACTTTAAAAAAAAACAACAACAACAACAACGACGTTCTGCTTAATAGATTCTGCTGGTAGTATTCCATGGACAGATTACATGATTATTGTTTTGACTAGAAGGGTTGTTGTTTTAGTTTGAAGGACACAGGAAAGATGGCTTTCCAACTTGTACCTGAGGAGCTCAGAAGAGAGATTACTGAGGCTTTTTCAAATATTCAAAGGTCGTTGGAATTACTGTTCGTAACTCTGCAAAACAGAGAGAAAGAACAGAGAACAGAAACGGAGACAGAAAGGAAAAATGTTTTTCAAGTGGAGGAGAAACAGAAGGAGGAAATTTTGAGTATATTAGTTCAGAAGAACATTCTGAAGGCTTTACACTACAATCTTGGTATAGATATGTTGTGGCAGTGGAGACAGAGTGAAAATATGGGTGCACAGTTGGATGGATGTTGTGAAATATGTGGAAAGGGAGAGAAGGTTGCTCTGATATTCTATATGAGATATAGAAAAGAGCAGGCTGTATATTGTGAATCTCCCACAGTGTATTGTGATTTTGGCATAACCTAAACAGAAGATATGAGAAACTGTATGGATATAAAGGTTAATGAAAAAATATGGACTTGAATTGTTATGAGAAATTGTATGGATATATAAAAAGTGATATTCTAAATGTAAGATGCTAAATACAAACACAAGTTGATATTATAGAATATTGTTTTCCTTAGAGATATATTTATGAGAAGATAATGATATGATGGAATTAGAATGATGGTTACTACAGGATGATATATATCAATATGTATTGTATGAATATTATAAGAATTGATATATTAGCTATTAGGTTAAGTGATATGATAGATTATGCATTTAGTTTAAATGGACACTACTACAAGGAATGGAAATTACAGATGGATAATTGAGATTCAAGAATTCCTTTTTTATGGAGATATATATATATATTAGAATTAAATTATAGAAATATATATGTATGAACACTATAAGAATTGCTAAATTATGTATTAAGTTACATAACATGTTAGGTTATGAGTCATAATATGAATAGAATATATTGTAGTTTATTAGAAGTAAATAAGGCTTTTATTTGTTATACTAATTGGTCTTTATTGAAGATATAAATATGTAGTAATGAACATTCAACATTTAACTACTACTTCAAGGAGTGGAAGCCAAAGATGGATTATTGGGAGACAGTAAGATGAAGGTTAGAAGATTGGATTAAAGAAATCAAAAGGCATATGACAAAGAAAAGTTCCTGTATACTGTATGAAGGACTAACATTTAAAATCAATTGTTGTACTTTAAGTTCAAAGATAGATTGGAGGACATCTATTTTCTATATTTTCTTTGCTTATTATTTCTTGACTTCACTTTTTCTTTATCTTTTTCTTATTTTGTATTTCTGTTTCTATTTCTTTTTCTACTTTAAATTTTATTATGTATTGTAAAACTTAATAAAATTTAATAAAAAAAAAGAAACATCCCTTCCAATTGTGGAGTCCTTGGTGCTCTCTGAGCCTTGTTGTTTACTTGCAGACATTTCATTGCCAGGCTAGGCAACATCTTCAGTGCGAAAAGGGAGTGGAACTTGCTCTCTGTTTATATACCCTGGCTTGTCCTGCCTGTGTTGGTGGGGGTGTTGTACTCTCCTTGGTAGTACCTTGATTGGGTTGTTGTGTGCTGCTTGGTTGATTGACTGAGTTAATAGTTCCTTGATTAGGGTCTATTGTGTTGTTTGATTGCTCCTCTGCTGCTAATCTTGCTGTTAATCTTTGCATATCTTGTTGTTGATTGCTGGCCAAGAGGTGTTCTGGTCTTCTGGCTTTTCTATTGTCTCTTATGAATGGTATGTAAATGTTGTTTACCTCTATGTGTCTGTTGATGGCTGCTTTGTCTGAGTGCCAAGCTTCCAGGAATTCTCTAGCATTTTTGGATTTGGCTTGGTTTAATATGCTCACAGTTTCCCAGTTGAAAGTATGGTTAAGTCTGTCTATGTGTTGTGAGATTAAGGAGTTTTCATCATGTCTTCTGACTGCTAGTTGGTGTTCGTGGATGCGTTCTGCTAGTCTTCTGCCAGTCTGTCCTACATAGTGGCTGTTACAGTCCTTACACAATATGTTGTAGATAACTCCTGTTTTTTCTTCTTGGGCTACTGGGTCTTTTGGTTTACTTACAATGTTCTGAAGGGTTTTGGTTGGTTTGTGTGCTACAGTGATGCCGTGTGGTTGTAACAGTCTATTAGTAGTTTCTGAGATGTTTCTGATGTATGGCAGTGTAATCCTTTTCATAGCTTCTGTTGGTTTTGCTGTGTAGGTTTGAGTGGTCAGGCACTTTTTGATAAAGTTGCATGGATATCCATTTTGCTGGAAGATGCTATATAAGTGGTCTGTTTCCTTTTTCTGGTGTTCTGGGTTGCTGCAGTGTGTTTGTGCTTGTCTGAATAGTGTTCTTACACAACTCCTCTTGTGTGAGGTAGGGTTATTGCTTTGGTAGTGGAGCACTTGGTTAGTGTGCATAGATTTCCGGTAGACTTGTGTTTCTAGAATGCCATCATTTCCTCTACTGATGAGGATGTCCAAGAAGGGTAGTGTGTTGTTGTTTTCTTCTTCTCTTGTGAATTTTATTCCTTTGAAGATGTTGTTGATGGCTTCATGTGTTTCCTCCAGTTGATCCTTTTTTATTATAACGAAGGTGTCATCTACATACCGGATCCATACTTTGGGTTGTATGTGTGGGAGTGCTATCCTTTCTAGACGTTGCATCTCTGCTATGAGTCCTGAGAGTGGTGATCCCATAGGTGTTCCTTTGATTTGTTGGTATATTTGTCCATCCAACTGAAAGTATGTAGTGAGGCAGAGGTTGATGAGGTCCATGATTCTGGGTAGTTTGATCTTGGTGTATCTAGTTAGGTCAGGTGTGTTACGTAGAACTGCTGCCATGGATTCAATCGCTAGTGCTTGGTCTATGGATGTAAAGAGTGCAGTGACATAAAATGACACCATAATTTCATCTTCATCTATTTTTAGGTCTTTGATTTTCTGGAGGCACTATAGTGGGGAGTTGATAGAGTATTCACTCTCCTCTGTGAGATGCCCAAGTTTTCTTGTAAGTTCTTTAGCTATGTTGTATGTGGGGGTCCCTGGTAATGATACAATTGGACGGAGTGGTATGTCGGGCTTGTGTATTTTGGGGCGTCCGTAGAAGCGTGGGTCCACTGCTTTTCATCCGCCTCTGTTCTTCTTTACTGACTTGACTTTTTTTGGTTAGGTCGTTGAGGATTCTTTTGACCTGGTTGTCCAGTTTCTGTATCGGATTGGTGTTTACTGGGGTGTAGGTTTCTTTGTCCTCAAGTAAATCTTTAGCTTTTTGTATATATTGTGATCTGTCCATAATGACAGTGGTGCGGCCTTTGTCTGCTGGGAGGATGATGATATTTTGGTCCATCTTTAGGTTTTTGAGGGCTGCTCTGTCTTCTGCTTTCAGTTGGTTCTGTTTCCATGTCCTTCTGGTTTGTGGTATGATTATCTGTCTTACATTCTCTTGGGTTTCTGTAGTAAGTCCTGTAGTTTTCAATGCTGCTTCGAAAGCTGCAAAGAATTCTAATTTATTTGCATCCTCTGTGTTATAATTGAGGCCTCTCTGCAAGATACTGTGTTCTGTAGTGGATAATGGGCAGCTGGACATGTTGACCACCCATTCCTGTTCCTGTACTTCTTTGTTTCTGGGGTTTAATTTAAGTAGTTTAGTTTGAAGTTTAGCTTTCCTTTTTTCTGCTTGTCTCAGTGATGTGGTCTTGATTGTAGTAGTCAGCATGTTGATATGTTCAGGAGTCATAGTCTGTTCTAGTTGTTCTTTGAGGCTGTCTATAGTGTGTTGATATTTGTTTAATCTGAGGTGGGCGTCCATGATCATTAGCCGTATCATTTTTCACCCACTTTGTTGCGCAATCTTCCATCCAGCTGTGCAGTTGATTGGAGGTTTGTATCTGACACTGGCGGGCAGGGTATGCTGTCGTAGGCATTCATGCAGAAAAAACAGCTGTTCTTTGGTGGAAGTTTGCCTACCTGCAAATTTCTCCCATTTGCGTGCTATCTGGAGCGTTTGACGCCCATATGTGGTACCAATCAAAGAGAATATTTGTAGCTCAGTCAATCAACCAAGCAGCACACAACAACCCAATCAAGGCACTACCAAGGAGAGTACAACACCCCCACCAACACAGGCAGGACAAGCCAGGGTATATAAACAGAGAGCAAGTTCCACTCCCTTTTCGCACTGAAGCTGTTGCCTAGACTGGCAATGAAACGTCTGCAAGTAAACAACAAGGCTCAGAGAGCACCAAGGACTCCACAGTTCAACCCTGAGCTACAAATATTCTCTTCGATTGGTATCCCTTCCAATGTTCCTTGTTATTTGACCTTATTAAAAAAAGAAATAATTAATCAAACACTTTCTCAAAATCAGAATGTTTTAAGAGTATGGAGTTTATAGTACTCTTCCTCGTCTGTATATCATGAAGTAAAGGGAGAATATATACAAATCTTTCATATCCTATCATGTCAACTTTGATGTGCTATAAAGAAAATAGCTGATAACCTCTCAATATCCAGATCAACCCAAAGGAGTGAGGTCCAAAACTTACTCTGGAAAGAAATATAATTGAAGCCATGTGAGTGTTTTTTTCTAATTTATTGACAAGTAAGGCTACATACATCCCTAGCCCCATGTGATGGAGTGAGCTCCCGCACTAGCCCCAGCTCTTGCCAACCTAGCAATTCGAAAGCATGCAAATGCAAGTAGATGAATAGGTACCACTTTGGTGGGTAGGTAACAGTGTTCCGCGTGCGTCATGCCGGCCACATGACCGTGGAAGCATCTTCGGACAACGCTGGCTCTTTGGCTAACAAACGGAGATGAGCACTGGCCCCTAGAGTCAGACACGACTGCACAAATGTGCAGAGGGAACCTTTACCTAAGGCTACATAAGAAGGTTGGTTAGCTGATAGAAATGGGGAGATGCCCTTGGACTCTGGAAGTCTTAAGTACTTTCCTAATATTGAGGAAGATGTGGGTGACTCCACTAAAGATCTAAAACACTGCCCAGGCTAGAATGGGAAATAGTTTCTTTGATTTCTAACAAAGCTTCATCTTTCCTCTTAAAGGAAGGCAAACTTTAGGAACTTTTAAAAGGCTGTAATGAATTCACAGCTTTTAACCTGACAGTCTTTCTGTTTTGTGGGAAGGTTGCAAACCTTCCCCAAGGCTTCAGAACTGGGAGTAATCTGACAACAGGCAATGTTTCTCCCAATAGATATGCACCAACAGTATCTATTCTGCATTGTTATTTACAAAGGCATTCACTCTTTTCTAGTGTTTCCCACCCCCAACTTGATGCTCTCCAGCTGTATTGACCATACTGGCTAGAAGTATGGCTATAGCAATCGAGCTAGGAAAGTTATATTCACGTCCAAAAATTAATACCTGCATCTTTACTGGGTGACGTGGCCCTTTTGAATGACAAGACCTTTCTTGAAAAGAGGATCAAACAGTGTTCTGCTCAAAATGTATATTGGGGAAACAAAAGAGGCTGAAACTTCCTCTTTTCAGTCTTTGTAACAATGCTGAGACTTTTGAGATTTAATGTTAGTACACCAAGTGTTTTGCTCACTTACTTTCGTTTTCTTCCTTTTCTACTGAAGCATTAGTTGCACAGCACTTTCAGAACTTATTTCTTCGACATCTCTGAGCCTTCCCCTCTTTCAATTCAATCTCAGCTGCAACGATCATTAAAAACAATGAGTATGTCTGGCGCAAGCAAACGTGCTCAGACTATCAACCATTCACTAAGTACCTGGCATTGGATCCATAAGTATGAGATTCTGACACGGGAAGAAAAGCTTTAGTGCTCATTGAAAAGAATAAGCTTTTCATGCAAAGGCATTAAAAGATGCACCTTTGGGAGGGGCAGGGACGAATCTTTTGAAGTGGTATTGATAGTCTCATCATTTATACATGCTAATTTTGCCTATTTAGGATATCACCTTTTTGAAATCACAGATTAATTAACTCAACTTTAAGCTAATATGGTAATGATTTGTGGTGAGTGGCAGATATTTCCCTGTAATTATGCATGAATCAATGTGTGATTTCCTAATGAGCTTAACTGAAAAAATCATCCTTTTGTGAAAAATGCTTTATTTCTTAAAATGCTGGTAACACATTTTTAGTAAATTCAATCAAGATGTTCTTACTTATGTAACATGCATTATTATGTATTGTCTTACTGCTGTATCTGCAGGATGCAGAAATTTAGTGTTTCTAGAAAAGGCCATAGTAATTTGTTATATTATTTTCCCTGCACACTGTTTATTATTTTATTTTATACTTCATTCAGTTCTGGTGAATACTTTATGCCTTACCAGAGGCTAATTCTGTTTATATATTAAATTATGCACCACTGAAACAGATTTTTCATTATCTTTCATCAAGCAGCCTTGTCCACTTAGAACATCAAATGAGATAGAACATACCTTGGGTTGCCTTTTAAACAAAACAATGTTCTGACTAATTAATTATTTCTTTACTTGGCTCCCTGCATTCCTGACAATGTACAAATGAAGAAATCATCTCCTTGTCAAAGCTTAACCTCCACTGTCAGAAGCTCCCTTTCCTGACAAAATAGAAGGAACAGCCATTTCTGCAGATGGTATGGTTCCTGACCATAACAAGAGCAGATTCTCCAAATCATCACAGCACATGGCAGACATGGATTTAGCACGCTCTCTTTGTGTGACACAGAATGATACCAAAAGAAAGAAAATGCTGTATTCAAAAGAGATCACTTTTTAAAGTTATTATAATTTAAGTGCCTCTATTTAAGTTTCAAGGGGCGTGGTGGCTCAGCGGGTAAGATGCCAGGCTTGTTGATCGGAAGATCGCACGTTTGGAGGTTCGAATCCCTAGCCCCGCATGATGGAGTGAGTTCCCGCACCCACCCCAGCTCTTGCCAACCTAGCAATTCGAAAGCATGCAAATGCAAGTAGATAAATAGGTACCACTTTGGTGGGTGGGTAACAGCATTCCGCATGTGTCATGCCAGCCACATCACTGCGGAAGCATCTTCGGACAACGCTGGCTCTTCGGCTAACAAACGGAGATGAGCACCAGCCCCTAGAGTCGGACACAACTGCACAAATGTGTGGGGGGAACCTTTACCTTTACCTATTTGAGTTTCAGATAGGGTAGGTACAAAAAGAAGAATGGGAAAGCACATAAAATGATGCTGTTACAGATATATGAGCTATTTACAGACAGTTTACACTTTTGTTATATCTTGGTTTTTAAGTACAGTATAGCAATAATTCTAAATCAGACATAGCAGTTTTTGCATTTTTGGGGATGGCAAAATAAGAGCTCTTAATATAATGTTAGGTGGGAGGGGAAAGAATTTGATTTAATTCCATGTCTTCTTTGATTTTTTCTAATGAAATCAGGGTGGCCTCTCCTAAACATTAAAAAAAGAGTTACTAAGGGACCAACACAAAAACAATGGAAGGTAAAACGACTCGCGTGTAGAAACAAAGGGCTGGACTCACAAGGTGAAAGGTTGCAGGTCCTCATCTCCTCTCCCGGGACTCCTCTGGGGCTCCCCTCCTCCGGCCCTGCCTTTCTGCCTTGGTGCTGCTGCTTGGGGGTCACCCCTCCCTGCCAACACTAATATGTTGGACCAATAGCGATCCCACAAGCCGACAAAGTAACAGATGGTATGTTGTTGTTGTTGTTGTTGTTGTTGTTGTTGTTGTAGTTGTTGTTTTAGTGGCACCACTTCCTGGCCCTGCAGCATTAAAGTATGTGACCAGAGAAATCAGGCTTCACGTCCTCCTCTGGGGTATGATCAACTACACAAAGGATTATTTAACTTTTTTTTTTAGAAAAAAAAGGGGAAAGAGAATACAGACATTCTTTTAGAACTTTTTGAGTCCCATGCAAAGCATTCTGTAGTAAAGGACATTGAAATACAGAGCTGATAAATTACAGACAGCATCTCCAGAGAAACTCCCCTCAGAATAAAATACACAGAACCAGTTTAACATTAGAAGATTTTGAGCATAACACAAGATTACATTGATTTGCTAATAATCAATGGAAGTTTAGTTGCCTAGACCCAACTTCAAAGTTCACCAAAATACAAGGCTGGCATGGAGATAAAAAAAAGATCGCTATCAAAATATCATCAGAATATGAAAGAGCTTAAAAAAAAACAAGGTCAAATTAAAGCATAAAACCTTAAGGTAGATTTCTAGCTGATATGTTTATCCATTTCTTGAAGAATGGAGTTCTTGAAGCAAAGGGTCCATCTTGATTCCCTTGAACCCTTTCATGTAGATCTGCAATGCTTTCCCCCCCGTAGATCTCTCTTCCTTCTCTAGCTTTCTCAGATTCAAAACAATAGTTTTCCTTTCTAGAAATAGAAACGTTTGAGGAAATCTCTGTGACCGACATGCAGGTCTTAACTCTCCTGCTTGTTATAAAGATTTAAATTCAGAATATTTGTAGCCTGCATGACATGCACTTGACTGTCTAAGATGACAGTCTGGGACTTGTCTGGAATATTAGCGAATGCAAACCGACTGAGCTGCCTCCACAACTTTACCCCTAGCCCTGTAAATCTAGCACTGCATTAGATCCGTAGTACATATTCATGGCAAAGAGTATAGTAATATTTCCAACAGTAATTGTAGGAGGAGAGCCGTATTGGTGTATGGTAGCCAAAACCCAGGAGGAGTCTGGTAGCCACTTTTTGGACTAACAGATCGTTGCATCAAAATAAATGGGGCTTCAACAAGTCAGAACAGAAAAAACAATTTTTAACATCTAAGACTACAGACGTGGCAATGAAGGATAGATTGTTAGGTGAAAGATGTTCAGTAAATTGAAAAGAAAGTGCAACCCCCCACAAAATAAAAAGGGAATAGATTGAGGAAAGGTATATGTATCACAGTTCATATTCATAGCCTTTTCAAATTCTACAAGTTCTTAACTTCATTGTCCCCAATGGCACACACCATAAGTCACATAAGCAGGCTATATTCAACAACTTTTAACAGTACTGTAAATAATTTTCATTTCTGAGACCTCCTCTTATTCCATAAAATATTCTACTAATCAGCTTTAGTAGATAGTCCCTCTTGAACCAAGAATAATACTACTTCTACTCATTCTGCATCCTACAGTAAAGGAACCTTATATTTCTTTAGATAATTCTTTCAAATGTTTAAGAAATGCTAAGTGTAATGAAGAAATTAGTGTTGGACATCTCTTAGCAAACTGCAAGGAAAAAAAGAAATGCCAGACCTGATTGCTAAGACCGATCATCATCAATCTAGTAGTTGGCCAACTTAACAGATGCTGATTTCATCCACAGATGGGACTGATATATGACTGAGTTTTTAAATAATATTGCATTTCTTCATATTTTGGTGCCAGGAGGATTGCACACTAATTTTCCTTTCAAGCTATTGTACAAAGAAAAGGATGTCCTCCAGCTGTTGCCAAGACTTCTTCTTTTCTGTCAAAAAGTGTAATAAACAGAATGATTAAGACTATTTCAACTTCTTTTCTCTCTGGGGATCAATACATACGATTGGCTGAGATGGCAGCTAGGAATAAACGCAACACTTCATGAACTTGCCTACAATAAGAGGAAATGTGGAAACTGCCAATCAGGGAATGAATCCTAACTATTACAGAACAATTGCAATTCATCATCTGTAAACAGCCCAATAACAATATTTTAAATGTGTGATATATAGCACAAATGAAAGAGGAAACACACACTTAAAGCCAGTTGTGTGTGACTAGCATATAAATATTGTGTCTCCTTTTGTCTCACACACATAATGATTTTTCTATATGCATTTGTCTAGGAACAGTAATAAACCATTTTAACTGTAGGAAGCAGAAAGAAAGGAATGTTCCTTCCCTAAAGTCACCCTGCATATCTGGAGCAATTATTTGACAAATGAAACTATACCTGAAGGATTCCCAGCTTGGAAGCATCTGATTTTAATGTCTTACCCAAGTATCTAACGAATGTCTACATGTGTAAAATGTGTAAAAGCTGGACTGCTATTGTAACACTGAAACACATACAATTGATTCTAGAATTCTATGTCTGTCTGAAGGAAAGCACTTGGCTTGATTCACCCAGCATGCTACTCCACATGATTGGTTTGGGTTCAGCCTTTCGGGTGGGGGGGTTTAATTTACAGATTTACTGTATATGCTGCTCTTCAAAATGGAGTTTTTCCATGCCATACTCTTTTCATGTTATGTAAACCTGCCAATTTTTATTAATTTAAAGCATGGTTAATCAAACTTCAGATTAGCAAATGTTTCAACCTGGTCATTTGCACTGGTCAACCTTTAATCCACCATTCTGTCATATTAGTTCCCAAGTCTCCATATTATACCACCAGCATTTTGTGAAAGTCTCCTGCCTTTGCAAACTTGCTTCTCAAGTGATACATTCTGTCACTCTGTGAATGAAAATCATGAGTGCAGCCTCTGCAATACGGCATGAGAATATATTTGGTCTCAGGGCAGATGTGCCAAGATTGGCGGAGCTGCTAAAAGTTCATGATATGGGGTTATCCGCTTAAAAAAATACTGTATTTTTTCCCATTGACACATGAGGTTTAATGTATTGTCGAAGGCTTTCACGGCCGGAGTTCGATGGCTGTTGTGGGTCTTCCGGGCTGTGTGGCCGTGTTCTGGAAGTTGTGGTTCCTAACGTTTCGCCAGCATCTGTGGCCAGCATCTTCAGAGGGCAGGAGCACAGACAGAAACGAAATCTCTGTGCCCAGGTAGAGTGGCAATGTTTTGTTTGTTTTCTATTTATAGAGCTAAGTTATAGGAGATTAGGTGGGGTTTTTTGTTGTGTTGAAATGTTAACGAGTGGCTGATGAGCGTGATTAGCATGTTCATTGTGAGAAGTATTCCCATGTCCTGAACATGCTCTCAAGCAAACGGGACACAAAATCCTATTTGAAAACACAGAAATACTGGACAACACCAAAAGCCACTACACCAGATTATACAGAGAAGCCATTGAAATTCACAAACACCAGCACAGTTACAATAAAAAAGAAGAAAGTCTAAAAATTAGCAAAACCTGGCTACCAGTCCTGAAAAACACAGCCTGCAAAAGGTCAACGAACTCAGTCCAACCACCAGGACATGGGAATACTTCTCACAATGAACATGCTAATCACGCTCATCAGCCACAGATGCTGGCGAAACGTTAGGAACCACAACTTCCAGAACACGGCCACACAGCCCGGAAGACCCACAACAGCCACATGAGGTTTAATTTGTGATTTCTCACTAGCGTGGAAGACATTTTATTTATCTCTATAAATAGAGGCCTTCGGGGGAAAAAAGTCATATAAATTGGAAGCTACGGAACTGTTGAATGAGTGAGTATTGTTCTATAAAATTATATTAAAAACATAACTGGCTGTTTCACAGAAGTTTGGGCAGTGCAATCTACACTTTGTTTCTGCCAAAAATAAAATCTCAAAGATAAATACCTTCAACAATAAACATTTTCCTATTTAAAAATACTTCATCTTGACATTTTGTAATTACAGTTTCTTAGCAACAGGACTTCATACTAGAAAAACTCTTGCTGTGTAAAGAAGCTGTATTCAGAATACTTTACTAATCCTTAATTTCCCATATGTTTTCAAAGGCTTAACTCCACGTGGGACTGCCCATAGTGGGTATTCAAAAGCCTCAGGTGTTTCTCCCCAACTGGGGCATTGTGTTACTTGCTGTATTTGCCTCCTAGATTCTGCATTTAGAACTTCTTCCATTTGCCTTATATAGCTCTCTCAGCAATTGCTCTGATATCACTGTCTGCTCTTATAAACTCTGAGCAGTTGTTCCTAAGGAGAATCTGAACATATTTTGGCCAATTCTTCCTCTGTAGAAGTGAAGCATCCATTTTGTTGCTCTTCTGTCTTCCTAAGTTACAAAGTTGGTCTTGTATCATTTTTATCATAGCATTCATACCATTTATTCCACCCAAAGTCTTCAACTCAGCCAAAGCCACAGTCAATACTATTCCTATCTCTGTGAGTACTGTACAAATCACAAACAAGGAATGCATCAAATCCATCAGTAGTAGCCACTTTGAAAGTTTCCCTTTTCCAGTTTGCTGTTGCAAACTTGCTGAGTATACTATTACAGGTAGTCCTCATTTAGCAACCACAATTGGGACTGGCAACTCAGTTGTTAAGCAAAGTGGACACTAAGTGAAATATGGTATTTATTTATTTATTTTTATATCCCGCCTTTATTATTTTTATAAATAACTCAAGGCGGTGGGTGAACATACCTAATACTCCCTCCTCCTCCTATTTTCCCCACAACAACCACCCTGTGAGGTGAGTTGGGCTGAGAGAGAGTGACTGGTCCAAGGTCACCCAGCCGGCTTTCATGCCTAAGGCGGGACTAGAACTCTCAGTCTCCTGGTTTCTAGCCCGTTGCCTTAACCACTAGACCAAACTGGCTTTATGATCTTACTTTAGCTTTCCTTTGCTTTACAGACCTGAGAAGGTTGTAGATGCGAGACTGGTCACAAAGTTACTTTTTCATCACTGTCATAACTGTGAATGGTCGCTAAAGGAGGCAGTCACTAAATGAGGCCTACCTGTACTAGTAGTCCTGTTCATTTCCCTGCTTTCTCTCCTATTCATTCCTTTCTCTCACCAAATAAACACATGTCTGATAGCAGATTTTTTTTTGTGACCTTCAGTTGGAGCCATTCCATCCTGAATTAAGGCCAGTTTATTTGCCTATTCATAAACTCAGGAGGAGGTTTGAGGCTTTGGGCTGCTAATTTCTAACTGTGAAATTAATTTGCTGGTCAAAGAATCTTACTTCTGTTATCAGGTGTTGGGATCATAATCCACTGCTAGCATCTGATGTTTTATGGATTGGATACTGACAATGCATCTGCCTCTGTGGTTACAAAGGTAATAAATAAAGTGCATAAAAATTTCACTTCCTGTTCACCAAAGAGAAATGTTGTATTTAAAGATATAAAAATAAAAGTATAGACTAACGAGTTTAAACATGAATGCATTTTTTTTAAAAATGTACCAGTTTATTTTGCATTCTTTCCCCTTTTCTGGAAGCATAATGATGAATTTGTTATCTGCACTTCATGCACAGTCAGATAAATTATTACTAATAATTATGCCCTAACCTATAATAATTCTGTACATTTTCATTTTATGGAGAATTCTACCCTATGCAGTTTTTTAATGTGGCTCTCATTAATTAATGCACTATCCATTCACCTTCTAGCAGTGCATTAAGCTTGTAAATAACATCTGTTTTGTATTTTTCTTTCTCACTCAGTTTTATGAAAAAATGAAAGCACTTAGAAAAAAACGTATTAGAGATTATGACTTGCTAGATGAATTTTCATACAGCTGAATAATTTCCAGTTTATTTTAATCATCCTAAATCCAACCAATATATAGTTGTGTAAACCATGATAGCACTATGACTATTAGCTATAGTTTGATCACTATTTTCTTTACATATTTAGTATATATATATATATTGTGCCTTCAAGTCAGTCTTGAGTCCTGGAGACTGCCTGGACTGGTCCCTGCAATTTTCTTGGCAAGATTTCAGAAGTGGTTTGCCATTTGCTCCTTCCTGGGGCTGAGAGAGAGTGACTGGCCCAAGTCACCCTGCTGGCTTTGTGCCTAAGGGGGGACTAGAACTCATGGATATACAGTGTGTATGTATGTGTGTGTGTATATATATATATATACACACACACACACAAACACACACACACTGTGTGTGCGTGCGTGTGTGTGTGTATATATATACACACACACTATATATATATATATACATATATATATACACATACATACATACACACACACACACAAAGACACACAGTGTGTGTGTGTGCGTATATATATACTGTGTATGTATGTGTGTGTGTATATATATACAGTATATATACACATATATATACACACACACACACTGTATGTATGTGTGTGTGTGTGTATAAGTAAAGTAAAGTAAAGTAAAGTAAAGTAAAGTAAAGTAAAGTAAAGTAAATATATATATATATATATATATATATATATATATATATATAGAGAGAGAGAGAGAGGGGGGGGTAGGTAAAGGTTTTCCCCTGTGCAGTTGTGTCCGACTCTAGGGGGCGGTGCTCATTTCCGTTAGTTAGCCAAAGAGCCAGCACTCTCCGAAGACGCTTCCACAGTCATGTGGCCGGCATGACGTGCACGGAACACTGTTACCATCCCACGGAAGTGGTACCTATTTATCTACTTGCATTTGCATGCTTTTGAATTGCTAGGTTGGCAAGAGCTGGGGCGAGTGCAGGAGGTCACTCCGTCATGCGGTGCTCGGGTCTTGAACTGCCGACCTTCCAATCGACAAGCCTGGTGTCTTAACCACTGAGCCATTGCGCCCCCATATATACTCTGTGTGTGTGTGTGTGTATACACACACACACACACACTGTATATACTGTATATATAATATGGCAAGGGAAAAAAACACAAGTTAAATATAAAGTGTTACAAGATGCAAAGGAAAGAGGGGGATTATTAGGTTTACCAGATTTGAAATTGTATTTTGCTGCTTGTTGTTTGCTCTGGATGAAAGAATGGATGCTGCTGAGAAACAAGAGACCTTTAGAGTTACAAGGTTATAACCTGTGGTTTGGATGGCATGGATATTTATGGTACAATAAAGTTAAAATTAATGTGGACTTTAAAAAACATTTTATTAGATGTGTCATATTGAAAATATGGAATAGATATAAACATAGGTTGTGCCCGAAAACACCTTCATGGATCTCATTTCAAGAAGCATATTATAGAAGGGAGATGTCAGATAAAGATAAATGGTTGACATACCAAGACTTGTTGAAAAACTATCAAGGGGAAATCAAATCAAAAGAACAACTAAGAACAGAAGGATATAGTTGTCAATGGTTTTCCCATTTACAGTTACCTGAAAGATTTAAAATGGATAAAAGACTTATGGTATGGAGCAAACTAAGTCAGAATTTGAAATACAATTGTGTACTGATGATGAGCATGTAATTGCTAAAATGTACAAACTTTTTTTGAAATTTGAAACAGAGGAAGAACAGGTCAAGGAATGTATGATAAAGTGGGCTAAGAATTTTGGTTATGATATACAGATGGATCAATGGGAAAATATGTGGTTAAAAGGGTTGAAATTTACATTGTGTTATGATCTCAAAGAGAATTTTTATAAAATGATGTATCGCTAGTACATGATACCATAGAAATTATCTAGAATGTATAAAGGTACTTCAAATGTATATTTGAAATGTGAACAGCATGAAGGGACTTTTCCTTTTAGAACTAATGGACAAACAGTTATTAAAAAAGCCATGGAAGCTTGCTTCAATATATGTTTACTACGGTGAGATTACTATATGCACAGAGATGGAAAGATTTGACATTACCCATTAAGGAGGAATGGTTGGTGAAGTTGAAAAATTTTGCTGAAATTGATAAATTGACTTTTTTGATTAGAGAAAAATTATCTACATTTATTGGTGACTGGAAGCCTCTTATGGACTTTTTGCATAAAAATGAAAAATATGAACTTGTGATTTATGGTTTTGATGATTAGACAGGATAGATTATACAGAGAAGAGTAATATGATGTATCATTAGAGATGTTAAAATATATTGCACTTATAACTGCTGTGAAGAATATATAAGATGGACAGGCAGGTACTGGCCAATCAACTAGACATCGTGGTAGTAGACAAGGACCAGAAGACAGCGGTGGTGATAGATGTAGCGGTGCCAAGTGACAGCAACATCAGGAAGAAGGAGTATGAGAAGCTGGAGAAGTACCAGGGCCTGAAGGAGGAACTAGAGAGGATGTGGAAAGTGAAGGCCAAAGTGGTCCCAGTGGTGGTAGGAGCACTTGGGGCTGTGACTCCTAAGCTGGGAGAGTGGCTTCAACAGATCCCAGGAGCAACATCAGAGCTCTCTGTCCAGAAGAGTGCAGTGCTAGGAACAGCTAAGATACTGCGCAGAACCCTCAAACTCCCAGGCCTCTGGTAGAGGACCCGAGGTTGAGGAAGACACATACCATCCATAGGGGTGAGAAGGGAATTTTATTTTTATTATTTGGCAAAGGTACAGCTTTTAAAAATTTAAAAATCTACCAGCTTCCCATTATAGCAGAAAGAGCTTTGTGAGTACCTGCTTCTTTCTTTCTGCCCTTAGATAACCACAAATGAGATTTTGTTGGCACAAATTCAATCATCTGGATAGGAGTTCAGCTGAGTTAGCAATCCTTGGTGATGGTTCCCAAAGATCTCTGCTGCAGGAACTTCTTTGCACTTCAGAGAAAGAAGTAATATTGGGACACCAAGATAAATCTTATTCTTTGTGGACCTCTTCATCTTAAGCCCATTTACCTGAATGTAGCTCCCATTAAATGTAAACATCTGAACTCTCTTCTTAAAAGATTTGCCTTGAATCAGGATATCTAACCCTACCAAAAACTGTTTCTTCACTGTAGTGGTTCTATGTGGTTACCATAGTGTTTAGAGATGTTCTCGGTTGTATTTACTCTCTGCATACCATCTACCATAAAAATGTGTAGAATAGGATTTGGAAACCTGTCCAGGTGTCCCAGTCAATATGTCCATTGATGAGGGATGGGGAGAAATATAGCAGATTTTTCCATCCTATTCCTGCTAATGTATCTTCTTTAGTCCATGCATTGTACTGCGTCCATGCGGATGTGGCATATTTTAGCATTTTTGGGAACTAGTACAATGCTAGAGAATCACATAATCTAATTTTCTGATGTTATTAAAATGACAATACTGGCAGCATTGTGATATTACTTAGGAAATGTTAGACAGTACTCCATGGTTACAAAGTTATACATGCTTTAAAAAGGTAAAGGTTCCCCCCGCACATTTGTGCAGTCGTGTCCAACTCTAGGGGCCGGTGCTCATCTCCGTTTGTTAGCCAAAGATCCAGCATTGTCCGAAGACATTTCCACGGTCATGTGGCCGGCATGATGCAGGCTGTTACCTACCCACTGAAGTGGTACCTATTAATCTATTAATTTGCATGCTTTAGAATTGCTAGGTTGGCAAGAGCTGGGGCTAGTGCGGGAGCTCACTCCGTCATGCGGGGCTAGGGATTCGAACCTCTGAACGTGCGATCTTCCGATTGACAAGCTTGGCGTCTTACCTGCTGAGCCACCATGTGCTCAGCTTACTTCATGCTTACCTCACCGTATATCTCAATAAATTTAATCACACTTCCAAGAAGACATATCTAGGATTGTGTTGTAAATCATGTTTAAAAATAATTTGTTTTAAATTTTTATTTCTAAGTCATTTTAATTTCACAGTTATAATGATTAATAGTTATTAAAAAATCTTTTTGAATGTATAGTTTGAGTTACCCATACAAATGTCCATGAAACTGAACAACAATAAATATGTAATAAAATATAACTAATCCATAAACCAATGGATAAAAAATCAGATAACAGCGATACAAAACAGCAGATGGTTAAAAATATGAATATATGCTGCATTCCAAACTCCCAAGTGCTATTATACTCATTTCTACCAAAAGAAATATCAGCAATGCACCTTACATTAGCTAATGCTGGCAATCTTAAAATTAGACCTTTAAAGATCTAGTCATTTTTAGTAGCTGCATACTGTGAAAGTGGCAAGCGCATACACACATAGCTCAAATATATTTCACCTACCTTAAGGCTGGTTATGCTTATGATATACTGCAGCTTGCTCCTATTTTAGGTGTGCTTGTTAATTGAAAATCAAGGCATTTACAGGAATTGATGTTTCTTTCCTGGAACATTGTTGGCTGGCATTCTAAATGTTGGGATAGATCCTTCATGGATTATATTTCTAAGTACAATATTATTCTGTTCCAGGATAAATGGTCTATTGGGGACATAGGGCTCAACAATTATACTGTAAATTTCTCAAAGATACTAGATCTAGGAAGGAGGAAGGTCAAGTGGGGGACTGGTGTTTTTGTGTCTCAAGATTCAAGATTCAAGTGGTGAATAAATTGAAATCCTGTATCCCATTTGTTACGGTTATAACAAATATATTATACATGGTTATAG
This sequence comes from Charina bottae, assembly GCA_023362775.1. Lineage (NCBI taxonomy): Eukaryota > Metazoa > Chordata > Lepidosauria > Squamata > Charinaidae > Charina > Charina bottae. Next base: position 5,979,880 of record JALMGJ010000008.1, read on the forward strand.
TCTCCAGTTCAGATTTTGCCATATTACAGTTATTAATATTTACTAATTAATGAAAAATCCTCTGAAAGGTTTTATAACCTATATTATTGCTACATTTTAAGGGGTACTGATTTGAAAAATTGAAGGGGGTTCTAGCAAAAGAAGATCCAAACCATAGTTTGATGAGGAATATGCAAAAGCTAAGGAGTCTTTAACTGACAGCGTCAATTTATTAATTTATTTGCTTATTTATTTATGGTCCATATGTAAGCACAGGCTTTAAATAGGAATTTTGCAAACTTCTTAGAGGGTTTCCAAGAACTGATCACACAAAAGAAGAGCAGTAGTCTCATAATCACAGGAACAATTAAAATTATGGACTATTGGAGCAATGAGTTTCAATTGCCACTGAGTAAATAACAGGCAGTTTAATGGCACATGGGATAAGGATTAAACCTTCATATCTAAGCACAGGCAAGTGCAGCTTTTTTACAAAAAGTTACTGTATCTGCTGATTTATTTGATAGATAGATAGATAGATAGATAGATAGATAGATAGATAGATAGCATCACCGATGTAATGAACGTGAATTTGAGTAAACTCTGGGAGATAGTGGAGGACAGGAAGGCCTGGCGTGCTATGGTCCATGGGGTCACGAAGTCGGACACGACTTAACGATTGAACAACAAACAACAAATTATTAAAGATTATAATTACAACAGTAAAAACTAATACAAACTAAAAGAAAGATAGAAGAATAAAAAGAAAGAGTAGAAGATGCAGAAAAGGAAGTAAAAATAGAAAAATAGAAAAGAAAAAAAAGTAAGAATATAGTAAAGAAAAAAAATAATTCTATAAAGAAATGACTTCCCACTTTCATCACAAGTATAAACAATTTTAGCAACTTATTACCTCCTCTTAAAATACAACAAATGATCTCTTCTTCCCATATCCCATCTCTTATCTATAAATAAATCCATAAAGCATCATCATTTCAGTCCTGGGATCAGCAAAAGTCCATCAAGGATTACCAGAAATAACAACATATCTATTTTAACCTTGATCAAGTAAACAACTTTATATTCCTTCCTTTTACTTCTAACAATCCATTCAAATAATGTCATAGACCTTTATTTCTTTTCATTTTTTCTTTGTCCCTTCTCATAAGATTCTTCAAAATCTTAACAAGACTCTTTTGTAAATCCAATATAGGAAAATTATCCAGGTTTATTGTTTGTATATCCCTTTTAATTATTAAAACATCAGCCAGTTTCTTTTGTATGCCCAGTGTAACATCGTTTTCCATGTCATTCTTGTAGCCTGTCATTTGTAAATCCACTTTCAACTCAGTCTCGATCTTGTCAGGTAAAACCTGTTCCTCTTACATAACATCGTGACGCCTTTCCAGGTTGACCCTGTTTTTCCAACTGAAACTGCTAAGCTAATATTACAACTGAAAAATGGGAAAGCTGCAGGAGGGGACAATATCCCACCTGCACTATTAAAAATCAACTGGACTGGTAGACTGGTGGGCATAAGTTTTAGTTGTTTTGTTCACAGCCATAAACTGCATACTGAACATACCACCAAAATGGAACATCTCTATTACTGACCCCATAATTAAAAAAGGAGAAAGGTCTGACCCTCTGTCCATTCTACAGTCTGTTTATTATTAGTGAACTCTATGTTAGATTCTTATTTTCAAAATTAGTGGACAGCATAGAAGAGGAAAGTATACTTGCTCAAAGGCAAGCTGGATTTAGGATGAGGAGATCAACCATGGTTCAGTGCTTAGTTTTACAACATTTTGCTATTTTGATGTTTTTTTTATTTTTAAGTCGCCCTGGTCTACCATCATAACCTAAACTAAACTAAATTTGCTTCCACTGTAATAATGAAAGTAGTAAAATTATATTTTAAAGATGTAATTAATTCATTAATAAAGTGTGGAAAATATCCAAAGAGATATGGTCCCAAATAGCTAACATTATATGAAAGAAAGCACAGTTTTGAGTGTACAAAATTGTTTAATTAGTGTTCTTGGTAGAGAAAAGTTGTTTTAAAAAAATATTAAAATATATTTGCTGCTAATCAGCATTAGAAAATACATAAGTATTGGTCTTCTGAGAAGATACAAATTAAATCCTCACTGGAATCATCTGTTTTCTCAGTCCATTAATCAAAGAGAGCCATTTGTTGCACATCTCATAAATCCAAGTTTTAAAAATGATATTAAGATTTATAATGTTACTCCTTTGTTTGAATGAAATTTCTAAATAAGTCATACTTTTAGGTTAGGAAAAATTATGTATTTAGAAAAAGTGCTGCAGAATATAGAAGATTTTTATATATTTGGTCCAATAATTCAATCTACAGTTAGCCAAGCAGAGTTGAAAAGGTCACAAATTTTGGCAGCTTCATTGGGATGATATTTTTACCAGTTTCTAGATGGTTTATTGCTTTCTAGTCTTTTCATTGAAAAGCTTCTCAGAGGTCATGGAAAGTTTATGAAAAATAATAGTATTTGCCTCTGACTTCATTTTATACTCCAGTAGATCATAAGTGAATTACTTTCTTTAATTATAGTGAAATGTTAGCAGGAGCAGCAGGGCGATCCAAGGACAGAAAGATGACTCCTACAGGCTTGCACCGGCAAGGAGGAGCAGAATTTTTGTTTTGTTTTGTTTTTCCTCTTTCAGGCCATTATTTTCAACAAATTGCTTTCTCTTGGTTCCAGTGGCAAGAAATGAATCTACATCAGTTCTAGGCTGTCATAGATCTGGTGTTGGTTTGGGTGCATGTCTTTGCACTGGATGAGCTGAAAATCTGTTATCTTTCTTAGCATGTCCCTGACTTTAATCTGGAAAGCCTTATTCTCCCAATTTTCAGTGCTGAAGATTCAATATCAGAGAAGCAATGTAGGTGACTAAACCCCACTGGTGATATTCTGAAGGTGGATCTCTTGTTCTCTGATCCCAGGAAATACACTCCAGGTTTCATTTCAGATTGCAGCTCTAATGTTTATAATAATATATTTACTTTATTTAATTTCATTTCAGATTGCAGCTCTAATGTTTATAATAATATATTTACTTTATTTAATTTTATGTCCCAAAGATAGAACAAGAGTTCTGGCATTGGGTGGCTAATACATTTGAATGAATAATTAAATAAATAGAATAACCTAACAGAAAACAACAAGACACATGATCAAGTAATAAACAAATGCTTACATAAAAGTATTGAGTATTGAAATTGCTAAACAACTGAGCCTCTAATAGCGATCAAGATTGCAATGAATTGGTCTTCTGGAGCTACCTCGTGATACGTCTTCTAAGAAGAAGAGAATACTCTCTTCCTCAGAGCTGGCATGCGAGGGGCTAGAAAGAGGGATTATTAAATGGACCTGCCACATGGTATAGAAGGGATGGTACAGAAGCATGTGAAAAACTGTTTCTAGTTCTTCTAGCAAGCAGGCATAGAGTCTTTCCTGGGCAGGATGTGGTTAATTATTCTTTCTAGGAGTAAAGATGTCAGGGCATTATAATGGGCAAGAGTGAATGCTTTTCTATTCTATGGGCAAAGAGTATTTGCTAAGTATTTAGCACTGGAGAAGAGCTTCCCAAACGAGCCAGCTCTGTACAAAGACTGCTTAGGCTGAACTGGATATCAGGGCCAAAGGCCCTTTGTTTTAGCTGACCAAGTTCTCTCAGGGCCAAATGGAGTCAGATAGTGGGGCTGATGATGCACAGTTTTGTAACTCTGAGGGGATGACTGTCTTCCATGAGGATATAAAGTCATCCTGCAAGATCAGGGAGACCAGCGTGTTACCAAAACAGCAGCAAAAAAGAGTAATTTATTCCAATTTTTCAGGTGCCACAGAAATTAGACTTGATTCCTGTCTTACCAAGAAATTTGATATGGGTTGGGCCTTATAATAAATATTTCAAGAATTGGTTGTACTACCTCTGTGAGGCTTAAAATATGACAGTAACAAGTCCCTGCTCCTTATAGCAGTTTAAAAAAAATTATAGCAGCTGGAATGTGGTTATTACATTGAAAAAAGCAAAACACAAATTTCAGAAGTTTCAGAATAAAGAGAAGCTTTATGTTTCTGAATTCAACTGGGTCTGATGCAGATTGTTGCAGTCTAAAAATTGTCAAAGGCGTTAAGGTTTTAAAATATAAAATATTCATGGTGTATAATTTTGCATAATTTGTTTAGCTACATAAGAATAATTTAGTTATCTTGCGCATAAATCCTGAATAGGAATTAAAAGCGGTAATTTTTTTCACTGCTAATTCTTGCCTTGGTTGGAATATATTATGAAGATTAAACATACATTCCTCCATACGTTGATGAAAACTTGTGTGTGCAAAGCACGCTCATACATTATTATACTATTTATGCTTTTATGCTACACTATTTCATAAACATTGGCTTGTTCTTTGTATTGTCTAATGGATTCTTCTTAGCTATAAATTCTGAATTAATAAATGTACAAGAGTTAATGAAGACAACTTTTAAATATTGTAATTAAATCTAAATGTAACTGAAAAGAAAGCCTAAAAAACGGAACATAGAGATGCTAGCTGGAGATGTAGTCAAACCGAAGGGGATCGCAGGTTGCAGGGAAGTGGCATAGACAATACTAGATTCTATGAATTGAAAGTCTAAGTCTTTAGTCTAATGTCATGTGGTGGCTGCTTCTCTACAGCTGATTATTTACACCTTAGGCAAGACATTAATTACTTTTTGTGATTAACCATGGAGTAAAATCTATTTACTATGCTTTGTAAAAGAATGTGAAGGTCAGCCTTCCATAGCATAATACTCTCCCAGATGTTTTAGGTATACAATTGTCAGAATTCCCAGCCATTATCAGAATTCTGAGCATTGTAGTCCCAATGCTGAAAGGGCACTGGATTGAGAAGTCTGGCACCTAATGTACTGTAACTACATATGGCTTGAATGCAGGCATTCCGCATGAGTTTATAACAGCCCCAATAGATCATCTTAAACAAGGCAATATAAACAATTGAGCAATATATATTTCTCTAACCTAATACTTGTGTAACAGAAGTAGAAGATACCGAACATCAATCATAATCTAATTTGTGTAATATCAGTTGAGTTCTACATGAATAACAAAAGATTTCAATTAATTAAATGATATAGCTATTATTAAATAAAGAGAGGTACTTTATCTCCCTGAAGAAGACACATATAATTATCCATGAGACAGAAATAATAAAATAGAAAAGTCCTGAATACATATCTTTAAATCCCACTGAAGTTAACTGTGTTCAGGATAGGAAGCAAAAATAATGTTGATTGATTAGTAGTGTATGTTTTAATAGCAACCAGTGGAGGAAATAAAATCTATCATCCCATACAGTGAAGCAGGGCCACTGCCTTTGAAAATTCTGTGGATGGTTTATGATATCACCAAGCATGGGACTGGGTAAAAGAATTATTATGCAGCACTGGAAGGAGAAATATGCAGCAATGGATTGTTGATATGTGTTGTCTGGGTTTTTTGACAATGGAGCAAGAAAAATGAGTTTTGAACAATATAGTCAATGTTATTGTCCTTTTTGTAGCATAATTTTCCAGGTCTTTTATCCCTTTTAGTTTTTTTTTTTACCATGGTTATTAGTTTTGACTTTACATTGTATTGGTAGTACGCTTGTATATATGTATACTTTTTCTTAGATTAGTTTGCTATAACAAAATGATGTATTAAAACTTTTTAAAAGCATAAGAAAATAATACTAATATAAACAAGCACTGGTTTTCTTTTTAAAATGACACTCATTTTTCTCTTAGTGCCATAAGTCACTTTGTCATCATAGTTCCCTTTACAATATTATATTCACATTTGTCTCTGTTATTTACTACATATCTGTCACACAGAATTTGTAATGAAGTCCTTGGATCCTAAATATCTCCATCCTAATTGAACTCAGAACACTATATAGGGAGGCTACTGACTGATGAAACAGCATGCAGGTGAGTTATTTGTTCCACTACTCATTACTTACAACTTCTTTTCTGCCAAATATTGTACATAAAGATCAGTCTCCTACAGCTAGCAGAAACTGGGTAGAGTCCAGTGGTCAATCAGATATAGCTGAATTATTACTCCTAAGAGTTAGCTGCCTGGACACCAACCATGATCACTTGGCTGGTACTGGATTCATTCTTTATAAAGGATCTTTGTATATAATTCTTTATGGAGATTGTTGCCCTGGAGAAATTCAGAGAAATCTCTCTGCCTGCAAATTAGATGGAGAATTTTGACACATTATTTGTGTGCACTTTATCTAAAACCATTATGGTGGTGTGTTAATTTTGCACACATACCCCATTTTGGTGAGAATGAAGGGCATATTTATGCATGGAATATTTAGCATCATTTTCAGGTTATAGCAAAAATGCCAAAATTGAAAAGTGAATGCTTGTATACTCTTGAGCACCATTAAATATGTCTGAGAGCATATATTAACCATGTCTTGACAGTTAATATTAGCCAGTGGAGTAACTGCATTTTACCATTTATTTGCACAGGAATGTGAAGAAACAGTGTGATGTGCCATAGTTTCTGAACTCTTTGTAAAAATCTAGCTATGCTGTATTTCAAGCCACACAAAGACAAGTTAGCTGTTGATTCAGAAACATTATTACCTTGGGTTTTGTTGGGACTTGGCAAAGACAATATAGGTAAGCCATAACCCTTCTTTATAGTAAACATGTAATTTCCCCAGTGATCCACTGGGTAATAACAAAAAGTTATATGTAGTACACATTGTTTCTATTCTTTGGGGTTTAATATTGGTCACAGTAAAATTGATTTTCATGAATCATGCAATAAATTGCATCAAACTCAATCTATGCTGGCTGTTTATGAAGAATTGAGGGAAGACTTCTGATTAGATGCTGTTTTCATTAAATCTCTTCAGTTCTCACTGAGATCTCATAGAAATTGTTAACAATATTAAAAGGTTTTCTTAACACACTTAACACACAATTTTCAGATAGCAAGATAATGTTAAAACACCCAACATAGTAAGAGCAGCCAATGACCCAATGAAAAAGGATAGCATCGTTTAAGAAATTATTTAAAACCTCTTGCTTTATGAGTTTGCAAAGTAAAGATTCCTCAGTGGTAGAAAACCAGCTTAGCAGATGGTTACATTCACATTGTTGTAATTTACCATTTGAGACATTTAACTATAATCATCTTTAATTGACTCTTGTGGTGTAACACATAGCAAGGACCACCTTGGGTGAACATTGCTGTATAGAGTGAGGATTCACTTTATTCTCCTGGTTTTGTATGAAGCCACAGGTAAGTAATGGGTGTCTCTCCCTTTTAATATTTTCATTAATGTTGATAGCTAAAGTTAATGGCCATAATTAATAGGCAAGAAGACTGGCATACGGTACTATATCTCAGTATCCCCATGCTGGCATTCCTCTTAATCTGCTGAATGATATATATTCATGCTGAGCTTTCTCACTATACTTCCTCAGCCAAAGGATATGTTAGTTCTTGCCCAGATAAAAGCTAGTACTTGCTTTCTAAAACAAAAAATCACCCTGTAATTATAATTATATAGGAAGGTTTAATGTTGAAGTGAGGTTGGCTGCAAGAAATGAATTAGCATGGGAGTCCATTTGAAAGAAAGGGGACTACCAAGCTCCTGTTTCTTTGAATAGAATCCATGCAGTTACAAGCTGCCTTTCAGCAGAAAACAGAGGAAGCTTGATCAAAGATCAAAGACTATTTTTATTTCCCTTTTTATCCTTAGTTAAATGAAGAAAGGCAAAGTTCCCCAGAATAAAATCTTTGAGATTTTCTTTCCATGCCTGGGTAGAACATGCAATAGTAAACAGCTATGCTTTATTTTATCCCTCATTACATGAATTATAGTAATAATTACCAATAGAAAATCTCTGTCTTTGTGTATTTTTAAAAAACTCAGACAGCAGAGTAATATAATGTTCACATTTCCTCAATGCTCTGTGATCTCACTGTTTGGGACTTTGTTCATCTATTAAAAAATTAGGGATTTAAATGTCTAAAAGACATTTTCATAAAGATAAGTTTACAAATGTGCATTTTGTAATGAAATATGTTATTAACTCATCAATAATAATAGAATTATTCATAGTATATTTAGCAGCTGGTGCTGATGTTAAGCAATGCAGATGGCTCATTTTTTCTAGGTATGCAACTGAACCAGAAAGATTTCTATCTAGCCTGAAGTGGGAATGTGACTAGGTCAAATAGAAGTAATAAAGGCAATGAATTTAGCAGAGTAATATTCACAGCAAAACAATCCGATAATCAAGGATGCAATCTGTTCATTGGCCATGCTATCTTTAATACAACTTGCAAAGCTACCACTATAGTTTATGCCTATGCTTGTGTATAATATATGGATAATTAGGTCAATGAAGTATATTTATCTGTGCTCTTTGAAACTAACAGCACATTCCTAGATCCCTATTATGACACTGACCATGTCATAATAGCTATGGACTTTGTAGTTTTAAGCAGACCTACTTTCTTTAATCTTAACATAAATCTCCACATCTAGCTTCAAATGTATCAAATCAATGCAAAGCAGAGAAAAGCAAATAAAACCTACCAGAGCTATCATTAACAGTAGTTTCTAACACAAATTGTTACATATATCTAACATCGTTAGGATAGTGAGAATATGTATAGAAATATAGCCAGAGTTAAATTAAATTCAGTTTTCGTTGTTTATCCCAAATCTTGAGAAATACAATATTGCTTCTCCAGCTGTGTTTAATTTCAGATTATTGTTGGCTTGGTTATTGTTCAACTTTATATACTTTTGCTTATTCTTGACTTTGAAGCTTGAGAATGTTTGTGCCTTACCATAGTATTAGTTCTATAGGTTGCTAGACATACAATTAGGCAAGGAAAAAATATGGATTGGAGAAATGGTTATCCATGTCATAGAGACAGAGGAAAGAAATGCATTCCTCAACTAATTTTTTTTATTTTATTTTCTATCCTGCCTTTATTATTTTTATAAATAACTCAAGGCGGAGAACATACCTATTACTCCTTCCTCCTCCTTTTTTCCCCACAACAACAACCCTGTGAGGTGAGTTGGGCTGAGAGTGAGTGACTGGCCCAAGGTCACCCAGCCAGCATTCATGTCTAAGGCGGGACTAGAACTCACAGTCTCCTGGTTTCTAGCCCATTGCCTTAACCACTAGACCAACTAAAGCAACATTAGTAGAAAACCAGACTCCCATGGGTTCCATGTTGCCATGGACACTCTCTATTGTGTCTACCTCTCTTCTTGACTATTTTTTAAAGTAATTATTTTAATTAAAAACAAACCAATCCTCAGTAAGTTGTGGCATTGTGTAAACCAATGCATTATGGCGGCGGTGACGACGGACCCGGATGCAACAGCTACAGGACATCAGCAGCCGGCTCAAGGCATCCTGGGAATTGTAGTCCAGAGCCTGGAAGAGTCGGTTCCCTTACCCCCTCCCCTCACGCGTGGTGAAAATGGTGATTTGTAAAAATTGTATAATTAATGTATATATATGCTTGTAAGCCGCCTAGAGTCCTCCATTAGGGAGGGGATAGGCAGGGTATAAATACCACAATAAATAAAATAAAATAAATTATCATCCAGCATATTTGTTTACAAGAATGCTTCCAGGCATTAGTCATCCTTAGAAAATAAAATGCATGAGTATCTGCAACCCAATGTTTTATATGAAAATGTATCAATTTTCCTAAGAAGAAAAGTGGTGAGATAGCAGGAACGTCCTGTAGAGCTAGAGGGAGTAAACTGATCAGGTTGCCTTCTGGCAACGCCGTTCTCCAATTCTCTCAAAATTGTAAATGGCAAGCAAAACAATGTTTGCTTCTCCCTGACTCTAGAAATACTATGTAGAGGATGGGAAGCTTCTGTCCTAAATTGCAAGTTTCTAATTACAGGGTTCTTGTTACTATCATTCAGCTGAATGAAAAGTTTGCTTGTGTCTTTCTAATTAGTCTCAAAGGAACTTCTGATAGTCATGCATAAACAATGCAATGTTTGTAGTTTTGGCAGCACAATTACCAGTATGGGAAAGTCAAACTCATGTTGTGATGATTATGAAAAGGAATGGCAAACAACCAGCCTGGACAGGAGAAAAAGAAATCACCTTTTCTGAATAGAGCATAGCTGTCATGACTATTTAAAGAATCCAGATGATGATCCTTTCTAAAAGAAACAGTGTTCACTGAATGAACAAAAGTACTGCTCCAGCCTTCCCTAATCTGATAATTTCCATGTGGGTTGTATTTAATATTTCTAGCTAGCATGGTCAAATAAATTCTGGGATTTGCAATCCTAACAATTCTGAGGAATGTTATGTTGGAGAAGACTGATTTTGTCTGTGGTGACGTCTAATAACCTTGAGGGATTTACATGCACTCCCAACACAGCATTTGTTCAGCTCCATCATGGTACTGGATTCCTAGTGTTCATTTAAATGATTTAGAGGACAGGGTGATGACTCCATAAAAATATTCCAATCAAAAGATAAAAAATTATGCCATTGTCTTATTTTATACATGCATCTAATAAGTCTATTCATTTGATATCCTTCTGTATGGTTTAACTAACTGAAACATAGTGACTCTAGCATCTATTTCTGTGCTAGTATTTCTGTTTTCATAAAACGCAAATGTTAGGAGATTAGAAACAGAGGGCTAGTATTGGCCAATGAATGCACAGAAAAAAGCCATGAAGAAGTTAACATGGCTTTCTGTAGCTTGAATCATGTCAACTGGATTTCTATTTTCTCAGTGGAAACGTTTCGCTCCTTATCCAAGGAGCTTCTTCAGTCTGAGCAAAGTTAGTAAGGGAATCCTTAAATATGTTTCTAGGGTGGCTGTGTGACCTTGCACCTGGGGCTAGGTCATGGTTATTTGAGATGTTATTTTAAGTCCTTTTATCATCTAAAGGAGGATCGTTAAGATCACCATGCTGTGGTTGAGCTTGTGAAATGGTCTTAATCTTCCTAGGCACAGAAGACAAAGCAGGAAGGAAAATAGGGGAAAGATTGTGCCTGAGGCCCCCACCTCTATTCAAGGAAGGATTTTCCAAGTTGGCATAAATGGATTCCTTGACCCCTCTCTCAAACCACCTATCTTCTCTGTCTAAAATGTGAACATTAATGTCCTCAAATGAGTGTCCTTTTTCCTTTAAATGAAGACAAACTGCTGACTCTGGTCCTGTGGTGTTACTTCTCCTGTGTTGGGCCATCCTCCTGTACAAAGGTTGTTTGGTTTCTCCAATGTAGAGTTCAGAGTACTCCTCACTGCACTGGATTGCATACACTACATTGCTTTTCTTGTGTTTTGGAGTTTGATCTTTGGGGTGTACAAGCCTCTGTCTCAGTGTGTTGGTGGGTTTGAAATATACAGGTATGTGGTGTTTGCCAAATATCCGTTTTATCTTTTCAGACACGCCAGCCATGTAAGGAATGACCAGGTTCTTCCGTTTACTCTGAGTCTCAGCCCTATCTGTCGCTGTTTTAGGTCTGGTAGACTTAGATTTAGTGAAGGCCCAATTTGGATATCCACAGGCCTTCAGAGCTGTTCTCAGGTGCTGATTTTCATTCTTTTTGGAATCCATGGAGGTGGGGATGATTTCTGCTCTGTGTGACAATGTCCTGATGACTCCTAGTTTGTGCTGCAGTGGATGGTGGGAGCCAAACATCAGATATTGATCTGTGTGTGTGGGTTTCCTGTAGATCCCTATTTCTAGCTTGCCACCGGTCCCAATGAGGATTTCACAGTCTAGGAATGCCAGTCTGTTGTCCTTGGCGTCTTCTCTGGTGAACCTAATGTTGGCATCTATGGTGTTTATATGGTCCGTGAAGGCCTGTACTTCCTGGGCCTTGATTTTGACCCAGGTGTCATCCTCATACCTGAACCAGTGGGTGGGCACCGTTCCCTGGAATGTGTTGAGTGCTTTCTTCTCCACTTCTTCCATGTATAAATTGGCCACAATGGATGACACAGGAGAACCTATGGCACAACCGTGTTTTTGTCTGTAAAAGTCACCTCTGTATGAGAAATAAGTGGTGTTAAGACACAGGTCCAGAAGATGGCAGATCTGGTTTGGGTTGAGATGGTTTCTCCTTTCAAGGGTGCTGTCCTCTTCTAGTCTCTTCCTGACAGCGGATAGAGCATGAGTGGTGGGGATGCTGGTGAAAAGGGAGGACACATCGAAGGAGACCATAGTTTCATCTGTATCCAGTTTCAGGATCTTTGCTTTGGAAACAAATTCTTCTGAATTATGGATGTGGTGTTCAGAGTGTCCTACTAGAGGTGCTAGTATGGTAGAGAGGTGTTTGGCAATGTTGTATGTTACCTTGGAGATAGCTACTGGCATGATAGTTTTTTAAGACTTCAGAGAATAAGAGAATATTTTCCCCACCCTACCCTACACCTGGATTAATGCTGCTGACTATGGGTCGGAGGGGGCAGTCAGCAGCATTAATTAATTAATTAATTAATCTTAACGATATTCCTTTGGATGATAAAGGGACTTAGAAATAAACATCTCAAATAACCATGACCTAGCCCTAGGTGCAAGGTCACACAGCCACCCTAGAAACATATTTAAGGATTCTCTTACTAACTTTGCTCAGACTGAAGAAGCTTCTTGGATAAGGAGCGAAACGTTTCCACTGAGAAAATAGAAATCCAGTTGACACGATTCAAGCTACAGACTGTCTATGAAGGTTCTCAGTCATCCAGGTGGAACAGTCTGTGGATGACAGAAGTGTTACAGGACATTTAGCTGCACTTTTATAACCAGATCAGACCTCTACAGTGACATACACATTAGTAGCTCAAAAGAATGTTTGGCTAGCAGGAAGAAGATGACTAAGCCTTTTGTCTTTGAGCTGAACGCTGCAAGTTCATTAGCTACATTCAACATATTTTCTTTCTGTGTAACATATGAAAATGTTCTCAGTCAAGAACCATTATCACTACTTCCTCTTTCTAAAAAATACAGGAAATACTCAGATACCATGAATATTCATGAAAAGGGGAGGCAGGTTTTCTGGGGATTGGTTTGGGGTTTTTTATATGTTTGGGCTGTCTGTAAATTTCTACACTACTGAAGAATGGTTCACATGTGAAGTTCTTTGCATACACGTAGCTCTCTATCCAGCATTGACTTTCATAGTCCATTTTTGTTCCAGAAATTGCAGCTTCACCAAGATTGATACTCCAGGAGGATTTATACATGACTGGATAACATCTAGTTCTTCAGTTATTATTGAACTTAACTCTCTTTGTGATGCACATTTGGCCATTCTAGAGAGCTATTTGAGTTGAACAAATATCTGGAGTCCAGACTTCGATAAATAATTATTTACAGCCTTTGGGTTTCTGAATGAAGACAATGACAGCAAAAAGCTCCTACCAAACTTTATTGCAGCTGCTTCCATTTCTAATTATTTTGTTCATAAAAGCTATTTTACAAGTATTTGTTTACAGCTCTTCATCTCATTTCTCTTTCAAGGTCAGGACACAGGACTCTATGGTGATAGAACGATAGCTTGAGATAAAAATGTCTGTGTCACATGCATTTATTTTAAAAAGTGATTCCTTTATTCATTTTTTTAAATATAGTTGCATTTTTAATATGCGGAACCCATAATTTTATTATAATCAGCCCAAATCAATTCACTGCAGGATGAAGGCCTCTTCATTAAAAGTTATGGACTGTAATCTACCATGGTGGTCCAGCGCAGGTGGGTAGATAGATGTTACTTATATACAGTATAATCCCCTAGCATGGTGGCATGTGCTGAGGATGA